>OX941094.1:49188699-49788699 GCA_954870635.1 Arctium minus
TACATATGTTTGATCATATAAACTTATATTCTATAATAATGAACTCTTAAGATACTATAAACCTAATTTTACTATAATATTACATTTTTGTTTTGGGTTTACGTATGCAGTTCTTAATAAAGTACAATAAAAAAATGCAAGACAACTAATTTCTTGAGCTAATTACGGCATAACGTCATCAACAACTTTTATACGGTCATATATTATAAACATTAGAGAGAGAAAATAGAAAAAGAAATAATGGAATGTTAAAAGGAAAATCCAAACAGAATAATAATATATGGAGAGAATGAATCTGTAATTCTCATTAATCAAAATCTCTTTAAATAGGGATAGGTTATAAGTAGATAGCTATGAGATATTTCAGTTCTAATTTAACTCTGATATACTTATCTTTATCGTAATATCCTTTAGACGATAACACACTTATCCTACAATACTCCCCCTTGGGCCCAGTAGAAGGAGTGACAGTGCACAATTGTTGCCTCGTTAAAACCTTACGCCAAAATAAAAAAACCCAGTGGGAAAAAATAAAAGTCTGACGAAGGAAAGAGTACAACGCACCAACTTATTTGCAATACATAGACTTATCCTTCAGTCTAGTTTTCTCTTAGATTCGTACATTAATCATGAGTAAGGAAAACATGATGCTATATAAACTGTTACCTCACTAAAACCTTACACCAAGGAACAAAACCCAATAGGAAAAATAAAACCTTGGTTGAAGGAAAAAGCACAACATACCAATATCACAAATATAGTACACTCCCCCTTTTGTCTACTACTCCCCCTAGTTCGTGCATTAATCAAGGGAGTTTAGAAAATATTTGCATTTACTTTCTACATGTTTCCCAATATATGGTTTTAGGTAATGACTTGGTAAAATATGTCACATTCTTTTGACACCTTACTTGATTCACTTGAATCTAAAGGAGAGTCTTTTATTGCTGATTGTATAGAAACTTAAGCAGAATATGCTTTGTGTTATCACCCTTGATGTATCTTATGTTTATTTCTTCGATACATGATACATTATTTCCAAATATGCAAGTAGGATACTGGTTGAACCCAAAATTACTAGCTCGTCTAATATATGTAATGATAATCCTTAATCATATATGTTGGTCCCAAGTAAGCAAAACAAGTATTGTAGAAGGGGGGGGGGGGTTGAATACAATACACTAAATTTTACTTAATTTTTAATTCTTTATTGATATAAATATCAAGAATTACACATAGAAAACTTTGCTTGTGGCTTGAGGGGGAGTATGAGTTTTGAGATAGAAGAAGATTTTCGGCCAAACTTAGATTTTCTAGAAGAAAAATGAAGGTCACTGGAAGTTTCCTCACCTTCATCACCAGCCTCACAAAGATAGGCTTCTGAAGGATCATTAGGTTCCTCTTGACTATTATGGTCAGAATCGGAGGGATAGGTTATTCTAGGAATACACACAGTTTTCTTGAAAGAGTAACTGATAAGAGCCATAGATGAGCTTCTTATCACTTTTATGACAATCTTCCTTTGGATCATAGTTTGTTCATAGTTAAAGAGAGATCCATAGAGAACAGTAAGAGACATATGATCAAGATCTTTGGTTGTCTTGATGCAGGTACAGATGTTTTCCCAAAAGTCAGGAAGACCATCCATAAACTTGCATAAAAATTCCTCATTGTCATACACTCTACCCAAGAGCTTAAGGTCATTAAGAAGGTTGTTAAAACGATTGTAGTAATCAGAAATATACTCTCCCTTTTCATGAGAAAAGAGCTCGTACTTTCTGACAAGAGCAATCTTTTTGCTCTTTTTAACCTCATATGTTCCCTCATACAAAATGCATAAGGTAGACCACATTTCGTTGGCAGTAGAAAAATTCACCAAGGAGTGATACACCTCATCAGGGAGGGAGAGAGCAATGATGGCTCTGACTCTAGAGTCAAGAGCAAAGAGACGCTTGTCATCATCATTGTATTTTCTGGGATTTTTGAGGATGTACCTCCAAGTAGCAGAAGTTCGTTCTTCGTCCGAAGAATCATCAGAATCACCAAAAACAACATCTTTATCTCTTAAGTTAGAACGAGGTTTTTGGGTCTCAAAGCGAGCCCAGACTTTAGGAACAATAGGTCCCTCACGAAGAACAGTCAGATAACGGCTGTCAGCTCCTTCTAGAAAAAGCATCATTCTACTTTTCTAGAGAGAAAAGTTGTTAGCATTAAACCAAGGAGGTTTGACCATAGAGCCATTATCAGTTTGAGAAGAAAAAGAAGAAGGATCAACTTTTGATGAAGATGCCATCACAGATCTGATTTATCAAGTTAAATCAACCGCTCTGATACCACTTGTTGGTCCCAAGTAAGCAAAACAAGTATTGTAGAGGGGGGGGGGTTGAATACAATACACAAAATTTTACTTAATTTTTAATTCTTTATTGATATAAATATCAAGAATTACACATAGAAAACTTTTAAGATTGTTGCGGAAAAGAACAGATAAATCTATTCTAACAATCTTTCACTTAGAAACTAGAAAACTAAACACAACTTGAAAATACAAATATCAAAGATATGAAGTTCTTGAGAGAGAGAGAGAGAGAGGTTGCCAACTTTTCTTGAGCACTAAGTTCTCTTCAAAAAGGGTTAGCTTGGAAGGAGACGTTCTTCACCTTTGAATACCATCATGTGCAATAATGCAAAGGACACTTGTCATCTTGGTATTGGATACCAAATATCTTCTTGCAAAAACAATAAGATCTTGATGTGACTTATCATAAAGCAAAGTAGACTTTTGTACCTTGATAAGACAACACCTCAATAAAGTATATTTGGTACATGTCCTTTTTCTGATCTTTTGGAGAAAGTCTCCATCATTTCAGAACTTGGGTGAATATCTTCTAAGAGAAGGAAGCTTCCATTCCCATTTGTCAGAAGAACATTGGGAATGATGAAGTATGTCAAATCGAGAGGGTTTGACATAAAGGGGTGTTGCCGACACAGAGAGGATCGGCAAGAATAGATTCTGCCGAAAGAGTGGCAGAAGGATGCCGAACAAAAGAGAGTTCGACAGATGAGTAGTCTGTCGAATATGAGTTCGGCAGGCAAGGCTTAGTCTTCTTGAAGTTCATCTCAATCCGCAAAGTATACTTCCTTCATGTTGATTTCGGTATGTCTTCGACTTACCGATCTGTTTATGCATAACTAAGCTATTACAAAGAACCATAATAATTCTAAGATGTACAATCATTTATAGAAGAGTAAACACAAAGTAAAGGAGATGTTATCTTCAAATCTTAGATGACCCAACAATCTCCCCCTATTTGATGATGACATCTCATACTTAGAATTTAAAAAGATAAAACATGAGTAATACATTTTGACCCTTGTTTATATTCTTTTGGGTTCTTTTTCACATAGACCATTCTTTTTGTATTTTTTTTAAGTATAAACGACATTTACAAAAGAATAAAAGAATGAGTATAGCTATACAAACGAATAAATAAATACAAAGAATAAAGAATGAGAAACAATATATATATATACATATATACAAAAGACAATTCTCGGGAATTGTTTGAACTTGAGTGGGTGATTGCTCCCCCTCAACTCATACTCCCCCTCAACTAATGTCTGGTGGGTTTGATCACACAGTCCATCACAAAATAGGTTTCAGCAGAGTTTAAGCATGGGTGGAAAGATGCTCCCCCTCAACTCATACTCCCCCTCAACTAATTCACGGTGTCGGAAAGTAAGAAGTCAGAAAGATTTTTGGGATACTCCAAACCTGCTTCAGGAAAAAACATATTCATCCTTGGATCGTGTAGAAAATCGGGACTGAGAATCCCGGGTGATAGGCTGTAAGGTGGAGAAGAAGCACCTTGGATTGGGGAGGAGTCCAAGTCATCCTTATCAACCAAGGAAAAGGTTAATAAAGGAATAATAGAGGTCCCCGATTTTACAATTGTATCCTTTTGGGAGGATACAAAAGGAGGTGGCTTTGGGTTTAGCAGAGTCCCCGGGCCCAGATGGGAAAATTTCAACACCTGCCGATTTTGAAGAACCGGTGGATGGAGTATGTGGTTTGGTCCTTGAAACTGTTAGATCACATATCTATTGGATTCAAGATCATCCAATCTAAAGATCCAATCTAAAGCTAATGCCGGAAAGTCGACTCTCGATATTAAGTCTAATGTCGTTTGTAATAAATGACAAAGTTAGTTTTATTATTGTTTTATTGTATTTTAATGTTTCTAAGTATTTAGTTTAGTTAGTTATATTGCAAGTATTTAGATATTAGTTTAGTTAGTTTTTATTAGTTTAATATTGCAAGTTGTCTTGCAAGTTGGTTGTTTAGAGTGTCTTTGAAGCTAAGATATGATCTAATGAGATCAGATCTCTCATAACACACAGATTAGAAAAACACACACAAAAGGTGTAAACACATAGAGAGCTTCAAAAAGATCAAATATCAACCTTGTAATCATTGTTTTATCTATCAAACAGGTTGGTAATCGTTTATGTGTATGAGTTGATAAGAACTTGATATTATTGTGGACCGACAATTGGTATCAGAGCCTGATTATAGATCAAAATCAAGTTTTTCAAACTCGACACTGTGTTCTTCACTTTCAAAATCATTTTCGAGATTTAGAGTGTTTTTGAGGTTGAAATCGATAGTGTTGTGTTCGATTAGGGTGCTAGATCGAGTTGTTGCTGTTTGATTTCAGTATAACACTTCAATCGAGTCTCATTTTGAGATTTTAGTGTCAAACTGTTCATGTCAAAAAGTCACTGTTCCATCGATCATATTTTCAAAAAGTGATTTTTATTGAGATCGAGTGCTTGTAATATGTTCTATAAGTGTTTGTGATCATTTTGCTAGAGTTTGGTACTACTAATCGGTGCCAAACAGGTCGATTTATCGAAATCAGATCGATTTTTCGAAATCAGGGACAAACTCGCGCAAACATAGGGACGAACTCACGCAAGTTGAACTTTGCGTGACCCACTTTGCGCCACCAACTAATCACGCAAGACCCACTTCGCGCCACACACTGATCACGCAAAGCCCACTTTGCGCGACCAACGAATCACGCAAACTTCAGTTTGCGCGACCCTCTTGTAACGCAAACCTTGTCTTGCGCCACCAACTCTTCGCGCAAAGTACCAAAGCAAAGTTCCATTCATCTGACGAGAATAGCATCTTCACTTTTCGCCAACGACTCTTAACGCAAAGTTCACGTTTGCGCTAGTAGTTCATCACACAAAGTAAGATTCACGCGACCAACTGCCAACGCAAACTTCGTTTTGCGCTAATAATTTCTCACGCAAACCTCAGATCACGCAAAGCTCAAAGCTTAAAGCTCAAGCTCAAGCAAGTACATTTGCGCCAGTGTCTTCTCACGCAAAGTTCTACTTTGCGCCACTCAAATCTCGCGCGAAGTTGTAATTTGCGCCAATCACTGCTCGCGCAAACCTCATTTTGCGCCAACTTCTGTTCGTGCAAGTTGCCTTTTTCACCAATACCAGACTTAGTCTTTTTCAAAACAGAATGACTTCAAGAGAAGCCCTAGCAATCGGAACTGACTCAAAACCACCAGTACTCTTCAGGGGAGAGTATGAACAGTGGAAGGATCGGTTCATGGACTTTATTGAAAGACATGAGTTGGGTGAATTAATCAGGAAATCTATAGAAGAGGGTATTATGGCACCAACTTATGAAAATCATATCGAAGGAACTGTGGAAACAAAATATGAACTTAAGTTTCATGAACTAGAAGGTGATAATCTCAAAAGAGCAAAAGGAGACATATTAGCTAAGTCTTACATTCTTCAGGGCATTCCAAACGAAATTTATGTGAAGATAGACAGCTATACGGCCTCAGGAAAACAGATGTGGGATCAGCTAGAGAAGATGATGCTAGGTTCAAAGGTTGGGAACCAGCTGAAAATCTCCAACTGTCTAAACAATTATGAAGAATTTTGAGGCAGAGTTGGAGAATCTTTAGAAGAAACCTATGACAGGTTTGTGACCTTGCTAAACGAACTAAGCAAGAACAAGGTCAACAAATCACAAATAGAGCTGAATGTCAAGTTTCTCAGCATCCTCCAACCAGAATGGAAGAGATTTGCCAGGCAGATGAAGCAGATCAAAGATTTAAACGAAATTCCACTTCATGAGGTGTATGAAACCCTCAGACAGAATGAAGAAGAGGTGGATGAAATACTGGATGAAAAGAGGCAGACTGGGAAATCAATTGATGACTTAGTTGCTCTTGTTGTGAAGTAGAAGAAGAACAAGATGTTTGTGTCTGAACCAAAAGAGATTGAAGCTGAAGCGAACTCTGACTCGGACGACTGTGAACAACTAAAGCAGGCAATGCTCATGTTGACTAAGGCTTTTCAGAAGAAATTCTACAAAAAGCCAAGCTCAAACAGTCAGAGGTATTCTTCTGGTCCTAACAACTATGTTCACAAGGAAAGGGTTGAAGGAAATAGGTTTGAAGGGAAGAGAATAGAGGAGAGGAAGCCTAAAGAGAGAAGGGTTAAAGCTGAAGGATCCAGTCAGTCAGAACCACCAACGTGCTATAACTGTGGCAAAATAGGTCACTTTGCCAAAGACTGCCGAAGACCCAAAGTCAGAAACTCTGACTACTACAAGAACAAAATGCTTCTTGCAAAGCAACAGGAGGCGGGTAAGGAATTGATGGCTAAAGATGAGTACTGGCTAGATCACTCAGACCAGGAAGATGAAGATGAAGAGAAGAATGAGAAAGCCAATATGTGCTTGATGGGAAAGCAGGAATCAGAAGCTGAAGCTGACTCAGAGGATGAGGAAAATGAGGTATGTGATTTATCTTATTCCGATTTCTTAAATCAAATGCGTGCCATGAATATAAAACTCCAAGAATTAGAGTCGAAGCTTAAGAGAGAAAAGGGTGTCATTCTTGAACAAAACCAATCGATACAGAAACTTAGCAATGCTGTTGTTGAGAAGAAAGTATTGGTTGAGACCTTACACAAAAACATTGACACCAGCGCCAAAGAACATACCATAATTCTTCAAGAAGTTACTGAAACAAAGACTAAATTGAGAAAGAGTGAGTTTGATTTCATCGAGCTTACGAAATTGCATTCTTCAACTTCCAAAGAAAACATTTCTTTACTTGATAAATTAAAAAGTTTGGAAGAGAAGTTATACAAATTAGGTCAAACTGAACAAACCATTCATCTGAACAAACCCAAAGAGGAAATAGAAAAATGGGGACTCGGGTATGAGAATCCTCACTACCTTAAAAAGGGTAAATCTGAAGTGTCTGCAATTTATGATTTAAGATTTTTGAAACTAGCTCGAAGAATCCCTGAGCTTAAAGTTTTCTGGACTTGATTGTCAAAAGAGGATGAAGCCAAGGAAACGGAAAAACGGAAGAACACAACTAAAGTTCAACTTCCATTTCGTTATGCAAAGTTGAATAATAATTATAATGATAATCCTATATATCAAAAGAAAACTCTTTCAAATGACTTCTTTCAGAGTTATTCTGTAAAAGAAATGGAGGCGAAGCCTATTAAAGGTAAAATTTACGTCCCTCCTCTCGTGTTGGAAAGTAAAATTTCTGAACTCGAGACATCTTTAACAGATGAAAGACTTTTGATTGATATTGATCAAAAAGTTTTTTCAACTGTGTTCAAACATACTGTTCTTTCTAAGGCTTCAAAATCTAATGATAGTTTTGGTCTAACTGATGAAGGGTTTGATTTTCTTAACTCTGACGGTGGTTTAGATGATTGTTTTGAACAATTTGATTTTAATGCGAAACTTCCTAACCATTCATCTTTTGTTGTAAAATCATTGGGAAAAACCAGTACGACTGTAAAAAGTGCAAAATCAACGAAAGTTGATAAATCAGTCTCTGTGAAAGCTAAGAATGCTAAAGGTAAGATTAAATCTCAGCATTCACAGAAACCGATCACTACTGATAATCCAAAGAAGAAGCATTCAGTTGTTGCTCACAAGTCTAACTCACAAGTTTCAACTATTTCAGATCTGAGCAAGAAAAGGCCAGAAGTTAAATCTCAATGGAAACCAAAACAGGAGACTGACAAAACTGTTAAATCTTTTTGTACTGTTGATTGTAATAGGACTTCGCTTAGTAAAGATGTTTTAATTGCTGATGCTGCTATTTTGAAACCAAAAATTGTCGTTTATCGCAAGAAATACTCAATGAAGCAATTATTCCAGTTATCTTTATCTGCTAGAAAGTCTTCATATTATGATAAACATGTTTATGCTTCTTGTCAAGATTCTGATGTTTGGTATGGAAATTATCATGTGCATTCATATCATTGTAATGCTTCAACTGACTTTCAAATGAAAAGAGGACCCAATTTCCAATGGGTACCAAAATCTAATGCTAACACAGTTGGACCCAAATTTCAATGGGTACCAAAAGCTAAATCTGTGTTGCAGGAACCCAAAGTTTAAGAGGGAGCTTATGGAAATGACTTCTAGATAAAACAGTCTAGGACTCGTACCTCAAAGAACAATGGTTCTTGAGCAAATCAGCTCAAGACCCAAACTTCAATGTCAATTAGGCTTTTGAACAAATCAGTTCAAGACCCGCACTTCAATACTCAAAGTCTTAAATTTTGTTTTATGACTATCTAAATTTGTTGTTTTTGTAAATTCTCTTGTGCAGATCCGTCATATGTGGTACTTGGATAACGGATGTTCCAAGCATATGACTGGACAAAAAGAGATGTTGTCCAACTTTAAAGAGAAGTATTGCGGAACAGTTAGATTCGGCAACGATCAATTTTCACCAATAATGGGTTATGGTGATATGGTACATGACAAAGTCACTATCAAGAAGGTGAGCTATGTTGAAGGCTTAAGACACAACTTGTTCAGTATAGGCCAGTTCTGTGACAAAGGCTTAGAGGTCAGTTTCAAAGCCAAGAGGTGTTCAGTTCGCACTGATGAAGGCAAGGAACTTTTGGTTGGCACTCGAGAGTCCGACCTCTACACAATTAACTTGTCAAACGTCTAGACTGACAAACAGGTTTGTCTACTGAAGAAAGCCTCGATGCAACAAAGCTGGTTATGACATCGACGACTCTCTCACCTCAACTTTCGGTACATCAACAAGCTGGTCAGTGGAAAATTAGTAAAAGGACTTCCAGAGCTCAAGTATGAAAAAGTACACTTATGTGCAGCATGTGAAAAGGGAAAGATGAAAAGAGCTCCACATAAACCAAAGCCTGAACCGAGTACAAGCGCTCCGTTAGAGTTGTTGCATATGGATCTCTGTGGTCCAATGCGAACTCAGAGTCTAGGCAGAAAGAAGTACATACACGTTATCGTGGACGATTACTCGCGATACACATGGGTCAAGTTTCTTCATTCAAAAGATGAGACACCAGATGTTCTCATTACTTTTCTAAAGACGACCCAGGTGAATCTGCAGAAACCAGTCAAGATTCTAAGAACAGACAATGGCACAGAGTTCAAGAACAAAAAGGTTAAAGAATATCCCGAATCTGTTGGGATTTCACATCAATACTCTGCTGCTCGTACGCCTCAACAGAATGGAGTAGTTGAAAGAAGAAATCGTACGCTAGTCGAGGCAGCTCGTACTATGCTAAGTCAATCTGACTTACCTTTATTTCTATGGGCTGAAGCTGTATCGACTGCGTGCTACACTCAGAATCGATCCATGATACACCGCAGATTCAAGAAGACTCCTTATGCGTTAATCAACAACCGAACACCGACAATCAAATATTTCCATATATTTGGGTGTAAGTGTTTCGTTCTAAACGATAGAGAGAGTCTGAACAAGTTCAGTGCCAAGGCGGACGAAGGCATCTTCATTGGTTATTCATCTACATCAACTACATACCGTGTCTACTTGAAGAAGTCAAAGACGGTTATTGAAAGCGTAAACGTTACGTTTGATGAAGAGATAGCTTCTAAACAACACAGTTCATAACCTATTATAAACGGAGTACTAGCTTCTGGGCAACTCAGTCCAGAACCTGCGTCTCAACAGAAAAAATCAGATGAAGCATCAACGTCTACTAATCATTTATCTGATTTAGATTTATTATTTGAATTGTTTTATGATGAATTTATTGGATCTAATGTAAAGAAATCTGTTGTGGTTGACAGGAATGAAGACTCAACGACTACTCATCCAACTATATCAGATATCCCTATTGAATCTAACTCTCAGATTCAACAAGAAATTTCAATTCAAATGCCGACTCCAACAGTTGAAGCTGTGACAAATCAAGAAGAGACAAAAGTAGCTGAAACAGTAGGTTGTTTTGTACAGATCAATCTACAGCCAGAACAAGCTGTACCTACTGAGCCTTCTGCACCTCCCACTTCAACTGCAACCATCATTCCTTCTGAACAAACTGAAGAAGGTACAAGTGGATTTATAGATGAAACATTTGATATACATTCATATAATCCACTGCCTCATGAACATACATGGACCAAAGAGCATCCGATAAGCCAGATCATTGGTGATCCAACGAAACTGGTGCAAACTAGGTCAGCGTCAATAAATATGTGCATGCATGACTCCTTTCTGAGCAAGTTCGAGCCAACTCGCGTATCAGAGGCACTTACTGATCCAGAATGGGTGATTTCAATGCAAGAAGAGCTGAATCAGTTCAACGCACTTAAATTCTGGAGACTCGTACCAAAACCTCAAGGTAAAACCATTATAGGTACGAAATGGGTTTTCAAGATCAAGAAAGACGAAGATGGTACCGTTATCAGAAACAAGGCAAGACTTGTAGCCAAAGGATACAGACAAGAGGAAGGAATCGACTATGACGAGACATATGCTCCTGTGGCACGTTTAGAGGCAATTCAAATGTTTCTAGACTACGCAGCCCACAAGAACTTCACGGTCTTTCAAATGGATGTGAAGACAACATTTCTGAATGGAATTCTGAAAGAAGAAGTCTACGTCACTCAGCCAGAGGGTTTTGTCAATCAAGAGAAACCGAATCACGTCTACATTCTCTACAAAGCACTCTACGGTCTGAAACAAGCTCCTCGTGCCTGGTATGATGTCCTTTCACAATTTCTAGTCAAGTCTGGTTTTTCAAAAGGTACGGTAGATACCACTTTGTTTATCAAAAAGGAAAAAGCCGATATCATTCTAATTCAAATCTATGTAGATGATATTATTTTTGGCTCTACAAATCCTAAGTACTGTAAGAATTTTTCTAACCTTATGGTGTCCAGATTTCAGATGAATATGATAGGAGAGATGAATTTCTTTCTTGGATTACAAGTCAAACAATTTTCATCGGGTATTTTTATCAATCAATCAAAATACATTCTTGAAATTCTTCGGAAATTCAAAATGGAAAATTCAAAACCGATTGGTACCCCAATGGCACCAGGTACTAAGATTGGCACTGATCCTTCTGGACAGGTTTTTGATGTTACGACTTATAGAGGAATGATAGGTTCTTTAATGTATCTTACTTCTAGTAGGCCAGATATAATGTTTTCAACATGCTTATGTGCAAGATATCAGGCCAATCCCAAAGAAATCCATTTGTCTGCAGTTAAGCACATTTTTAGGTATCTAAAGGGGACTGCAGATCTTGGTCTGTGGTATCCTAAAGATACTAGCTTTGAACTAACGGCGTATACAGATGCAGATCATGCTGGTTGTATGTTAGACAGGAAAAGCACGTCAGGACATATACAGTTCCTCGGTGATAAACTCGTAAGTTGGGCATCTAAGAAGCAACTTTGTGTTTCAACTTCCACGGCCGAAGCAGAATATGTAGCTGCTGCTAGCTGCTGTTCTCAGGTCTTATGGATGAGAACACAATTGCGCGACTATGGTTTCCACTTCAACAAAATCCCGATATACTGTGACTCAAAGAGCGCCATCGCAATAACAGCGAATCGTGTTCAACACACCAAAACCAAACACATAGATGTCAGGTATCATTTTATCAAAGATAATGTAGAGAAAGGAACAATTGAACTTTTCTTTGTAAAAACTGATTATCAACTTGCCGATTTGTTTACCAAACCTTTAGACGAAAAGAGGTTTACCTTTCTTGTCTCTAAGCTTGGTATGCTAAATCTTAAAGTCTAATCAGTAGTTACCTATCAAAGTTTTCTAATTGTATAACTTTTCATCATTTCTTCATTCTTATTTCTAATTGATATCTGCACATTAACAATCCGTTCATGATCCAAGGGGGAGTATGAGAAGAAATTGACAAATGGTCAATCTTATTTTGGGGGGGAGCTCATAAGATTTCTGCATTTACTTTTTATGTCAAATTTTTGTAATGTAAGATTTTAGGGGGAGCTCTTCAAGTCAAAGGAGTTTGGATATGACTTCTGATTATTTCTGATTATTTCTGATCAGAACTCGTACTTTAACAGTTTTACTGCTTTTTGTCTTTTCAATTTAAGTGAATAAAGTTACTTTGACTTGACATAAGACTTTTACAGAATTTTTGAGAGAAGCTTACAAGTTCATATGTTTATGACTTTAAGCTTAGCTTCATGAGATGTAAGATCGCACGTAAAGGTACAATCCTTTATCTTAATCTCATAAATGGTTGAAAGAAGGATAACTTTCAATCATTTGAAAACATTGTTCTTAAATGTTCAAACCACTTCCCGATTCTTAAACCGATTTCATGAATTGGAAGTGTGACTTTAAATGTTTTCAAGATCTATTTGTGCTTTAACTGAAATAGTTAAACCATTTTGAGGATCATATGCATCATAGGAAAACATGATTTCATTGTGCTAGGAATTAACACAACTTCAATGGAATCACCTTAACCAGTGATTTCCCAAGAAGTTAATCCATAGTGATTGAGTGTGAAAAGTCAAAAGAAATGAGTGTGTTAAACAAAGAAAGAAAGTTTGGTTAGAGTGAGCTAAATATTTAAAAGAAAGAGCGTGTGAGAACAAAGTTAAAAGAATATCACAACTCTGCATCAACTTTTTCTGAGCCGGGCAGCCACAATTCTAGTGTTTCACAATTCTTTGGTGATCATTATTGAAACAGGAAACTAGCCCATGCCAACTCTTGATCAAACCTCACCATCTACTCATTTTCTTCTCAACAAGAAAGTGTTTCACATTTTCAAAGGGGAAGCAACACATTTGCTATCTGATTTTCATTTGGAAAATTTGGATATTGAAAAGAAGGAAGTCTGCCCCACCTTCGCACTTCAATCATGCACATTGAGTCTGTGTTTCACTTACTATTGTCTCAGTGGTTTACACAAATTTTGAGCCTATAAGCAATCATCAAGTGCTTAATTCTTTCTATCACAAGCACAGACACATAAGGAATTTGTTTCTTTGTCATAACGTTTATAGAAATTAACTTTGTGGTGTTTCGATGATTAAATGGAATCCCTGGGGGAGTCAACATCAAACAACTCCTTTACAATGTGTATTCGTTACACACAGTGACTTAGTGTTACTGACAGGCATGTTAACTGATTCATTAGTTGATTCAGGTGTTACACGATTATTTTGTCTGGATTTGAAAAGATCTGGATGAATATCTTATGATTTGACGGATCAGGGGCTCCAAATGACAGACATTTCTTACTCGAAGTTTTGATGAATTCATTACACTTTTCATTAAAAAGGGGGAGAATCTAAAGCTTGAAGAAATGTCCAGTCCATTACTTTACAAGACATTGGAGAAGAGAAAAGCTAACAAAGAAATGCAAGATCAAAGTATTCTTCAGACATGCTGATTTCAGATAAATTTTCTTTGAAGATATTTTGCTAAAGCATTATAAGCTAGAGAAAGAGATTGCATCTTCTGATCTGAAAAAGAAGACTGAATTGCTAAAATCTTTTTAGTAATGATCTTGATCCAAAGGGGGAGATTGTTAGATCACATATCTATTGGATTCAAGATCATCCAATCTGAAGATCCAATCTAAAGCTAATGCCGGAAAGTCGACTCTCGATATTAAGTCTAATGTCGTTTGTAATAAATGACAAAGTTAGTTTTATTATTGTTTTATTGTATTTTAATGTTTCTAAGTATTTAGTTTAGTTAGTTATATTGCAAGTATTTAGATATTAGTTTAGTTAGTTTTTATTAGTTTAATATTGCAAGTTGTCTTGCAAGTTGGTTGTTTAGAGTGTCTTTGAAGCTAAGATCAGATCTAGTGAGATCAGATCTCTCATAACACACAGATTAGAAAAACACACACAAAAGGTGTAAATACATAGAGAGCTTCAAAAAGAACAAAGATCAACCTTGTAATCATTGTTTTATCTATCAAACAGGTGGGTAATCGTTTATGTGTATGAGTTGATAAGAACTTGATATTATTGTGGACCGACAGAAACCTTCCTCAGCCTCTTGAGAGGAGAGGGAGGGGAAGAAAAGTGCCTCTGTTTTTTAGAGTGGTGGGAGACGAGGGCAACTACCGAAGTCTTTTTCGGTGGCATAGTCTCAGAAGAGGTTGTGGAGGTATCGGTGACTTTTGATTTCTTCTTTTTGGCCACCGATTTCACTTAGGTAAGAGAATCAGGGGTCACTAAAGTGAGTGATACGGAGAGAGCCACCGATTTGGAGAATGATGGTTCCTCAATATCTCTTTACTTCAAATTAGGAGAATGAAATAAATCATACCTGGGGCTGAGAACTCGATTGGTGGAGAGAGAATCATTGATCAAAGTGGTCTTCATGACTTTCTAAATGTTGGTAGGATAGTCATCACCAAATCAATTAGTGACCCAATAATTTATCTCCCCCTATTTGATGATGACACCAACACTTAGAAAAAAATAGTTCTGATACTTAGGAAAAAATAGTACTGACACTCATAAAAGGGAGAAGAACTAGAACGCATAAATTCAGTGGCCCATTTTTTTTTATAATTTTTTTAAGGGCTCTTTTCTGTTTTTTTTTTGGAAAGGCAAAGAAAAACGAGAATAAAGACTCAGAGAACAAAAAAAAAAATTAGGAAGAAAAAGAAAAGGAATAAAGAATTGGGAAGAAATGGAAGAAACTTTGGGTAGACATTTCGGATAGAAATTGGGGTGAAATGTTGGGGATTTATAGTGGGAGGGATAAGAGAATTTGAAAAGGTAGAAGTGAGAGGCGCTGAAGTCATGCGGGTAGTGGGAAATAATGGAGGAAAAGGATATTAAGGATATAAGAGGTGATTAACAGAGTATGTGAGAAAGTGTTCGGCTAGTGAAATGAGGGATGGGTTAGTGGGCTTTAAATGGCAACAAAGAGTCACTAATTATCACATAGTTCCAAAATTTTCAAATAAATGAAACACATAGGATTGAAGAAAAAGAAGTCATCATAAATTCGGGGAGAAATTATGAGATAATTTTTTTTTTCGGTAGAAAATTTCGTAAGAATTTTCCGGTAGAAAGAAATTTCGGCTAAAAAGAAATTTCGAAAATTTCGGCTAAAAAGAAATTTCGAAAATTTCGGCAAAGAAATTTCGAGGAGAATTTTCGGAAAGAAATTCGGGGAGAACCCTTTTATTTTCAAACCCAACCAACTTTTTTTTTCAAACCAACCGATTAAAAAAATGTTTTTTTTAACCTTTCGGCATGTTAAGGAATTGAAATATATTTTCTTTTTTTCTTTTTTTTTAAACACAATCAGCAAGTGGGTATTTAAAAAAAATTAATATTCTTTTTAAGAGACATCAAACCCAACCGATTGAAGAAAAAATAATTTTTTTTAAACCTACAACCCAACCGAATAAAAAAAATAACCTTGTTTTTTACTTGACAAAAATTTAACATACCTAAGGATCCAACGAGGAAGTTGAATCGAGCCTCATCCAGTGGTTTTGTGAAGAGGTCTGCAAGTTGAGGATCTGTAGGAATGAAGTGAAGTTCAATATCACTTTTAGAGATATGATCTCTTATAAAGTGATACCGAATATCAATATGTTAGGATCTGGAGTGCAGCACTGGATTGTTGGCAATGACTATAACACTGGAATTATCACACATGATCAGTATACGTGAGTAGAACTTGTCATAATCTTGTAGTTGATTTTTCATCCACAAGATCTGAGTACAACAACTTCCAGCTGCTACATATTCAGCTTCGACAGTAGAGGTATATACCGAATTCTGCTTCTTACTGGACCAGCTGACCAAGTTTCCACCTAGTAATTGACAGCTGCCACTTGTACTCTTCCTATCAACCTTAGACCCTGCAAAGTCAGAATCTGAATAGCCAATTTGATCAAAACCTGAGTCCTTGGAATACCCAAGACCCAGATTCATAGTACCTTTTAGGTACCGAAAAATACGTTTCACAGCCGCCAGGTGAGATTCCTTGGGATTGGCTTGATAACGCGTACACAGATACGTAGCATACATGATATTAGGTCTACTAGCAGTTAGATAAAGAAGAGGCCCTACCATTCCTCTATAACTCGTGATATTAACCGACTTGCCGGCTGAATCAGCATAAATCTTAAGAGGAGGTGCCATTGGAGTTTTCATGGGAGAACAATTTTCAAAATCAAACTTTTTCAAAAGATGACGAATATATTTAGTTTGATTTATGAAAATCCTTCAGAAGATTGTTTAATTTGAAGACCAAGAAAGAAAGTAAGCTCACCCATCATGCTCATCTCATATTTACTTATCATGAGAGAGGCAAACTCCTGACAAAGATTTTCATCAGTGGCACCGAAAATGATATCATCCACATAGATTTGAACAAGAATGATATTACCTTTAGTTTTCTTGAGAAAAAGAGTATTATCAATTTTACCTCTGTTATATCGGTTGGAGAGAAGGAAGTCAGATAAAGTGTCATACCAAGCACGAGGAGCTTGTTTCAGACCGTAGAGAGCTTTGTCAAGTCTGAACACATGGTAAGGATGAGCTGGATCTTCAAAACTAGGCGGTTGTTTCACATAGACTTCTTCAACAAGTTCTCCATTGAGAAATGCACTCTTAACATCCATTTGAAAGACCCGGAAGTTTTTGTGAGCAGCATGAGCAAGAAAAATTCTTATTGCTTCAAGTCTAGCAACAGGAGCAAAGGTTTCATCATAATCGATACCTTCCTCCTGCCTATATCCTTGAGCAACAAGTATGTCTTTGTTCCGGATAACAATAACGACTTCATCCATCTTATTTCGGAAAACCCACTTAGTACCGATAATGGTCTTACCGAAAGGTCAAGGCACAAGTCTCCAGACTTTGTTTCTTTCGAATTGATACAACTCTTCTTGCATGGCAGTGACCCAACAAGAATATCCTAGAGCTTCCTTTATTTTCTTGGGCTCAAAAATGGAGAGAAAATTCACATAGAGACAAATATTTCCAATACCTCTTCTAGTTTGGACACCTGCTTGCTGATCACCTATAATTTGATTAATTGGATGATCTTTGGTCCATTTGAGAGCTGGGGAAGAGGTGCAGGAAATGTGTTTGGAAAGTATGAAGGTGAAGGATCGGTAGGTATAAGATGATTATGAGGAAGAGGAGAAGTATGAAAGGTGGGTTCGGTAGGAGCTATGGATTCGGTAGGAGATGTGGGTTCGACAGTTGGTAAGGGTTCTGTCGAACCACGATGGAGGGAAGTAGAGGGTATCGAGAATGGAACATATGGAGGTCCTAAAGACAGAAGATTTGGAGAATCTTCTCCAACACACGAAATGATCCATTCATGAAGCTCAGTATCATCACAAGATAAGGAAGATGTCTTGTGATCATCGAACTTCACATGTATTGATTCATCAATACATTTTCTCCTTAGATTGTATACTCTGTAGGCTTTAGAAGTGAGAGAATAGCCCATAAATATACCTTCATCAGCCTTGGGATCAAATTTTCCAAGATGATCTCGTTCATTCAAGATAAAACACAAGCAACTGAAAACATGAAGAAAACCAATGTTTGGTTTTCGGCCATAAAAGACTTCATAGGAAGTCTTATTGTGTCTTTTCACAATAATAGATCGATTTTGAGTGAAACAGGCTGTATTGACAGCCTCAGCCCAAAAATAGGTTGGTAGATTTGATTCACTTAGCATAGAGCTTGCAGCTTCACATAGTGTACGATTCTTCCTTTCCACAACACCATTTTGTTGTGGAGTTCTGACTGCTGCAAAGTTTTGAGAGATACCTTTGTCACTGAGAAAAGCATCTAAGGTAGCATTTCTGAATTCGGTCCCATTGTCACTTCTGATAGATCTGACTAGTTGACCGTTGAGAACTTTAGACTTCTTGATAAAATTGATGATTTCTTCAGGAGTATCACTTTTGTACCTGAGAAAGAATACCTAAGTGTAACGTGTGTATTTATCAATAATGACAAGAATGTACCTTTTTTTTTTGGAGGAAGGGAGGTAGATATATCTTTGGATTTGGACTTCTTCAAGTGCACAGATCTGGGAATGAACTTTGTAGGAAGAACAAGAGGTTCATTTTTGGAAGAAGAAAGTAGTTTTATTTTTAAAGGTAGGTCAGTAATTACTGATTTTCCTTTATCAAAAGTTAGAAAACTTCTTTGAGGCAAGTTGAAAAATTTTCTTAGGAAAATTTGAAGGTTTAGGAGAAGAAGAGGTAGCCTCATCAAGATTCAAAGATTTAAAAGGTTATGAATAGGCTTAACAAGATCATTTGATCATTGATCCTTGTTAGCTTAAATTAGCCCCCCAATTTAATTGAATGTTTTATAAAGAATTGTATTTTGGGCTTTTTAATAAGTTGTATGGGCTTGAGCCTTTTTATTGTAAATGGGCCCTATTAATAGGTGCCCATGGCTCATTTGGTCATTTAGGTTTTTGGAGAGAACACTTTTCACACACAGATCAGGTGAATTTTGTGAGAGTCGCTTAAATGTTTAGTGTGATGTTCTTCCCATTTTCCTCTCAATTGATTATCAATCAAAGCATATGAGATAAGTTCTTGATGAATATTGTTCTTCATTTCTATCTTATATCTTATTTTATATGGAGTTCTTCTTTTGTTGTCTGTATTGGGATCTAACAATTGGTATCAGAGCCAAATGAAGAAACTCTTCTTCATTTCGGTCATCTATGGCAACAATTGAAGATTGGATGATTATTTTGTTGTTTTGGTGCTTAGATTGATTCAATCACATGAGCCTTGACACAAATATCATTTCTGTGATTTATTCACTGTTTTGTGCTTATTGGAAATCTATTTCTTCATTTAGATGAGATTTGGATGATTTTTGATAGAATATTTGATTGATTTCACACAAAATCTGAATTCTGCACACCACATGTTTGATGAAATGCCTATGTGAATATTTGATTCTATTTAGATCAAATCTGATCAGATTTATTTCATGTGTGTGTTTTGATTCTTCCTACTTTATTGGTATGATTTGATAAGTACTAAGTAGATGGTTGATCTATGATCCAATCCTTGTGTGTACTTTAGTCCATTGCTATTTTAGCATCTCGATAGTTAGGTTGTTGATCTTAGATCTGACCTTAATATCATTCGAGATTGGACTCTCTTTGATCCAGATTTTGTTCAAAATTCCGCTGCTCATAATCGATTAAATGAAAGACTTGGTGCTGTGTTATATGTTTAAAGTCAGATCTGAAACGAGTTTTAGATCTGTGATTGCTTAAATTCAACTTTCTGAATTGATCAATCAGAAACTTGACTCTTTGCAATGTTTGTTCTATAAGTCTTATGGAGATCATCTTAATCTTTATAATCAAATTCAATTGGTAAGTATTTGATTAGAATGGAGGATTTCACAGGGAGAATAAGGAGTTTGTATTGATGATGAACAACAAGATTTGTTCAAATGCTTCTGTCAATTTGATAATAAAACTAATTACAGATGAAGTTTATCTTTGGGAAGCTTGTTCAGTATCTGTTATATGAATATGGATAGAAGTGAACTGAAGTTATGAAACTATGTTGTGATCAATGATGATAATTAACAAGATTCTCCACAAGATTTCAATCTGTGTTTGATTTATGATTGGGAAACAGCAAGAATTCGATAAGATCTACAACAAGGCTGTCAATTTGAGGTTGAGACAGCAAGATCTCAGATCCACCCATGCTCAATTCGAATAGATTAATGCTGCTATGTCCAGAAGATCAATGTTCATTCTGAATTTAATTCAAAGTGCAACAGAAGACTATTTTCAGAAGTTCAGAGCTCGACTTTAGAGATACAGAGATATGGATATTCCAGAATTACAAATGTGTTGTCAGAGTTGTGATCAAGTTGCTGTCAAACAAAATGTTTATCTTAAAATAGATGGCTGCTGTCAATTCATAAGGGGTTGTAACAGGAAGTAACAGAAAACTGTTGTTATCAACATACCAGATTCTGCAGTTGTTTAGCAGATTTTTTTGTTCACGGTACAGATTCCAATCTGTTGCTGTGTTTGAGCAAAATAGAAAATCACTTCCTGTTGTTTGAAGATTACAAATGTGTGCAAATTCTGTTCTTGCTAATCGTAGGTCAAAAACAGCAGATGATGTAGATGCTGATCATGTATATGATAAGTGCCGCATAATTTGATCTTTTGTTGTCAAAGAATGTCCATAATTTTATCGAAGGATATTCAGAGACATGCGTGTGCTTTATCAGAGTTTCATCTAAGGCTGATCAGACTTGGTTCAAGAGTGATCAAAGTTTTGATCATGTGTGTTCAGAGATCTAATCAAGGCCAATAAGAGTTTACACTTGCTATTTTTGTGTTAAAGTGATTTCTTGACAGCTTTGCACACCTATCGTATTTTGCTCAGATTTCCCTCCTCGAATCTCCAAATTTGACGAGTCCAGATGCGTTGGATTCCTAATACACATATGAACATTTTTCATGTTTTGATCTTGGTCTGAATCAGTATGCTAATTGGTCAGAATCTGTGTTAAAGTCGGTATATAGCTGCTGTGTAAAGAGAAGTTGTTGTCAAAACAATGTTTGTTGCTGTGTGGTTCAAAACAGCAAGCTGTCGGGGATGTGATACTGTCCAGATTTTAAAATGTGCAACAAAAGTTTAATAGTGCATCCAGAGTTCTAACATTATTGTTCAGAGATGTTTCCAAGGTTGTACAGACATGTCCTAAAAGGGATGGTGACAGCAAGAGAATCTGCAAAAGCTACATCAGAAGATGTAGCTAGGAGATATTAAATGCAGATCAAAGCTTTGTTTTTGTTCAAAGATGTTCTCACGCTGTCCTTTCGAAGAGTAGACAAAAGTATGTTGTTCAGAGTCTCTGGAAGACTTTCATTTGTACAGAGTTATGGTAGATTGATTTCGAAGAATGTTGATACAGACTTCAGAGAATGCTGTCACAAAATTTAATCGCACAGAGTTGTCCTTGTGTTCTTCCAGATTTGTGCAAATGGAATTTGATTATGTTGATTAGTCCAGAATTCAACCAAGACTTACTCCAGAAGTTGATTCAAACGAGTTTGTTGTTGTCATGATTTCAGCCCATAATCAGTTTCAAAATCGTAGAGTTGCTGTCAGATTTGCACAGCCGTAGAATTTTGATCATATCTCTCTCATTATCGCTCCAAATTGCATGATTCTAGATGTGTTGGAAACCTAAGACACAAATTTTCAACTTTTATGTTTTGAGTTTTCCCGAAATAAAGGTTTTTATAGGTCAAAAACAGTGTCGAACTCGACTGATTGCTGCTGGACAGAAAGCTACTGTTGTGTGTATTGATCCAGATTTCATTTGTCCAGATCCGCAACGGGGCTGTTAATTTGGCTTTGTGACAACATGTTTTTCAATCTAAAGAAGCTTGTATGAGTTTGCTGCTGTTTTTTGTTCAAATTATGCAGCAAAAGGTTCATATTTCGTCATAGTTCATACCAAAACAGAAAGTTGCTGTCCATTTGAAAGAATAGCTGAAAGTTGTTGCTGTTCGACTTGCAAATTATGTGCAAATCAGAGTTTTAATCACAGACTGTTCTAAAACTTTTCAGAGTTTGAATTTTGTTTGACCAGAGATTGATGCAGGTGTACATCCAGAACTTAAACTAAAGGTCGTGTGGTTCCAGAGGTGATCAAACAGAGGCTGCACTGCATAGTTTTGCGCAGAAGCTGTAGAAAGCTACTGTTGAGCTGCTGTCCAGAAACACATTGTTATGCGCAGAGCCTCTGTAAGGCTTTCCAGAAGTAAAGATGTGCAAAGTTAATCCCAGAGATGCTCTTATTCATGCTCAGAGGCACGTGCAGATGTTCAGAGGCAGAAAGTTCACATCAGAGGCTGATGCACAGAGACTCTGTAGGCTGTCCAGAGGGTGCAGAAGTTGATATTCAGAGATGCTTATGCTATCCAACTTTAAAGAGGTAAACTACAGAGGCAGATCGCAGATCCTCTGTAGATTGTCCAGAACCTCAGTAAGGCTGTCTAGAATGTGCAAAAGTAGTTCAAGCAGTGCAGAAAAACACAGAGGCTGCGATAAATTGTTCAAAGATGTGCAGAGCCTCTGAGGCTGTCCA
This sequence comes from Arctium minus, assembly GCA_954870635.1. NCBI lineage: Eukaryota > Viridiplantae > Streptophyta > Magnoliopsida > Asterales > Asteraceae > Arctium > Arctium minus. Next base: position 49,211,189 of record OX941094.1, read on the forward strand.
GATGTATGCGTACAGAAGTTTGAAGTGATGCACAGAACCGAATGCACATAACCTCTATGCATGGACAGAAGTTAAGAGATTATCCACAGAGGCTCTGACCGAGAGCAACGCATCCACATGCTGAGCTCTATGGACCAAAAATTTGAAAGAGAAGTTACCAGAGGGGAGGACCAGAGGTAGACCAGAAGTAGATACATCAGAGGTAGATGGTCCAGAGATAGAAATGAGCCAAGAGCCCGAAGCCCGAATTTTTCGAATTTTTTGACAGCATTGCACTGTTTCAGAAACACGCGGACAACTTTTTACTCGAAGCTCCGATTTACATGAGTCCAGTTGAATTGGATTTCTAAAACACAGATGTACGACTTTGAGATTTTGAGTTTTCTCAAATTCCAGGAGCTGATATGCCAGAATCTGTTTCAATGTCTGCGTTAGAGTGCTGGACCGAAAGCATCGCATTTCACTCGTACTCTTTCCGCTTTCAAGAATGGTGTTCTCTCAACGTTTCTTCATGGTTTCAATCTAAATATGTGACACATTGTTTGCCACTCCCTCCTCCGTTATTCAAGTTTAAGGCTCGGTGCTGAACGCTTACTCAACGAGATCTTAAGAGTCAAATTTTCTGTTTTGACGACCGTTCTGCACAGCTGTGGGAAAACTTGCACAACTCACTCAGTTTTCATCCAAAATGGATGAATCAAAGCTCGTTGGAAAACTAAGAGGCTGGAGTTCAATGTGCGTAATTTATGTTTTCTCTCAAACATGTCCTTGATGGTCAAAAACAGCGGTGAAGTTGAGACATGAAAGATGGACAAATTGGGGTAATTCGTCTAAGTCTTTTAAGAATATGAGCCTACATTTGAGGGGGAGCTTATGATGCTTAGAAGACTCGAAGAACGGCACACCAAAGCTTCTAAAGAAAGCAAGGGGGATACTATATGATGATGCTTTCTTTATAAAACATTAGGGGGAGATTGTTAGCTTAAATTAGCCCCCAATTTAATTGAATGTTTTATAAAGAATTGTATTTTGGGCTTTTTAATAAGTTGTATGGGCTTGAGCCTTTTTATTGTAAATGGGCCCTATTAATAGGTGCCCATGGCTCATTTGGTCATTTAGGTTTTTGGAGAGAACACTTTTCACACATAGATAAGGTGAATTTCATGAGAGTCGCTTAAATGTTTAGTGTGATGTTCTTCCCATTTTCCTCTCCATTGATTATCAATCAAAGCATATGAGATGAGTTCTTGATGAATATTGTTCTTCATTTCTATCTTATATCTTATTTTATATGGAGTTCTTCTTTTATTGTTTGTATTGGGATCTAACAATCCTCCTCATTTTTAATATGAGGAGTAGAATCTTTGGCCTTGATGAACATACCAAATTTTAGAGCTTTGGAGAAATCAGAAGAGTCCAAGAATGGAAGTCATAGAAAGAAATATGTTTCGAAGAAGAAGCTTGAGCAACACTTAGAACAAAAGAGGGATCAATATCCATTTTTCAAATCCAAGACCAGAAAATTGATGATTTTCAAATCTTCAAGTTTAGCTTTGATTTATCAAAATGTTTAAGTTAAGAAAGACACGTTTGAAGTTGAGAGGAGAAAGATTTTAAACCTTTTTCTTAACATTATTTTCACTATAGAAGTCAATGGTTAAGGAATCAAAGGCCTCAATCTTTTCAGAAACAATAAGAGAATGAAAGGAATGTACCTGAGAGGAAAAAGAGGAGCACTCAGCAGAGACTAAAGCAGTGGACGATGCATGTCCTTCAGGATCTTCCACATCGTTTATTTTTGCCATAAGGCAAATGTTGGAGATGTCCTTATCGCTTTCACAGGTTGGTTCATCTACCCAGTCATAGGTTTTAGTCATTTGACCTTTTCCCTTTTTTAGCAAGGTTTCATTTTTCTTCTTCTCTCTCTTGTATTTGGCCTTGTATTTTTCAACACGGTCGGTACCCTCCGATAAAGAAAATGAGGAATGTTATGCTTGTGGAAAGAAATGCCACTTTGCTTGTGGCTTGAGGGGGAGTATGAGTTTTGAGATAGAAGAAGATTTTCGGTCAAACTTAGATTTTCTAGAAGAAAAATGAAGGTCACTGGAAGTTTCCTCACCTTTATCACCAGCCTCACTAAGATAGGCTTCTGAAGGATCATTAGGTTCCTCTTGACTATTATGGTCAGAATCGGAGGGATAGGTTATTCTAGGAATACACACAGATTTCTTGAAAGAGTCACTGATAAGAGCCATAGATGAGCTTCTTATCTCTTTTATGACAATCTTCCTTTGGATCATAGTTTGTTCATAGTTAAAGAGAGATCCATAGAGAATAGTAAGAGACATATGATCAAGATCCTTGGTTGTCTTAATGCAGGTACAGATGTTTTCCCAAAAGTCAGGAAGACCATCCATAAACTTGCATAAAACTTCCTCATTGTCATACACTCTACCCAAGAGCTTAAGGTCATTAAGATGTGTTAGCTCCATTTACCAAAATTAGAAGTGTTGAAAAATAGGCTAAGTATAGAACCTTCTGTTGACTGCTAAATCACCACAGAAGATGCAAAGCTCAGAGGTTACTCTGCAGAAGGTGTACCCGAGGTCAAACCTGAAGATGATGCTCAGATCACAGAGCCTCTGTGATCACTCACAGAGCCTCTGTGAAGGCTAACCTCTGGAGATCAGTGTTGGAGTTTCTCGCAAGATAGTTCAAGACAAGACCACGTGCAAAACACGTGAGGCCTGCTGTACGAAGATCCTCAAGATCAATTAATGGGCGTCCCACGATGTTTTACTTTACAGGTGGCATTCCTTTTATGGATTGTCAACCTTTGTCTTGTACTATTATGTGCTCCCCTTGCTATATGAAGGGAGCACCTCCTGCATTGTAAACAAGCGAGCACACACAAATAGCAGTCTGTATAATCCTTGAGCATATTAGCACACACTTATGCATGTTCTTGGTGTTCTTGAGTGAATTAATGAAGCATATGACTTAGTGAAAACTTTGTTACTTATTGTGCTTTTCATACTAAATGCTTGTGTGTTTACTACCTTCATAAACTTATCTTCACTACATATTGAAACGCATCCACACTCATATTTTTCATTTTACCACGTAGTGAGATAGTTAAACGAGTTTAGAACATAAATCTGGGATCAACAATTGGTATCAGAGCAAACTTTGATTTTCAATATCAAAGGATCCTGTTCTATACTTGTTTCCAATGTTCAAGGTAGTAGTTTGAGTCTGTTCTTCGTCCTGAACACCATTCACAATCACACTCTGTTTTCTGAAGCTATATCAACCATTTTGGTATAGATACAGGTACAAGTGTGCTCTTCACACTCAAAGTCAGATTCAAAGCTCATTGGTTGGTCATTTGTTTTCTCTGTTCATACACTCATCATCTCTAAGACCATTACTGTTGTATTCTCTCTGGTTCGTGTTATACTCTGTTTTTTTCTCTAAACTAAAATGGCAAACAAAGGTTAACTACTTCAGTGCAGGATCTCAGTCTAAACCTCCCACTCTACTAAGGGATGAATATCCTCAGTGGAAGATCAGGATGGTGCACTTCCTTGAAGGTGTGGATCCTGGTCTGGTTGAGTTTCTTCACAATCCTCCTTTCATCCCAATGACAACCGTTCCTCGTGTTCCTGCCACTGCAAACACTCCTGAAGTTCCTGAATACCAGCATCCCAAACCTGTCATTGAATGGACTGAAGAAGAAAAGGCACAACATGAACTTGCAAAGAAAGCCAAAATATTAATCATTATGGCTATCCCAAACGATATCTTCCAATCTCTTGATTCCTGTGAAACATCGAAAGACTTGTGGTTGGAGTTGGAGAAACAGCTTGAGGGTGGTGCTAAAACCCTCAAGAACAACAGGGCTTTATGCATAAATGAATACTTTGCATTTAAAGCTCTGCCGGGTGAATCCATTCAAAGCACATACAACAAGTACAACTCCTTATTGAACAAGTGCAAGAGGTATGGGATCCACAGAACCTCTAAAGAAAACAATGTCAGATTCCTTCAGAGCCTGAATGATGAATGGCTTCATCTAACCATGTCCATGCAAGCCACATTGGATCTTGATGTATGGTCCATATCTAATCTCTTTGGAACACTGATTAGCCAAGAGAACAGAATTTCCAAGTTGATAACCTCTGTTGGAGGTCCTCTGGCTCTTGTAGGAAGTGCCTCAGAAGGCAAAGACAAGGGAAAGAAGGAAAAGGCAGCTGAGGATGCGTAGAGGAAGAAAAAGAAGAAGGTGCTTGTAGCAGAGAGTGAAAGTGAAGAAGGATCTGAGGAGGAGATTGATATGGATGCTCTGGCCAAAACGCTTGCACTTATGACCCGACAATTCAATCGTGGTTTCGAGAAGCCAGAGTACAGAGGGAGAGAAGAAAGAGATGACAGAAGCAAAGGATATGGTGAGGTGAGAAAGCATGGAAGAGAAGAGTCCGAGGAGCAAAGGCAAGAAGAAAGGAGTGGACAGAGGTCAGACGACAGAGGTGGTGACAAATTCCCAAAGCAAACTGAAGGCTTCTTCAAATGTGGGAAACCAGGACACTTCGCCGCAGAGTGCAGGTCTTCTGCCAATAAAGGGAAACCCACAAGAGACGCTGCTTTCTACAAAAATAAAGCGGAGTACTATACTCAGAAATCCCTAATGGCAGAACAACAGAACCTTGTGACCGATGAATCCTCTGATGAAGGAGAAGACAACACACTCTTCTGTGGAATGGCAGAAGTCCACTCTTCTGACGACAAGAGTGAGGTATCCACTTCTGACTCTTACAACTCGAACTCTGAAAACAAACTTCTTGAAATACAAAATGATCTTCTTGCTTATAAAAACACATGCTCAGAACTTGAGAAAAAGTTTGCCTTCTTTGAAAGAGAAACTAGACTTCTTACCCAAGAGAAGGATAAGCTTTACCTTGAAAGAAAAACTCTTACCTCTGAGCATATTTTGAACAAAAAGGGTCTTAAGGAAAAAATTTCAAAACTTGACCAAGATTTGAAAGAAAAGGTCAAAGAGTTAAAGAAAAGTGAGAGCGATCGATTAAATGCCATTTCCCTGAAAAACTTTTTAAAAAAAGAAAGAGAAGTCCTTCATCAAGATCTGTTCGACAAATATCTCCAAATTAAGAGGTATCAGGATGCTCAAAAGGTCCATGAAAAAGTCAACACCCAGATCGGCAGAAGAGGAATAGGGTTCGAGGATATTGACCCTTACACAGGAAATAAAAGAAACAAATCTTTATCAAACATCTTCTGCCCTGGACAGTTTCTAAAACCAAGTCTTCCAAACCTATTATCCACATTCAAGAGGCGCAAAACCTCTATAGGACCACATCTGAGGAAACCTCTGCAGATGGCAAATGTATGGTATGAAAACAATGATTTACCATCCGCACTCTCATCAAAGAGAAAATCTATTCCAAAGAAATATCTGTCTCAAAAACAGACAGGAGTCTTCAAATTTGGTCACCCAGAAACCCAAACTCAAATGGCTTTTATGTGCATGATGGCCCCTGAAAAGGAACTATCCTCTGATGCACCAGAGTTTGTTCCCGCCTCTATGGAAGAAAAACTTTTTAAAAGGTTCTTGGAAAGTGACTTGAGAAAAACCTATGAAAATTACTTTCTCAACCATCCTGATCTAACCTCTTAAATAAGATAAATCTTTGAGCAAGATCTTCTAAATTGTCTTAGTGTTCCTATGGTCATTCCTTGCATTTCAAAAGATTTAAACAATCCCAAGGACACTATGTATGTACAAAGGAACGCATCTCCAGAAAGTTCCTTGACTCCACAACAGAATCTGAGTCCTCTGTAGAATCAGAGACTTCCTTGGCACAAACTCTGAATCAGAGACTTCCTTGACACAGACTCTGAATCAGAATCTGAGTCCTTTGTAGAATCAGAGACAAGTTCTGTGGAACTTGACATGGTCATCAGTGGTCCAGAGGATAATAAACTACCCTCTGGCATCCTTAACAGGATAATTGCTCCCCAAAGGAGAACCACAGGAATACCAATCTGCCCTGACTTCTTGGATATGTGTCTCCAAGCAAAGACTTCTCTTGAGCTTGAAAAATTGAGAAATGAAAAGATCAAGATCACTCAAACTCCCGTAATTCGAAAACCTGTCTTTGCTTCAAAACCTTTTCAAGAAAAACTCACCTGGCAACAGAAGGCAAATTGGCCCAAAATTGACAAAAATAATGCTTCTGTTGCAGTGAAAGCAAGGAAAGAAGATCAAGGGAGAGTACAATCTCAGAGCCAATAAAGAGGAGTTTTTGAAAAAACTCAACCTAGATTAGACAAAGCTTTTTGTAAAAAGAAACCCAAATCTAAAATGGGTTGTAGTAAAATTTGCTCTGTACCCTCCTTTGACAATTTTAATGAAATTTTCAAGAAGTTTGCCTCTAATGTTCCTTATTGTAAATGTCTTGACCTTATGCATGCTTTAAATCAACATTTCTCGAGGCCCTCCTGTCTTATATCTCACCCCAAATCCAAGAATGCAAAATTCAAGGGTGAGAAGAGACAATCTGGTACCTCTGCCAATGAGGATAAACCCAAAACCGAAGGTGCTAAGGCATCTTCTAAGCCTCCTAACAAAAATGGACCCATTTGGCAATGGGTACCTAAAACTCTCTAATCTGTCCACAGAAGAAACAACATGTGCCCATCTGGTACCTAGACTCCGGGTGCTCAAGACACATGACTGGAGACAGAGGGTTGCTCTCCTCTTATAAAGAAAAACGTGGAGGAGGATCTGTGACTTTTGGAGATAACAAGAAAGGTCAAATAAAAGGCTATGGAGTCATTGCCAAAGGAGACATCGATGTCAACAGAGTTGCCTATATGGATGTGACAATGGACTTGATGAGTGTAAGTCAACTTGATGAGTGTAAGTCAACTTACTGAGTTTAAGTTAACTCTGTGACAATGGACTTGATGTGATGTTTAAAAGACAGTACTGCTCTCTGTTGAAGGAAGATACCACCACAGAGCTTCTGTGAGCCAAAAGACGAGGCGATCTATACCTCATGGACTTCAAATCAACTAACAAAGAAGAAAAGCTCTGCTTAGTCTCAAGTAAGAATGAAGAAGCTTGGCTCTAGCACAACAGGTTCTGTCATCTAAAATTTCACACACTTGACAAACTTGTGAAACTAGACCTGGTAAGTGGTCTACCAAGTATTAGATTCGACAAGGATCATCTATGCTCTGCTTGTGAGATGGGCAAACTTAAAAGGGCTGCCCACAAAACTAAGTCTGACATATCTTTCACTAGACCTCTGCAGATGCTTCATGTTGACCTCTGTGGTCCTATATCTGTGCAGAGTCTTGGTGGCAAGAAGTACATCCTTGTACTCATAGATAAATTCTCTAGATATACTTGGGTTGAATTCGTTCGAAAGAAATCAGATGTTCCTGAAGTACTAATCAATCTTATCAAGAGAATACAAGTTCTTTATGATTGCAGGGTACATAGAATCCGAAGTGATAATGGCACAGAGTTTAAGAATTCAACCATTGAAGCTTATCTTTCGACAGAAGGCATATCACAGAACTTCTCTGCTGCAAGGACTCCACAACAGAACGGTGTTGTTGAACGAAAGAACAGAACACTAGTGGAAGCCGCAAGAACAATGCTCACTGCTTCAGGGCTCTCTATTTCTTTTTGGGCAGAAGCCATTTCAACCGCATGCTTCACCCAAAATCGGTCTTTGATAGTGAAGAGGCATGCAAAAACACCATACCACTTACTACACCAGAGGAAGCCGAACATCAAGTACTTCTATGTCTTCGGCTGCAGATGTTTTGTGCTGAACGACAGAGACCAGATAACGAAGTTCAGTCCCAAAGCCGATGATGCCAAATTTGTTGGCTATTCATCAAACTCCAAGGCTTACAGAGTCTATGTACTCAAATCCAAACATATACTTGAAAGTATTAATGTTTCATTTGATGACTCTTTTCAGGTGACTTCTGAGCAAATCAGCTCAGGACTCAAACTTCAAGATGAAGATTCTGGTAGTTCATCAAGAACAAATGATCTTCATCATCTATTTGAAGAGATGTTCAATGATGATGGACCCTATGAAGGTGACCGCAGAGCCTCTGTGTAACACCCTAAAAAAACAGAGTAAATTAAAACTTCGGAAGATAGGCAAAATGACGTTTGCAATTGGTATTAAACCTCCCAAAAAGGGGTAAAGTACTAAACCTTTACAAAACCTGAGAAAGGATAAGGAAATCAACAACAAACTAATCTAAATACATCTATCTAGATTACATCGGTGGTCGACCCAAAATCACCAAAAGATGGGACTTAAACAATGCCCAACAACGACTACTAGTCATCTCAAAAATGTCTCTAAGACATCCTCGTCACTCACGACCTTGGCACCCCACCGCTAAGGGAACCTGTTATACATATCATTTGAGAAAAATTGTTAGGCTTAAAGCCTAGTGAGAACATACAGTTTATAGATTTCAAAGGATATAAAAAATTGTAACATAAGTAATTCTTTTCAAGAGTTTTAGTTTACAAATGAAGATCTTTATCAAGAAAGGACAAACGGTCCAAAAGTTCATCTCGCGATGACGGGGGATACCTGATTTACCAAGGATGGTGGCGGAACACAAAAGTAGGCCACGATCCGAGTTGTGAGCTAAATACTTGGAATCCATGGCCACGAACACTTCGGTCCGTACTAAGATGTGAGGGAGGGCCCCTGAGGAAACCAAGTCATACTCGTTTACTAGGACTACACTTGACCCATAGCTAGTAACCGGTCTCACATAACCGTACCAAACGCTCCCGAGGATCAAACGCATCCATAGCTACAAAAAGGGAAAAAGACATCCCAATAATATAAGTCGACTCAAAACCTAGGGATCCACTAGTAATAGTCTAAACATGTCACAATAACATGTGTGACTAACCAAAGCTAAACGTATAGCTTCCAAAAACATTTATAACCAAAATGCCTTTTTCAAGTTTAACTGCTGATAAGAATGAAACCACAAAATGAGATTTATATACATCCTTTCAAGTAACCCATGTAAGTGTGCAAGTAAAACTTCATTTTTCTTCAAATAAGATGAAACCTCATTACATTTCATAAAAAGATTAGGAACCGTAAAAATCTCCCAAAACTCAAGTTAGGTCAAAATGCAATAAACTTAAATCCAAACCCAAGGAGATATGTAGGAGTTCAAAATGTAAGTTTTGATATGTATAAAGTTTGTAAAATGATAGTAGGAACTCACCAAGTAGGTTTTTAGAAGAAAACCCAAAAACTTAGACTTAAACACTTGGGGAAGATGAAGTTCTTGAAGGATGCTTCAATGAAATCACTTGGAAGAACCTTCTATGATGATTTAATAATCTTATCAACCCAAAATCTAGAAAATATAAGGTAGGAGACGAAAACCCCAAAATCAAGCTTTTGGATACTTGAAGAAGATGAAGATGGAGATGGTGATGAATCTTCCAAACCGAAACCTTGAATGATGTTCTTAACTCTAGCAATGAATGGTGATGATTTAGTGGTTGAAAGAACCTTAGAAGAAGTAGGTGAAGAGGGAGGGTTTGGGAGAGAATGCTTGAAATGAATAAGATGATAAATGAATGAGATTTGGGAAAAACTCATTTAACCCCGAATCTGGGCTTCTGTCCCTCACGCACGACCCGTGCGCTTTTAGTGAAGGAGGCACCCAGCCCAACAACTTGCTTCTTCTTATTATTTGGTTAAATACCAATTTGGTCATAACTTCTTCGTTATAGCTCCGATTTCGTTTCGGAAAGAACCGTTGGACTCGTAATTGAATCCTTTATCCATCAAGACTATAAAATCTAGGATTCAATTCCAAAATAAAATATCTTATTTTTCCTTAATATATCGGTTTCCGCATAAACTTGAACCGAAAATCGGGGTGTTACAATCCTCCCAACCTTAAAAGAGATTTCGTCTTCGAAATCTGGAACCACCAAGCACCCAACATCATAATTGTAAAGATAAATTGGTTTCCTATCCCAGAAGGAATGCTTTCACTAAACTTCACCTCATATTCGATCCCAATTACATCCCGTTGACGTTGCCACTGAATTTCACATAACAAGCCGCCATGAACTCAAATTATAAGGTTCAATGCACCTTTCCGATGACGTAAAGAGCATCGAGTCCTTATCAATTCAGTTTCCCCATCAATAAATTTTCGGTTGCCTTCCAACCTTAAATCAAACATAACACCTCAAGATAACTTACGACTCTGAGCTAACCACTCTCACCAATGGTACCCTAGAGTGAAATTGACCTTACACACCTCTAATAGCCCTTCATTGAAACACATTACAATCATTTCTTGCTTTTTTTTTACACAACAAATTCTATAGAAACGATCCAACTATTGATTAATCAGCTTCTTAATCGCTAAATCTCGATTGTCTCCCAACCTTAGATTGCTCATGATATTCCGAAAGAAATTTACGATCTTATCTAGTCCTTTCCACCGAAAATACTCAAAGGCCAACAATTCCCTTCGATACCTCTAAATACGACACATCAAGGTCTCTTCAATAATTGATTTATACTTTAAAGTCTACTTCGACATTCTCACCAAATGTCGCCAATAAACATAACTACCAAATAGCTATTGTCCTTTGACGAAATTTCCTAACGAATAGTTTGGTCCGCACCATCGCAACCTCAAATTTCGTTCTTCAAAACTGACCCAGACACAAAGTCTGCAAGAGCTCCCACACTTCCATAGACCCAAACATTGTATTTCCACCTGAAACATACCATTACGCTCTACCGATAGCCGCTTAACCCCAAACTCCTAGGCTACACAACTCCCGCCATGCACTCAAGCATCGATTGCCAAATCAACGAAAGTCTTTACAACTATCAACACACCAATGATTGATTCTTAATCAACCACATCTAATTTCCTTAATGTTACCGCTTGATCTGCAGACACACTATATCTAACGGAAGTACTCTGAAGCACACCAACAATCATTGTCCTCAAAATAGAGTGTCGACACCTAACCTCAGAATGACCATTCTGCAAATGTGGGTATACTACCAAACATTTCATTCCCGATTAACAATGTTGAATCAAAGTTGACACCTGCTCTTGGAAGTAATCACCCAAATTCAACATCATTACCAGTCAACCATAACATCATCATAGCTCACAAATACCCAACCATATAGTACACTACCGTCACATAGCATGCCCGTCGTACCAAAATCCCACAAATCCAAAACCAACCATACCCAAACAACCGAACATGATTTTAATCCGTAGGTTTAACGAAGTATAAAGATCGTTACTTAACTAGCTGGGAGAAAGTACAAGACTAACGCCTCAAACTCCGAGGACTCTTTTAATCCTTAATATCGACTTCTAACACGAGGGGGCCTACACATATAGCCCAATGAGTTCAAGGTTTTTCACACTACTATGCCAATTTGAAATTTATAAAACTCTCAAATACATAAGTTTTACAACAATTAAACGTGCGGTGAAAATACACTATCGTGCATTCGATAGGTTTCAAAATTGATCACCAATGCCACACATATAAAACCATTTTCAAAACTCATTTGATCAGTGCTTACGCTAATAAAACGATAACGAAATATGCGTAACAAAATTTTCAAACGGACTACCAGGGTCTTAGTATGCATCAATTTATGCCATGCATATGAAAATAACTTTTCGTCCTATAACATGTGCAATAAAAGTTTGTACAACTCCCAAAAGAGGGTTTCACAATTTCAACTTTAAAATCTTTCACTTTAACACCCAACATCGGAAGATAAAATTTCCAACAAGACCTATATACGTCCGATCATTTCCCAAAATTTAGTAAAGACATATGCATGCTATTTGAGCAATTGCAAGAGTAATTTAGTTTAATTCCAAAATGTATAAATAAAATGTTTCCAAAACCCAAGACAATATGCTCATAATATCGAACTCTTAAAGTTTTCTCTCTTTTATTCACAATGCGGTACGAAATAAGATTTCACAACAAAACTTGCATGCGACCGTTTATTTCACAAAGCTAGTAGATTGATATGCGAATGCACCTAGTTAAAACATGAAATAATTTATGTCGGTTTCGAGTTCAAAGACAAATATAAACATGCTCTCATCGTTCTAAAACATTGGCTGAAATACCATGACGGAAATTTCCAATAAAATATGCATACATGATATGAGCAACTGAACTGCTCCCACTAAACTCAAAGGGAAACAATACCACTGTTTTTAAATCGGACCAATTTCCTCAAGACTTCATTTATTTAAAACCAAGCCAATGACCCAACAATTTACATAAATACCCAATGAAAGCCAGTAGAGGCATCGAAATACGTTTGACCAATAATTATGCAACTACTACGACCCAAAAAGGTAATTAACCAAAAACTTCTCATTGGTTGAAACAAAATGTTTTCCAAAGGAACTCTTTCTCTTCATTCTTCCAAAACGACCCATAGTTCAATGACATGCATTTTTCAACGGTTTATAAAGTCGTATGCACCAAATGGGCAATTATATAAATGACCTCCATTTATGTATTACATCGTCAAAGGAATATATCAAAATGATTCATTTAACAAAATAAGAGAACAACTCATTTACTACTAATATGCATTTTATAAATGGATGCCTCAACTAAAAATATTCTTTTATGGAATAATGAAATCCCACACTTATTCAAAATGAGAATACTGGTAATGCTCAAATAATGTAATTTGAGTAAGCTTTATAAAATAAACATCAAAATATAAGTAAACTCAAGTTTTTAAGATTATAGCATAAGAGAATAATCTCAGACTCAAAACGAATGAACTAACGCATTCCAAAATATGAAATTCCCAAATACGATGCAATAAATACAAATCATAACCAGGCGCTCTACAATGAGCTATCAAAACAGGACAAGTGTCCCCAAGACCTAACAAAATCCAAAGACCGAACGTTGAAAATCATAAACTTAATTCAAAAGTAAATGACCCAAAATAATGCAACTCATGCTTCAACACACACGAATAACTCCAACATGATTTAGATTGGAACAAAACATTTTCCAAGTGGGTTTATACCATTTATCCTTTCAAATCATCCCATGACCCCCAATAAAATGCATTTATACTCAAAATATGCTCCATGTAATAAATCGTTTAAATACCCAAATTATATGATTTATTTATCAAAATGCTCAAAATCCTAAATGTGGGTGTTTTATAAGTTTATAAAGTTGAATACTTCCAATTAACCAAAACTTATCAGATGATTAGCAATTAACAATTTTCACATACAAATGCAAACACTTTAAAATAGACATTTTGGCATGTACACCGTTTTCACAAATCAGCTTGAACTCATGCTCCTTGATTTCTCTAGTTAAACTATCGTCCTCCAGATGCTCAACATCTTAAGGCAAAGATCACGGACATCATAGGTTCACTTCACAATTTCTCCTCGAATACATCGATTCAAAAAGTCTATGGTTTAATCCGACCCGAAACTGACCACTTAATGCGATCACCATACTTACCGTCACTCCAAGTAACGAATAATAAAATCATTAACTTTTCTAACAGTTACCCATTCAGAAACTTTCTTACCTCCCCTATGGTCGCCATACCAAGGCAGTTCACATAAGCACGAGAATGAATAAGGAGGAGATTAACAGAATTGAACACGAAGGATACGTACTACTACATCTACCAAATAACATAACATTATTAAACTAAGCATAAGAGAACGTACCACTACATTACCAATTGTCACAGTAACGACACTTCAAGCACCATCACGTATAAATATCCTCATAATAACATTAGCTAGGTGAGATTATGAACATATAATACATAAAGGTTCTCGTTACCATCGCCACAACGCTTGATAACCATAGTTTCCGTCGACTCTAAGACTAACCCATCTTAGAAATTCTACCCATCTCGCAATCATTGCCTAACATACTAAGTCTAAGTCTAGACATCTTACATTCATGCCTAGTTCACTTAAACTAGAGCTCTGATACCAACTTGTAACACCCTAAAAAAACAGAGTAAATTAAAACTTCGGAAGATAAGCAAAATGACGTTCGCAATTGGTATTAAACCTCCCAAAAAGAGGAAAAGTACTAAACCTTTACAAAACCTGAGAAAGGATAAGGATATCAACAACAAACTAATCTAATTACATTTATCTAGATTACATCGGTGGTAGACCCAAAATCACCAAAAGATGGGACTTAAACAATGCCCAACAACGATTACTAGTCATCTCAAAAATGTCTCTAAGACATGCTCGTCACTCACGACCTTGGCACCCCACCGCTAAGGGAACCTGTTATACATATCATTTGAGAAAAATTGTTAGGCTTAAAGCCTAGTGAGAACATACAGTTTATAGATTTCAAAGGATATAAAAAATTGTAACATAAGTAATTCTTTTCAAGAGTTTTAGTTTACAAATGAAGATCTTTATCAAGAAAGGACAAACGGTCCAAAAGTTCATCTCGCGATGACGGGGGATACCTGATTTACCAAGGATGGTGGCGGAACACAAAAGTAGGCCACGATCCGAGTTGTGAGCTAAATACTTGGAATCCATGGCCACGAACACTTCGGTCCGTACTAAGATGTGAGGGAGGGCCCCCGAGGAAACCAAGTCATACTCGTTCACTAGGACTACACTTGACCCATAGCTAGTAACCGGTCTCACATAACCGTACCAAACGCTCCCGAGGATCAAACGCATCCATAACTACAAAAAGGGGAAAAGACATCCCAATAATATAAGTCGACTCAAAACCTAGGGATCCACTAGTAATAGTCTAAACATGTCACGATAACATGTGTGACTAACCAAAGCTAAACGTATAGCTTCCAAAAACATTTATAACCAAAATGCCTTTTCCAAGTTTAACTACTGATAAAAATGAAACCACAAAATGAGATTTATATACATCCTTTCAAGTAACCCAAGTAAGTGTGCAAGTAAAACTTCATTTTTCTTCAAATAAGATGAAACCTCATTACATTTCTTAAAAAGATTAGGAACCCTAAAAATCTCCCAAAACTCAAGTTAGGTCAAAATGCAATAAACTTAAATCCAAACCCAAGGAGATATGTAGAAGTTCAAAATGTAAGATTTCATATGTATAAAGTTCGTAAAATGATAGTAGGAACTCACCAAGTAGGTTTTTAGAAGAAAACCCAAAAACTTAGACTTCAACACTTGGGGAAGATGAAGATCTTGAAGGATGCTTCAATGAAATCACTTGGAAGAACCTTCTATGATGATTTAATAATCTTATCAACCCAAAATCTAGAAAATATAAGGTAGGAGACGAAAACCCCAAAATCAAGCTTTTGGATACTTGAAGAAGATGAAGATGGAGATGGTGATGAATCTTCCTAACCGAAACCTTGGATGATGTTCTTAACTCTAGCAATGAATGGTGATGATTAAGTGGTTGAAAGAACCTTAGAAGAAGTAGGTGAAGAGGGAGGGGTTGGGAGAGAATGCTTGAAATGAATAAGATGATAAATGAATGAGATTTGAGAAAAACTCATTTAACCCCGAATCTGGGCTTCTGCCCCTCACGCACGACCCGTGCGCTTTTAGTGAAGGAGGGCGCACGGAAAAACTTGCTTCTTCTTCTTCTTATTTGGTTAAATACCAATTTGGTCATAACTTCTTCGTTGTAGCTCCGATTTCGCTTCGGAAAGAACCGTTGGACTCGTAATTGAATCTTTTATCTATCAAGAATATAAAATCTAGGATTTAATTCCAAAATAAAATATCTTATTTTTTCTTAATATATCGGTTTCCGCATAAACTTGAACCAAAAATCGGGGTGTTACACTCTGAAGCCGAACCCTCTGAGGACCAAACAAGTACTTCTCTGACTGGTCCTAGTGATTCTTTAACCTTTTCCACTACTGTTGTAGGTGCAACTATCGAGGGGGAGCACTCAGAGGACAATACGAATCAAGGCCCAAAGCTCAATCAAGATCATGGTCATCTTCAAAATACCTCTGAAGGGTCAACACCCGAACAATCAGAGAACTCTGATCATGGCTCCGCAGAGCTCTCTACTTCAACTAGTAGTGAACAACCAAGTCCTGTGGCAAGTACGAACGATCAATTTCCTTCAACAGAAAATGATCTACATCAAGATGAACGTGCTCCTGAGCTAGCATGACAAAGTGGGCCAAGAGTTGATCAACAGAAAATGATCTACACAGAAGTTTCCAATGATCACCTGCCTCGCATGACAAAGTGGACCAAGAGTCACCCATAGAGCCAAATTATAGGTGACCCATGTGACAAGGTTCAAACTCGATCAAGTACTGCAAATTTTTGTTACTATACAAATTTTGTGAGTATCATCGAACCCAAAAAGATATCTGAAGCTCTTGAAGATCCAAATTGGGTAGAAGCTATGAAAGAGAAGCTTCTACAGCTTTAGAGAAACGAAGTATGGACCCTAGTGCCCCTGCCAAAAGGCAAAACGGCTATAGGAACCAAATGGGTATTCAGGAACAAGAAGGATGAAGATGGTGTGGTGGTCAGGAACAAAGCAAGACTGGTGGGCAAGGGATACTGTCAAGAAGAAGGCATTGACTATGAAGAAACCTTTGCCCCTGTGGCACGACTAGAAGCTATAAGGATCTTCCTTGCCTTCGCAGCCCACAGAGGTTTCAAAGTATATCAAATGGACGTCAAGTCAGCCTTTCTGAATGGGCATATTGAAGAAGAAGTATATGTCCAACAACCACCAGGGTTTGAGAGCTATAAGTACCCAAATCACGTATATTTCTTGGAAAAGGCTCTGTACGGACTCAAGCAAGCCCCCAGAGCCTGGTACGATAGACTCTCAAACTTCCTCCTTGCTAATGGTTTCGAAAGAGGTACAACTGATACTACTTTATTTTATAAGAAGAGAAAAGGTGAGATTCTTCTTGTACAGATCTATGTTGATGACATTATTTTTGGGTCTACAAATGATTTATACTGCAAAAAGTTTGAATCATTGATGAAGAGTGAGTTTGAGATGAGCATGATGGGAGAACTTACATTCTTCTTAGGATTGCAAGTCAAACAAACCACAGAGGGGATTTTCATAAACCAATAAAAATATGTCTCTGACATACTTGAAAAATATAAGCTCTCTGACTCTTCACCAATGAAGACTCCTATTATTCCCAGATTTCTAGTTTCTAATCACAAACTGTTGGGAACTGAAGATTCTACTAAGTGTAGTTACTACTGCTAGTACAAGTGTAGTTACTACTGCCAGAACAAGTTGAAGATTAATACTGCTAAGTGTTACTACTGCTAGTAGAATTACTACTGCTAGTAGTTAGTACTGCTTGTAGTTAATGCTGCTAGATGAAGTTAATGCTGCTGAGCATTATTAGTGCTGCTAAAGAGATCCGGATGGAATGTACTACAGCTGGATATACTGAAGATATACTTAGAAGATATACATGGAAGATATACTGAAGATTTGTTTATTCTTTGTAATTATCTTTTTATCAGTATATGTATAGAATGTTTAGAATAGATAGAGATAACTTTTGATAATTGTTTTTCAAGAGAGAAATCAACCTCAAGGCATAGATCCTAATTCTAGAGAAGTAGAATTCGTATTGTTGAGCCTGTTCATCAGTATTGAGGTTGAGTGAGTAATCTTGTAACTGCAAAGCATCAAATAAAAGCTTACAGTTTGTTATTCATATTTACTGTGTTGATTTACTGTTTTATTAAATATCAAAGTGTTTTTCCGCAACTTCTTTGATATTAGTTTCTGAGTATTAATTCTTGTTAAGAATTCGATCCTGACAAGTGGTATCAAAGCTAAATTCTCTCAGAAACAGTTATTCATCATAGAAAATCTTACAGAATCAAGCAGTACTTTGGTCTCAAAAGTTCCAATGCTCAGATCCAATGAATTTGACATGTGGAAAATCAGAATCAAGCAATATATTCTCCTCACAGATTACTCAATGTGGGACATCATTGAGAATGGCCCATCTGATGGAGGAAAGATTGGTGAAGATGGCAAAAGAACTCCTCCAAAGACAGATACAGACAGGAAATCAAGACAGACAGAGATGAAAGCCTTGAGCACACTGCTCTTGGCCATTCCAAATGAGTATCAACACCAATTCTGTAATTGTACTGATGCACAGATGCTCTGGAATGCTCTAGAGAAGAGATTCTCAGGTACTAAAAGTACCAAGAGAAATCAAAAGGCAATCTTAAAACAACAGTATGAAAACTTCATCTCAACTAAGAATGAGTCCATGACTCAAACTTTTGATAGGTTTAATAAACTAATTGGTGAACTAGCTACTATGGGAGTACAGATTGATCAAGATGATGTGAACAGAAAGTTCTTAAGGTCCCTTGGAGATGAATGGACCATGTACACTGTGTCATTCAGACAGAATGATCAGTTGGAAGACAAAGAACTTGATGATCTGTACAATGATCTTAGAGTATTTGAAGCTGAGGTGGAGGCAAAGAAGAAGCCTTCTGGATATGTTCATAATGCTGCACTCCTATCAGCATCAATTGATTCTACTGCTAACCCTGAATCAGTTAATGCTGCTAATGGATCAAATTTAGATAAAGGCACTGATTATGTATTTGAAGCTCTTCTTTCTAATCATGGAAATTCTTCTCTGATCAATGATGACTTAGAACAACTTCATCCTGATGATCTGGAAGAGATGGATATTAAATGGCAGATGGCCATGCTCTCCATGAGGGTTAAGAAGTTTATAAAGAGGACTGGAAGAAACAACTTCTCACAAAGAAGAGAAGATGGAGCAGGGTTTGATAAATCAAAGGTAGAATGCTACAAATGCCATCTGAAGGGACATTTTGCTAGAGAATGCAGAAGTGGAATGTCTCACAACAACAACCATCAACAAGCTCAATCTGGAAGCTTCAATAACAACAGAAACTCTGCTCAAGCCCTTGTTTCTCAACAAGGAATGGGGTTTGATTGGAGTGATCAAGCAGAAGAAGCTATTCAGAATCAAGCTCTTATGGCTAAAGTATCTGATCTCCCATCTGAGGTAAGTTCTAATCTCTGCTCTAAAACTTGCATAGACACTGTTAAAAGGTACAGGGATCACAATCAGAAGATGAGTGATGACCTGAAGAGACTAGAAAAGGATATAAAAGACTATGTGAGGATAGTAGAGAGATTTGAAGATCAAATCAAAGGTTTTCAAGCCAATGAACTACAACACTCATATGACACTAATTACTGGCAGTGGGAGAAAAAGGATTTAGAACTTAAACTGACCAAATCTAAAGAGGAGAGTGAAAAACTGAAAGAGGAGTTAACCAAGGTTAAGCTTGATGTAGAAAAGTTTTCCAATGCTTCTAAAGCAATGGACTCCTTACTGCAAAATCAGATTCATGATAAATTAAGAAGAGGAATTGGGTATAATGCCACACCTCCACCATATAACAACAATTACATTCCTCCTACTTCAGACCTGTTAGACACCAAAGATAGGAAGGACTTGCCTGAGGGAGCCACTGAAATAGATCCCTTAGATGAGGTAATTGTTGAGGATAAGACTGAGAAAGAGGTTGGCAAGAGTAAGAAGAACAAGGTGAGTGGTGAGACTTCTATAGAAAACAATATTATCACCAATGAGGATTGTGGAAGGGCTTGGATCAAATCCAAGAACATAGAGAAGACAGAAGAAAAGTCTGGTAAGGTCCATTATAAACAGACCACAGTTGTGAATCCAGGTCCTTGCAAACAGTGTACTTGTAAGAAGAATGAACCCCAAAAACAGGACAAAAAGAGGGGAAATCAAAGAAACTGGAATAATCAATGGGCACATAAACAAGGGGTTGATCTGAGTAAAATCAATAGACCAAAACCTTGCTTTATCTGTGGCAAATTGAATCATCTTGCAAAATTCTGTTATTTCAATCCTATGAACCAAAGAATGAATTTCCAAAGATCCATGCAAAAACCCTTTGGTTATAAGAAAATTGAAAAGAACCATGTGGCTAAGAAAACTGTTAAAACTAAAAGCCACATGAAGAAAAAGTATTCTGTTAAAGAAAGTGTCAATATGTGGATTCCTAAAAGCACTAAAACTGTTAGTACTGCTACCACAAATAGTGCTGCTGACAATGATAGTGCTGCTAGAAGTAATACTACTGCTAACAATGTTAATGCTGCTAACAAGGTTAGTACTGCTAAACCTGTTAGTACTGCTACACCTGTTAGTACTGCTAACTCTGTTAGTACTTCTAAGGTTAGTACTGCTTCCAGTGTTGATTCTGCTAAGCCAATCATATTGACAAAGTACTCTAATAAAGAGTGCTCTGAGTTTAAAAACCTCATTAAAAAGGAATGTAAATACTTTGATGAGAAAGGAAGACCCAAGATCACTTTGGCTTGGGTCCCCAATCATACTAATTGATTTATTTAATGTGCAGGGCAACCAACAGCTCAAGGGAAAGAGCATATGGCATGTTGATAGTGGTTGCTCTAGGCACATGACTGGCAACATGTCATGCCTTCAGGATTTCAAGCAAATTAATGGAG
This sequence comes from Arctium minus, assembly GCA_954870635.1. Lineage (NCBI taxonomy): Eukaryota > Viridiplantae > Streptophyta > Magnoliopsida > Asterales > Asteraceae > Arctium > Arctium minus. The sequence goes on from OX941094.1 coordinate 49,231,860, forward strand.
GACATGTTGCATTTGGAGACAATCTTACTGGTGGTAAGATAAGTGGAAAAGGTAATGTCACCAAAGGTAAGATGACATTTGAGGATGTCTACTATGTTGATCAATTAAAGTACAACCTGTTAAGTGTATCACAGGTTTGTGACAAACAACATAGTATATTATTTACTAATACTGAGTGTATGATTCTTGCTCCAGGGTTCAAGGTAGTTGATGAAAGCATGATACTACTTAGAACTCCAAGGAAGGACAATGTTTACTGTCTTGATTTGGACAATGTTGATAGTGATTCATCTTTAAATTGTCTTGTTTCAAAAACTTCTATAGATGAATCCTCCCTTTGGCACAGAAGGATGTGTCACATGAATTTCAAGACTATGAACAATCTTGTTAAAAATAACCTTGTAAGAGGTTTACCTTCAAAAGTCTTCTCATGTGATGATCATTGTGTTGCTTGTCTTAAAGGCAAACAACACAAAACTTCTCATAAGACCAAAGAGTTAAATTCTGTTTCTTCTTGTCTCCAGTTATTGCATATGGATCTGTTTGGTCCTACAAATGTTATGAGTATAGGCAAGAAATCTTACTGCTTGGTTATTGTTGATGATTACTCCAGATTTACTTGGGTATATTTTCTAAGGACTAAGGATGAAACAAGTGGTCTTATCAAATCCTTTATTCTAAGAATTGAAAACCAAACTAATCAAAGAGTAAAAGTCATTAGATCAGATAATGGAACTGAATTTAAAAATCATGATTTAAACACTTTTTGTGAAGGAAAAGGTATTGAGAGACAATATAGTGCTCCTAGGACTCCTCAACAGAATGGTGTTGCTGAAAGGAGAAATAGGACACTAATAGAGGCTGCTAGATCTCTGTTGGCTGATTCAAAATTGCCAATTACATTCTGGGCTGAAGCAGTTAATACTGCTTGTTATGTCCAAAACAGAGTTCTAGTGGTCAAGCAAAAGAACAAGACCCCATATGAGCTTTTAAATCAAAGAAAACCTTTTATTGGTTTCTTCAAATCTTTTGGGTGTCCTTGTACAATTCTAAATACCAAATCTCACTTAGGAAAGTTTGATAGCAAAGCAGATGATGGATTTCTTGTTGGATATTCATCTCAAAGTAAGGCCTACAGAGTTTTTAACTCTTCTTCTAGAATAATTGAAGAAAGTGACAATGTCAAATGCAATGAGAACACACCAAATCCTGTTGGGTCTGGACCTCAGTGGCTATTTGACATTGATTCACTAACTAACTCTTTTGGTTTCAGTAATGAGTATACAGGAACAGATGGTGGAGAATCAGAGATCACACAAGTTCAAGAAAGTATATCTAAATCTGTGATTTTTCCCATACCCACAGTAAATGAAGACTGTGAAAAGGAATCATTTACTGAACCAAGTCAGAGTGAAAAAGACACTAGAGATGAGGAGACTCAAGAATCAGAAGTGACATCTGAAGACACTTCAGTTGAATTGCATGACTCTAATCTAGAGGATGGACTGAATGTAGAACCTAGTCATAACACAAGAGTTCAAAAGAATCATCCTCCACAGTTGATAATAGGTGATGTCTCTTCTCCCATGATGACTAGACATCAAAGCAGGCTTCAGGAAATGCAAGATCAACAGCATACAGTGCTCTCATGTTTTCTATCCCAGCTTGAGCCTAAAAAGGCACATGATGCTATGAAAGAATCTAGCTGGATAGAAGCAATGCAAGAAGAATTGTTACAGTTCAAGCTACAAGATGTGTGGGATCTAGTAGGCCTTCCTAAAGGTCACAGAGCAATTGGCACAAAATGGATCTTCAGAAACAAGAGAGATGAAAGAGGTATTGTTATAAGAAACAAAGCAAGGCTGGTAGCTCAAGGCTACACTCAAGAAGAGGGCATAGATTATGAAGAAGTTTTTGCACCTGTAGCTAGGATAGAAGCAATCAGACTATTCCTAGCCTATGCTTCTTACATGAACTTCAAAGTCTACCAAATGGATGTAAAAAGTGCTTTTCTCTATGGGTCAATTGAAGAAGAAGTATATGTCTGTCAACCACCAGGGTTTGAAAACCCAAGCTATCCAGACAGAGTATACAAATTAAAGAAAGCACTTTATGGACTACATCAAGCCCCAAGAGCATGGTATGACACCCTGTCATCCTATCTCTTGGAAAATGACTTTGAAAGAGGAGTCATTGATAAGACTCTATTTATCAAAAGAAAGAAGAAGGATATCTTGCTGGTCCAAATATATGTTGATGACATTATTTTTGGTTCTACAAGAAACAACATGTGCAAGGAGTTTGAGGATTTAATGCATCAAAGGTTCAAAATGAGTTCCATGGGGGAACTTACTTTCTTCCTTGGACTCCAAGTTCAACAGAAGTCAGATGGCATTTTTATATGTCAATCCAAGTATGTGCAGGATATTCTAACCAAGTTTGGTTTCTCAGAATCAAAACCTGCCAGCACACCTATGGAAACACACAAGCAGATCACAGCAGATCTTGAGGGGGAGGATATGGATGTGCATCTTTATAGATCCATGATTGGCTCTCTCATGTATCTCACAACATCAAGGCCAGATATTATGTTTCCAGTCTGTGTATGTGCAAGATTTCAAGTTAGGCCAAAGCAATCTCACTTTCAAGCTGTTAAGAGGATATTCAGATATCTCAAAGGGCAACCGAGATTGGGACTTTGGTATCCTCATAACTCACCTTTTGACCTAATAGCATACTCAGACAGTGATCTAGGTGGGGAAAACTTGGACAGAAAATCTACTTCTGGAGGATGTCAGTTTTTGGGTGCTAGACTAGTCTCATGGCAGTGCAAGAAACAAACCACAGTATCCACATCTACAACAGAGGCAGAGTACATAGCAGCTGCAAGTTGCTGTTCTCAAGTCTTATGGATTCAGAATCAAATGCTGGATTATGGGGTAACCTTTCTACACACTCCAATCTTTATTGACAACAGCAGTGCTATTAGCATTGTAAATAATCCAGTCAAGCACTCAAAGACAAAGCACATTGAAATCAGGTATCACTTTATAAGAGATTGTAATGAAAAGAAACTTATTCAAGTTGTCAAAGTTCACACTGATAATCAGTTTGCTGATCTATTCACTAAAGCTTTTGATGTGGGTAGATTCACTTTCTTGGTAACAAGTGTGGGAATGATAAACTCTGAATAATCTTCTTCTCAAAAAGTGGTTTTATACCTGTATATTTTTATTCTTGGTGTTACTAATCTTCTTTTTCAGGATATGCATAGCAGTACTCAGTATTTAGCAAGTTTAAAAGGAGTAAGTCTAGTTAATACTGCTTGTGGTTAATACTGCTTGTGGTTAATACTGCTTTCGGTTAATACTGCTTTCAGTTAATACTGCTTTCAGTTAATACTGCTAGTAGTTAATACTGCTAATAGTTAATACTGCTAGTGGTTAATACTGCTTTCAGTTAATACTGCTAGTAGTTAATACTGCTAATTCAGTTAATACTGCTCGTGGTTAATACTGCTCGCGGTTAATACTGCTAGTTAGTTAATACTGCTAGTAGTTAATACTGCTAGTTCAGTTAATACTGCTCGTGGTTAATACTGCTCGCGGTTAATACTGCTAGTTAGTTAATACTGCTCTAGGTTAATACTGCTTATATTCCGAATACTATAAATACTTTTTGCCCGCCTAAAAGTTCATAACGACTCTTTGCATACTGTTCTCTTGCGCTCAAAACCTTTTCTCTCTCAAGTTCGAAGTTTTCAGGCAAGTGTTCACTAAGATCAATGGCATCCATGACATTCATCGACGAGCACAACGAGATTGCGATGCTACAAAAGCCAAAGCAAGCTTCAGGATTTCATCAGATTGTGGATTTCCTCAAGTCAAGTCACATTGCTCATGCTCTTACTGTATCACCTACAATCTACATTGAGCACCAAAGGCAGTTCTGGGCTAATGCAACCATTGTTGTGGAAAATGGTGTGCAAATGATCAAGACAAGAATCTGTGATCACTCACTTACAGTTACTGAAGAAGTCATTCGCATCAGTCTACGTCTAGACGATGCCTCTGGTATAATGTCTATCTCTAATGATGAACTGTTTTCTAATCTTACTAGAATGGGGTATGGAGGCCCATTGGGTGTTTTCAAATTCTCAAAAGCAAAGTTTTCACCCCAATGGCGTTTTCTTGTTCATACCCTGATGCATTGCATCTCCAAAAAGACCACTGGATGGAGTGAGTTCAGCAGTCCAATTGCATATGCTTTGGTATGCTTGGCTACATCCAGAAGGTACAATTTCTCAAAGATGATTTTCAGTGATCTTGTATCAAATATGGGAAACAAAAAGAGTTTCTTTATGTATCCCAGATTTGTTCAGGAAGTAATTAACCATGAATTGACGGAAATACCTCAACCTGTTGGGGTATATGTACCTAAACCCCCCAAAGGCAAGGTTTTCTCAAATATGCGAAGATCTGCTGGGGACTCTGAAGGAGTTGACACCCCATTGTTCTCTACAATGATGGTGGTGTCCCAAAACACTGAAGGTATGGCAGCAGGGTCAAGGCCCTCATTAGACCATCCCACTGCTAGCCAAGCCCAACCTTCTCACTCAAAAACAATTCCCCAGTCCATTCTTACAAAACCCACTTCTCCAATTACCCAAACTTATCAAAGAAAACAGGTAAAGAAGGCTCCTTCCCTTCTTGTACCATCACCCACACAGCCTTTAAGCCCTCTAAGGGAGAATTCTCCCTTAGAGAATATCCAAAGGGAAACCACAAGGGTGTTTCCCAACCCAAAGGAGGTGCTCTCTGAGGAGGAGGTAGAGCATATGGGTGATGAGGCTGCCACTACTCCTGCTAACACAGAGGAGGAAAGTGGTAACATCAATAAGACCTCCCCCATGGCAACTTTGAATGAGCAATCATTTGAAGGTCCCTGGTGCCAAGAAACCACAGGGGTGGATAGTGCTTCTGCTAGGCAGAAGACTTCCACTACTAAAAGATCCAATGATCCTTCAATAGGGGGTAACACTTTTGGAGAAGGTGAGGACAGATATAACTATGATGAATTGATGGAGGAAATGGGCAACATCAACATGGATGTACTCAAACAGGGCAAAGATATAGAAGAGCTAAAACTCATTGTACTGTCACAACAAGAACAAATCATCAAGTTGAAGCAAATGGTAAGGAAACTGATTCTGCAAAAGAAGAAGAAACAATTTGTGCTCAGAAGGAGGAAACCAGTGACTGATGCTCCCAAAAAGGGGGAGATCAACATGGAAGAAGCATCAAGGGAAGGGGAGATTGATAAAGAAAGAGTTGAAGTTGAGGGGGAGAAGGAAGCAGAAACTGTTAATGCTGCTGAAACCTCACAAGCAGCAGTAACAGAGTTAACACCAACAGAAATTGAAGTAGCTGAAGTGCTAATCAAAGCTAAGAATGACACTCCCAAAGCAAAGGGAGTGGTCATAAATGAAGGGAGAGACAGAAAATCAAAACAGAAAGACAAAGCTGCAGAATCAAAGAATAAGGGAAAAGAAAAGATAGTGGAATCTGATCAACCAATCAAGAAGCAAAGGTTGGTTGAATAAGATGAAGCTTTAGCAAGGAAAATGCAGAAGGAGATGGAAAAAGAAGAAAGAGCTCGGGTGGAGAAGGACAGGGAAATGGCAAAGGCTTTAGCTGCTGAGCTAAATAAAGCTTATCAAAAGGGGCTTGAAACTGAAAAGGCTAAACAAAGGGCTATAAGTCTGAGAAAGGCTATGATGGCTAATACAAGTGCAAAGAAAAGAAGACCTTCACAAACTTACCTTGCCACTCAGGAAAGAAACAAAATGATAACTTTCTTGAGGAGTGCAATTGGGGTAAAGAAAGAAATGTTTGTGAAGATGAGTTTTGATCAAATCAGAGAGCTCTATGAAAAAGAAATGGGGAATCTGAAGAGCAATGAAAAGAAAAGAGTAGAGTTTGAAAAGAAGGCCAAGGAGAGTAATGATATAGATATGAATCAACCATTCCCTGAAAGTGAAGAGGGAACTCCTATCAAAGAAATGGCAAGGGAAAAGGAAGAAAAGAAGAAGGAAGCTACTCTAGTACAGGTTCAAAAGACTTTGAAAAGAACCAAGATGATGGCCAAAAGAAAGAAAGATAAGAAGCCTAGAGTAGAAGAAGAACAAAATGTTGCTGAAGAAGAAGTGGAACCTGAGTCATCAAGCCAGCAAGGGTCATCAATCAAAGATGATGTAAGCTTATATATGGTAGTGATGGACAAAGTGCCTGAACCAATTTCTGCAGAACCTGTTGGAGTTAAGCCACCTGAGATCATTCACTGGGATGTACTGACAATGGATGGGAAAGATTACATCAGACTCAAGAGGAAGGGTGATAAGTATGAAGTATTCAACACTTGGGTCAAGATTGTCAGAACATGCTCTAGATCTGATATAGAAGAGATGTTTGACATAGGAATTAAGCTGTATGCAGACCATCTGAATACTCCAGGAATTTCTCTTATAAAACTGGTGATGGAGTATCTATGCATGATGTTCAAACCTGAAGAAGTGGACCAGGTCATCAAGAGTGTGTTTAAAGAAGTCACAAGTTGGACTCTATATGAAACTAGTGGAGTATATGCAGTGACTTTGGATAGAAATCACACAGAATACTTCCTAGTGGATAGAGTATATAATCACACCAGACTGAAGGTTCATGCCATGCTAAAGAAGAAGTTGGGTTGTGCACCAAATTCAGAAATGGCCAAGTATCTAATTCAGAGGATAATCAATCAGAGTTTGGGACTGAATCCAGACTTAGGAGTATGATCTTGGAAGTTTTGGGAGCATCAAAAAGAGCATCTGGAAGAATATCTGAAGAACTTGACTTCTCTTCTAAAAGTCAAGTTAGGGGGAGATTGTTGGGAACTGAAGATTCTACTAAGTGTAGTTACTACTGCTAGTACAAGTGTAGTTACTACTGCCAGAACAAGTTGAAGATTAATACTGCTAAGTGTTACTACTACTAGTAGAATTACTACTGCTAGTAGTTAGTACTGCTTGTAGTTAATGCTGCTAGATGAAGTTAATGCTGCTGAGCATTATTAGTGCTGCTAAAGAGATCCGGATGGAATGTACTACAGCTGGATATACTGAAGATATACTTAGAAGATATACATGGAAGATATACTGAAGATTTGTTTATTCTTTGTAATTATCTTTTTATCAGTATATGTATAGAATGTTTAGAATAGATAGAGATAACTTTTGATAATTGTTTTTCAAGAGAGAAATCAACCTCAAGGCATAGATCCTAATTCTAGAGAAGTAGAATTCGTATTGTTGAGCCTGTTCATCAGTATTGAGGTTGAGTGAGTAATCTTGTAACTGCAAAGCATCAAATAAAAGCTTACAGTTTGTTATTCATATTTACTGTGTTGATTTACTGTTTTATTAAATATCAAAGTGTTTTTCCGCAACTTCTTTGATATTAGTTTTTGAGTATTAATTCTTGTTAAGAATTCGATCCTGACACAAACAAATCAACAAAACAAGATTCAATCAAATTACCTGTTTGATTCAAACTCCAAATCTCAAGATTACAAACTTTCTCTCTCTAGAACTCTCTCTCTCTCTCTACAGATTTCTCTCTCTAAAAACGTATTTTGTTAGTTCTCTGATTAGTGTACATCTAACAACAAAAACAAGAACACAAGGTATTTATACCCACAACTAAAATACAAGAAAAAACTAAACTACAAAAATACAAATACAAAGACTTTGACTTTTATTACAAAAGAACTTTGACTTTCATGAGAGTTGACTTTCTTCAGCTTTGACTTCTTGAATTTTGACTTTTGTCTTCTTGATCTTGTATCCAACATATTTATGCTCTAACACCCCCCCCTTTGGATTCAAGATCACTATTGAAAGATCTAGCAATGCAGTCTTCACTTTAAGCTCTGTCAGTACAATCTCCCATTTTTTTTCTTTGACGATATTCTTTCCAAAAACTGTCTTCAAATGGTTAACAATCTCCTCAAAACTTTCACAAGATACTTTCAGACTTTGGAAATAAATTATCTTCAGAATCTGCTCGGATTGCTTTAGCAAATAATCTTCAAAGAAAATTTCCTCAAAAATCAGCATATCTTCAGAAATTCTTTGATCTTCAGAATATCTTTAGAAATTCTTTGATCTTCTGTATATCTTCAGAAATTCTTTGATCTTCTTCAAATCTTTACTTTGAATATTCTGACATGGACATTTCTTTAAATCATCTCTCAAAAACTTTATCATTTCTTGATACCATCTCTCCCTTTTTGATGATTTGAGCATCTATATCATCAAAACTGTTCCAAGAAATGTCTTTGACCATTCTGATCTGTCAAACTGACCCTCTGATTCGTTGATCCATAACCAAGTATTCATCTAGATCTTTGCAAATCCAGACAAAATAAGAACATGTAACTCCTGAATCAACAAATGAATCAGTTAGAATGCTTGTCAGTAACACAAAGTCACTGTGTGTAACGAATACACAATATAAAGGAGCTTTTTGATGTTCACTCCCCCAGGGCTTCCATTCAATCATCGAAACACCATGAAGGCAATTTCTATGAATGTTATGACAAAGAAACAAATTCTTTGTGTGGTCGTGCAAGTGTAGAAAGAATTAAGCACGAAAAATTTCTTTTATAAAGGCTCAACATAGTGTAAACCACTGAGACAACAGTAGATAAACACAGACTTAATGTGCATGATTGAATTGCGATGGTGGGGCATACCTCATTCTGTTTCAATATCCAGATTTTCCAAATGAAAACCAGATAGATTATATGATACGTCCCCTTGAAAATGTGAAACATTTTCTTTTTGAGAAGAAAATGAGTGGTTGGTGGGGTATTAAGCAAGAGTTGGCATGGGCTATTTGCCTGTTTCAATAATGTTCACGAAGAATTGTGAAACATTAGTAATGTGGCTGCCCGACTCAGAAAGTAGTTGGTGTAGAGTTTGATATTCTTTTAATCTGATCTCACACCCTCTTTCTTTTTAATCATTAAGCTCACATCTAACCAAACTCTCTTTTCCATTTTACCTCAACGCACAACCCACACTCATTTCTTTTTAGACTCCTCACACTCAATCTCTATGGATTAACTTTTTAGGTAGAAACCACTGGTTATCATGATTCCATAGAAGTTTCAATTAAGTCCTATCACAAAGAACCCATATAATCCTAGAAAGCATGTTGCTCAAATGGTTTAACTATAGCAGTTAAAGCTCATATACAAATGTCAGATGTAAATATGCTCAGAAAATAATCATGAAGATATGAGCCTTTTTAAACATGGAAGTATTTTAAAACAAGTATATTGAAGGAATAGGAATGAATGCAAAAGACTTGTTTGAAAATCTGACATTGTATGAAAATGATCAGAAATGAATGATATAGAAATTAAGGCTTATGGTCAAGAATAATGGATATTGTCCATTCGAAACAAAATATAGACACTCTTGAAATGACGTTTCGAAATGAAATAACGCTCAAAATTCTTTAAAGTACAAGCGGGTTGTCTTACCATCGAAAAATTGTTTCAATTTAGAGACATGGTAAGAACAATTTTATCAAGAAATTAAATCGATGTGTGTGAATACTTGAAAGTATGTAGAAAAGACAATATGCAAGTATTTATCTTTGGAAACACACGATTTGTTTATCAATTAAGCACAAAAATAAAATGAAAACATTTAAAATCACACTTCCAAATTATAAAATCTGTTTAAGAATCGGGAAGTGGTTTGAACATTTCAGAACATGTTTTCTATATCTGAAAGTTGTCCTTCTTTCAGATATATTGGAGATTAAGATAAGAAATTTACCTTTTCACGCAATCTTAAATCTCATGAAATCAAGCTGAAGTCATTAAGATATGATCTTGTCAGCTTCTCTCATCCTGCAAAAATCTCAAAGTGTAGTCAAAGCAACTTTATTCACAAATTTATTCGAATGTAAAATACATAAAGCAGTAAAACGATTAATGTACGAGTTCTGATTTGAAATAATCAGAAATCATAGTCTTACTCCTTTTGATATGACATATAAGCTCCCCCTAAAATCATGCATTACAAAATTTTTTTCATTTAAGTAAAATGCGAAAAGTAGTTATGCTCCCCCTCAAAATAATGTAGATCATCTAAAATCTTCTCTTACTCCCCTGAGATCATGAGAAAACAATTAAAGTGCAGATATTCTTCAAACATAATGATAAAGAAAATGATGAAAAATAACAATACGTAACTTTATTAGGTAACAATCGATTATGTCTTAAGATTTAACATACCAAGCTTAGAGACAAGAAAATTAAATCTCTTTTCATCTAATGGTTTGGTAAATAAATCTGCAAGTTGATAATCTGTTTTTACAAAATAAAGTTCAATTGTTCCTTTTTCGACATTATCTTTAATAAAATGATACCTGACGTCAATGTGTTTGGTTTTCGTATGCTGGACAGGATTAGCAGATATCGCGATTGCACTCTTCGAGTCACAATAGATTGGAATTTTGTTAAACTTGAATCCATAGTCTCGCAGCTGTGTTCGCATCCACAACACTTGAGAGTAGCAACTGGCAGCAACTACGTACTCTGTTTCAGCAGTTGAGGTGGAAACGCATAATAGTTTCTTTGATGCCCAGCTAACGAGCTTGTGTCCAAGGAATTGAATGTGACCTGAAGTACTCTTTCTGTCCAACATGCAACTTGTATGATCTGCATCTGAATAGGCAGTTAGTTGAAACCCAGTATCCTTAGGATACCACAGACCAAGATCTGCAGTCCCCTTCAGATACCTAAAAATCCGTTTGACAGCAGACAAATGGAATTCTTTAGGAGCAGCCTGATATCTAGAACATAAGCATGTTGAAAACATAATATCTGGTCTACTAGATGTAAGATACATTAATGATCCTATCATACCTCTATAAGTTCTAACATCAACACTTTTACCCGAAGGATCAGTGTTAATCTTAGTACCTGGTGCCATCGGGGTTCCAATTGGTTTACAATTTTCCATATTGAACTTCCGAAGAATATCCAAAATGTACATAGATTGGTTGATGAAAATCCCCACTGAAAATTGTTTAACTTGTAATCCGAGAAAGAAATTCATCTCTCCCATCATACTCATTTGAAAACGTGACACCATGAGGTTAGAAAAGTTTTTACAAAATTTAGGATTAGTAGAACCAAATATTATATCATCAACATATATTTGTATAAGAATAATATCAGCTTTTTCCTTTTTGATGAATAAAGTGGTATCAACTTTACCTTCGGAAAAAACGTACTTGACCAAGAATTTTGATAGAACATCATACCATGCTCGAGGGGCTTGTTTCAAAACATACAGGGCTTTGTCTAAGATGTAGACATGATCTGGCTTATCTGGATTGACGAACCCTTCTGGTTGAGACACGTAGACTTCCTCCTTAAGAATGCCATTCAGAAAGGCCGTTTTCACGTCCATCTGATAGACTGTGAAATTCTTATGAGCTGCGTAGGCTAGAAACATGCGGATTGCCTCTATACGCGCTACTGGAGCATACGTCTCATCGTAATCTATGCCTTCCTCTTGCCGGTAACCTTTGGAAACAAGTCTAGCTTTGTTTCTTATGACGATACCATCTTCATCGTTTTTGTTTTTGAATACCCATTTAGTGCCAATCACGGATTTACCTTCCGGTTTTGGAACTAATCTCCAGACCTTCAGGGCTTCAAATTGATTTAATTCTTCTTGCATAGCAGATACCCAATCCGAATCAGCAAGAGCCTCTGATACTCGCGTAGGCTCTATCTTACTGAGGAATGAGTCATGCATACATTGATTAAAAGTCGCTGACCTAGTTTGTACAGGCTTGTTGAGATCTCCAATTACTTGATGTAATGGATGCTCTTTGGTCCAGCGATGCTCATGAGGTAGTGGAGTAGATACGGATTGAACATGATCATCATCTTGAAATCCACTATCATACTCTTCAGATTGAATAGATGGAGGGGGGTTTGCAGTTGAAGATTCAGGTGCAGAAGCATAAGTTGGAACAACAGACTCTGGCTGTTGAGTAGACATTATATCACACCCAACTGATATAGTTACTAGGGTATCATCAACTGTAGGAGTAGATGTTGGAATGTGAGTTTCTGACTGAACAGGGGATACAAGTTCAGTTAAAACTTCTGAAGTGACCGGATGATTGCAACTTGTGTCTTCAGACCTGTCAGTCACAGCAGATTTAGGCAAATTAGATCCTAGAAACTCATCATAAAAGAATTCAAATAACAAATCTAAATCAGATAAATGTGAAATTGAAGTAGAAACATTATCCGAATTTTTCTCTGTTGAAACAGGTTCTAGATTGATCTGTCCAGAAGCTAATACTCCAGTGATAACGGGTTCTGAACTGAGTTGTTCAGAAACCATTTCTTCATTGAATGTAACATTTACGCTCTCAATGACTGTCTTTGACTTCTTCAGATAAACACGGTATGATGCAGATGTTGAAGAGTAGCCAATAAAGATGCCTTCGTCCGCCTTAGCACTGAATTTGTTCAGATTCTCTCTGTCGTTAAGCACGAAACACTTACACCCAAATATATGAAAATACTTGATTGTCGGTGTTCTATTGTTGATAAGCTCATATGGAGTCTTTTGGAAACGGCAGTGTGTCATGGATCGATTTTGAGTATGAAATGCAGTTGACACAACTTCTGCCCACAATAATAGAGGTAAGTCAGACTGGCTCAGCATAGTCCGAGCGGCCTCGACTAGTGTCCGATTTCGCATTTCTACTACTCCATTTTGTTAAGGCGTACGAGCAGCAGAGTATTGATGTGATATCCCAACTGATTCGAGATATTCTTCAACAGTGTTGTTTTTGAACTTTGTGTCGTTGTCAGTTCGAAGAAACTTGACTTGTCGCTGCATTATCACCTGGGTCGTTTTTAAGAAAGTAATGAGAACTTCGGGCGTCTCATCTTTTGAACGAAGAAATTTGACCCATGTGTATCTTGAATAATCGTCCACAATAACCAACACGTATTTCTTTCCTCCTAAGCTTTGTGTTCTCATTGGACCGCAGAGATCCATATGTAACAACTCTAGTGGAGAACTGGTGCTTGGTTCAGGCTTCGGTTTATGTGCGGATCTCTTCATCTTACCCTTTTCACATGCAGCACATAAGTGTTCTTTCTCATATCTCAATTCAGGAAGTCCTTTTACCAACTTATCTTTGACCAACTTGTTGATATAACGAAAATTCAGATGTGATAGTCGTCTGTGCCAAAGCCAACTTTGTTACATCGAAGCTTTTGATAATAAGCAAACGTGACTGTCATTCTAAACCTTTGAAAGATTGATGGTGTAGAGATTTGTCTTTCGCTTTCCTGCTAAGAGTTTTGTGCCATCTTCAGAACGAACTGAACATTTCTTAGCTTTGAAGTTGACCTCTAACCCTTTGTCGCAGAATTTACCGATGCTAAACAAGTTGTGCCCTAAGCTTTCGACATAACTCACCTTCTTAATCGTTATGTTGTCTTGAATGATGTCACCATATCCTAAGATTGGTGAAAGCTGATCGTTTCCAAATCTGACATTTCCACTGAATTTCTCTGTATAATTAGACAATAAAGCTTTTTGCCCAGTCATATGCTTGGAACATCCACTGTCCAAGTACCACATATGCCGGGTCTGTAAGAGAAATCAGGAAACAATAGATTTAGGTACCCATTTAGAAACGGGTCCTAACAGATTAGCAAATGATTTTGGCATCCATTTGAAAATGGACCCTCCTTTTCGTTGAAAACCTTTACAAACATTTGATCTTGAAGAATAAACATAATAAGATCCAAACCAATCAAAAGAATTATGAGAATAAGCAAAATCATTTCTCCGATAATGAAAAGATTTAGTAGTAATAGGAGATAATTGAATCAATTGCTTTATTGAATACCGCTTGTAAGAAGTTACAAGGTTTTGTTTAGAACAATCAAGTTGATCAACTACATCATTATCACTACTAACTGATCTATTACAAGAGTTATCAGAAACTGATTCAGCTATCTCATCATCCTTCCTTTTTGGTCGCCATTCGGTTCGAGCTTTCGACCTTTTCTTGCTTATATCTGAAACAAAAGATTTAGATTTATTAGGAAAATTAGATTTATGAAAATGAGTTTTCTTTGGTTTACCAGTGTTAATCCGTTTCTGTGATTGCTGTTTCTTATGATTCTTGCCTTTAGAATAATATTCAGCAGTCACAGAAACTGTAGATGATTCATCAGTTTTAAGAACACTTGGTAACACTTTTTCAGGTATAAGACAAGTAGAATGATCAGGAAGAGAAGCATTGAAGTCAAACATATCAATTTCTTCTATGCACCCACCATCAGAGTGAAGAAAATCATTTGCAGACTCAAATAAGTCATCAAAAGTATCAGACGAAGTTTGAGGTGCCTTTGAAACTGTAGAACACTTTGTAGATTTAGATTGAAAAACAGTGTTCTTTAAAACTGTAGAAAACACACTTTGTTCAATATCTACCAAAAGTTTTTCATCAGATAAAACACTTTCAAGCTCAATTATTTTGCTTTCAAGAATGAGTGGAGGAACATAAACCTTTGCAATTGCAGGTTTTGCCTTCATCTCAGAAACAGAATAACTAGCAAAATAATCGTTTGAAAGAACTTTTGGTATTTCTGAAAGATAACTATCATATAACTTTGCATAGTTAAATGGTAGTTGCATTTTATTTGCATTCTTTCTATTTTCAGTTTCTTTGGCCTCAACTTCTTCTGGTAATTTGGTAACAAATTTGGGTTTTAAATGACTATGTTAACCAGCACAAGCAAGAAAATCAAAATTATAAAGTGCTGGTTGTTTTATGATGGCTTTCTTTAAGTAATGGGGTTTTGAAAACCAAGTCCCCATTTTTCCTTAACATCGGCCTCTTCGTTAGGTGCATTAAGAAAGATAGTTTGATCTGTTTGGCCTCTTGTATAGAGTTTGGCTTCCAGACCATTTACCTTCTTATTCAAAAGCTTGTTCTCAACCTGCAGTTTATGAACAGTTAGTGCAAATTCTTTCTTCTCAAACTCATACTTAGAAATTTTAACTTCAAAATCAGAAATCTTCTTTTCAAAACAATCTACTTGAAGTTTAGAATCAGAAACAGAATTGCGTAAAGAATCAATTAGATATTTTTTCCCAATAACAGACTTATTATGCTCAAAGATCTTGTTGTTTCTTTTAGCAACTCTGTCCTTTTCTTTCTTCAGTTTACTTGAAGATCTTTAAGCTCAACCATCATAGCTTCCATTTTGGTTATGAAATCTTTTTCAGTTAAGTTTAATACCTCATCAGCTGTCTCGTCATCTGACTCATCATACTTCACTTCTTTTCCCATTAGACAGAGATGAGCAGTTTCTTCCTTCTCTTTTCATCCTCTTGATCAGAATGATCCAACCAATATTCGTCCTCAGCCATTAATGTTATGCCTGCTTCTTGCTGTTTGGCTAATAGCAGTTTGTTCTGATAATACTGGATTCGAACCTTTGGCTTTCGACAATCTTTAGCAAAATGTCCAATCTTGCCACAGTTGTAGCATTTAATTGGATCATTTGCTGGCTTTTCTGCAACAGTGTAATCATTCATAAACTTCTTCTTTTCTTCCGGCTTCCTATCTATATACCGGTTCTCTTCATGTCTCTTTCCTTCAACTCTTTCTCGGTGCTCATGATTCTTGGAACTGGATGAAGAGTATCTCTGAGAATTTGATCCCGGCTTTTTGTAGAATTTCTCTTGGAAAGCTCGGGTCAATAATAGCATAGCCTATTTGAGGCTTTCTCCATCATCTCCATCTGATTCTGATTCTGATTCAGAACTTGTAATCACTTTCTTCTTTGTCTTCTTCTCTTTCTTTTCTTTCTTCTTCTCTCCAGCTACCAACGCAATAGGATCAGGAACTTTTTCTGCCTTCTTTTTCTCAGCTCTTTTCTCTTCCACTTCTTCTTCATTTTGCCTCAGAGTCTCATATACCTCATGTAACAGTATGTCATTCAGATCCTTCATCTGTTTCATCCTACGTGTATGCTTCTTCCATTCAGGTTGTAGGATACTCAGGAATTTGACATTGTTCTCAAGCTGCTTCTTCTTCACTTTGTTCTTTGACAATTCATTTAACAGCAAGACAAACCGTTCATAAGTGTCTTCTAAGCTCTCATTCTCTTTGGCTTTGAATTCCTCATAACTGTTAATGCAGTTATCCACTTTCATTTAATTCCCTACTTTGGATCCCATCATCATTTTCTGCAACTGATCCCACATCTTCTTGGCATTTGCCTTGTAGCTGTCTATTTTGACGTAGATGTCATTCGGGATACTTTGAAGAATAAGAGATCTTGCTTGCTTGTCTGCTTTATATCGGCTTTTCTTTGAACAGTACTGGAGGTTTGACATCAGTGCCGGTAGAAAGAGCATCTTTGGAAGTCATCTTGTTTAAACCTGTTTGAGAAATTTATGCAATAAGAAACTAGAACTGATCGTTAGTCCAAAATAGAAATCTCAAGAAAAATCACAGAAAAATTAGCTAAGTATGAAAAACAAAGAAGGCATGAAACTATTGAAACTCAAGGACAAGTTTGCGTTTTGCACATCTAACGTGAAGTAGATTTTGCGTGATGGGCGTCTTGTGCAAACCAAGACTTTGCGTGACGTGCTTCTTGCGCAAACGATACTTTGCGTGACTCGAGATTAACGCAAACCACAGCTTTGCGTGACATGCTGCTTGCGCAAATCAGACTTTGCGTGTTGAACGGCTTACGCAAACCACACTTTGCGTTTCGAGTAGCTGAAGCAAACCAAGTCTTGCGTGTCAAGTAGTTTTGCATGATGAGAGGCTACCACAAATCTGACTTTGCGTGACGAGAGGCTAACACAAACCAAGCTTTGCGCGACGCGAAGCTAACACAAACCAAACTTTGTGTGTCTTAAGGGTGGCGCAAATCAAGCTTTGCGTGATGTGAGACATGCAAACCACATTTCGCGTGTCCTGTAGTTGACGCAAACTAGCTCTTTGCGTGACACTTAGTGAATTTGGCGAGTAACTCTTAAGGATCTGGCGCAAACCACTGATGAACTAGCGCAAACCGTGAAGAACTCGCGCAAAATTTAGATCTAGCGCAAACCTCGATGAACTAGCGCAAACCGGTTGTTTCGATCAAATCTGTTCCAAAACCAATCTAAACCTCGAATTTCAATTCGAATTTTTGACAATTTGCTCGTCTAACCATCTAGAACACAATTCTAGTAATGAATTTCAATTAAAAACACAAAATCGATACAAAATGTTGCAAATACAGTGCGTTCAACTCGTGAACTCCAAACTCAACAAATTCCAAAATTAAAACTCAATTACAGTGCAATTGATGAATAAAACTATACAGACTTGATCGATTATACTATATGAACAAAACCTGATCGATTTCAACTCTTAATTCGCACAAAAACTCAAATTTGATTTTGACACCGTTGAACACAGATACGAACCAACTTTCTTGACTTGATTTCAAATGGATTCTGCTCTGATACCAATTATTATTCCCAGATTTCTAGTTTCTTATCACAAACAAATCAACAAAACAAGATTCAATCAAATTACCTGTTTGATTCAAACTCCAAATCTCAAGATTACAAACTTTCTCTCTCTAGAACTCTCTCTCTCTCTACATATTTCTCTCTCTAAAAACGTATTATGTTAGTTCTCTGATTAGTGTACATCTAACAACAAAAACAAGAACACAAGGTATTTATACCCACAACTAAAATACAAGAAAAAACTAAACTACAAAAATACAAATACAAAGACTTTGACTTTTATTACAAAAGAACTATGACTTTGATGAGGGTTGACTTTCTTCATCTTTGATTTCTTGAATTTTGACTTTTGTCTTCTTGATCTTGTATCCAACATATTTGTGCTCTAACAACTCTTATGGCCACTGGATCCAAGCTTCATGCATATCCAGAAGGCAAGTTTGTGGAGTGTAAACTCTATAGAGGTATGATAGGGTCTTTGTTGTACTTAACCGCAAGTCGACCAGATATAATGTTTGCCACATGCCTCTGTGCAAGATTTCAAGCTAACCCCAAAGAATCTCATATATATGCTGTAAAGAGAATCTTCAGATACCTGAAAGGGACCAAAAATCTTGGGCTTTGTATCCGGAGAACTCTGACTTTGATATGGTGGCTTATACAGATTCTGATTACGGAGGATGCAAGCTAGACAAAAAAAGTACCTCTGGGAGTTGTCAATTCCTTGGAGGGAAATTGGTAAGTTGGACCTCGAAGAAGCAGAATTGTGTCTCAACCTCTACGGCCGAAGCGGAATACGTTGCCGCTGCCAGTTGTTGTTCACAAGTGCTGTGGATGAGAACCCAACTTACAGACTATGGATTTGACATCGAGAAAATCCCCATCCTCTGCGACTCCAAAAGCGCCATTGCGATCTCCGCCAATCCTGTGCAGCATTCCAAGACCAAGCATATCGATATCAGGTATCACTTTCTGAAACACCATGTGGAGCATGGGACAATAGAGATGTACTTTGTGCCCACAGATTACCAACTTGCCGACCTTTTCACGAAGGCATTGGATGAGAAAAAATTCACTATTCTAGTTGGCAAGATTGGTATGCTTAACATGGGTTGACCACAGAACCTCTGTACCCTTGCACAGAGCCTCTGTTGTACATATTTACTTTTCTGCAACTTATTCCTTGTTTGTAAATAGCTTCTTAAGCTTTCTTTATTATTATTTTTCGAATCTATGTCTTGTACAAGTCTTATCTTTAAATGATCCAAGCATAGTTGAATAGGGAGCATACCGAACCAACAAAGACCGATCTTGACTATTTAAGGGGGAGCAAGACAGTTCTGTGTGACACAGACTACAGAGTGAGGTTAGTCCATCTGAACCAAGGGTCAAAACTCTTTCTCGAGCACTATGCCCTCAGAAAGATCCCACTTTGTACCTACTTTTCTGTCAAAACTTTGAAATGATCAAAACTTTGAAAAATCTTTCCTTCAAAGGAAATTTTTGGTCTCAGAACCTCTGAGGTCGACCACAGAGCCTCTGTGATCTATCACAGAGCCTTTGCACCTCAAAACTGAGGACATTTGACTGATGCACTCCTCAAAAAGGAACTCGATCATTTCATCGCGCTTACCTCACTCTTAAAATGCTCTTTTGATCACAACCTTGTCTATGACCTCAGAAGCCTCTTATCCACAGAGCTTCTGTCATTCCCATCACTTGAGAAATTCAGGTCATTTGCTGCGGGTTATTTCTTAAACATCAGTGTCATGTGAAAATAGTAAATTCCACGCGCATGAGAATAGGGTGGCGTACGTCCTAGATCGTGCACTTCCATCATCTGACGTGGCAATATTTTATTGGTTCGTAATCTGTACCGTCGTTTTTTGAAACGGCCTCTTATCCGTTACCACTCATTACGGATTTCAAATTTTATTTTTTACCGCCTAATCTTTTTACCGTCTCTCTGTATATATTAACCCCTTCCATACCCTACATCTTCTTTTTACTTGCAATCTTTTTCTCTCAAGAATTCCTTTGCAAAGAATTTTTCCTTCTTCATATCTTTCCATGGCATCTCATTCTGCTTCTCCCAAGAACGCTAAGGATTCTTCTGCATCAAACAAATCAATGCATTCTGAGGCCAAAAAGGCCGATTCCCATTCTGTTAAACAAGAACATGTCCTCACAAGCAGAATGCTCTCCTTCACACAACATGATTACCACTCCAGACAACTAAACCTCAAGCCTAACAATCATTATGTCATCTTGGAACCCAAGGGATACCCCGAGGAAGCTGCTCCTTTACTTCAAATCCTGAAAAAACACATCCTCACCAGAGCCCTAACCCTAAAAAGAACTGATATCCCTGAAACTTACATTCAACAATTTTGGTTGAGTGTTAAGCATGAAAAACTTAATCATTATGGCTACTGTGTCATGGGTTATGCCACTCATCCCTCCACTACTCAAATACTAGACCTTGGCATAAACCGCAGAAGGGTCGCAGAGGTATTCGGGCTTCCTACCAAGACCCAATTGAACCTGTCAAAATACTCTGACGAGCCCTCTGACGATGAAATCCTAGAGTTTCTCAGGTTCATAGGGTACGCTGCACCGATTTCCAGGAGAACTGATTTCAGAAGCCAGAACCTTCCACCTCTGTGGAACATTCTCTTATCAATTCTCAATCGCTGCTTGACTTGCAAAGTAGGTAGTCCTGACCAATCTAGCCATACCATACTTGCAATAATGTATGGTATGTACTATGATTTGCCATTGGACTATGCAACACTTATTTTCAGGGACCAAGCTCGAGGCAAAGAGCCTAAAAATCTCGTTTTCAACAGGTTCTTTGCAGTTCTGTTAGGAGACGCTCTGATAGGAGAAGGGAAGTTACCCTCAGAGGGTAAAATGATCAAAGTCTACGACATGAAGTCGCACAAGCCAACTGTTCTAAAGACTGGATATGCTGGAGCAAGACTTCTTCCGGCCCGCATTCTAGCTTACTGTCAGGATCGAATTCTCAACAAGAAATAATTCTCAGAAACAATATCAAAGAAGTTTGCGGAATAACACTTTGATATTCAATGAAATAGTAAATCAACACAGTAAATATAAAGAACAAACTGTAAACTTGTATTGAATGCTTTGAAGTTACAAGATTACACACTCAACCTCAATATTGATGAACAGGCTCACCAATACGAATTCTACTTCTCTAGAATTAGGATCTATGCCTTGAGGTTGATTTTCTCTCTAGAACTAAAACTTAGAATAAAAAAATATATTCTATCAAATCTATACATATACTGAATACAAAGATAATTACAAGAAATAAAAATATCTTCAGTATATCTTCCATGTATATCTCTAAGCTTCCATGTATATCTTCAGATTATCCAGCTGTTATTCTTTCATGCGAATGTTCATCATATAAGCAGTATTAATCTTCATCATATAATACTCTGAGCAGTATTAACTACTAGCAGTACTAACCATGCTCAGCAGCATTAATCTCTTCAAGCAGCATTAACTTGGTCTTAGCAGCATTAACTACTAAGCAGTACTAACCACTAGCAGTACTAACTAGTTAAGCAGTACTAACTTTGTTCAAGCAGCACTAACTTTGACTAGCAGTATTAATTCTAGTAGCAGTAGTAACACTCAGCAGTATTAACCTTTAAGTCTTTGAACCAACAGCATTAACCATACTTGATGAATTCTTCAGTTCCCAACAATCTCCCCCTAACTTGACTTTTAGGAAGAGAAGTCAAGTTCTTCAAATTTTCTTCAAGATGCTCCCAAAACTCTATCATGGCCTAAATTCCAGTGTTTGCATCCAATCCCAAACTCTGATTAATTGTTCTTTGAATCAAGTATTTAGCCATTTCTGAATCTGGAACACACACTAGCTTCTTTTTCAGCATGGCATGAAGCTTTAATCTGCTATGGTTGTATACTCTATCCACTAGAAAGTATTCAGTGTGATTTAAATCCAAAGTCACTGCATATACTCCACTAGTTTCATATAGAGTCCACTTGTTGACTGATTTGAATACATTCTTGATCACATGCTCTACTTCATCAGGCTTGAACATCATATACAGATACTCCATCACCAGTTTTGTAAGTAAAATCCCTGAAGCCTTCAGTATATCTGCATACAACTTTATTCCTATCTCAAACATTTCTTCAATATCTGACCTAGAGCATGTTCTGACAATCTTGACCCAAGTGTTGAATACCTCATATTTATCATCCTTCCTCTTGAGTCTAATGTACTCCTTTCCATCCAATGTCAATGTATCCTAGTGAATAACTTCAGGAGGCTTTATACCAACAGGTTCTGCTGAAATTGGTTCAGGAACTTTGTCCATCACTACCATGTACATCTTTAAATCATCAGTACTTGAAGATTCTTTCTTTTCAGATGACTCAGGTACCCCTTCTTCTTCAACCACCTTATCAGCCTCTTCTTCAGCTATTCTAGGCTTCTTGATTGACTTTCTCCTTGCCATCATCTTGGTTCTCTTTAAAGTCCTTAGACTTTCTCCCAGAGTAGCTTCTTTCTTTGATGGTGTTTCCTGCTCATCTGGAAAGGGCTTTTGTATCAGAAGATCATTACTTTCTTTCATCCTCTTCTCCATCTCCACCCTTGCAATTTCATTTCCCTGAAGCTTTCTCATCTCTGAATCATATAGCTCTTTAATCTTCTCAAAAGACATCTTTGAGAACATCTCCTTTTTGACTCCTACAACACCTTTGAGAAATATAATCATCTTGTTTCTCTCTTGGGTACCTAGGAAAGTCTGTGAGGGTTGTCTCTTCTTTACAACTGTTTTCACCACTGATTTCTTCATAGTTGCAGCTTTCTTCTGTGCAATTTCAGTTGCCAGACTCAGTTGATAAGCTTCATTTAGTTCAGCAGCTAGAGCCTTTGCCATCTCCCTGTCCTTTTCCATCTGAACTCTTTCTTCCTCTTCAATGTCTTCTTGCATCTTTCTAGCTAAGGCTTCATCTGATTCAACCAACCTTTGCTTTTTGATTGGTTGATCAGATTCCACCATTTTTGCTTTTCCTTTGTCTTTGTTCATTGCCTTCTTGCTATTATCTTTCTTGATCACTTCACCTTGATCTTTGATGATTACTCCTTTGGTCTTTGAAGTAACCTTGGAAGTATCATTCTTGGCTTTAAGTAAGGTTTCTGCAATCTCAAGATCTGTTAATACTTCTTTCACTGTTTCTGATGCTTTATTTATGTCAGCAGTAGTAACCGTTTCTGCTGCTTCTTGTGTTTCTATTGGCACTGAATCTCTTTCTGTTTCTGCTTCCTGCTCCCCCTCAACATCAAATTTCTCTCCATCAAGCTCCCCCTCTCTTGTAGCTTCTTCCATGTTGATCTCCCCCTTTTTGGGAGCATCATTCTCAGATTTCCTTCTCCTTAGTTGGAATTGCTTTCTCTTCTGCCTCTGTACCAGACTGATCACCATCTTCTTCAGCTTAGCAATCTGTACTTGTTGTGACAGAATGACCAGCTTCATTTCTTCAATTTCTTTGCCTTGTTTGAGAACATCTTGATTGATGTTCCCCAATGTTTCCATCAATTCATAGTAAGTATATCTGTCCTCACCCTCTCCAGAAGTGTTACCCTCTTTTGAAGGATCATGGGATCTTTTATTAGTGGAAGTCTTCTGCCTAGCAGAAGCACTATCCACCCCCGTGGTTTCTTGGCACCTGGGACCTTTGAATGATTGCTCATTCAAAGTTGCCATGGGGGAGGTCTTATTGATGTTGCCACTGTCCTTCTCTGTGCTAGCAGAAGTAGTGGCAGCCTCAATACCCATATGCTCTACCTCCTCCTCAGAGAGCACCTCCTTTGGGTTAGGAGACACCCTTGTGGATTCCCTCTAGATATTCTCTACTAGAGAATGCTCCAATAGAGGGCTTAAAGGCTGAGTGGGTGATGGTACAAGAAGGGAAGGAGCCTTCTTTACCTGTTTTCTTTGATAAGTTTGGGTGATTGGTGAAGTTGGTTTGTCAAGAAGAGACTGAGGAATTGATTTATAGAGGGAAGGTTGGGATTGGCTAGCAGTGGGTTGGTCTAATGGGGGCCTTGACCCTGCTACCATACCTTCATTAGTTTGGGACACCACCATCATTGTAGAGAACAATGGGGTGTCAACTCCTTCCGAGTCCCCAGCAGATCTTCTCATATTTGAGAAAACCTTGCCTTTGGGGGTTTTAGGTACATATACCCCAACAGGTTGAGGTATATCCGTCAATTCATGAGTAATAACTTCTTGGACAAACCTGGGGTACATAAAGAAGCTCTTTTTGTTTCCCATGTTTGAGACAAGATTACTGAAAATCATTTTAGAAAAGTTATACTTTCTGGCAGTGGCCAAGCACACCAAAGCATAAGCAATGGTGTTGCTGAACTCACTCCATCCAGTAGTCTTTTTGGAGATACAGTGCATAAGAGTATGGACAAAGAAACGCCATTGGGGTGAAAATTTGGCTTTTGAGAATTTGAATACACCCAATGGGCCTCCATACCCCATTCTTGTAATATTGGAGAACAGTTCATCGTCTGGGATAGAAGTTATACAAGAGGCATCGTCTAGACGTAGGCTGATGCGAATAACCTCTTCAGTAACTGTTAGTGATTGTTCACAGATTCTTGTCTTGATCATTTTCACACCATTCTCAGCAACAATGGTGGCATTAGCCCAGAACTGCCTTTGATGCTCGATATAGATTGTAGGAGATACAGTAAGAGCATGAGCAATATGGCTTGACTTGAGGAAATCCACAATCTGATGAAATCCTGCAGCTTGCTTTGGCTTTTGTAGCATCGCGATCTCATTGTGCTCGTCGATGAATGCCATGGATGCCATTGATCTTAGTAAACAACGTGCCTGAAAGCTTCGAACTTTGAGAGAGAAAGGGTTTAGAGCGCAAGAGAACAGTATGCAAAGAGTCGTTATGAATTTTTAGGCGGGCAAAGAGTATTTATAGTATTCGGAACATAAGCAGTATTAACCTAGAGCAGTATTAAATATCTAGCAGTATTAACTACTAGCAGTATTAACTAACTACCAGTATTAACTGAGAGCAGTATTAACCACTAGCAGTATTAACTGAAAGCAGTATTAACGACTAGCAGTATTAACTAACTAGCAGTATTAACTACTAGCAGTATTAACTACTAGCAGTATTAACTAACTAGCAGTATTAACTGAGAGCAGTATTAACCACTAGCAGTATTAACTATCTAGCAGTATTAACTACTAGCAGTATTAACTAACTAGCAGTATTAACTGAGAGCAGTATTAACCACTAGCAGTATTAACTGAAAGCAGTATTAACGACTAGCAGTATTAACTAACTAGCAGTATTAACGAACTTACTCCTTTAAACTTGCTAAACACTGAGTACTGCTATGCATATCCTGAAAAAGAAGATTAGTTAAACCAAGAATAAATAATATACAGGTATAGAAACACTTTTTGAGAAGAAGATTATTCAGAGTTGATCATTCCCACACTTGTTACCAAGAAAGTGAATCTACCCACATCAAAAGCTTTAGTGAATAGATCAGCAAACTGATTATCAGTGTGAACTTTTACAACTTGAATAAGTTTCTTTTTATTACAGTCTCTTATGAAGTGATACCTGATCTCAATGTGCTTTGTTTTTGAGTGCTTGACTGGATTATTCACAATGCTAATAACACTGCTGTTGTCAATAAAAATTGGAGTGTGTAGAAAAGTTACCCCATAATCCAACATTTGATTCTGAATCCATAAGACTTGAGAACAGCAACTTGCAGCTGCTATGTACTCTGCCTCTGTTGTAGATGTGGATACTGTGGTTTGTTTCTTGCACTGCCATGAAACTAGTCTAGCACCCAAAAACTGACATCCTCCAGAAGTAGATTTTCTGTCCAAGTTTGCTCCACCTAGATCACTATCTGAGTATGCAAGTAGGTCAAAGGATGAGTCATGAGGATACCAAAGTCCCAATCTGGGTTGCCCTTTGAGATATCTGAATATCCTCTTAACAGCTTGATAGTGAGATTGCTTTGGCCTAACTTGGAATCTTGCACACACACAGACTGGAAACATTATATCTGGCCTTGATGCTGTGAGATACATGAGAGAGCCAATCATGGATCTATAATGATGCACATCTATATCCTCCCCCTCAAGATCTGCTGTTATCTGCTTGTGTGTTTCCATAGGTGTGCTGGCAGGTTTTGACTCTGAGAAACCAAACTTGGTTAGAATGTCCTGCACATACTTGGATTGACAGATGAAGATGCCATCTGACTTCTGTTGAACTTGGAGTCCAAGGAAGAAAGTAAGTTCCCCTATGGAACTCATTTTGAACCTTTGATGCATTAGATCCTCAAACTCCTTGCACATGTTGTCTCTTGTAGATCCAAATATAATGTCATCAACATAGATTTGGACCAACAAGATATCCTTCTTCTTTCTTTTGATAAATAGAGTCTTATCAATGACCCCTCTTTCAAAGTCATTTTCCATGAGATAGGATGACAGAGTGTCATACCATGCTCTTGGAGCTTGATGTAGTCCATAAAGTGCTTTCTTCAATTTGTATACCCTGTCTGGATAGCTTGGGTTTTCAAACCCTGGTGGTTGACAGACATATACCTCTTCTTCAATTGAGCCATAGAGAAAAGCACTTTTTACATCCATTTGATATACTTTGAAGTTCATGTAAGAAGCATAGGCTAGGAATAGTCTGATTGCTTCTATCCTAGCCACAGGTGCAAAAACTTCTTCATAATCTATACCCTCTTCTTGAGTATATCCTTGAGCCACCAGCCTTGCTTTGTTCCTTATGACAATACCTCTTTCATCTCTCTTGTTTCTGAAAATCCACTTTGTGCCAATTGCTCTGTGACCTTTAGGAAGGTCTACTAGATCCCATACATCTTGTAGCTTGAACTGTAACAGTTCTTCTTGCATTGCTTCTATCCAGCTAGATTCTTTCATAGCATCATGTGCCTTTTTAGGCTCAAGCTGGGATAGAAAACAAGAAAGCACTGTATGCTGTTGATCTTGCATTTCTTGAAGCCTGCTTTGATGTCTAGTCATCATAGGAGAAGAGATATCTCCTATTACCAGCTGTGGAGGATGATTCTTTTGAACTCTGGTGTTATGGCTAGGTTCTTCATTCAGTTCAGCCTCTAGATTAGAGTCATGCAACTCAACTGAAGTGTTTTCAAATGCCACTTCTGATTCTTTATTTTCTTGAGTCTCCTCATCTCTAGTTTCTTCTTCACTCTGACTTGGTCCAGTAGATGATTCCTTTTCACAGTCTTCAACAGGATTCACTGTGGGTATGGGAAATATCACAGATTTAGATATACTTTCTTGAACTTGTGTGATCCCTGATCCTCCACTTCCTGAACCTGCATACTCATTACTGAAACCAAAAGAGTTAGTTAGTGAATCAATGTCAAATAGCCACTGAGGTCCAGACCCAACAGGATTTGGTGTGTTCTCATTGCATTTGACATTGTCACTTTCTTCAATTATTCTAGTAGATGAGTTAAAAACTCTGTAGGCCTTACTCTGAGATGAATATCCAACAAGAAATCCATCATCTGCTTTGCTATCAAACTTACCTAAGTGAGATTTGGTATTGAGAATTGTACAAGGACACCCAAAAGGTTTGAAGAACCCAATGAAAGGTTTTCTTTTATTTAAAAGCTCATATGGTGTCTTGTTCTTTGGCTTAACTACTAGAACTCTGTTTTGGACATAGCATGCAGTATTAACTGCTTCAGCCCAGAAGGTAATTGGCAATTTTGAATCAGCCAACAGAGATCTAGCAGCCTCTATTAGTGTCCTATTTCTCCTTTCAGCAACTCCATTCTGTTGAGGAGTCCTAGGAGCACTATATTGCCTCTCAATACCTTTCTCTTCACAAAAGGTGTTTAGATCATGATTTTTAAACTCAGATCCATTATCTGATCTAATGACTTTTACTCTTTGATTAGTTTGGTTTTCAATTCTTAGGATAAAGGATTTGATCAGTCCACTTGTCTCATCCTTAGTCCTGAGAAAATATACCCAGGTAAATCTGGAGTAATCATCAACAATAACCAAGCAGTAAGATTTCTTGACTATACTCATAACATTTGTAGGACCAAACAGATCCATATGCAGTAACTGGAGACAAGAAGAAACAGAATTTAACTCTTTGGTCTTATGAGAAGTTTTGTGCTGTTTGCCTTTAAGACAAGCAACACAATGATCATCACATGAAAAGACTTTTGAAGGTAAACCTCTTACAAGGTTGTTTTTAACAAGTTTGTTCATAGTCTTGAAATTCATGTGACACATCCTTCTGTGCCAAAGAGAGGATTCATCTACAGAAGCTTTTGAAACAAGACAATTTAGAGATGAATCACTATCAACATTGTCCATATCTAGACAGTAAACATTGTCCTTTCTTGGAGTTCTAAGTAGTATCATGCTTTCATCAACTACCTTGAACCCTGGAGCAAGGATCATACACTCAGTATTTGTAAATAATATACTATGTTGTTTGTCACAAACCTGTGATACACTTAACAGGTTGTACTTCAATTGATCAACATAGTAGACATCCTCAAATGTCATCTTACCTTTTGTGACATTACCTTTGCCACTTATTTTACCACCAGTAAGATCATTTCCAAAAGCAACATGTCCTCCATTGATATGCTTGAAATCCTGAAGGCATGACATGTTACCTGTCATGTGCCTAGAGCAACCACTATCAACATGCCAATGCTCTTTCCCTTAAGCTGTTGATTGCCCTGCACATTAGATAAATCAGTTAGTTTGAAATAGGAACCCAAGCCAAAGTGGTCTTGGGTATCCCTTTCTCATCAAAATACTTGCATTCTTTCTTGACAAGATTTTTAAACTTTGATTCCTCATGCTTGGAGTATTTTGTTACAATAATAGGCTTGGAAACATTTTTGCTAGAAGCAATACTGATTTTGTAAGTACTAACTGCCTTAGCAGTACTAACCTTGTTAGCAGCATTAATATTTTCAGCAGTACTAACACTGTTAGCAGTAGTAACTGTGTTAGCAGTACTAACACTGTTAGTACTTCTAGGTACCCATAGTAAAATACTTTCTTTTAAAACCTTATTTTTCAAAGGGCCTTTACTTTCAACAGATTTCTTCATCACATGTTTCTTTCCAGCCTTCCTATAACCAACAGGTTTTTGTACAAATCTTTGAAAGTTCATCTGTTGGTTAATAGGGTTAAAGAAGCAATTTTTAGCCAAATGATTTAACTTGCCACATATGAAGCAAGGTTTTGGTCTATTGATTTTACTCAGATCAACTCCTTGCTTCTGAGTCCATTGATTATTCCAATTTCTTTGATTTCCTATTTTTAAACCAGAATTTAGGCTCTTGGCTTTATTGCAAGCACACTGTTTACAAGATCCAGGATTCACAACTGTGGTTTTTTTGTAATGGACCTTGTTATCCTTTCCTTTTGTCTTCTCTATCTCCTTGGACTTGACCCAGATTTTCCCACATCCCTCATTGGTGATAATATTGTTTTCTAATGGTATCTTTTTACTCACAGTATTATCCCTATGCTCACTGGCTTCTTTCTCAGTCAAATCCTTAACTACTATCTCATCCAAAGGATCTATCTTAAAGGCTTTCTCAGATAAGTCCTTTTTCTCCTTGGTTTCTAACAAGTCTGAAGTAGGAGAGATATAATTGTCGTTGTAAGGAGGAGGTGTATTGTTGTATCCAATACCAGGCTTCATCTTGTCATGAATCTGAGCCTTTAGAAGAGAATTAATTGCTTTTGAAGCATATGAAAACTTTTCTATGTCAAGTTTAACTTTAGCCAGTTCCTCTTTCAGCCTATCACTCTCTTCTAAAGATTTAGACAATTTGGTCTCTAGCTCATTCTTTTCCCACTTCCAATAGTTTGTGTCATAAGAGTGTTGCAGTTCATTAGCTTGAAAGCCTTTGATTTGTTCTTCAAATCTCTCTACTATCAACACATAATCTCTTCTGTCCTTTTCTAATCTTTTGTGGTCATCACACATACTTTGATTGTGATCCCTGTATCTTTTGACAGTTTCTATGCAAGATTTAGTGCAAAGATTAGAAGTTACCTCAGAGGGGAGATCAGACACTTCTGCCATAAGAGCTTGATTCTGAATGGCTTCCTCAGCTTGATCACTCCAGTCAAATCCCATTCCTTGTTGAGAAACAAGGGCTTGAGCAGGATTCTTGTTTTGATTGTAGCCTCCATTCTGAGCTTGTTGGTGGTTGTTGTTTGGAACAACACTCCTGCATTCTCTAGCAAAGTGTCCTTTCATGTGACACTTATAACATTCCACCTTGGTCTTGTCAAAACCAGCTCCATCTTCTCTTCTTTGAGAGAAGTTATTCCTTCCTGTTCTTTTAATGAACTTCTTCACCCTCATTGATAACATGGCCATCTGCCATTTAATATCCATCTCCTCCAGGTCATCAGGGTGAATTTGATCCAGATCATCATTAATCAAAGAATTGCTGCTATGACTGGACAAAAAGGCTTCAAAGATAGTTTCAGTGCCTTTTTCTGAACTTACTCCACTGGCAGTACTAACTTCTTCAGGGTTGGCAGTAGTATCAGTGGATGCTGAGAGAAGTGCAGCATTGTGGATATAACCAGAGGGCTTCTTCTTGGTTTCTACCTCAGTTTCAAAAACTCTTAGATCATTGTATAGATCATCAAGTTCTTTCTCTTCCAGATTGTCACTCTGTCTATATGAGACAGTGTACATAGTCCATTCATCCCCAAGAGATCTGAGGAACTTTCTGTTGATATCATCTTGTTCCATCTTTACTCCTACAGTAGCCAGTTCACCTATGAGTTTGTTGAACCTATCAAAAGTTTGAGTCATAGACTCATTCTTTGAGGAAGTGAAGTTCTCATACTGCTGCTTTAGAACATCTCTTTGATTTCTTTTGATGCTTTTAGTTCCAGCAAATCTTTTCTCTAGAGCATTCCAGAGAATCTGAGCATCAGTGCAGTTGCAAAATTGATGCTGATATTCATTGGGGATGGCCAAGAGCAGAGTGCTCAAGGCCTTCATCTCTGTCTGTCTGATCTTCCTCTCACCATTTGTCTTTGGTGGAGGTCTTTTCCCATCTGCTCCTATCCTTCCAGCTTCAGAAGGACCATTCTCAATGATATCCCATTGAGTAGTCAGTGAGAAGAATATATTGTCTGGTTCTGATCTTCCACATGTCAAACTCACTGGGTTTGAGCATTGGAACCTTAGAGACCAAAGTACTGCTTGATTCTGTAAGATTTTCCATGATGAATAGATGTTTCTGAGAGAGTTTGGCTCTGATACCACTTGTCAGGATCGAATTCTCAACAAGAAATAATTCTCAGAAACAATATCAAAGAAGTTTGCGGAATAACACTTTGATATTCAATGAAATAGTAAATCAACACAGTAAATATAAAGAACAAACTGTAAACTTGTATTGAATGCTTTGAAGTTACAAGATTACACACTCAACCTCAATATTGATGAACAGGCTCACCAAGTTTCAGCTTCAGTGATACACTGAGTCTGTTTAGTGACTGGTGAACATATAATATATCTGTTAGCTATGTGATCCCTGAAGACAAAGTCTCGTACCGAAAGAAACCTTCAACAAATGTCGAATATATAGCTGAAGATAAAAATAGTCTACTAATGATCTAAAGAGGCATTCAGTGAAACCTTAACTCATCTACTAAGTAGGACAATCTAACTGAGACGCAACGATAGCTGAAAAGCTACTCAGCAATTCAAGCCATCACTAATCAAGAGTCTTGCTCTACAAGATTGAAGTTTGTCGTATCCTATTTGCATAAAAGGATAAAGGTACGTATTACGATTGCTTTCTTATCTATAATCCTGCTTACCAACTTTCTACCACCTTCTTACACATGCGGATCAAAGCATACCCAAGAAAGTAGAAAATAACATGCATCCATTAACCTATTGACATGTGGATTGTACCATCTCTCTTGCATTAAATGCATTGGGTATAATAGCATGGAAACCCCCCCCTTCAATGTTAAGTCTTCTTCTTACCTTCATTCTGCCTCTTCTTGTTCTGATCATATTATTGTGCAAAGAACTTAGTGATTCTTAAGATTGTTTTAGAATAAGTTTACCTTTTCTATTTTCGCAAACAATCTAGAAATGTTGTTTTGATTTATTCAATAATAAATAAAAAGAAATTAAAAGTGAAATTTGTGTGCTTGTATTCATCCTCCCCTTATACAAACTATGATCTCTTGTAGACCCCTTTGGGACCAACAAGCGGTATCACAACAGTTTTTTTTTCTTATTCTACTCTAAAATATTCAAGGCCTCTTTCTTAAAAATGTCTTTAGCTACAAACAAATATCATGACAATGGTTCTCTTTCAAAATCAACACGATGTAGCAAAGATAACTTTTTTCTCTGGAAAATAGTATGTCTTTCTTCCTTGAAGGTGTAGATCCTGAGATCCCTCACTACATCGAAAATGGACCCTATGTTCCATCAGTCCTTGCTCCTGTTGCTCCTGCTCCTGCTACTACTGAAGCCATACCTGAAAGGTATGTTGCTAATCAAGTTTATCTATGGAATCATGATGATAGGAAGAAACTGGCTACTGACACTAAAGCCAGAACTATCATCGCCATGGCACTCCCTAAAACATATGATAGTGAAAATTTAGCTAACTCCCCCTAAAACAAATAACAAAAACTTCTTGAATAAAATGAATCATTTCAGCTCCAGTAAGAATGAAAACATGTAAGTACGGGTTCTGAATGGAATTATCCAGAAGTCAACGTTACAAATTCTCCAGTGAGAATAGTAACTCCCCCTAAATGTAACAATCAATTTATCTTTTAATCTCCCCCTGAAAAATCAGAAAATGTATCAGTAAAAGTATAAAACATATAAGCTCCCCCTTAACATTTGCATAATTCTTAATCAATAAACCGAGTTCTGAATTACTAGGATTGAAATAAATTCAGAAATCAAACTCCCCCTGAAAATTTGCATTCACAAATTTATCAGAAGAAATAATATGTACTCCCCTTTGAAGATTGATCATCTTATATGCTTTGGAGTACAAAAAATTCTTTTGATCTTTGAAGTACGAGTCCTAAACAGATGTGTTTAGAAGTCTTTATTCTTTATCATTGAAGACCGGGTCTTGAACTGCTTTGTTCAAAAGCCAATGCTCTTATTCCCCCTTCACTTGTGGTACATGTAAAACATATTTGATAGGTTTTGGTACCCACTTGTATTTGGGTCCAGACTGGTTAGATTTTGGAATCCACTTCTCATTAGATTCAAATATTTTAAGTTCATTTTGTTGAGAAGTGATTCTGTAAGTTCCATACCAATTATGAGCATAATACTTATCAACAAAATCATCAGTTCCACAGTAAGAACAATAGATTTTCTTTTGTCCCAGTCTGATTAAATGATTTATAGAATATGAAGAATCAAACTTACCAAAAGATTTACCTGTCGGAGCATTGTTCTTTTTGTTCATTTGAGGTCTAGGAACAAATGACTTTGAATTATCTTTCTAATCTTTCCTTCTCTAAACCATTTTCTGTTGAGACTTGTTCTTTCTGATGTTACCTGAACCATCAAGAGATTTGACATAAAAAAGATTAGTAGGACGAATTCATGCTTAGACATAATATCATATGAATCAACAAATAAAGGATTGTTAGAAACATTTGCAAAAAGTGAACTTGTAGTTGATTTAAATGAACAATCTGAAGCAGCTGAATCATTTATGGGTGATTAAGCAATTATATCTGGACTTCTTTGTGCTATCAAATCCACCTTGAAAATGATTCCTTCAAGTTCTGTGATCTTGATTGACAATCTGTTTCTTTCTTCAGACAATGTATCAATCTTCTTTTGTAATTCAGACCTTGTCTTTTGTTCTTTCAGTGCAGTTGTAGATAGTTCAGATAGCTTCTTTGAAAGCTTGTTGATTTATGTCTCAAATACCTTCATTTCTTCTTCAAAATCCTTTTCAACACTTTCTCTTTTATCAGATATTTCTCTGAATAGTCCAACATTCTTCTTTTGTGTTAACTTCTTCTCTTTCTCAGCTTTGTCTCTTTCCATGACAATAACTTTCTCAAATTCTGACACTTGTTGAGAAAGTTTTATACATTTAAGTTCAACTGTCTTCTTTTCTTCAAAAGATTTTCTTGAAAAGTCAAAAAACTTTTGTGCAAATCCTTTTCTTTCATTCACAAATTCAGTCTTTTCCTTCTCAATTTCTTTCCTATCTTTGACAATTTGAGCTTCTAAATCAGAAATTTTCTTTTTCAACTAAGCATTCTCTTTGTCTAAACCATTTCTTTTCGTTTCAACCTTCATCTCTTCTTGGTCTCTTGAGTTTTATTTCTCTTGGGTTGCTTTCTCTTTCAACATGTTTATCTCAAGCTCAAGACTAAAAACTTTATCTCTTAACTAGTCTCTTTAAGAGAAAATCTTTGAGTTTATCTTTTTCAGTCCATCATAGGTTTCCTCAGCAATGTTTGCTCGGGTTATGAGATCATCAATCTTTCTTTGCATTAATTCTTCTTGGACCATGTATTGTTTGCATTACCTGCTCTCAATATTGTGGATTCCTCTTCAGATTTCTTCAGTTTTAATTGAAGATTATAAATCGCTTTCTCTTTTGAAGCAATTATTCCTGAAAAATCAATTTTGGAGTTGGAAATGCATTTTGAACATTCAAAATTATTCTGTAAAACAGAAGAATTTTCTTTCAATTTCTTAAGCTTATTAAGAAGAGACAAATTCTGAATCTTTATTTTTTCATTTTCAGCTTCCAGTGCTGGTATTTCTGGCATGTACGCAATTGCACAATCTCTCTTGGTTAAGATCATATTTCCCTTCTCATCAGTATAAGGCATTTTGAAATATGTAAAAGATGTGATCGTCAAAAGAAAACTTCGATTAGAAGTTGAGTTATGTGCAAATTTTTAAGAAATATGAATACAACAATTAAAATCAGAAATATTTTCAGAAAATTAAAATCTGAGAAACAAATTATAAATTTGTCTTCCAAAAATTAATTCTGAAAATTCAGCGCGAAAAAAATTGACTTTAAATCTCCAAACCAGCAAAAATATGAAAAATTATATCTGATAAGCTCAGAAACAGATAAAAACAGTAAAAACTGACACAAAACAAACTAAAAATGAAAAAGAAATGAAAAACATGGACTAAACATGACACAAACGCAAAATCAAGAAAAAAATACTAAAAAATAAATGAAAATGACTAAAAATATGAAAATAGGGACTAAAACCGACAAAAAAAAAAACAAAACAAACACGAAAAACGAAGACTAAAAGTGAAAAATACTAAGACTCGACAAAAAACGAGAACTAAAACGACAAAAACACAAAATTGTAAAGTCTAGGGACTAAAAATACAAAAACACAAAACCTAGAAACGAGCGGGACTAAAATTGTAAAAACCTAAAAGATTTAAACTACAAGGGCTAAAATTGTAAAAATTGAAACTTGAACTAGAGAGACCAAAACTGACAATATCTAAGAGATCTAACTAAACTAACAGAGGTCTAACAGAATTGGACCAAAAATGTAACAAAAACTAACAAAATCTAACAATACTAACGACAGGGACCAAAACTACTAATTCCTAAAACTTATTAACAGAACTAACAGATACTAACAGAATTAGGACTGAAATGAAAAGAAATTTAACGATCTAACGGACAATGGACCAAAATGTTAAGAAATTAACGGCCAACTAACGGAGTTCATTAGTACTGTTCATCATCTTCTCAAATCGATCTGCAGATTTCAACTTCAGATATCTCATTTGTTTCTCAATAAAAATCAATGAAATTTGGCTCAAAATGATCCTTGATCACTCCTAAATCGATTCCTATGAGAAAATTTCGATCATGCAACGTGATATGAACTGTGGATCGAGGTAAAGAAACTCTGGCGAAGATGAGTTTTTCGGCGAACCTCTTTTGGCCTCTTAAAAACAGTAATCACCTGCAAAACACTTGAAATCACTAATTCAACAAGAATATAAAGCTAAAATACTGACAACAACAATTAAAAAACGAGTTCCGGAGAATCCCGTTTTTCCGACGAAGCTCCGGCTAAACTTCAAACACCCATATCTCCTTTAATTCAAAACCAAATTCGATTCTGAAAGTTTCTATGAGCTCTAAATCAACAGAGAAAGAGATTAGAAGCAATGAAATCGAACAAAAACAACTCAAACGAAGACCCACTTAATCTTCACGACCGAATTTTTTTTTTCCAGAAAACTTAAAAAAAAACTAAGTTAGAAATCCGTATCGATGCGTATTCCTTGATCAGTTCTCAAAATCTAAGTGAGAAATTCGTATGAGGAATGAAAAGGAAGCTTTACGCATGAAAGAGCATACGGAAAGTAGAAATTCGCATGAGGAGGGATGCGTGTAGTTTGGATTTGCATGGTGCAGTCTGCGAGAAGTTGAACATTACACTAGTACAAAAACTTACATTTGCCACGGTTAAAAACCGTGGCCATAGGCCTTTGCCCACAGTTTTTTTTTCCAATCAAACCGTAGCCTATTCTTGCGTGACCATTGATACCTTTTCGCTATGTTTAAAATGCGTCACCATATCAAATAAAAAACCGTGGCTATAAACATATCTAATATTTATGGTCCTGGAGAATTGTTACTTTAACCGTGGCAATAAACTATTTATCGCCACACAAACTCACGTTAAACGTGGTCATTAGCTACCTTTTGGTTACACAAAATAAAGAAAACCATGTCAATAAACTATCTATGGCCACACAATTTGTTTTTTAAGGTGGCCAATGGTTACATATAATCACGTATATTTGTTTTAACGTGGCCATAAACTACTTATCGTCATGCAAATTTCATATTAACCATTGCCAATTCATAAAATTTGGTTATACTAAATTGTAAAAAGTGTGACCATTGATTAACTTTTGGTCACACGTGTTAACTAAAACCATGACAGAAAACTACTTATAGTCATGCAAATTTTACATTAACAGTGGTTATCCATGACATATGGTTATGTTGAATTGTTAAAAACGTGGCTATTTGTAGCCTTTTGGTTACACGAAATAGATAAAACCGTGACCATATACTATTTATAGCCACAAAAATTTTATATTAACCGTTTTCTTTTAATGACATATGGTGACGTTGAATTGTTAAAACCTTGACTATTGGTTACCATTTGGTTACACAAAATAATTAAAATTGTAGCTGTCAACTAATTATAAACACGAAAATTTCATATTAACTGTGGCTAATTCATAACATATGGTTATACTGAATTGTTAAGACCATGGCCAATCGTTACCATTTTGTCACATGAAATAACCAAAACCATGACAACAAACTAATTATAGCCACACAAATTTCATAGTAAGTGTGGCTAACTCATGATTTAAATAATTGTGGCTATTTGTTTGGCTTTTGGTCACACACAATAACTAAAACTATAGCAATAAACTATTTACAACCACATAAATTTTATATCAAATGTGCCCAAATCTTGATTTAGTTGCGATAAATTGTTTGAACCGTGGCTATTGATTACTTTTTGGTCACACAAAATAAATAAAATCACGAATATTGATTTTTTTGGTCACACGAACTAACTAAAATCGTGGTTGTAAACTAATTACGGCCACGATATAAAAATTGATTATTTTGTGGCCATTATAACAGTTGACTATTGCTATTATTAATTATTGGCAACTGTTTTTACCTTGTTTAGCAACAAGGAAAAGATTAAAATAATAATTAATAGAGAACAATGAACATTAACTAATATTAATAATCATATAAAGAATATACAAAAACACCGCTAATAAACCTACCAAGCCATCACTAGTAATCCTCTAATGCATTAGACTTTGAGTTGTTAAAAATATTTCACATGAATCGACTTCAATATCTCATTGATAGTTCTATAACTACTCTTCCTCTTCAACCAAAAAAAAAACATAAATATAAATATCATACAAGTGGTAATTAATAGATTAAAAAATGTTGCTACAGTTGTATCATCAAGAACTGCCTTGAATTCTAACACAACGTGAAGAACACAAATAAGATAGCTAGCCACTAAACAATAAGAAAATTTATAAATTATACAACTTCACTTACTAGACAATTAGGCATTAACACAAATAGCTAACACTAACAAATAAAAAACTTTAAGTTATGCAAAATATAAAATTTTAAAGGATACAGTTTAACAAACAAAGAAGTTAGGGATAAGAGAGAAAGAAAATTAAGATGCCATATGAATTATCAACTGTGTGTAATTTTAGAAGATCATAGCCATCGCCTTTTATACAAACCATATCAGAACATATAAAGTAAAAAGATATAATCTAACCTCAATAGAGTCACGAATTGTATGAGCATCATGATAATGGAGAATAGAGCATTAAAAAGTCCTTGTCTAGCACTTGATAAAAGAGTATCATAATAAAAATTGATGAGGATTAAGTAAAACAAATATTGAAAAATATACCACATATGTAATGTTCTCCATTGTAATCATCTGTAAAGCCTCATTTATTACATAACTACTAGTTCTTAGTGCTCCTAAGGGTTGATGGCTATAAGAAAAAACACACAATGTCTATTAACTAACAAATAAATGTTACATAGATTATAGAGCATAACAAACCAGTAAAAAGGTTTTCCATACCGTGCTTAGGAAAAGAATAGGCAGTATCTTGAGCTGCAGTTGATGCATTCATCATGTTCAACTCCAAAAATTACTTTCTACCTTCCCTGCTATATATCAAACACGTACTGAAAATCAACAAAGAGAAATTTTTAGTAAACAAAGGACAAGTTCCTAGTTCCTGGAGATAAAGGGATTTTCAGCTTTGAAATGATTATTTAGAATCAGACTCAAACTCAATAAGGAAACTACAAAATTTATCTCAATTTAATATATGGGCTCCACATGATTAATTTAATCCATCAACCAAAGAATAGAAGATAACTTGGGCTTCCATTCAATTGTGAAGGGTCACTACTCTCTACATCTGTGTACCAGCTTATGCAAGAAAGAAGACTTAAGAAATATAAATGTCACAATATCTATCAACTCTATAAATACACTTGGCATAACCTATTATCAATTCCAGAGACTGCTCTAGATTATATGACAAGTTACACAACCAAAATACATAATATGAGACTTGTTTATTTTGATGATTGCAATTCTTTTCTTTCTTTCCTGTATTTGCCTTTTAGAATGAAAATTGAAGAATGAAACAAATTAAAGAATCCATTAAAGAAAATAGGTGTTATCGCTTACAAGAAAATAGTGATTATTTTGAAACAAATTAAAAAAATCCAAGCATTGTTCTTGGTTCTCTAGTTTTCAGAAAAACAAAACCTTCAAGTGCTCTGATCCTTAGAATGAAGAAAGGAAACCTACATTAGTTGTTATGTACAAAAAATAATCAAGAAAGAAGAACATAAGACAATAGTTTTTGGAAAAGGAAACCTACAAGTGCTTTTTATGATTTCCGTTTCTCTCGATTTTATTTTTATGGTATTCGAGAGAGGAAGAGCAATCCTGTTTAAGCTTATTGAAGGTGGGGGGGGGGGGGAGGGGGAGTGTTGAAGGCTTATTGGTTTATAAGGTATATCGTATTTATGATTTAAACAGTGCCTGTCCATGATCTTACAACAGTCATGTATTTGCTTTTTGACAAACTTCTTTTAGCCAATAGGAGATTCGAATTCGCTCAAATCTAATAATCACCGGATGACAAACTTTGCTAATTATGGAGATGAATAATGAAATTTTAATGTTCAAATGCAGATATTTGATCCATGAAAACTGAGATATGATTGGATTTGAAGGCTTCAATCGAAAGAACAGAACCTGAAATGGAACCAACTGCAGCCCCTAACAAAGCCACTCTCTATTTCTTGCCATATCAAATCCGTCATCATTGTACCTAATAAAGCAACAATAATAGTCCAAGAATTAGCTTAAATTACTAGCAAAAATGTTAAAAATAATTTTCTAATCTATATATCCTCCATATACAGATATACTACAGTAACACCGTTAATCAATTTCTCCATTATACATGTGTAGTTGGAGCATAATTTGAAAAAGAAACAAAGAACTTACATGGAAAACTAATAAAGATTGACCGTTCACATGTACATTCAATCAAATTTAGATACAAAAAATGAGGAAGAAGACAGAACGCAACTGTTAAGTCTATTGCAAAGAAGAATGTGAGAATTGCAGAGAAGACATTCTTAATGATTGCAAAATTTGAAGAGTTAAAGGAAATCTTCAACTATGAAAATCAAATTCCTAAAAGAAGGTTAAAAAATTTGTGAAGATGATGGCACAAGACCTAAAATAAAAACCCCAAAATGCACCTTTGGTAATATACATACCACCATTAACCAAAATATGCAGACCTCCAAAATTAACCCTTCTGCAGATGTTGCTCTTATAACTCCTGAAATCATAATTTTGTTTAAACCGTGACTATATGTTTGGATATGTTTGATAATGACCATGGTTATTGAGTTAAACTGTGGCTAAAACAACATTCCATCTTTATTATAACTTTTAACTACGGTTCTAAGCCCAACCGTGGCTAACCGGTATATCCAAAACCGTGGCAAAAAGTTATTTTTGTACTAGTGATCATAAACTGATACCAGTACGTACTGAAAAGGGAGTCAAATGAACGACACATATAGGTTTAACTTCAATAACTTATATTGAAAAAGGCGTACGTATAGGCTAAACACTGTTACTGAAGAAAAGTTTAAGTTACCACAACTCTAGTATCCATGTGGCTAATATCAGTTGTGACACCAGGGGAATTAACAACATTGTAGAGATGAAGAACCGAAACCAATGGATTCATCTTCATTAGCATAGCTAGAGGTTGATCGATCCCTCCAGCAGTGCCCAAGATAGCAACTTTGAACCCAGGTGCCCCACCCTTTGCTCTGCAAATAGCTCGCTCCAGTACTGATCCACCCACCATCTTCAAGTACATAATTAAAGAAAAAAATTAGTGTCAGCTATCGAAGATCATGAGAAACCTAGATGTAAAAGATTCTTTATTATACAAACAAACAAACTGATGCATTGAGGCCTCTAACGATAATTTTTTTGAATAGTTGTGGGTGTCCGGGCCAGCTTGCGCCCACTTCAACTAATCTCATGGATCCCTGAAGTTAGCAATAAGGTAAACCTCAGGTGGTCATGAGGGGACTCGAACTTGTCACCACCGGTAGCAAACCCAAGGCTAACCACGCTACCCCAAAGGGTTTCCTCTGAGGAGACTTGAACTCACAACCTAGGATCTTGTAGAGAGGTGGTGGCATTGTGCCAAATGCCACTTGGTCAGATGTAAAGCTTCTAATCTGTCCCAAATTAAGCATTGCCCAATACTTAATATTTAAGTTAAAAACTCGGGTTATAACAATTGAAATGTATGGTAGCCTTAAAACCCTATCATCTATTACCTCTCCGTACGTTCCAGAAGTTTGATTGCTGAGATCTATCCTACTGCTTTCTAAATGCAAAATCACAAACCCAGTGGTAAAGCTTTTAGGCATTGTTTGGCAAAAATAAGCTAGCTTATAAGCTAGCTTATTTTCTGGGTACATGATTGGATGACCATAAGCTAGCTTATAAGCTAGATTTTTCATAAGCTACTTGGAGTAGCTTATGAGGAGCCTTTTGTAAATACTCCAATTATGCCCCTCATTAATATTCATTATTATATATCAACTTTTAATTATAAATAAATAATTAATGTCCTTTTTGGTAATTTAAATGATTATAAGCTAGTTTTTGCCAAACGTGACTTTTTCATCAGCTAGCTTATCAGCTACCAGCTAGCTTATCAGTCATCAGCTAGCTTATCAGTCATCAGCTAGCTTATCAGCTAGTTTGACAAACATAGCCTTAATCTTCAGACAAATTAAACATTAGCCATTACTAAGATTCAACTTTCATATACAATAAAACACCATCAAGCAATCAAAATTAAACACTACCAGGTACTCAAAATATTTCATTTCTTTTCTAAAAACAAAATATTTACTAAAACTCGATATTCTATAAAGGGGGAGATGATTTTTAAAGAAATGTCCATATCAGAGGATTCAATGTAAAGATTTGAAGAAGATCAAAGAATTTTTGAAGATGTGCTGATTTTGAGGAAATTTTCTTTGAAGATTATTTTGCTAAAGCAATACGAGCTGAATCTGATGATAATTTCTTTCCGAAGTCTGAAAGAGTATTGTGATAATTCTAAAGAGATTGTTGAAGATCTTGTTTATCATATTTGGGGAGATTGTTATATTCTTTGAAGACAGACTTGGGAGATTACAATGATAAAAGGAGAGATTGTATCTGACAGAGCTTAAAAGAGAAGACTGAATTGCTAGATCTTTCAACAGTGATCTTGAATCCAAAGGGGTAGATTGTTAGAGCATGAAATATGTTGGATACAAGATCAAGAAGACAAAAGTCAAAGTTCAAGGAGTCAAAGCTGAGAAAGTCAACTCTCATCAAAGTCAAAGTCTATTTGTAATAAAAAGTCAAAGTTTCCTTGTATTTGTATTTGTATTTTTGTATTTCCTTGTATTTTTGTTCTTAGTATAAATAGCTTAGGTTAGTTGTTTTTGTGAGGTGTGAAGTCTTGAAGTTAGTTTTTCTAGAGAGAGAGATCGTATTCAGACAGAGAGAATTGTAGAGAGAGAAAGAGAGTTCTAGAGAGAGAAGTTTGTAATCGTTTGAAATTGTGATTTGAAATCAAACAGGTAATTGAAACATATTGTTTGTTTGTGATTAGGAACTAGAAACAGGACACACAATTGGTATCAGAGCAGATTCCATCTGAAAACAAATCAAGAAACTAAGTTCGTATATGTGTTCTGCAAGTCATAATCAATTTCGAATTTTTGTGCGAATTAGGAATTGAAATCGATCAAGGTTTGTTCGTATAGAATAATCGATCGTGTTTGTATGATTTGATTTGTAATTTACACTGTAATTGATTGTTAATTGTTGAGATTTTGTGTTTCTAAAGTTCACGAGTCGACACACTGTTTTTTTTAAATCAATTTGTATCGATTTGTGTTTTAGATCGAAATTAGTTGAGAGATTTTGGTTCTAGATGTCTTTGTGATCGAATTATCAAAGTTTCATTTTGAAATTCGAGGTCTAGATGAGTTTTTGATGCAGATTTGATCGATTTTAGAAGGTTTGCGCGAGATCTATAGTTGCGCTAGTTCATCATGATTTGCGCCAGTTCATCAAAGTTTACGTTAGTTCATCAAGAGGTTATCATCAAACGCACTAAGTGATTGATTCTACGATTTGCGTCATCAACAAGAAAAGCAAATTGACCTTTGCGCCATCAACAAGAAGCGAAAACCATTGTTTGCGCCAGAGTCTATTAGTGCAAACTGAAGTTTGCGCCAAGCACACTTAACGCAAAGTTGAAATTTGAGTTCTTCGTGATTGAGTTCAGCAAGACAAGTGTACTTTGCGTCATCTACTTGTCGCACGAAGTGTTACTTTGCGTCAGATCTGTTTAGCGCAAAGTTGGTTTTTCTCGAGAAGTTATTCTTTTGCGCCTTCTTCACGTCGCACAAAGTTAGATTTCCGTCAGCTTTGTGTCACGCAAAGTTATTGTTTGCGCCATCTTCTTTTAGCGCATAGTTTGTTTTGCGCCACCAACGTTTAGCGCATTTCAGGGTTTGCGCTAGCTTCACTTAGAGCATTTGTGCCTTTTGCGCCTCGGTCCTTAGCGATTTTCTGTGTTTTACATATTTTTCAAGATTTCGGTATTTTCTTGTTGTTTCATTTGGACTAACGATCAGTTTCTAGTTTCTTATTGCATATATTTTTCAAACAGGTTCATACAAGATGACTTCCAAAGATGCTCTTTCTATTGGCACTGATGTCATGCCTCCAGTACTGTTCAAAGGAGAATATGAACAATGGAAAGACATATTTCTGGATTTTATGGATAAACATGCGAATGGGGAGAACATACTACTTTCAATTACAGAAGGTCCAATGATTCCACCTACTGTTCAAATCCCTGATGATGAATCCTCAGACAGTGAGGATGGAGATGAGGATAGAGTACAAAAGATGAGAACAGTTCCAATGGATTTTGCCTAGTATTCTGACGAGCAGAAAAGCCGATTTAAAGTAGATAAACAAGCAAGGTCCTTACTTCTTCAAAGCATTCCGAACGAGATATACATCAAGATTGATAGTTACAAGGCAAATGCTAAGAAGATGTGGGATCAACTGCAAAAGATGATGATGGGATCCAAGGTCGGGAATCAAATGAAAGTGGCTAATTGCATTAACAGTTATGAAGAATTTAAGGCCAAAGAGAATGAAAGCTTGGAAGATAATTATGAACGGTTTGTCCTGCTTCTGAATGAACTGTCAAAGAATAAAGTGAAAAAGAAGCAACTTGAGAACAATGTCAAGTTCCTGAGTATCCTGCAACCTGAGTGGAAAAAGCACACTCGTCGCATGAAAAAGATGAAGGATCTAAGTGACATACCGTTGCATGAGGTATATGAGACTTTGCGACAGAATGAAGAAGAAGTAGAAGAGAAAAGGAGTGAGAAGAAGAAAACAGAAAAAGTTGCAGACCCCATTGCACTAGTGGCCGGAGAGAAGGAGAAAGAAAAGAACGAGAAGAAGAAAAAAAAGAAAGTTATTACTAGTTCTGAATCAGAATCTGAATCTGATGGAGATGACGGAGAAAGTCTCAAGCAAGCAATGCTATTACTGACCTGAGCATTCCAAAAGAAATTTTACAAGAAGCCGGGGTCAAATTCTCAGAGATATTCTTCGTCCAACTCCAAGAACCATGAGCATAGAGAAAGGGTAGAAGGAAACAGATCTGTGGAAAGGAAGCCAGAAGAAAAGAAGAGGTTT
Organism: Arctium minus; assembly: GCA_954870635.1. Taxonomy (NCBI): domain Eukaryota; kingdom Viridiplantae; phylum Streptophyta; class Magnoliopsida; order Asterales; family Asteraceae; genus Arctium; species Arctium minus. The sequence goes on from OX941094.1 coordinate 49,276,614, forward strand.
GTGAATGACTACACCAGTACTGAAAAGAAGACTGCTAATGATCTGATCAAATGCTACAACTGTGGCAAGTTCGGACATTATGCAAAAGAATGTCAGAAGCCAAAGGTTCACAACTCAGAGTATTATCAGAACAAATTGCTCTTGGCCAAGCAACAAGAAGTTGGCAGTGCATTAATGACTGAATATGAATACTGGTTGGATCATTCTGATAAAGAGGAAGAAAATGAGAAGGAAGAAACTGCTCATCTATGCTTAATGGGAAAAGAGGTCAAATATGATGATTCGGATGATGAAGCGGCTGATGAGGTAATAAACTTAACTGAAAAAGATTTCATAACCAAAATGGAAGCCATGATGATTGAGCTTCATGACCTTCAAACAAAACTGAAAAAGGAAAAAGACAGAGTTGCAAAAAGAAATAACAAGATCTTTGAGCTTAATAAGTCTGTTATTGGGAACAAAGATCTAATTGATTCTTTACGCAAGTCTGCTTCTGATTCTAAAATTCAAGTAGATTGTTTTGAAAAGAAGATTTCTGATTTTGAAGTTAAAGTTTCTAAGTCTGAGTTAGAAAAGAAAGAATCTGCACTAACTGTTTATAAATTGCAGGTTGAAAACAAGCTCTTAAATAAGAAGGTAAATGGTTTGGAAGCCAAACTTTATGCAAGAGGCCAAACAGATCAAACTATTTTTCTCAATGCACCTAACGAAGAGGCTGATGTTAAAGAAAAACGGGGACTTGGTTTTGAAAACCCCCATTACTTAAAGAAAGCCATCAGAAAACAACCAACATTATATAATTTTGATTTTCTTACTATTGCTGGTAAACATCCTCATTTAAAACCCAAATTTGTTACCAAATTACCAGAAGAAGTTAAGGCCAAGGAAACTGAAAATAGAAAGAATTTTAAGAAAATGCAACTACCATTTAACTATGCAAAGTTAAATGATAGTTATCTTTCTGAAACACCAAAAGTTATTTCAAACGATTATTTTGCTAGTTATTCTGTTTCTGAGATGGAGGCTGTTGGATCCCAGATCTAATCTCGTAACAATGATATAAACAATAAGAGTAATGACAGCGGAAGTAATACAGTTTAATATCAAAGGAGATTCAAATATCACAGTTCATAAAGCAGATAAAGATAAACAATATATTCTTAGAATAAAATATTCAACTTATATTATCAGATATATATCTTCTTAAGCACACTTTGAACAATAAGGTGATGGTCCTATTTATAGGACCATAAAGTAAGCAGTGTACTTGCATGACAAAAAAGAGCATGCTGAACAGTGACCTACTCTAGAAAGTAAATCTTATCACTAAGTGACGTGTCATCTGTTCTTCTGTTCATTCGTAGAAAACTTCAGTGCATCTTCAGAGAGAACGTCTTCAGAGCCTCTGATGAAGCTATATCTGATGTCTTCTCTGAAAGTTGCAATCTCTGATAAGTACTTCAGAGGCAGGTTTGTCCTCTGAAGTCTTTGTCCTCTGAAGTCTTCGTCCTCTGAAGTCTTCGTCCTCTGAAGTCTTCGTCCTCTGAAGTGTATCTTTTGGAAGTCCTCTGAAATAGGACGGGTATTTTCAACACTTTAACAAACAGATGATTTGGAGCTAACAATCTCCCCCTAAGTGTCGAAAATAAAAGATACAAAAATAACAGAGAATTGAATTTTAAACTAGAAAGCATAGAGGAGAAAATCATCCTCTTAAGTATTACTTCTTAAACATTTGGAAGTTTAATACAAAGAAAGTAATATCAAAAAAATAAAGAAACAGACTACAATTTGTCACCTGAACAGATTCCATGGAATTTCATGATCAGAGCTCTGAAGTTGATCATCGAGTCAATCTCTAAGTCAAGCTTTGCCAGTAAATCTACTCTGTGCCTTTCTTCCTTTGCATGGATCAATTTCTTTATACCTCTCAAGGTTTCATCAGAATACTTCGACACTTCCGAAGCTAGAAAGATCTTCTTTTCTTGATTTACTCTGAAGACGAAACCCAGAGGTTCTGCAACGATTGATCCAGTCTTCTGTTCTTCAAGTTTGTCGAATGACTCCACAGGTTCAGTTACCTCCAGCTTCTCTTCCCCTAGGTTCAGAGCTATTTGAAAGTCACGTTTTGCTCGGTGTTTGACATAGGCCTCCATTGCCCGTCGGACTTCAACCATGCCCATCCTTATTTCCCTTCTTCCATGATCATACCTGGCAGAGCAATAGGCATATAAATGTGGTAAATCATATGGATTTAGATTTACGAGATCATTGTCATTGAACTCGTAAATCTTCTGATCAGATCAAGTTACCACATAATTCCTATAGATAATCTTGTTGTAAGCAAAGGTCTTTTCTGAGATATTGTTGATTTTGATGATTGGATCATCAGAGAGGACCTGTGCTCTTGGTTTGGTTTTATCTCTGATAAATCTTCGCTCATAGTCTGGCATGTCCTCTCTGATTCTTGGATTCAGAGGAATGACTAGTGTGTCTGCCATGTTGAACTCACAGTAGATGTATCTGAAGTGGTCTTCTATGGAAGCTTCGGGATTTGATTCGAGGAATGTGGGAGGTTTATTGAACACTTTTGCTGGAAGACCGATGCTTGCTTTCTGAACAGGATTCTCTGAAGGAGCCTGTTCATCAACAACCATGGTTTCTGGTTCCTTCGTCTGTGGAGGATCTTCTTTTGAGGGTTCAGAGATGTAGCCATCTATCTCTGGTGATTCCCTCAGCTCTGACGTTGTTGAAGTATGATATGGTTGAGCATTCTTGAAGACATACTATTTGACATCAACTAATTCAACTTCTTCTACAACCTCTTTTCCAGAATCTGATTTTTCTTCTTTTTCAGATTCTGATTCGTAAGCATCTCTCATCACATAAGTTGGTCTTTTTGGTGATGAGAATGCATCTTCTGATGTTGAGAAGTCTACGAGCTGTTAATCTTCTTCTTCGTCCAGAGCTCCAATAGTTTCTTGAGATGCAGCTGTGATTTGTTCAGCTGTGATTGGAACTATTGGAGCACCTGAAGTGGATGGTGCTAGAAAGATGACAGGTACTGGCGACTTTAGAGTGGCCTGAATATCTTCAGCAGAGGTGGAGGTTGAACGTCTCTCTGTTCCTTTCTCCTTGTGTTGGTTTAATTCAGAGGGAGTGGACTCCTTTTGTGTTTCAACAGGTTTTGGAGTAGGAGTCTTCTCCCCCTTATGAAGATCGGATGACCCCTGAGGTTGGTCATCTTCGTCATCAGAATCTTCATACCTAGCCTTCTTTCGCGCTTCCTCAGAGCATGCGACCTCTGGTTCCTTTCACTTCAATACTCCCTCTGAAGATTTGACATTCTTCAGAAGGTCTTCAATCTTATTGTTCTGTTGAGTGGTCTTGGAGACGAACTTGCTGGAGATAGTCATTACATTGCTGGTGATCTTCTTGGAGAAGTTGGTCAGGTCAGCCTTTGTAATGAACTCTGTTGTAGCAGGAGCAGCAATAGAGGTAGGGATCTTTGCAAGTACCCCTGCCAAAGAACGCAAGACTTTCTCTTTGAATTGAGAAAAGTCTGCATTTGTTGGAGTGGGGGCAGAGGTAGGTGGAATCGCCTGGAGGAGCTCTGTTTTCGAGTTCTGAATTTCTCTGGACAATACGGAGTCATTTTTTATGACCAAGCTTTCCAGAGCATCCAGTTTTTCGTTCTGATTGAGAACCGTCGTGCGCAGCTCAGAGACCTCTGAAGTGAGCTTTTCAACTTCAGAGTTAGAGGCAGAGGCCTCTAAGGTCTTCTCCATTTGAAGTTTTATCTCCTTCAGAGATTCTCTGATTTCATCACCAAAGATTTTGAACTCCTCTTTGGTAACGTAATCAGAGGGGGTAACCTTAGGATCAACACATGATTCTAAGTTTCCCTCGAGTTCAGAGGGGCCTTCTTTCGGAGGTGGTTTGATGTTTTCTCCGGAAGGACTTCCCATTAATCCTTGGGGACCCTTTTTCAAGGATTTCCCTATAATGGTTCCGATTGGTCTCTGATCATCAGAGTCAGAATCTGATGATGAGAACCGAATGTGTTTGGAAACCTTGCTGTCCAGGCTAAGGATTCCTTGTGCAAGAAGGTCATGCCATTCTTTTTCTGACAGGCAATCCTTACGTTCTAAGGGACGGTCCAACTTAGTTTGAGCCACAAAGGCATCATGTGTGGGTGGAGGTGACATACTCTGGGGTGATTGAGTATTTTTATCTTGGTCTAAGTCCTTTTGGGAGGACTTAGCCGTATCAGAGGTTTCCCCTCTGGTGCATGCGTCAGAGGCAGAAACAGATGCCTCTGAGCGGTTAGGATGGGAAGGGTTCGAAGTGTGCACCTCTGTTTCAATGTCCATTGATGCTGGACCACCTTGGACAGTAAATTTGTTTGCACTGGGATTTGGGCTTTGGATTTTCTCATTTGTGTCGTCAAGGACATCTTTTTCTACCTCACCGCCCTCAGATTCTAAGTTTAGAAACTCACCCTCTGGAATTCTCTCTTCCTCACTTTCCTCTGCTTTGACAGAGTTATTCTCTTCGTCAGAGGGAGGGTTCTCATGTTCTCTCTTCCTCACTCTCTTAGAGCCACCCTCTGGTTGCGCTCTGTTAATGTTTTGAGCAGTATCAGAGATATCACTCTCTGATTCAGGCTCAGGCTCAGAACCTAAGTGTGTTGGGGATCCCATCATCGGTTCTGATGATTGGGCAACACGACTAAGTAGGAGATGGGTAGGAGAGTCAGCAGGAATTACCTCAATCATGGTGTGTGGGAATCGTCGGTCATGTGGATAAGGAGGAACCTCTGTTGCTTTGAATGAGTTCATCATAAACAGAGGTGTCATTGGGCCCTCATCAGTGATGGAGAATTTCTCCATTGCTCGTTGAATGACCACAGAGATGAATCGGGGAAACAGTACCGATATTGGTTGTTTTCCTTTGGCCAAGTCCTTGTTCTTCTTGTCCACCGCCGTCAGCATCTCACAGAAGAGAATGTGAGCCATATTGATGCTTCTGTTGAAAAAGAGAGCATACATTATGGCTATTATCGCTGGATGAGTCTGATCCTGACTTCCAATCTTGCAGGTTATTGTTCGGTTGAGAACACTGAACATAAAGTTCCATTTGGGTGGCAGGTACTGACGTCTGAATTGACTTAGGCGTATTATTTCTTTGTTGTAACCCAAGTGGTGGAGGAACTGAAGAAGGACTTCTTGACTTGGTAGTTTCTCAAAAGCATCTATTTGAAGATCAGTTTTCGTGAGGAGGTTGAATCGACGAGTCAGGGTTTGTGGGGTGATTCTTATGGTCAGGCTTTGTTCTCCTAGGTCAATGTGCCCAACCAGTCCTTCCTTTTCATCATCGTATTCACTTGAATACCACCATTGTTGGACAAAGCGAAGGGGAATATATGAGGCATGTTTGGTTAGAACATCATTGAGTTCGCAGTTGGTGAAAGAGTCGAGGATTGGGCGAAACTGTTCATCGTATTTTGATGGGGTGACGTCCAGAAAGTAGTTGTTTCCTTTGACTGGAACATGGAACTGTACCATATTCAAGCTTGGAACAAGTTTGCTTGAGTTATCTGAAGTTTGGGAATGAGCCGCCATTGTTGCAGGTTGAGAAAGATGAAAGCTTAGAAAGAGAGATTTGGGATTTTGGATTTTGAGAGCGTAAATGAAAAGTGAAACAGGGTTTTTTATAGACAATGGGTAGAGGGAGAGGTTATGGAAACGCCGAATGAGAGTCCCTAATGTCAGAAAGGACGTTCCATCATCTCCTAATTAATAGGTGACACGTTTCGGTATGTAGGGGAGAGCCGCTTTGTGTCAGAAAACCGCCAGTTGGGTTTAAAAAGAAACGAATGGTTATCCAAAAAGATTTATTAAAAGAATTTCCTGGAATATTGGTTTAATGAGAGAAGATCTGATATAAATATCAGAGACAAGATCAGAGGCTCTGATATAAATATCAGAGACAAGATCAGAGGCTCTGATATAAATATCAGAAGATCAGGATCTTTGATATAAATCAGAGACAAGATCAGAGACTCTGATATAAATATCAGAGACAAGATCAGAGGCTCTGATATAAATATCAGAGAAACTTTTCTTCCCCTTGAAAGCTGAAAGGGTCTTTGTCTCCCCCTTGACCAAAGAATGAAGTCTTTTATGTTCTCCCCCTTGACACATGCTTGGAGAAAACAAGTGATTTTTACCATTGGTGAAAAAGTCCAGAGGCTCTGATGAATGGATCAGAGACTCTGATGTTTTCTTGTGTTAAGCACATTTGACATATGCTACTTGGTTCAGAGTCTCTGATAATTGATCAGAGATTGAGTTTACCATTTTTTTGTTAGGTAGACATATTCAACATTCCCAACTTGCTAATTAAAAAATTGAACCTTCGTTCATCTAAAGATTTTGTGAAAATATCAGCAAGTTGTAGTTCAGTTGGTACAAAATACATCTCTATTGTTCCCTTTTCAACATGATCTTTTAGAAAGTGGTAGCTTACATCGATGTGCTTGGTTTTGGAGTGTTGTACTGGATTGGCAGAGATGGCTATGGCACTTTTTGAATCACAGAGAATTGGAATTCTTTCAATTTGTTGGCCATAATCTCTGAGCTGAGTTTTCATCCATATTACTTGTGAGCAGCAACTAGCAGCAGCAACATATTCTGCCTCTGTTGTTGAAGTTGAAACACAGTTTTGCTTCTTGGATGACCAACTTACCAGCTTATTGCCCAATAACTGACAGCATCCTGAGGTACTTAATTGTCAAGCTTACATCCGACATGATCTGCATCAGTGTAAACTGTTAGATCAAAACTAGAAAGTTTTGGATACCAGAGGCCTAATGAGTGTGACCCTCTGAGGTATCTGAAAATTCTCTTAACAGCAGATAAATGAGATTCTTTTGGATTTGCTTGATATCTAGCACAAAGACATGTTGCAAACATTATGTCAGGCCTACTTCCAGTTAAGTATAATAGTGAACCTATCATGCCTCTGTAGGTTTTTATATCCACAGATTCTCCTGAAGGATCAGAGTCAAGTTTGACTCCGGTGGATAGAGGCATTCTCATCGAAGTTGAATCATTGAGTTTGTATTTTTGCAAAATTTCAGAGACATACTTAGATTGACTTATGAATGTACCTTCTGAAGTTTGTTTTACTTGTAAGCCCAGAAAGAAAGTTAATTCTCCCATGAGGCTCATCTCAAATTCACTCTTCATCAACTCTGAGAACTTGTCACAATACTTTTGATTTGTAGAGCCAAATATAATGTCATCAACATAAATTTGTACTAAAAGCATCTCATTCTTGTACCTTTTGATGAATAAGGTAGTATCAATTGTGCCTTTTTCAAATCCATTTTGAGTTAGAAAGGTGGACAGAGTTTCATACCAAGCTCTTGGGGCTTGTTTAAGTCCATATAGAGCTTTATCCAAATAATAAATATGATTAGGATACTCTGTACTTTCAAATCCAGGTGGTTGCTGGACATAAACTTCTTCATTTAATTTACCATGAAGAAAGGCAGATTTAACATCCATTTGATAAACTTTGAATCCTTTGTGTGCAGCATAGGCTAAGAAGATTCTGATTGCTTCTAGCCTAGCTACAGGTGCAAAGGTTTCATCATAATCAATGCCTTCTTCCTGGCAATATCCTTTTGCAACCAACCTGGCTTTGTTTCTGATTATTATTCCATCTTCATCCTTTTTGTTTCTGAAAACCCATTTCGTTCCAATTGCAAATTTTCCTTTGGGAACGAGAACTAGGGTCCAGACTTTGTTTCTTACAAACTCTTGAAGTTCATCCTGCATTGCAAAAATCCAATGAGGATCTTCAAGAGCTTCTTTTACCTTCTTTGGTTCAATAATGCTCAAAAAGTTTACATAGAAGCATTCATTGATGGTGGCAGATCTTGTTTTAACTCCTTCGGATGAGGATCCAATGATTTGATCAATTGGATGATCTTTTGTCCATCTTGTGATTGGAGCAATAATTTGTGCAGTTTGAGCTTCAGAGGATCTGACGTTTGGTGACACCTCTGTTGTATTGTTCAGAGGCTCTGAAGGTGATACCTCTGTTGTACGGTTCAGAGGCTCTGTTGGTGATGCCTCTGTTGTACTGTTCAGAGCCTCTGTTGTACTGTTCAGAGGCTCTGAGTTTTGTTCCAGAGATGCAGATTTTTGTTCATCATTTGGTTCTGAAGTTGCTTCAGATACTTCTTGATCATCTTCTGATTCACTTTGCTGATCTGCATTTGCTGAAACAGAAGGTGTTGGTTCAGAGGGCCCTGAAAGGGTTGTACCTGTTTCTTGAGATTCTTCTGAATTCTCTCTCTGTCTATCTCTGAAGATAACTTCAGAGATATCTTCATCATCAAAGAAATCTTCAAATATTTTGTTTAATTCAGATTCCCTTGATGATTCAGAGATTGGTGATGAACTTTCTTGTTGTTCAAAGCTTTTATTGTCGTCAAAAGTGATATTGATGCTTTCTTGGATAGTTCTTGTTCTAAGATTGAACACTCTGAAAGCTTTTGAGGCTAATGAATATCCAATGAATTTGCCCTCATCAGCTTTCTTGTCAAACTTTCCAAGATATTCTCTATCTTTCAGAATATAACACCTGCATCCAAAAACATGAAAATATTTAATATTAGGTTTCCTATTGTTAATGAGTTCATAGGATGTTTTCTGAAATCTCTTGACAATTGTAGCTCTATTCTGAGTGAAGCAGGCTGTTGCTACTGCTTCTGCCCAAAAATTTGTTGAAAGATCAGATTCAGCAAGCATTGTTCTGGCAGCTTCAACAAGTGTTCTGTTTTTCCTTTCAACTACTCCATTTTGTTGAGGAGTTCTTGCTGCAGAGAAGTTAGGGGTAATGCCTTCTTCTGATAGATAAGAATTGATTTTGGCATTTCTGAACTCTGTTCCATTATCACTTCTTAGTTTCTGAACTTTGCTGCTGAATAGAACCTGTAATCTTTTCAGCAACCTTATTAATATGTCAGGTACATCAGATTTAGCTCTAATGAATTCTATCCATGTGTATCTGGAAAGTTCATCAATCAGAACCAGAATGTATTTCTTACCTGCTAGACTCTGTACAGAGATAGGACCACAGAGGTCCACATGAAGCATGTGCAGAGGTCTAGGACAGTTGTTTTCACTTTTGGTTTTATGGGAAGATCTTTTCATTTTTCCCATCTCACAAGCAGAACAAAGATGATCTTTGTTAAACTTTAGAGATGGTAATCCCTTAACCAAATTAAGTTTAACTAACTTATCAAGTGAGGAAAAGTTTAGATGTGAAAACTTTTTATGCCAGAGCCAGATTTCCTCACTATTCAGAGATACAAGACAAAGTTTCTCTGAATCAGTGTTTGTGATTTTGGTAAAGTTCATTCTGTAGAGGTTACCTTTTCTGTATGCTCTTAGCATTTCTTGACCTGATTCTGAGTGAAGAAGTGAACAATATTTTCTTTGAAATTTCACATCAAAACCATGATCACAAAGTTGACTTATGCTTATCAGATTGTGTTTTAATCCATCCACATAAGCAACCTTTGATACTGAAATATTTCCTCTTAATAACTCACCATATCCTCTAATCTGTCCTTGCTTGTTGTCTCCAAAAGTAACTGCTCCTCCAGATTTTGCTTTAAATGAGGATAGCAGTTCTTTATCTCCAGTCATATGCCTTGAACATCCAGAATCTAGGTACCAGATTGGCATTGACTGTTTCTGCAAGACAAATTATTGTTTCTTAGGTACCCACCTCATTATGGGTCCTTTTGTGTTAGACTTTAGTGGATTTGGATGACTTTTTGGCATCTCATCTTTTGATGTCTTGCCTTTACGTGTCTTCTTTTGAGATTTTGTCTCTGAGATATTTTTCAGAGATTGATTCAAAAGGCATTGTGATCCTTTAAAATGATTCTCCAGTTTCATCAAGAGATAAATGCAGTTACAATTAATAGAACAAGAAGAAGTAGGAGCAAAGTTTTTCTTTTTATTAAAAGCATTTGTTACATTTTGACTTCTTTTGAAACTAGCACTAGGAATATTACATTTATCCCTAACTACTTCTTTTCTTTTTGCTTGAAAGACAGTCTTCTTTTCAAGTTGCTTTTTCTTGTTCAAAAACATCTTCTTTTCTTTGCTGCTTACTGCACAGACAGGATCAATATGGTTAGTTTTTGTCCATTTGACCTTTTGTTCAGGAGAGAATTTTATTGTTTTATAGGTGTAAGAACCAGAAGTGCTTGTTTTATTCTTTGCCTTTTCTTGCAACTCTTTTTCAAGTTCCAGAGATGTTTTTGCTTGTAAACACATATTTGCAAAATCAGGACTTATTGGTATTCTGGTTTTGGTTTTCAATACTGAAATTGGAACATTCAAAATACCAGAGCCAACAATTTCTATTTTTTTGTGAATTACATTCCCTGGTTTACAAAAAATCTGTTCATCAATCTCTAAATCAGATTCTGAATCAGAGTCAAGAAAGTCTCTCTTAGATTTAATAGAGATATCTACCTCTATTGGTTTTTTAATTTATTTTGATCTAGAGACTTTGATGATCCGTTTCATGCTTTCTTTTCTTTTTAAGTCCTCCATGACATTTTCTTCCCAAATCTTTTGAACATCATCTTTAAACGTAGTTCTGATGTTTTCATCTGACTTTGGTGAATACAGAGGAGCATTCGGATTAAGTGAACTCTGAGATTCATTTTCAGAAGTACTTGTATCAGAGGTACTTGGTTCAAATGTCTCTGATTCACTTGAGATGAAGGCATCAAATCTGAAAATTTCTTTGGAATCATAGCTCTGAGGTTTTGTAAAGTGTACCTCTGAAGTTTCTTCTTTTATCTGTAACACAGATTCTTTAATGTCTTTTACTTCAGAGTACTTTGTATTTTTGAAATTTAAAGCTCTTGCTTTTGATCCCTCTGATGTTTTCATTCTTTTGAAATTATTCAGAGATGGATCTTCAGAGCTTTGGGCCTTTCCTATACAGAAAGTGGAAGAAAGTGAAGTTTTCTCCAATCCATTGAATGAATTCAACTCATTGAATCCTAGCCCTTGAGAGTCCATTTGAGATTTTATTTTGTCGAAGACACTTTGTGCATTAACATAGCTTTTGATTCGAAGATTTTTTCTATCTAGAGATTGATGTAAGAGTTCTCTTTCCTTTTGAAAAAATTTGGTTAAGGCAATAGAATTGAGCCTTTCATACTCAGATTTCTTTACTTCTTCTTCTTTTCCTTTTAAAACTTTTTCAATCTCTTTTATTTCTTCTGAAAATGATTTTTCTTTTTGCTTGTTGATTTCTTCAAGTTTGGTTTTTTTAAGAAAAATTTCTTTCTTTTCTGATTCCAGAAGATTCTTTTCTCTTTTGTAAAAAATGAGCTCTTTTGTTACTTGCTCTCTTTTCTCTTTTTCTTCAACAAACTTTTGCTTTAGATCCTGAAGTTCATTAATTAGTTTAAAAGCATCTATTTCAGGATCACTGTCAGAGGTGTAAAGAGAGTTTACCTTTTCAGAGTTGTCTTCGGATGCTTCATCAGTTTGATTTCCATCTGAAAAAGCCATACCACAGAGATTGGTGGGCTCTTCCTCACCATCACTTGTCGAGTCAGATAGCCAGTCTTCCATTTCTGCTACAAGAACTCTTTCTTTTACATTGTATTTGTATTTGTTCTTGTAGTAATCTTGATCTTTGACAAGTTTTCCTCTGCAGTTTGCAGAGAAGTGGCCTGGTTTTCCACATCTGAAGCATCTTCCATCATTTTGATTTGTTGGAAGAGTGGCAGTACTTGTCCCTGGCTTCTGTTCTTGAGGTTTGAAGTATCTCTGTGGTTGTGGATACCTTCGTTGGAATGGTTGTTGTGGTCTTGTTTGTTGTGTTGCATCATCATGATTGAAGTTTGCACCCTTTTGATCACTATATGGAGTGAATCTGGGTTCTTGTTGAAATCTTCTTTCCGGATTTCTTCTTTCTTCATTCTCTCTCTTTCCTTCAAATACCTTCTTACCAAATTTCTTGTTAAATTGATGAGTGATTAATGCAAGAGATTTGGCGAAGGCATTGATATCTTCATCTGAGTCTGAATCTGTATGAGTTTCTTCTGCCATCAAGACCTTTTTGGATCTTCTTTTTGTTTCCAAACATTTTTGTGACTCTTCACAGTTGTTTTCTTTCGATATTTGTTTTGAAACAAGCGCAAGGGGTCCACCCAAAGAGGTTTTTGATTTTTGCTTCATAACTTCTTTTTCATGTGCAACAAGAGTACCATAAATGTCAGTTAATGACCATGACTCAAGATCTTGATTAGCCTGTATAGACATGGACAGTTGTGACCATTCTTCATTCAAGCTTTTCAAAAAAAGAACATTGTTTTCCTCTTTTGTTCTTATTACTCCAAACTTTCTGCATTTGTTTATTAGAATGTTGAATCTTGAGTAAGTTTGGTGTAATGTTTCTTCTGGTAGAGCATGAAAATCATGATATTCATTGATGCATAGATTTCTTCTATTTTTCTGGGTTTGTAGGCCACCTTCAAGTTGATTTAACAACTGATCCCATGTCTCTTTTGCAGTTTTACAAGAATCAAGTTCTTGAAAGATATCATTGGGAATGGCCATTATGAGTAATCTAACAGCTTTTGAGTCATTATCTGAGAGTTTATTCTTGTTTACAATTAAGATCCTGACAAGTGGTATCAGAGCTTGTACTCTCATAAATCTTATTCATCATGGAAAACGTTGCTGAATCAAACAATACCATGGTCTCAAAGGTCCCAATGTTTAGATCCAATGAATTTGACATGTGGAAGATTAGAATAAAGCAATACATTCTTCTCACTGATTACTCTATGTGGGATATCATTGAGAATGGCCCATCTGATGCAGGAAAGATTGGTGCAGATGGAAAGAGAACTCCACCAAAGACAGATGCAGAAAGAAAGACAAGGCAAACAGAGATGAAAGCCTTGAGCACTCTGCTCTTGGCCATTCCCAATGAATATCAACACCAATTCTGCAGTTGTACTGATGCACAGATGCTCTGGAATGCTCTAGAGAAAAGATTCTCAGGTACCAAAAGTACCAAGAGAAATTAGAAGGCTATATTGAAGCAACAATATGAGAACTTTATGTCAACCAAGAATGAGTCCATGACTCAAACTTTTGACAGGTTCAACAAGCTAATTGGTGAACTAGCTACTGTGGGAGTACAAATTGATGAAGATGATCTAAACAGGAAGTTCTTAAGGTCCCTGGGTGATGAATGGACCATGTATACTGTCTCTTTCAGACATAATGATCAACTGGAAGAAAAGGAACTTGATGATCTATACAATGATCTAAGAGTTTTTGAATCTGAGGTAGAGGCTAAGAAGAAGCCTTCTGGGTATGTTCACAATGCTGCACTCCTATCAGCATCAATTGATTCTACTTCCAACCATGAATCAGTTAGTGCTGCTAATGGAACAAATCAAGAGAAAGGCACTGAATCTGTGTTTGAAGCCTTTCTGTCCAGTCTTGGAAACTCTTCTCTAATTAATGATGACTTGGAACAACTCCATCCAGATGATCTTGAAGAGATGGACATTAAATGGCAGATGGCCATGCTCTCTATGAGAGTAAAGAAGTTCATCAAGAGAACTGGGAGGAACAACTTCTCCCAAAGAAGAGAAGATGGAGCAGGTTTTGACAAGTCAAAGGTGGAATGTTATAAATGTCATCAAAAGGGACACTTTGCTAGGGAATGCAGAAGTGGAGTGTCTCACAACAACAACCACCAACAAGCACAGTCTGGAAGCTTCAATAATAACATAAACTCTACACAAGCCCTAGTCTCTCAACAAGGTATGGGGTTTGATTGGAGTGATCAAGCAGAAGAGGCTATCCAAAACCAAGCTCTAATGGCAGAGGTGTCTGATCTCCCAACAGAGGTAACTTCTAATCTTTGTTCTCAAAATTGCATTAACACTGTTAAAAGGTACAGGGATCACAATCAGAACATGAGTGATGACCTTAAGAGATTAGAAAAGGACATAAAAGATTATGTGAGGATTGTTGAGAGGTTTGAAGATCAGATTAAGAGTTTCCAATCCAATGAGCTTCAACATTCATATGACACAAACTACTGGAAGTGGGAGAAGAATGACCTAGAACTCCAACTGACCAAATCTAAAGAGGAGAGTTATAAGTTAAGAGGAGAGTTAGCTAAAGTCAAGTTAGATGTAGAAAAGTTTTCCAATGCTTCTAAAGCAATGGACTCTTTACTACAAACTCAGATTCATGATAAAATGAGAAGAGGAATAGGGTATAATACCACACCACCACCCTACAACAACAACTACATCCCTCCTAGTTCAGACTTGTTAGAGACAAAGGATAGGAAGGACCTGCCTGAGGGAGCCACTGAGATAGATCCCTTAGATGAAGTAGTTGTTGAGGATAAAACTGAGAGAGAAACTGTCAAGAATAAGGACAACACTGTGAGTGGTGAGATTCCTATAGAAAACCACAGAATTACCAATGAGGGATGTGGAAAGCATTGGATCAAGTCAAATGAGATAGAGAAGACTGAGGGAAAGACCAAGAAGGTTCATTATAAACAAACCACTGTTGTGAACCCTGTCCCTTGCAACAAGTGTGGATGCAAGAAATTTGAGCCCCAAAAACATGATAAAAAGAGGGGTAATCAGAGAAACTGGAATAATATGTGGGCACAAAAACAAGGGATTGATCTGAGTAAAATCAATAGACCAAAACCCTGTTTTATTTGTGGAAAGCTTAATCACATTGCCAAATACTGCTATTTCAATCCCATGAACCAAAGGCTGAACTTTCAGAGACCTACTCAAAAACCCTTTGGTCCTAGGAAGAAAGAAAAGAACCATGTGGCTAAGAAAGTTGTTAAATCTAAAAGCCACATGAAGAAAAAGAATGTGGAAGACAGTGTCAAGATCTGGATACCTAAAAGCACTAAAGCTGTTAGTACTGCTACCACAAATAGTGCTGATGACAGTGATAGTGCTGCTAGAAGCAATAATACTGCTACCAATGTTAGTGCTGCTAACATTGTTAGTACTTCTGCAAATGTTAATACTGTTAACTCTGTCAGTACTGCCAAACATGTTAGTACTGCTAACTTTGTTAGTACTTCTAAAGATAGTGCTGCTTCAAGTATTAGTGCTTCTAGACCAATAATCTTGACAAAGTACTCAAATAATAAGTGTTTTGATTTCAAAAACCTCATCAAAAAGGAATGTAAGTATTTTGATGAGAAAGGGAGACCCAAGACCACTTTGGCTTGGGTTCCCAATCAATACTAATTGTTTAATCTTATGT
This sequence comes from Arctium minus, assembly GCA_954870635.1. Classification (NCBI taxonomy): domain Eukaryota; kingdom Viridiplantae; phylum Streptophyta; class Magnoliopsida; order Asterales; family Asteraceae; genus Arctium; species Arctium minus. Next base: position 49,292,006 of record OX941094.1, read on the forward strand.
GCAGGGCAACCAGCAGCTCAAGGGTAAGAGCATCTGGCATGTTGATAGTGGTTGCTCTAGGCACATGACAGGGAACATGTCATTCCTCAAGAATTTGAAGAAGATTGATGGTGTACATGTTGCTTTTGGTAATACTCCAGATGGAGGTAAAATCAGTGGTAAAGGTGATGTGACCAAAGGTAAAATGACCTTTGAAGATGTATTCTATGTTGAGCAGTTAATGTACAACCTGTTAAGTGTATCACAGGTTTGTGACAAACAACATAGTATATTATTTACAGATTCTGAATGTATTATCCTTGCTCCTGGATTCAAGGTAGTTGATAAAAAGATGATACTACTAAGAACCCCCATAAAGGATAATGTATACTGTTTGGATATGGAAAGTGTTTCATCTGATTCATCCTTAAATTGTCTTGTTTCAAAAGCTTCTCTGGATGAATCATCACTTTGGCACAGAAGGATGTGTCACATGAACTTTAAATCAATAAATGAGCTTGTTAAAAACAACCTTGTAAGAGGTTTGCCTTCTAAAGTATATACATGTGATGATCATTGTGTTGCTTGTCTCAAAGGCAAACAACACAAAACTTCTCATAAGTCCAAAGAGGTGAACACAATCTCTAATTCTCTTCATTTATTGCATATGGATCTGTTTGGCCCTACAAATGTTATGAGTATTGGTAAGAAGTCATATTGCCTAGTTATTGTTGATGATTACTCTAGATTTACTTGGGTATATTTTCTAAGGACTAAGGATGAGACAAGTGAACTGATCAAATCCTTTGTTCTAAGAATTGAAAACCAAACAAATCAAAAAGTAAAAGTCATTAGGTCAGACAATGGTACTGAATTTAAAAATCATGACCTAAACACCTTTTGTGAAGAAAAAGGAATTGAGAGGCAATACAGTGCTCCTAGGACTCCACAATAAAATGGTGTTGCTGAGAGAAGGAATAGGACACTGATTGAGGCTGCTAGATCTCTGTTAGCTGATTCTAAACTCCCAATAACTTTCTGGGCAGAAGTAGTTAATACTGCTTGCTATGTCCAAAACAGAGTACTAGTAGTCAAGCCTAAGAACAAGACACCTTATGAACTGTTTAATAAAAGAAAACCCTTTATTGGATTTTTCAAACCTTTTGGGTGTCCTTGTACTATTCTCAATTAGGAAAGTTTGATAGCAAGGTAGATGATGGTTTCCTTGTTGGTTACTCATCTCAGAGCAAGGCTTACAGAGTTTTTAATACTTCTTCTAGAATAATTGAGGAAAGTGACAATGTCAAATGCAATGAGAACACACCAAATCCTATTGGGTCTGGTCCTCAGTGGCTGTTTGACATTGATTCACTAACTAACTGTTTTGGTTACAATAGTAACGATGATGCAGGTTCAGCAAGTGGAGGATCAGGGGACACACAAGTTCAAGACATTATTCCTCAGTCTGTGATCTTTCCTATGCCTACAAAAGAACCTGTTGAATTCTGTGAAAAAGAAACTATAACTGAGCCAATACAAAGGGAAGAAGAAAGAAGAGGAGAGGAGTCTTCAGTGCATAAAGAGCTTGAGGTAGCTGAGGTGATCCCCTCAGCTGACTTAAATGATTCCAATATAGAGGTGGGAATCCATGAAGAACCTAGTCTTCAGACTAGAACTCAAAAGAATCATCCTCCAGAGCTGATCATAGGAGACATCTCTTCTCCTTTGATAACAAGGACTCAAAGCAGACTTCAAGAGCTGCATGATCAACAACACATAGTACTCTCCTGCTTTCTATCCCAGATTGAGCCTAAGAAGGCCAATGATGCAATGAAAGACTCAAGTTGGATAGAAGCCATGCAAGAAGAGTTACTTCAATTCAAACTACAGGATGTTTGGGACTTGGTGGACCTTCCAAAAGGTCATAGAGCTATTGGCACCAAGTGGATCTTCAGGAATAAAAAGGATGAGAGAGGAATTGTGATCAGGAACAAAGCAAGGCTTGTGGCTCAAGGGTACACTCAAGAAGAGGGCATAGATTATGATGAAGTGTTTGCTCCAGTGGCAAGGGTAGAGGCAATTAGGCTGTTCCTAGCCTATGCCTCATACATGAAGTTCAAGGTCTATCAAATGGATGTAAAAAGTGCCTTTCTATATGGTACAATTGATGAAGAAGTATATGTATGTCAGCCACCTGGTTTTGAAAATCCTACATATCCTGACAGAGTATACAAGCTGAAGAAAGCACTATATGGTCTACATCAAGCCCCAAGAGCATGGTATGACACTCTGTCTACCTATCTCTTGGAAAATGGGTTTGAAAGGGGCATAATTGACAAGACCCTTTTCATTAAAAGAAGTAAGAAGGACATCCTACTAGTTCAGATCTATGTGGATGATATCATTTTTGGATCCACAAAAGATCAGATGTGTAGAGACTTTGAAGAGTTGATGCACAAGAGCTTTAAAATGAGTTCAATGGGTGAACTTAACTTCTTCCTTGGACTTCAGGTGAAACAGCAGACAAATGGAATCTTCATTAGTCAATCAAAATATGTGCAAGACATCCTAGATAATTATGGTTTAAAAGACTCAAAGCCAGCAAGCACACCAATGGAAACTCACAAACAGATCACTGCTGATCTTGAGGGGGAGGATGTTGATGTCCATCTATATAGATCAATGATTGGATCTTTAATGTATCTCACAGCCTCAAGACCAGATATCATGTTTCCAGTATGTGTATGTGCCAAATTCCAAGTCAAGCCAAAACAATCACATCTTCAAGCTGTGAAGAGGATTTTCAGATACTTAAGAAGGCAACCTAGATTAGGTCTTTGGTATCCATATGAATCTTCATTCGACTTGATTGCATATTCAGATAGTGACTTGGGTGGTGCGAACATGGACATAAAGTCTACTTCAGGGGGATGTCAACTTTTGGGTGCAAGACTAGTATCTTGGCAGTGCAAGAAACAAACCACAGTGTCCTTATCAACAACAAAAGCTGAGTATATTGCTGCTGCAAGTTGCTGCTCTCAGGTTCTATGGATTCAAAATCAGATGCTGGACTATGGGGTAACATTTCTTCACACTACAATCTTTATTGACAATAGCAGTGTTATAAGCATTATTAACAATCCAGTCAAGCACTCCAAAACAAAGCACATTGAGATCAGGTATCACTTTATCAGAGATTGCAATGAAAAGAAGCTCATTCAAGTTGCCAAAGTTCATACTGACAACCAGTTTGCAGATCTATTCACTAAAGCTTTTGATGTGGGTAGATTCACTTTCTTGGTCTCAAGTGTGGGCATGATCAACTCTGAATGAGCTCATGGTTTTAAAAAGTGTTACTATTCCTGCTATTTTGGTTATTTGTGTACTGCTAATCATCTGTCACAGGAAGTTATTGCCTTGATCAGACCTTCATAAGCTTCAAAAAGAGTAAGTATAGTTAATACTGCTAGTTAGTTAATACTGCTAGTGGTTAATACTGCTCTCAGTTAATACTGCTAGTTAGTTAATACTGCTAGTGATTAATACTGCTAGGTAGTTAATACTGCTCTCAGTTAATACTGCTAGTTACTTAATACTGCTTGTGGTTAATACTACTCTCAGTTAATACTGCTATTTAGTTAATACTGCTAGTGGTTAATACTGCTCTCAGTTAATACTGCTAGGTAGTTAATACTGCTCTAGGTTAATACTGCTTATGTCCCATACACTATAAATACCCTTTGCCCGCCTAAAAGTTCATAACGACTCTTTGAATACTGTTCACTTTCTCTCTAACCCTTTTCTCTCAAGTACCAAGTATTTTAGGCAAGAACATTCAAGTTCAATGGCATCCATGGCATTCATCGACGAGCACAATGAAATCGCGATGCTACAAAAGCCAAAGAAAGCTGCAGGATTTCATCAGATTGTGGATTTTCTGAAGTCTAGCCACATTGCCCATGCTCTAACTGTGTCACAGAGCACCAAAGGCAATTCTGGGCAAATGCCACCATAGTCACAGAGAATGGTGTGCAGATTCTGACAACAAGGGTGTGTGAAAAACCCTTGTCAGTTACTGAAGAGGTGATACGCATCTGTCTACGTCTAGACGATGCTGAAGGTATTACTTCTCTTCCTAATGAGGACTTGTTCTCCAATTTATCAAGAATGGGGTATGGAGGCCAATTGGGTGGTTTTAAATTCTCAAAAGCAAAATTTTATACCCAATGGCGTTTTCTTGTTCATACCCTTATGCACTGCATTTCCAAAAAGACTACTGGATGGAGTGAGTTTAGCAGCACCATTGCTTATGCTTTGGTCTGCTTGGCCACTGCCAGAAAGTACAATTTTTCTAGAATGATTTTCAGTGATCTTGTCTCAAACCTGGGAAGCAAAAAGAGCTTTTATATGTACCCCAGGTTTGTACAAGAAGTTATAACTCATGAATTGACGGATATACCTCACTTTGATGAGGTATATGTACCCAAAATCCCCAAAGGTAAGGTCTTTTCAAACATGAAGAGATCCCCTTTGGACTCGGAAGGAGTTGACACCCCATTGTTCTCTACAATGATGGTGGTGTCCCACACTGAAGAAGGTATGGCAGCAGGGTCAAGGCCCTCATCAGACCATCCCACTGCTAGCCAATCCCATCCTTCCCATTCTATATCTATCCTACAGTCTATAATTCATAAGCCAATTTCCCTTATCACCCAAACTTATACAAGGAAAAAGGTAAAGAAGGCTCCTTCCCTTCTTGAACCATCAACCACAGAGCCTTTAAGCCCTCTAAGGGAGAATTCTCCTTTAGAGAATATCTACAGGGAAACCACAGGAGTGTCTCCCAACCCCAAGGAGGTGCTCACTGAGGAGATGGTTGAGCATATGGGTGCTAAGGCTGCCACTACTCCTGCTAGCACAGAGGAGGTAAGTGGTAACATCAATAAGACCTTCCCCATGGCAACTTTGGGTGAGCAATCATCCATAGGTCCCAGGTACGAAGAACCCACGGGGGTGGAGAGTGCTTTTGTTAGGCATACGGCTCCCACTACAAAAAGATCCAATGATCCTTCAAAAGAGGGTAACACTTCTGGAGAAGGTGAGGACAGATATAACTATTTTGAATTGATGGAAACCATGGGAAACATCAACATGGATGTGATCAAACAGGGAAAAGATATAGAAGAGCTGAAAATAATAGTTCTGTCACAACAAGAACAGATTGTCAACCTGAAGCAAATGGTGAAGAAATTGATTCTGCAAAAGAAGAAGAAACAATTTGTACTAAGAAGGAGGAAACTAGTGCCTGATGCTCCCCAAAAGGGGGAGTCAGAAGCTGATGTCAATATGAAAGATGCCAAAGCTAAGGGGGAGAAAATAACTGCAGAAAATGTTGTACATGAAGCAGTAACAAAATCAATAGCAGCAGAAACAGTTAATGCTGCTCAAGCAAATAAAGAAGCAGAAACTGTTAATGTTGCTGAACTGAAAGAAGCAGCAAAAATGGTGAAAGAAGTGTTAAGTGATCTTCAGAGCAGAAATTTGGAAGAACTTGAGACAGTTGAAGCATTAATCAAAGCCAAGCATGATACTCCCAAGGTCACTTCAAAGACCAAAGGAGTTGTCATCAAAGAAAATGTTGAAGTTGTCAAGAAAGTCAGTGTTGATAAAGCAAAAAGCAAGGACAAAGGCAAAGCTAAGATGGTGGAATCTGATCAACCAATCAAAAAGCAAAGGTTGGTTGAGTCAGATGAAGCTTTGGCCAGAAAGATACAAGCAAACATTGAGCAAGAAAAAAGAGTCCAAGTTGAGAAAGACAAGGAAATGGCTAAGGCTTTAGCTGCAGAATTGAACAAAGCTTATCAACAAAGCCTGGCAACTGAAACAACTCAGAAGAAAGCTGCAACCCTTAAGAAGTCTGTGGTGGTCAAGAAAGCTGCAAAGAAGAGACAACCCTCAAAGACTTTCCTTGGTACTCAAGAGAGAAACAAGATGATAACTTTTCTCAAGGGTGTTGTGGCAGTCAGAAAGGAGAGGTTTTCCAAGATGACATTTGAGCAGATCAAAGAGCTATATAATTCTGAAATGGCCAAGCTTCAAGGGAATGAAACTGCCAGGGTGGAGATGGAGAAGAGAATGAAAGTAAGCAATGATTTCATGCTAGAAAAGCCTTTTCCAGATGAGCAAGAAACACCACCAAAGAAAGAAGCCACTATTGGTGAAAGTCTAAGGACTTTAAAAAGAACAAAGATGATGGCAAAGAGAAAGATAATCAAGAAGCCTAGAATAACTGAAGGAGAGGCTAAGAAGGTTGTTGAAGAAGAAGGGGCACCTGAGGCATCTGAACAGAAAGAGCCTTCAAGCACTGATGATGTAAAGATGTACATGGTAGTGATGGACAAAGTGCCTGAACCAATTTCAGCTGAACCTGTTGGTGTTAAGCCTCCTGAAGTTATTCACTGGGATACATTGATAGTGGATGGAAAGGAATACATCAGGCTCAAGAGGAAGGATGAAAAGTATGAGGTATTCAACACTTGGGCAAAGATTGTCAGAACATGCTCCAGGTCTGATATAGAAGAATTGTTTCAAATAGGGATGAAGTTGTATGCAGATCAGTTAAAAGCTCCAGGGATTTCAATTACAAAACTGGTGATGGAGTATCTGTGTATGATGTTCAAACTTGAAGAAGTGGAGCATGTGATAGGAAATGTGTTTGAAACAGTCAACAATTGGACTCTATATGAAACTAGTGGAGTATATGCAGTAACTTTGGATAGAAATCACATAGAATACTTCCTAGTGGATAGAGTATAAACCATAGCAGACTGAAGCTTCATGCAATGTTAAAGAAGAAGCTTGGATGTGTTGAAAACTCAGGAGTGGCAAAGTATCTGATTCAGAGAATGATTAATCAAAGTTTGGGGCTAAATGTTGATACAGGGATCTGAAGAATGGTATTTTGGGAGCATCTGAAGAACTTGACTTCTCTTCCTAAAAGTCAAGTTAGGGGGAGATTGTTGGGAACTGAAGAATTGTCAAGTACAGTTAATGCTGCTAGCAGAACCTGATTACTACTTTTGAGGTTAATGTTGCAAGTTGAAGTTAATGCTGCTGATACAACTTAATGATGCTCATCAAGATTAGTACTGCTAGAACAAAGTTAATACTGCTGAGCATAGTTAGTACTGCTGAAATTAATACTGCTCAGAGTATTAATGCTGCTGAAGTATTAATGCTGCTTATGAGATGAAGATAAGTATGGCAAGGATGACAGCTGGATTGAAGATATTCATGGAAGCTTGGAGATAATGATGGAAGATTATACTGAAGATCTTTTATTATTTTGTAATTATCTTTTGTCTTCAGTATATGTATAGAATAGTTTTGTTTCTTTAAAAAAAACATTATTAATTATTCATTCTGAGTTTTTAGCTTTGTTAGAGAGAATCAACCTCAAGGTTAAATTCCTAATTCTAGAGAAGTAGAATTCGTATTGGTGAGTCTGTTTATCAATATTGAGGTTGTGTGTAAAAGCTTGTGACTTTCAATCATTCAATAAGAGTTTGCAAGTTGTTCATCAGATTTACTGTTTGGTTACTGTTTCATTGAATATCAAAGTGTTATTCCGCAAACTTCTTTGATATTGTTTTCTGAGAGTTTATTCTTGTTTAGAATTAAGATCCTGACATAATCGCTGTTTCTTATGTTCCTTACCTTGAGCATAGCAATCAGCAGTTATAGAAACTGATTCACCAACCTTAGCTGATGATTCACCAATATTAAAAACACTTGGTAACACTTTTCCATTTATAAGAAAAGTAGAATGATCCGGAAGTGGAGCATTGAAGTCAAACATATCAATTTAATTTATGCACCCATCATCAGAATTTAGAAAATCATTTGCAGACGCAAATAAGTCATCAAAATTATCAGTCGAAGTTTTAGATGCCTTAGAAACTTTAGAACACTTTGTAGATTTTGATTGAAAAACTGTGTTCTTTAATACTTTAGAGAATACACTTTGTTCAATATCTACCAAAAGTCTTTCATGAGATATAACATTTTCAAGCTCAACTATTTTGCTTTCAAGAATGAGTGGAGGAACATAAACTTTTGCAATAGAAGGTTTTGCCTCTGTTAGATCCCAATACAGAAAACAAATGAAGAACTCCATATAATAGAAGATACAAGAGAGAAATGAAGAATAATATTCATCAAAATCACATCTCATATGCTTAGATTGATTAACAATGGAGGGGAAAATGGAAGAACACCACACTAAACATTTTAAGCGACTCTCATGAAATTCACCAGATCTGTGTGTGAAAAGTGTTCTCTCCAAAAACCTAAATGACCAAATGAGCCATGGGCACCTATTAATAGGGCCCATTTACAATAAAAATGCTCAAGCCCATACAACTAATTTAAAAGCCCAAAATACAATTCTTTATAAAACATTCAATTAAATTGAGGGCTAATTTAATCTAACAATCTCCCCCTAATGTTTTATAAAGAAAGCATCATCATATAGTCTCACCCTTGCTTTCTTTTGAAGCTTTGGTGTGCCGTTCATTGAGTCTTCAAAGCATCACAAGCTCCCCCTCAAATGTAGGCTCATATTCTTGAAAGACCGAGATAATTTACCCCTTTTTGTCCAGCTTTCATGACTCAACTTCACCACTGTTTTTGACCATCAAGGAGCCTGATTCAGAGAAAACATAAAACATGCACATTGAACTCCAGCCTCTTAGATTTCTAACGAGCTTTGATTCATCAATTTTGGATGAAAAATGAGTGAGTTGTGCAAGTTTTCCCTCAGTTGCGCAGAATAGTCGTCAAAACAGAAAATTTGACACTTAAGATCCCGTTGAGTAAACGTTAAGCACCGAGACTTAAATTTGAAAATCAGAGGAGGGAGTGACATGAAATATGTCACAAACGTAGATTGAATCCATGAAGAATAGACGAGAGAACACCGTTCTTGAAAGCGGAAAGAGCATGAGTGCAAATCAATGCTTTCGGTCCAGCACCCAAACGCAGACTTTGACACTGATTCTGGCACATCAGCTTACGGAATTTGAGAAAAGTCAAAATATCAAAGTCATACGTCTGTGTTTTAGCGATTCAACACAACTGGACTCATGTAAATCGAAGCTTCGAGTAAAAAGTTGTGCGCGTGTTTCTGAAACAGCGCAATGCTGTCAGAAAATTCGAAAATTTCGGGCATCGGGCTCTTGGCTCATTGCGACCTCTGGAACAGCAACCTCTGATACGCGTTTTTAGGTCTACCTCTGGTCCCCCCTTCTGGTCGCTGCTCCTAAGATATTTTGGTCACAGAGGCTCTGTGAACAACTTAAGAGCCTCTGTGCCTTTTAAGAACGCTGAAAATCAACTTCTGTACCCTCTGGACAGCCTACAGAGGCCCTGCACGTCCTCTGATGTGAGCTTTCTGCCTCTGAACTTCTGCACATACCTTTGAGCTTAAATAAGAGCATCTCCGTGATTAACTCCGCACATCTTTACTTCTGCAGCCATATAGAGGCTCTGATATTTTTCTGGATAACTTTTGCAGAGGTTCTACGTAGGTTCTGCAGATACCTCTTTGGACAACCTCTGTATAGCCATAAAGAAGCTTTGTGCATCAGCTTCTGTGCACAACTTCTGTATGAGTAAAGTCGAGCTCTGGACTCTTCTGAATCTGGACAACAACTTTTGCGCATCTCTTTTGTCAACCTCTGTATATACACTGGATCTGCACAGCCTACAGAGGTTCTGGATAATCTACATAAGCTCTGTGTAGCTTCTAGACAGCAGCATCCTTTTTCAGAACCATCACATAACAACATTTCAGAGGCTCTGCATATTGTGGAAGTGAGCACCACACAATCTGCTGTCACAAAACCTTGCAGACCTGCACAAATGTAATCTCTTCAGGAATTAAAAACAAACAGCAGTCTGATTAAATTTTGGACATCCTCTGGTGGAGATTTGGATAAAGAGCATTTCTGGATGGTTCATCTTCTGTTGCACTTCGACAAATTATGCACAAATCAATCTGTTATATAACTTTCTACACGTCTCTGGACATCTTCACAGAGGATCTGATTGACCTCTGATCTGCACTTGTTCGAATAGATAGATTTTTGAACTTGCAGCCCATTTCATCGAACGAACAACAGCGAGTTATGCGTATCGCCCAGAGATATCAGAGCTGGAATCAAATAAGTCCTTAGCTTAGCTGTAGATTTTTGAATAACTTCTGTATGTGCATAGAGCTCTACACAGATCTGCAACATCAACTTCTATTTTTATCAGAGGTTCTGATCATTTTCTGGACAACAACAAATTCTAACATATGATCAACACGAACAACGATTGTTTTCTGCTGCACTTTGAATATCATAAATGGACTGACAGAAAAAACATACAACAACAAATTCCATTGTCTATGAATTCCATACACCTTTTTCTCTCTGATCGAGCCAGTACCTGTTGCTGCACTTTTTGATCACACAACATCATAAACAACAACAACTGGTTTGATTTTGCACTATACAATCGGCACTTTAATTTCATTACAACACTGCAGCTTGATTTCTCGATAGAATCTAGAAGCTCACGATCTAGATCATCAACTTCATATTTCTGGGTTTACATACTTCAATTTCAACAGAGCAGCTATTGAAACTTTGGTAAAATGAACAAACTTCAATATCTGCACATCAACAGATGAAAACCCTGCTGCATGCCTGCACTTTTAGAAGTATTTTGCAAGGACAACAACAACATCAAACATCAGCAAGAATAAGTTTCAGATTTTCTTTTCAACACCATTCCATCAACAAATATCTCAGCACTCTTCAAAATCTGTTTGATAATAACTGTGGTTGCTCAAGATGATCAAACATTGGAATCACATAAACATTTTAAACTCTGTTAGATCCCATTTATGTCTCACGATCTGCTGCTGCATTTCTTAAAGTTTCTTTTCTGGAATATCATGATGGCAATACTGCATGTTTGGACAGCAGCAAATGCAGTTTGGACAGCCTTACGGAGGCTCTGTGCAACCTTCTTGATCAAGCTATACATCTATTGAACCTGCTACAAAAGCTTATGTGATCTGGACAACACTAAAACGTAGTGCACAACAGCACAAAAATCGGTTTGCACAGCTTCTTGTTCCAACAACAGCATCTTTCTGGAATCAATAATTCTCTGATGTGGAACTCAGCTCAGAACACAACAGAAACTGAATTTGGAAGAACTTTCAAACCGAACAGGTCTGAGAGTTTTTAACCTCTGGTTGTTGTTTCAACAAGTACAAATTCTGCACTTTCTCTCGAACATATGGACAATAAGAAAAAGATCTGCCCATTTAGTGATCAACAACACAAAATGAAATCTGTAAGAACAGATTTATGAATCTGTTTGCTGCACTTCGAATCTGCATTAAAATAAATGACAGCAACAATCAATCTGTTTTTAATACCCAGTAGCAGCAACTTTCTGCCACATACTTCGAATTTTGCATTAACAACGGCTCAACAAGATTTCTGGAACAAATTTGAATTGAAATCTGGACTTGACAGCCTTCGTAAATTTTGAACATGTTGTCCAAAACCAAATTGACAGCCTTGTTGTTGTCTCAAACCCAGATTTATACTAAAAACCAAATAGCCCTGTTGTTGCACAGATCTGAGAACTTGTTTGCAATCTCAACATAAAGGCACTCATTACTGAATGGTGCCTTGTGAATTCTTCCTTTGAACAAGGCATTGTTTCTTTAAAAATCCAATTTATCACCACAAATAAACATATTTCCGTTCAAACTGAACACAACATGAGTATTTTCAAGTATCCAGATCCATTATAACACTCTTTTAAGATCAAATTTACAGCAAACCAGATCGAAGCCCTGGGTATGTGATAACTAACAATTTTTGGCAATGATTGAATTTGATGACTTCTATACCAATATCCAATCACCATATACTCAAATATGCCAATCCACAAACAAACCCAAAAATTTCACAAAACATAATCTGAGAAAAAAGAGAGTCCAATCTCAGATATAAATAAAGTCAGATCAAAGATCAACAACCTTGAATCCAAGATGCCATAAGGGCTATGGACTAAAGCACACACAAAGATGGGATCGTAGATCAACCATCTACTTAGTGCTTATCAAATGCTAGACCAATAAATGAGAAAGGATCAAAACACACACATGTAATAAATATGATCAGATTTAACCAAAATGAAATTAAATCTTCTCATAGGCATTTCATCAAACATGTGGTGTGCAGAAACAGATTTTCTGTAGAATCAAGAAAATAATCTATCAAAGATCATCCAAATCATATCAAAATCAAAAGATAGATCTCAAGTAAGCACAAAACAGTGAATAAATAACAGAAATGATATTTGGGTTAAGGCTCATGTGATTGATTTAATCTAAGCACCAAAACCACAAAATAATCATCTATCTTCAATTGTTGCCATAGATGACCGAACTGAAGAAAAGTTTCTTCAGTTGGCTCTGATACCAATTGTTAGATCCCGTTTAGGCAAACAAAAGAAGAACTCCATATTAAAGAAAATATAAGATAGAAATGAAGAACAATATTCATCAAAATCACATCTCATATGCTTAGATTGATTAACAATGGAGAGGATATTGGGAAGAACACCATACTAAACATTAATCGACTCTCATCGGATTCACCTAGTCTGTGTGTGTTAAAAAGTGTCTTCTCCAGCAATCTTATGAAGAAATGAGCCATGGGAACCTTTATATAGGGCCCATTTACAATAAAAAGGCTCAAGCCCACACAACTAATTAAAAAGCCCAAATACAATTTATTTATAAAACATTCAATTAATTGGGGATTAATTTAAGCTAACACAATTATCTTCTACTACTGCTAAATCTTATCATTATCAGAGAAATGATTTTGTTTCTCATCATAATTCTAATAATTGGTTTGGATCTTATCATGTTTATTCTTCAAGATCAAACAGTTTTAGAGGTTTTCAAAAGAACAGAGGGTCCATTTTCAAATGGATACCAAAACCTTGTGCTAATCTGTTAGGACCCATTTTTAAATGGGTACCTAATATTGTTATTTCCTGATTTCTCTTGCAGACCCGGCATATGTGGTACTTGGATAGCGGTTGTTCCAAGCATATCAGAAAGCTTTATTGTCTACTTATATAGAGAAATTCATCGGCAATGTCAGATTTGGGAACGACCAATTTTCACCGATCTTAGGATATGGTGACATCATTCAAGATAATATAACGATTAGGAAGGTGAGCTATGTCAAAGGCTTAAGGCACAACTTGTTTAGCATCGGTCAATTCTGCGATAAAGGGTTAAAGGTCAACTTCAAAGCTAAGAGATGTTCGGTTCGTACTGAAGACGACCATGAACTCTTAGTCGGCAATCGAAAGACAAATCTCTACACCGTCAATCTTTCAAAGGTTCAGAATGACAGTCACGTTTGCTTATTGACAAAAACTTCGATGCAACAAAGTTGGATTTGGCACACACGACTATCGCACCTGAATTTTCGTTACATAAACAAGTTGGTCAAAGGAAAGTTGGTAAAAGGACTTCCTGAGCTGAGATATGAGAAAGAACACTTGTGTGCTGCATGTGAAAAGGGGAAGATGAAGAGAGCCGCACATAAACCAAAGCCTGAACCAAGCACCAGTTCTCCACTAGAGTTGTTGCATATGGATCTCTACGGTCCGATGCGAACACAAGTGTTCTTATCTTAGCTTAGGTGGAAATAAATATGTGTTGGTTATTGTGGATGATTATTCAAGATACACATGGGTCAAATTTCTACGATCAAAGGATGAGACGCCCGAAGTTCTCATTACTTTCTTAAAGACGACCTAGGTGAATATGCAGAGACAAGTCAAGTTTCTTCGAACTGACAACGACACAGAGTTTAAAAATAAAACAGTTGAGGAATATCTCGAATCGGTCGGGATATCACATCAATACTCTGCTGCACGTACACCTGAACAGAATGGAGTAGTCGAAAGGCGAAATCGGACGCTAGTCGAGGCCGCTCGTACTATGCTTAGCCAATCGGACTTACCTCTATCTCTGTAGGCAGAAGCTATGTTAACTGTATGTCATACTCAGAATCGATCCATGATACACCGCCGTTTTCAAAAGACTCCATATGAGCTGATAAACAATAGAACACCGACAATCAAATATTTTCATATATTTGGGTGTAAGTGTTTCGTGCTTAATGACAGAGAGAATCTGAACAAATTCAGTGCTAAGGCGGACAAAGTCATCTTCATTGGCTACTCTTTAACATCTGCAACATATCGTGTTTATCTGAAGAAGTCAAAGACAGTCATTGAGAGCGTAAATGTTAGATTCGATGAAGAAATGGCTTCTGAACAACTCAGTTCAGAACCCGTGATCACTGGATTATTAGCTTCTGGACAGATGAGTCCAGAACCTGTTTCAACAGAGAACAATTCGGATAACACTTCTACTTCACTTTCACATTTATCTGATTTAGATTTGTTATTTGAATTCTTTTATGATGAGTTTCTAGGATCTAATTTGCCTAAATCTGCTGTGACTAACAGGTCTGAAGACACAAGTTGCAATCATCCAGTCACTTCAGAAGTTATAACTGAACTTGTATCCCCCGTTCAGTCAGAAACTCACATTCCAACATCTACTCCTACAGTTGAAGATATACAAGTAACTGTTGAGCCATAAGTAACTATATCAGTTGGGTGTGATACACTGTCTACTCAACAGCCAGAGTCTGCTGTTCCAACTGATGCTTCTGCACCTGAAATTTCAACTGCAAACCCCCTCCAACTATTCAAACTGAAGAGCCTGATAGTGGATTTCAAGATGATAATCATGATCAATCAGTATCTATTCCACTCCCTCATGAGCATCGCTGGACCAAAGAGCACCCTTTACATCAAGTAATTGGAGATCTAAACAAACCAGTGCAAACTAGGTCAACGACTTTGAATCAATGTATGCATGACTCATTCCTCAGCAAGGTAGAGCCCACGCGTGTATCAGAAGCTTTAGATGATTCGGATTGGGTATCTGCTATGCAAGAAGAATTAAATCAGTTTGAAGCCCTGAAGGTCTGGAGGTTAGTTCCAAAACCGGAAGGAAAATTCGTAATTGGCACTAAATGGGTATTCAAGAATAAAAAGGATGAAGATGGTATCGTCATAAGGAATAAAGCAAGACTTGTTGCCAAAGGTTACCGGCAAGAGGAAGGCATAGACTACGATGAGACATATGCTCCAGTAGCACGTATAGAGGCAATCCGCATGTTTTTAGCCTACGCAGCTCACAAAAATTTCACAGTCTATCAGATGGACGTGAAACTAGCCTTTCTGAATGGCATTCTTAAGGAGTAAGTCTACGTGTCTCAACCAGAAGGGTTCGTGAATCCAGATAAGCAAGATCATGTCTACATCTTGGACAAAGCCCTGTATGGTTTGAAACAAGCCCCTCGAGCATGGTATGATGTTCTATCAATATTCTTGGTCAAGTCAGGTCTTTCCAAAGGTAAAGTTGATACCACTTTGTTCATCAAAAAGGAAAAAGCTGATATTATCCTTATTCAAATATATGTTGATGATATAATATTTGGCTCTACTAATCCTAAATATTGCAAAAACTTTTCTAACCTCATGGTGTCACGTTTTCAAATGAGTATGATGGGAGAGATGAATTTCTTTCTCGGATTACAAGTTAAACAGTTTTCAACGGGTATTTTCATTAATCAATCTAAGTACATTTTGGATATTCTTCGGAAGTTTAAAATGGAAAATTGTAAATCAATTGGAACCCCGATGGCACCAGGTACTAATATTAGTACTGATCCTTCGGGTAAAACTGTTGATGTTAGAAATTATAGAGGTATGATAGGATCATTAATGTATCTTACTTCAAGTAGGACAGATATTATGTTTTCAACATGCTTATGTTCTAGATATCAGGCTGCTCCTAAAGAATCCCATTTGGATGCTGTCAAAAGGATTTTTAGGTATCTTAAGGGGACTGCAGATCTTGGTCTGTGGTATCCTAAAGATACTGGGTTTCAACTGACTGCTTATTCAGATGCAGATCATGCAGGTTGCATGTTGGACAGAAAGAGCACTTCAGGTCACATTCAATTTCTTGGAGACAAGCTCGTTAGTTGGGCATCAAAGAAACAATTATGCGTTTCCACATCGACTGCTGAAGCAGAGTATGTAGCTGCTGCCAGTTGCTGTTCTCAAGTTCTGTGGATGCGAACACAGCTGCGAGACTATGGATTCAAGTTTGAGAAAATACCGATCTATTGTGACTCAAAGAGTGCAATCACGATATCTGCTAATCCTGTCCAACATACGAAAACCAAACACATTGACGTCAGGTATCATTTTATCAAAGATAATGTAGAAAAAGGAACAATTGAACTTCATTTTGTAAAAACAGATTATCAGCTTGCAGATTTATTTACCAAACCCTTAGATGAAAAGAGATTTAATTTTCTTGTCTCTAAGCTTGGTATGCTAAATCTTAAGACATAATCGGTTGTTACATAATAAAGTTAAGTATTGTTATTTTTCGTCATTTTTCTTTATCATTATTTCTGAAAAGATATCTGCACTTTTATAGTTTGCTCATGATCTCAGGGGGAGAGTGAGATGTACTTTAAGATGATCTACATTGTTTTGAGGGGAGCATATCTAATTTCTGTAGTTTTCTTAACTGACAATTTTTTGTGATGCATGATTTTAGGGGGATCATATAATTCATATCAAACGAGTAAGACTATGATTTCTGATTATTTCATATCAGAACTCGTACTTTAATCGTTTTACTGCTTTATGTCTTTTACATTTGAATAATTTTGTGAATAAAAGTTGCTTTGACTAGACTTTGAGACTTGTGCAGAATGAGAGGAAGCTATCAAAATCATATCTTTTTGACTTCAGCTGACTTCATGAGATCTAAGATTGCACAGAAAGGTTAAAATTTTTATCTTAATCTCATATATGGTTGAAAGAAGGACAACTTTCAATCATAGAAAACATGTTCTTAAATGTTCAAACCACTTCCCGATTCTTAAACAGATTTCATGAATTGGAAGTGTGACTTTAAATGTTTTCATTTTTATTTTTGTGCTTCAAAGTTTACAAACCGTGTGTTTCCAAAGATAAATACTTGCGTATTGTCTTTTCTACATACTTTCAAGTATTCACACACCGGTTTAATTTTTTTTGTTCAAATTGTTCTTACCATGTCTCATATTGAAACATATTTTCGATGGTAAGACACCCCACTTGTACTTCAAAGAAGTTTTGAGCGTCATTTCATTTCGAAACGTCATTTCATTTCGAAACGTCATTTCAAGAATGTCTATATCTTGGTTTGTATAGACAATATCCGTTTTTCTTGACCATAAGCCTTAACTGATATATCATTTCTTATGTGATCATTTTTCATACAATGTCAGATTTTCAAACAAGTCTCTTGCATTCATATTCATTCATTCAATTTACTTGTTTGAAAATACTTAAATGTTTAAAAATGCTCATATCTTCATGATTATATTCTGAGCATACACATATCTGACTTGTATTTGAGCTTTAACTGTTCAAGTTAAACCATTTTGAGCAATCTATGTTTTATAGGAAATATGGGTTCTTTGTGCTAGGAATTAACTGAACTTCTATGGAATCACGTTAACCAGTGATTTCTACCCAAGAAGTTAATCTATAGAGATTGAGTGTGAGGAGTCTAAAAGAAATGAGTGTGGGTTGTGTGTTGAGGGAAAATGGAAATGAGAGTTTGGTTAGAAGTGAGCATAATGATTAAAAGAAAGAGGGTGTGAGATCAGAGTAAAAGAATATCAGACTCTGCACCAACTACTTTCTGAGCCGGGTAGCCACATTACTAGCATTTCACAATTCTTTGGTGAACGTTATTGAACAAGGCAACTAGCCCATGCTAACTCTTGACTAAACCCCACCAGCCACTCATTTTCTTCTCAAAAAGAAAATGTTTCACATTTTCAAGGGGACACAACACATATGCTATCTGGTTTTTATTTGGAAAATCTGGATATTGAAAAAGAAGGACATCTGCCCCACCTTCGCACTTCAATCATGCACTTAGAGTCTGTGTTGAACTAACTGTTGTCTCAGTGGTTTACACTATGTTGAGCCTTTATAAAAGCAATCATTCGTGCTTAATTCTTTCTACACTTGCACGAACACACAAGGAATTCATTTCTTTGTCATAACGTTCATAGAAATTGCCTTTGTGGTGTTTCGATGATTGGATGGAAGCCCTGGGGGAGTGAACATCAAAAAGCTCCTTTATATTGTGTATTCGTTACACACAGTGACTTTGTATTACTGACAGGCATTTTAACTGATTCATTTGTTGATTCAGGTGTTACATTCCTATTTTGTCTAGATTTGAAAAGATCTGGATAAATACATTGTTCGAATTGGTAAAAGAATCAGAGGCTCTTGTATGATCAGTGGTCAGATTGGATACATACATTTCTTACTGAAAGTTTTGATGATATCGATGTTTATTTCATCAAAAAGGGGGAGATGATTTTTAAAGAAATGTCCATATCAGAAGATTCAAAGTAAAGATTTGAAGAAGATCAAAGAATTTCTGAAGATGTGCTGATTTTGAGGAAATTTTCTTTGAAGATTATTTTGCTAAAGCAATCCGAGCTGAATCTGATGATAATTTCTTTCCGAAGTCTGAAAGAGTATTGTGATAATTCTGAAGAGATTGGTGAAGATCTTGTTTATAATATTTGGGGAGATTGTTATATTCTTTTAAGACAGACTTGGAAAATGACAATGATAAAAGGAGAGATTGTATCTGACAGAGCTTAAAAGAGAAGACTGAATTGCTAGATCTTTCAACAGTGATCTTGAATCCAAAGGGGGAGATTATTAGAGCATGAAATATGTTGGATACAAGATCAAGAAGACAAAAGTCAAAGTTCAAGGAGTCAAAGCTGAGAAAGTCAATCTCATCAAAGTCAAAGTCTATTTGTAATAAAAGTCAAAGTCCTTGTATTGTATTTTTGTATTTCCTTATTATTTTAGTTCTTAGTATAAATAGTTTAGGTTAGTTGTTTTTGTGAGGTGTGAAGTCTTGAAGTTAGTTTTTCTAGAGAGAGAGATCATATTTAGACAGAGAGAATTGTAGAGAGAGAAAGAGAGTTCTAGAGAGAGAAGTTTGTAATCGTTTGAAATTGTGATTTGAAATCAAACAGGTAATTGAAACATATTGTTTGTTTGATTGTTTGTTTGTGATTAGGAACTAGAAATAGGACATAGAAGAAGAAGATTACCACATATTTCTTCCCATTTAATTGATAAGAAAACACCAACCATTTAGTTTACTTCCCTATTTCTCTTAATATTTAAAAACAAACATTTCTATGCGCACTAACTATATATTTAGCAACCTGCCTTCCCTTGCGACTTGATGACTCTGTAGGTCAGTGATGTATTGACAAGGTTTTACATCCAGATGACCTTTTAAACAGAATATAAATCCTTGTCAATACAAATACTGTAGGCATGCCAATAGGGCGGGTTTTGCATTCCCCAGCCCCGGTTTTTGGGAGACCCCCGACCCCGATCCCCGACGGGTACATGGATTATTCTTTCAGCCCCGGTCGAATCCCCCTCCCCGGTCAAAACCCTGGTTTAGACCCTAAATCACAGTCCCTAAGAAAAGCATATTAAAAAGAAACAGACAAATCAACCCATACTCTAAACAAATGAGGTACATACCACAATATTTAAAGGAAATATATGCACATTTCTCAACTTTCTCAACTTTATCAGGAAGTATATGCAATATTGATTTGTATATTCACTTAATCACTTTGAACAATTGTAGCATCCCATTACAAATTAAATGTAAAGATTGACTTTATTTAAGAAGATGTAAAAACGTTTGCAAATATAATTAAGGTTACCGTAAAACTTCAAATTTGGTATTTTTTTGGGGGAGTTGAACAGTAGATTTAGTAAGATCATTCTGTTGATTCATATCATCATATGAACATCAAAAAGTCCAATGTTCTTGACAAAGTGATATTATGAAGTTAGAGCTTGTCACTTTAAACCCATGATTTTCCAAAAAATTAGAAGACGGATAAAGTAAGTAATCTTCTTTACCTTGGCTATCGAAAGGGGAAAGGAAAATTACAATATTCAGTTGAAGCCTTCGGTTGTGGGCTTGTGGCCGATTTACTTGAACCCCACAATGGCCGATTTACTTGAAGCCTTCGGTTAATTATGGCCGGCGAGTCGGTGACGTTGGAGGGGACGATGGAGATTGGGATTTGGGCGACACTCGGCAGTAGCGCTGTAGCGGGAATGGAAAGTTGCTATGTGAGAAACCGAGTCTCAAAACGATCGATTTGTCCTCTCAATCTCTCAAAACGTGCTGGAGGAAAGTTGCGATTGGCCTGGAAGAATAGCTCTAGGGTTTTGATTTGGTAATTGGGGGTTATCAATTTTGGAGGGAATGAAAAAACAACAGGGAAAATTGAGAGGTAACCAAAATTTTAATTTATTATTTATATATTATATATGAAAACAATTCAGCCTTTAATTATTTTTTTAAAATTCTTTATTTTTTAATGATAGAAGTTTATTATTATATAGAAATCAATTATGTATGTAAATTTCTTCAATTTTTATAATATATACTAACTTTTATCTCTTTTTATAAAAAAATTTAATTCTTAAAACATATGGATGGATTTCGTCGGAAATCGTATGAAAACTGTCACTTATTTCTTATGAAAAATTCCATTAGAAATATCAGTAGGTGAAAGTACAGCTTCTTCTGGTAGTGCCTCTTATTTAATTGTATTAGGCCTTGGTTAACATTTTTAATGGACTATTGGGTCGTCGGAAATCGTACGAAAACCGTCACTTATTTCTTATGAAAAAATCCATCCAAAATATCAGTAGGTGAAAGTACAGCTTCTGGTAGTGCCTCTTATTTAATTGTATTGGGCCTTGGTTAACATTTCTTAATGGACTACTGGGTCTCGATGACTCGTATTGTATTGAGTGGTTGTAAAGGATGTAAATGAACTGTATTGGGCCTTCATGAAATGTATTGCCTTTAGTGGGCTTAAGTGGCTCTTAATGAACTGTATATGTATGTATGTATATATGTAGCTGATAGGTAGGTGTATGTATGTAGTATGTTTGTATGTATCAAGTCGAGCTATCTAATTGAATATAACCACTATATCAACACTAATGAGATACACTAGATCAATTCACTTGTAAAGCGAGGGATAGGGTTTGTGGCTCTTAGTGAACTGTGTTGGATCTTCATGGCCTTTGGTTACTGCTAATTAACCTTATTGGGCTATTATGGGCTTTCTATATGTTTCTATTGGGCTTTAGGGCTTTGGTGACTCTTAATGAATTGTATTGAGCCTTGGTGAACGGTTTAGAGCCTAATGAAACCCTTTAATGCCCTATAGATCCACTAAGGCCCAATGAAACCCTTAAAAGCCCAATAGAACCCTTTAAAGCTCAATAAAACCATTAAGGCCCAATGAAACCCTTTAAAACCAAATATAATCCTTTAAAGCCCCATAGATCCATTAAGGCCCAATGAAACTCTTTAAAGCCCAATAAAACCCTTTAAATCCCGATAGATCCATTAAGGCCCTTTAAAGCCCAATAGAACCCTTTAAAGCTCGATAGATCCATTAAGGCTCAATGAAACCCTTTAAAGCCCAATAAAACCGTTTAAAGTCTGATAGAGCCATTTAGGCCCAATGAAAGACTTTAAAGCCCAATACATCCATTAAGGCCCAATGAAACCCTTTAAAGCCAAATATAACCCTTTAAAGCCTGATAGATCCATCAAGGCCCAATGAAACCCTTTAAAGTCAAATATAACATTTTAAAGCCCAATAGATCCATTAAGGCCCAATGAAAGCCTTTAAAACCAAATATAACCCTTTAAATCCCCATAGATCTAAGGACCAATGAAACCCTTTACGGTGTGTTTGGTACACTGGACATGACAGAACGGAACAGAGATCACTGTTCCATGTTTATCATAACTTTTATGCGAAACAGACACGAACAAAGTGGAACAAACTGGAACAGGCTTCTACCAACCCACCCGGGCCCATGGAACTAGGTGGAGCAAGATGGAACAGACTTATATTTTGCTAATATAACCTCAAAATAAAACCTAATTTTCTTCTAAAACATCAAATACACATCCTTTTTTACATTTTATTCGTTATTTAAATTTTATTTGTTATTTAAATTTTATCTAGTGTATAGTATGTTATTTGACTTTCACTTATTGTCCTCAAGATATTATTTTTACATGGTTTCTATATTTTGGTTAATTTATGTAATTTATTAAATATTAATAATAAAAAATAATATAGAAAAGGTATAAAAAGATTGGAAACTAGATAAACTTTTTATTTATGTGTCATTGTAATCGTTTTGACGTAAAGTTTTAATGACATATTTTGTAATAAAAAGTATTTATTTTATTATAATTAAATAAATTACATAAGTAAATCAAAATATAAAAAACGATATAAACAACTTATTAGGGGTAAATTTGTCATTTTATCTGTTTCGCCCGGTCCAGTTCTGTCTTTCCAATCGCACCCTTAAATCCCAATAGAACCATTTAAAGTCCAATAGATCCATTAAGGCCCAATGAAACCCTTTAAAGCCCAATAGAACCCTTTAAGGCTCGATAGATCCATTAAGGCCCAATGAACGCTTTTAAAGCCAACTATATCTTTTTAATGTCCGATATATCAATTAAGCCCCAATGAAACTCTTTAAAACCCAATAGAACTCTTTAAAGCCCAATAGATCCATTATGGCCCAATGAAACCCTTTAAAGCCCAATAAAACCTTTTAAAGCGACGGACACGTGGATTTTCATTTTGTATTATGTTTTAAATAGAAAAATATATATTTCGTCGCTAATCTGTCACTAATTAGTGACAAAATATATTCCGTCGCTAATCAGTGACAGATTAGTGACGCACCATATTCTGTCACTAATTATCGGAACGGTTGCATCAGTTACAAACCAGTCCTCATATTTCGAAGCCATAACCGCATATAACCGTAACAAGGACCATTGTAACCGATTACTGACACAGGTAACCATAACTACCCCGCTGTAACCGGTACGCCTGACCGATCTACCTTTTTACCTATCCTTATTGCTAACTAGATGACTTGGTACAAATTACCTTACACACAAACACACACACACACACACACACACACACAAATATAGTGAGTGGCGGACCCAGGATTTTGGCCGAGCGGGTGCACTTTTAAATTGGATCAAATACCGACAAAGCCGCTCGATATGTTTTTAGCCGAATTCCGGCTTTCGGGTGATTTTTTAAGTTTTTTGGTGGATTTCAAGGTAAATTTTTTAGTCTCTTTTTTTTTGTTTTTTGTTGATTTTGAGAGTTCTTCGGTTAATTTCGAGAGAATTGTTCAGTTTTTAGTTGATTTTTAGAGAATTTTTCTGTTTTATTTAATTTTTAAAAAATATTGAAACCCAAAAAAGTTTCCGTTTCATTTTATATGTATTTCTTTATTTAATTTTCATTATTTGTGCCCTACTCCCTTCTTGCACTAGATTCAGAGGTAACTAAAAAAAGAAAAAAATGTAGAGTGTTGGGATTGAACCCTAAACCTCTAGCTAAGGGAATTTTTAACTTAACCACCACAAACCATCCTACCAATTGCTTATTGCTGTTATAAGTTCAAATTTAAAATATTTCAGGGCACCCTTAAAATCAAGTGAGTGCACACATTCAAGACGCTTGTATATTTTTCCTTTACGACAATCAAGTGAGCGGTTGCACGGGACCCCCCTCCCGTAGTTGTAGGTCTGCCCCTGCATATAGTTACGATGAATTTGTAGAATCATAAATAGTAGTTACATTTAGGACATACATATATAGTAAATTTGTAGCTATAAACTACTTATAGCCACACAATTAACAACCATTAATTACCTTAAAGCCACATGAATTTATTTTAATCGTGACCTTAACTATACTTATTACCACGCAAATTTGATATTTACCATGGCTAAATCATGACATATATTATGCTTAATTTTTATTATCATGACCAAACGTTTACCTTTTTTGTCGCACAAAATGATTAAAAAAACCATGGCCAGTTGATGGCTTATGGTTACACTTAAGCATTAAAACCGTGGCTATCAGTTAACTTTTGGTCACACACAAAAATAATAATTTTGGCCATAAACTACTTATTAGCCACACGAACTACATTGTTATAAGCGTGACTACCGGTTACCTTGTGGACACATATGTTGGTTATACTTTTGGCGATAAAAATGATAAAAACCATGACTAATTCATGACATATAGTTACACTTAAATTTTAGAACCATGACTATTGGTTAACAGTTGATCACACACAATAATAAAAATTGTGACGATAAATTACTTATTAGTCACATGAACTGAATTGTTAGGAATATGACTATTGGTTACCTTTTAGCCATCGACTTATTTTAAACGTGACCTTAACTATATACTTTTAGCTGTAAAAGTTTCTTACTAACCGTTGCCAATTCATGACCTATAGTTACGCTTTATTTGTAAAACCGTAGCTATTTGTTACCTTTTGGTGACACAAGATAACGAAAACAGTGGCCATAAACACCTTGTCTTTTGGCCACGTTTAATAAGGTTTTGTGACAATATTCATTTTATTTGTAGCCTCAAAAAATTGGCTTCGTGTGGCCGTATGTCTATCTATAGTCACGGACTATAACCATCACAACATAAAGTCATGGTTAAGACAAAAAACCGTGACTATATGTCTATATATGGCCATGGTTTTTTACTGCTATTGGCCACAGTAAAAAAGGTGTCACCATATCGAAGCATATAGTCACAATTTTATTAAAATCGTGACATTATGTTTGGATGTGTTTGTTAATGGTCACAATTATTGAGATATGCCGTGGCTAAAACAACACTCTAATTTTATTTATGACTTTTGGCTACGATTTAAAGCTTAACCGTGGCTGACCTGTATTTCCAAAACCATGGCAAAAGGTCATTTTTGTACTAGTGTTAGTAGCATGCGAATTTCTTTGTAATACGTAGCATGCGTGTTCTTCCAATACTTCATGCGAGTTCTTGATTGAGTATCATGCGAATTCTTGATTGAGTATCATGTGAATTCTTTCATACGAGTTCTTTATCTGTAGTATGCGTGTTCTTTGAATTTGATGCTTGTTCTTCATGCTCCATGCGTGTTCTTCAATTTTGAACAACATCATGCGAGATTTTTTGAACAAGATCGATAGCTACGATATACAATGAGCAACATCACACTGTCAGTGTAAGGATGATTTCCTATGAATCGAGACAAGCTAGATGAACTTTGAATCAATAAATCTCACTGAGTTCTTGCTACTGATCACATAAATCTCACGGAGTTCATCATTTGATGAATGAACTTTCCTGCAAAACAACAAATATACTAAAATACATGTTAAGATAAGAAATTATGGATCAAAATCACTCAAAAGCATATTTTTGAAACATTACATCAACCTTTTAGGATCAAAATGTCAGATCTGAATTATTTTTTTATCAAGAACACTCAAGAACATTGAGAACACTCAAGAACACTCAAGAACATCAAGAACATCAAGAACACAAAAGTTTCAAAAATGATTTTTACGGATTGAAACTCAAAATCAGTGATCAATTGATGTCTAACAACACATTTTTGACACGAATTCACATCTAAATGGATCAAAATACCTCTAAATCTCAAAATCAAATGTTAAAAATTTTAACATACCACTTTTCTAAAGAACACAAAATTTTCAAAAAAATCTCAAATTCCTCAAATCTTGATACGTTTTTGAATTTTTTTTTGATGCAAACATGAAATATAACATTGAAGACACGTTTGTAATCAAAATCAAACACAAAAACAAATAAGAAATGCATAGCCCATTTGTGATCTTCAAATCTTCAAAAATGAGAAATTTCTTCAAAAATCTCCAAATCTTGATCAATTCTTGGACAAAGTTGTTGAGATTGTGCACAAATCTTTCTCCCATGCTCTGATACCAATTGATAGGTCCACACAATACAATCAAAACAAGATTTCCATCACAAATCTCTTTGAATTTCATAGATTTGGAACTTTCTCTCTCTACAAGTATTTCTCTCTCTACAATTCCTCTCTTTAAAGATATGACAATGTCAAAGTGTCTAACCTAATGCTTAATGACAAAAACCTATTTATACCTCTAACTACAAGAACAGCTAAACTAACTACGCTTTGACTATTTTAGACTAAAGCTATTTTGACTATTACATTGACTTTGACATATTTGACTTTTACCCTTTTAACATTCTTTGACTTTTACACTTGCAAAGACTTTACAAAGAATTAGAACTTTGACCTTTTAATATTGAATACAATATTTGACTCAACACTCAAAGTCCTAGAACCAAGCTCACCAAGTCCTCTAGTCACATTATTAACCTTGGGAAATCTCAATGATCTTAATGTGGTAACTCGCAACAAGGTCGGTCAACCTTACAACTTCTTCCTAGAACGATGATGATTTGACAAGCCTATGGTTCAATCTTAACTAATATCTCTGAATCATAATGGTCGGCTTAACATAATCATCATACTTAATTATGACTTAATACGACAACTATAAACATTAACTATGCTAATGACTACCCACTAGAAATGCATTAACTACCCCATCAGTCATCACATAATGGAGATTCAAGCACACATATGTAACATCTAAGTTCACCATAACACTGACCAGGTATAATTATGAACGTACCCTACACGGAGATCCTTGCTACCATCGTCATGATTCCCGATTCTAGTGACTCTATCCACCTCAAAATATTCTATCTCAAAGTGCCTAATTATACAATCTCACTTTCATTCACGTAGAAATATTCTAGTTTGAGTCTAGACATCCTAAATCTCTCAAACTTATGTTCAGATACAAACTTGTAACACCCTCAAATTTGGAAAGAGCAACTAATTTAAAACTTTCAATAATACAACAAATAAATGATAAAATCACTTCCTACAAATCAACTCTTGAAATACCCATATTGATTTCTAGCATTAACCACACCATTTATTAACCCAAGTCTTATACAATAACTAAATAGAGGTCGGGTATTACTAAACCTATTACCAAATTGCTATCTCTAAAAGTGTGGAAGGCTTCATCCAATAGTTACACTCTTCTCGTGCATCTAACTAACACTCAACTCTTCATAGTGTCGCTAGTACCATTCCCCAACAAGGACCTGATGCACATACCGACAAATAAAAAGGTTACGCTAACGCGTAATGAGTTCAAGCAGTTTTCATCATGAATATAAAATAGTAAAACTGAAAGACGACATAACACTTTCATTCACGTAGAAATATTCTAGTTTGAGTCTAGACATCCTAAATCTCTCAAACTTATGTTCAGATACAAACTTGTAACACCCTCAAATTTGGAAAGAGCAACTAATTTAAAACTTTCAATAATACAACAAATAAATGATAAAATCACTTCCTACAAATCAACTCTTGAAATACCCATATTGATTTCTAGCATTAACCACACCATTTATTAACCCAAGTCTTATACAATAACTAAATAGAGGTCGGGTATTACTAAACCTATTACCAAATTGCTATCTCTAAAAGTGTGGAAGGCTTCATCCAATAGTTACACTCTTCTCGTGCATCTAACTAACACTCAACTCTTCATAGTGTCGCTAGTACCATTCCCCAACAAGGACCTGATGCACATACCGACAAATAAAAAGGTTACGCTAACGCCTAATGAGTTCAAGCAGTTTTCATCATGAATATAAAATAGTAAAACTGAAAGACGACATAATTTAAAACATGACTTCTCTTTATGAAATGCATTTATCGTAAAAGAAACATCTTCCAAAACCCACTATTTTCATGATGAAAAACACTAAATCAAAAACCCATTTAACAAGGATTCAAAACCCAACACTCACTCCAAGACACAATGAAGTTAAATATCCAAATCCTGAAAACATAGATAAAACTCTATTATCCAAATCACCCAAAAACATGCATAAAACTTAACAATACAAAACCAGAAATCATGGATGTCAATCCATACTCAAAACGTCACCGAAAACATGGATAATACTCAATACCTAAAACAACACCTTTAGGTGACGTGGGACACCCATTTCCATTGAACGTGGTGGAACACAAAGTGAAACCACATATCTATGTTATTGAACTACACCTCAGATCATGACTTTATTGCATGCTTCATTAAGCTACGCCTCAAGTCCCTATTTCCTTTAGTACACACACTCAATGTGGGTGTCACCTCAAGAACACAGTACCTCTAGTACGCATTCCTCACTAGGCTCCACCTCAAAGATACTTGATCTTATTATATGTTCGTTCTCTAAGGAAGTTCCAACCTCAAGGTTGTCACTCGACCTTTAGTGTATACTCCCTAGCATTCAAGAAAGGAGTCTCAACTCATTACTTGATAACCCAAGATGTCTAACCCTCATCCATAAGAGTTAGAGCATCAAAACGACAAAGCTCATAGTCTCGGAGTCCGACCCATAAATGTTCATCTACTCGATCATTTTTCCCGAAGTGAGAACATCATGACTCCTCACTATCCAAATATGACCAACTTATATGCCTATGGATCAAATGCATTACAGTCAAAAATATTACACAACCTCAGATGATTGATTAATGCACTCAAAACATGTAATTCGCAACAGAATGCAATAAATGTTGTGATTCCTGATTCATGCATTTGACATGAAAGATTAAGAATTAAGAACAAGAATCTAGAGAGAGGAAGTAGTCACAAGTCTCATATGTCATATATCTCACAAAGCATTACAGTACTTGAAAAATGAACACTTACAATTACAAGAAATGAGCAAAGACTAAACATATTTATATGAGTCAAACAAGCCTTGACCTCATACAATACTTACAACACAAAAGTCAAACTTCACAATTACAAATTGAGTCAAACTCTATATCTAACATTCTCCCCCTTTTTGAATCAATTTGTAAAACTCCTGACACGATTATCTCTTATTCCCAAATGTGATTCAAACCTCCTGATGCCTCTTGTAAAGTCAATTCGGTCATCAAGAGCTTCAAGAATCCTTTGCATCACAAACTTTACTCTTCTAGGCAAGTGTTCACCACCTTGCAATCTTTGTCTTTAACTTTCATTGTACCTTGAGTTGAGTTTTAGTCTAATAACATTGAGTGTTCCATCAGAGAACTTAGAAATCTCAGAAACTCTGAAACAACCTCTTCTTATTTTCATTATTCTTGTAGACTACTCCTAACTCTAGTTCTTCCAACACAGTGAACACATCATAATCATCAATATCAGATAGAGTCAGATTTGGCTTTATCATGTTGACTCTCCTCTGATTTGTCTTTATGCCTAACTGAAATCATAACAGTAAGTATGAAAGATGTGCGTTCTCATGAACCTATTGATTGTTTCCAAAGCAAAGACAATATTCTCCCTTCTCATAGCCATTGATCTGAAAAGATGATACATATGCTCAAGATCATCAATATTAAGAAAATTGAAATCAGCTTCAGTAAATCGGTATTCACTCATGTCTCTTCTTTGAACAAGGAATTCTGTATACCAAATTTTGATAAACTTCTTCAATATGACTTCTTTGACATCGACAATTCAGATTTGTTTTTCACAACTCTTTCAGTTTGTCGCAGATAATTAATCATACTTGCATACTCTTCTTGGTATTCCATTGGCTAATTGGAAACCCCCAAAACTTTGTACTTGTCCATTGGCTTGATCCTATGCACAAAGAACTTTTTTATCTGCTCTTCAAGGAAAGGAACTCTAAGAGCATGTCTCATATGCCTTAATTCAGCTTCAGTAGGAACAAGAGGTGCTTCAAGTGCATTAGAACGACCTTCTTCATATTGATTTGGCATGATAGGAACATGTACACTTTCATCTTCAATTTGATCATTCTCATTCTGAACATCTTGAAGAGGTTGATCGTTTTGAACTAGGCTTGGATGTCTGACAAGACTTGATTGGCTTTGATTTACAGGCATTTCAGAAGCATCAGGAAAATTGAATTTTTTAAACATTGGAATCATAGGAACTTCATTTGTAGCTTCAGGAATTTCATTCTGCACAGGACTAAAATGAATTTCTTCTAGAGTACCCTGCTCATAAATGGCTTGCAAAACATCAGAATCTCTGTTCTCCTCTAGCAAAGTATCCAAAACATTCTCTTCATTCTTAGGAATATCATCATTCTGTGCATTCTCATTATCTGAACCTTCCATCAGATTCTCTGTTTCTTCCTCCTTAACTTTCCAAAAGTAAGCATATTTCTCAAAAGCTTCATCTTCATCATCTGAAGATAAATAAATAATATCAACATCATTCATTCCAGTTATCTACAAAATCTCAGCTCTAGTAGCAACCTTAGGCTTTGCAACCCTTGGTTCTACTTTAGAATCCACATATAATACAAGTTCTCTGCATTCATTCTGATCATTCATCATAACACCATAATCAGCACTATCTTTTTCAACATTCTGAGATTCATCAACCAATCCAGCAGCAACATTAACATCGGCTCTTTGTTTCTGATTCATCTCCCCCTCATGGTCATGAACTGAATCATGATCATGCATTGACTTAGAAACAGAAGCTTGGGCATTATATGAAGTTTGCACAACCTTAGTAAAATCATATATGGCTTGCAAAACATCATTCTTAAAAGAATTGAACTCTGAGGCTCTAACCAGATCTTTTAGCTGCACAAATGGTGATGGTGTTTGATGTTGGGATTGTAGAAGAGAAAGAAGACCTGCATCTGTTTGATTATCTGGGGCTTGAGAAAGAATCTTTGCAAAAAGCAAGGATTTAAGCTCATCAATTGACATGTCAGCTTGTTGAGTTGGCTGATGTGTAGTATGAACATACTGCTCTGGTTCGACAATAGGATTTTTTCCTTTTAACAACCTTTTCACTACACCAATTTCCTCCTCAAACTTGTCAAGCAAACGATTTTCAAAAACCTTTATGGTGCCTTCGAGAGATTTATGTGTCACAAAGACTGGTAATCTAACACCGAAGTCACTTAGACTTTCCGTTGTCATGACAGTTGACGAAACAACCGCATGGCTTGTGTTAATAGTTGGCATGACGTTAGCTATGACATGACTTCCACCCGGTCCTTGTAGTCCTATAGTAGGAGCTACTCTGAGCGTTTCAGCCAGGTCACTATGACTTATGACAAAAACAGATGTATCAATGTGTGACCTAGGAATAACAATCGATAATTCAAAAGGCACTAGACTCGATTGTGCATAAAAAAGAATTAAGAACTGGGGATGATGTTCTCTATTTTCAATACTTGTGATCTCCGAATGAGAATTAGGTAGATTTCGTGCTATATCCCCATGATTTATTGAAACTAACTCCTGTTGAGAGGAGATAGAGTGGTTGGCTGGGGTATGCAAATTCATAAGTGGGCTACTTATGCCTATTTCAATACCATAACTCAAAACATTAGTTCCAGTAGCAGATGTGGCTGCCCTTCTGGATCTGTAGGTTTGGATGCACACACTCTCACCATGTTCTTGTCTTTCCATCTCACTCAACCTCTCATTCTGATTTTCAACTAAAGCTCCCTCATCACTCCTTATAACTCCAACAACATTTTTGATTGTTGTATCCAAATCTATTTCCATAGCATCATCAAAAAAATCAGCAAAAACATCAACTTGATCAGCATTCTCATCAGCTTGATTAGCAGCACCACCTTAATCATTGTGATCAGTATCATCTCCATCACTATCACTATCATCATCAGCACCAACATTATTACCATCACTAGCATCATCATTAGTTGTCTCATCATTTTCACTGGTTGCAGAAGGAATATTCTAATCAGATTCATCTGCTTATACTGCCAAATCTGACTTAGTTTCAGAGCCTTGACTTTCATCAGCTAGAGGTGTCACTGTACATTAGGCATGATCTTGTGACCCTGAATCCTCCAGTCTAGATCTCCGAACCCCACCAGTACCCCTCTCAGTATTTTTACTCTTCACACCTCGTTCTTGCACCCCCATGGTAACAGGAACCCTCACATACTCCACTCACCTAGGGATTGAGCCTGGGGTAGGGGCAACCAGTGCTGGTCGTCCTATAGACTCTCTATAAGAAACCACACAGTAATATTCCAGATCAACATAATCCAGTAAACCTTCAGGAGTTGGCATAGAATAAATGAATTCCTTCTTTTGCTTCATCAAAAATCACATAGTATGAATTGGTGCAAATGGATGGTTGAGCCTTCTAGGAATATCTTTGTTGCTTCGGATCATGCTTCTGGTGATAAGAGTCTGAAATCTCTGATAGAGTACAAAAGTAGGTGCTTTAGAAGTCTTCTTGGATATCACTCTTTCATACAACTCAGTCCAGAATGGAACAACTTCAGAGTGTGAATGTTGGCATTATCAGTACCATGAACCTTTGCAGTCAAACACCTGTTGATTACTGAGAAAAAGGTGTTATTGAAAGGAGGCATGTTATTCTTCTTGAAGTGATTAACTGTTAGTCCAGTGATTCATAATAATCAATGTAGAAGATAGACATGAGATAGATTTAGGAGGAAACAAATTGTTTATTCACACAACTAGAGAGAGCAAAATGTTTCTCTCTCTAGAAACACACCATTCACGTACAGGCTACATTTTGTAATGAAAGTTACTTACAAAATTACAAACTATCTCCTATATATACCATCTATCCTATATTTACATTTAAGCCCAAACCCAATGCTATTACAAGGCCCAATATACAATTAAATAACGACTTTACAAAACTTCCAAACTTAGAACATTTTATGTTATAACATTCTCCCCCAAAGTTTTGTAAAGGAATCATTCTCTTTAGCTTCAGCTCTTCCCCCCTTTGATTTATTTAGAAAACTTATCGTTGCTTAAACTTCAAAATAGCTCCAGCTCCCCCTTTAAAATAGCTCTTATCCTTTGAAGTTTCAACTTGAATACTAAATTTTGATGTAGACAATAACCTTGACTGAGTTCACAAAAGACAACTTTTATCTCTAGAAAATTCAACACATTCGTTATGCCCACAAGAAAGAAACGTATGAATTATGACGTGACAACCAAAGTGCATCTTCAGTTTATAACACCGAATCTGTCTTTTACCGCGAGTTGAATAAGAATTTAGTTTAAGAACTTAATCTGATCAGCTTGCAGGAGGAAGCATCTTTTAGCAAACACTATTAGGCAAGGGTTATAAGAAAATTCTGTTATATATTCAACAACTGATGATAAACGCTCATTATCTAACTGCTTTCTAGAACACTAAACGAATAAACTCAGACCTCTTTTGTTCATGAATTAACTGGATGATTATAAGCACTCAAAACTCCGGAATAATGATTGCAGATACGCAGGATGCTAATCCAATCCAATTAGAGACTAAATTCAAACACCCATTGTCTGAAAATTTTGACTTGCATGAGCTTCGTGAAAATCTGATCAGTTGCTAAAGATATGTGACCAACTGAGGATAAGAATGATGTCACATATGCGTTCAGCGAAAATCTCATGAACAAATTGTCCCCTTCCGCAGACTTAGCACAGGAGTCCCGCTACCCGGTTAGCGGGTGGGGTCAAGGGGCAACGCCCTTGGGGGTCTAGGGGCAACGCCCATAGTGAAAAAAATTTGACAATTAAATCTCATAAGTCAACTTGTCTCAAAATGGGTTCTGAACAACAACTGTTCGCATAACAACAATTCGCAGACCATTAAAACATTTAATGTCACAATTGGCATGGGGCATAAGCTGAAATTTCACTTTTTGCATCAGCCTACATGCGAATTCCTCGCTTTTCGCATAAAACAACATGCAAATTTTGGCTTTTTGGAGGGTACATCATGCGAATTCTGAGCTTTTCGCATACCCTTTCATGCGAAATTTATACTTAGAAAAATTTCATCATCAAAACTTTTTGTATCGATGCGAATTCTATACTTAGAAAATATTTTCATCCTGGAAACCACTTTTCGCATATAATACCATGCGAATTTCTGACTTTTCGCACCAAGTGGCTTGCAAATTCCATCTTTTCGCACACAACTAAGCACAATAGCATACAAATTATTCACTTTTCGCATCCAACTACTTGCGAATTATGTACTTCAAAATATTGTGTCCAAGGATGATGTGTCATGCGAATTCCTCGATACCGAGCCATGCGAGTTCTTCATAGTCATACGAATTCTAAGAATCTTGCGAATGTTGTCAACTGAAAATACAAAAAATCTTCAAATTCTCCTTTGATACTTCAAATTTCGAGGCCAAACTTTGTACATGAGTTCGAAAATAACATTGGAGCACTTATGTAGTTGATGGTCTTCAACGAAGACATCTCTAAATGAAAAATTGATCATCACACAGTAAAACGTATTATTCGAACCAAAACTCCTCACATTTGATCGATTCTTCCTCATTTGATGAAATCACACATTGTGATTGATTCCAATTGATTCGAATCTAAGCATAGAATCAATCTATCATCAAAACTCGTCCAATTCAACTCCAAAGAGAAGAAATCAAAAACTATAGGTACTGTTCACGAGAAAGGTTATTGTTCCATTGAAAAATTATGAATCATGATCGATTTCAATGAATAATTTCACTGATTTGGCTTTGATACCACTTGAAAGTCCGATCCAAGTTCACATAAAATGCACACTGATCACATAAAATAAATAATTTTTTTGAGCTGTTGATTGTTGATTTGTCGAACTAACGATCATTCCAAGTTCTTATTCTTCACTTTCCAAGATGTTAAAGGATTTGCTTTCCATGGGGTCTCAGTCCAAATTGCCAGTTCTATCAATCGAAGAATACCCTCAGTGGAAACGTCGAATGAATCAGTTCTTAAATCACAAGAACAGGGAGTATATGAAGTCTATCATTGAAGGACAGTCAATCCGGTGGTTACAATTCCTAGAAAGCCAGCTACGAAAACTTCTCCTGATATTCTTGTTTGGTATGTGCCAAAGCCTTACCAGTATTTCAGTGAACGAGAGAAGGACTTAGCAAAGATTGATGAAGAAGCTCTCATTTATTTGACAATGGCTATCCCAAATGTCATCTACAACTGTGTAGATAGTCGTGACTCAGCGAAGGCGATGTAGGATGAGCTTGAAAGACAATTTCAAGGAACTGACAGATCCATTAAAGTTAAGCTTAATTAGAGTATTAATGCTTATGAAGGTTTTCGAGCAAAAGAGGGTGAATCATTGGCAAACACATACAATAGGTTCAATGTGATTTTGAATGACTTGAGAAGGAACGACATGAACAAGACTATGTCTGAGATCAACTACAAGTTTATGAGGAATCTCAACCCGGAATGGAAGAGCTACACCATCAATCTTCAGATGTCAAAAGACATGGATCTTGAAGATGTGAATGATATCTTTACTACTTTGTCATAACATGAAGATGAAGTAAAGATGCTGAGTGAAGAGAAGAAAATGGTGAAAGAATCATTAGCTCTGCTAGCTTAAAAGAAAGTGGGTAAGTCAAGTTGTGCTTCTGGTTCCGGATCAAAATCAAAGTCTAAGCTGCTTGAAGCCTATTTGTCTGAGCTTCAAAAGTCTAGTTCTAAGTCTTCGGTGTAAGAGATTGAGGTGAATTCTGATGATGATGTACAAAGGTTTGCTGAGAAATTGTCCTTCATTACCAAGTAGTTCAACAAGAGATTTGGTAAGAAGAAATTTTTTTCCAATTCAAAGTATGAAGGCTACAAAAAAGATAAGACTGAGAAGTTTAAGCCCCGGTATGGAAAGAAGGAAGAGAGGAAGGAAGAGAAGAAGGAAGAGAAGATTGATCTACAAAGCGGAAGATGCTTTAACTGTGGAAAATTTGGACACTTTTCTAAAGACTGCTAGTTCAAGTGGATAAAGAATTCAGAATACTATGCAAAGAAATCATTGATGGCAAAGAAACAAGAAGAAGGGAAAGTGCTCATGGCAGAAGAGGAGAACTGGTTGTGTCAAAGTTCTGATGATGAGGAAGCCCACTTTACCCAAGTTTGCATGATGGCAAAAGTTGAGGAAGATGCTGAGCCTGTTTCTGAACATTCTGATGGTGACTCTGAGGTAAGTGATAATTCTGATATGGTTTATTCTTTAATTTCTCAAATTCAGAGTATGGAAACTAAATTCAATGTGCATAAAAGTAAACTTAGCCATGAACGACAGTCAATGATGATTTTTCATGATGAAAATGCATTGTTGGAAGTTGTGATTGAGGACAAGGAAAAAGGAAAAAGTTGATTTGAAAACTAAGATAACCGAACTTGAAAAGGACTTAGTGAATTTGAATTCTGAAAAGGGTAAATTTTAGATAAAATTTGAAGTTTGCTTTCAGGAACGCAATGAGGCGTATTGTAAGATTAAGCAACTGGATGATCTAAATTTGAAAAGAGGACATACTGAACAAACTCTGAATGTTCTCACAAAGAAACTCCAGGATATTCATTTTTATAATCCAAAACTGGGGTTAGGTTTGTCGGAAAATGATGTTTTAAAAAGAGCCCTTGAGAATTTATATAACTTTGATAAATTGGGTTCAACTGTGAAGAAGATTCCAAATATTTGCGACACGTTTGTAAAAGCTGAAACACCTATATCTGAAACTCCATCAAAAGGTAAGAAAGTAATAGACGATGATCAATCAAGTTGCACTGATTCATAATCAAGTTTCGAATCATTATTTTCCCCACCTTCTTCAAATGAATCAGTTAACGAAGATAAAATCATACCGAGACCAAATGTCAGTATGATGAGTATGAACCTGATACTGATATTTGTGATCAAACCATCTTTTCTGAATCTATTGCTTCTGAATCTCGAAATGGAGCAAAGGTAGAAGAGTCTCCAAATGTCACGAATTTTGATAATCAATCTGAGTTTGTTGAGAGTATGTCTGAAGATATTTTTGAAGAGATGATGAATTCTCTAGATCCTGTCCCGATTTTAAGCAAGCTTGATTCTGACTCCGTGGTTCATCAAACATCTAATTTTGAATAACAAATCTCTGATTTACAAAAGACTCTTAAAGAAGTTGAAGACAAAAATTGTGATCTTCGGTTCAAACTTGATAAATCTTTAGAAGAAAATAAAGAGCTTTGTAAACAAATTAATGATTTGAAAAATTATTTGTTTAAGAAGAATTTATTTGAACAAAAGAAGTTTGATGACAAAAAGTGGAATGTTAGATCAAACCCGGAGTTTGTGACACTTGCTAAGCCAACAGTTGTTTATTCTTCATGTTTTGAAAAACAACCCAGTGTTTTTGAGAAAGGAGAAACTTCTGGAATTAAGACAAAGAATTCACTCTTTAAGAAATCGACTAACAAAGTTTCCTTTGGATTTTCAAATCTGAGTGGAAAAGTGAAAGGAGAATGGAGGAGGAAAGTTTGTGAAAAGAAAATTTGTGAAATTATTTCTGAGAAGGGTGTAAAAGATTGTGTTGTTTCTACTAGTGATGATAGTTTTTCATGTAATAGTTCTACGATCAATAAATGTTAATTTTGTTCCAATAATTGTAAAACTTTTGATAAATCAAAATTCGTGGCATTTGCTCGTAAGAACTTTATTTGTAATCACTATGGTAGCAATTCTTTCTCATTTCACTCCATTCCTCCTATGTCTAAGAATGTTAAAAGCTTTTCTAATGTCAAATCCTTTTTTAAGGGCTCGACCCACCAAATTCATATATTCAAGGCTAAGTTAAATAATTTTTCATAGAAGACAAATTTTTATGATTTAAATGTGAATATGGTTTGGAAATGGTTACCTAAGCCTCGATTTGAATGGAAAGTTAAAGGCAAGGTTGACGATTTTCAAAGGATGAAAGATGCTAACAAGAAAGAACCCATCTGGATATGGGTACCTAAACAAAAGTAAGTATGTTTCTTTTGCATGCCCGTCATCTATAGTTTGCTCAAGGCACATGACGGGGTTCAAGGACTTTTGCATGATTATGTTGAACAACCTACTGGAACAGTTGGATTCACAAATTCTGATCTCAAAGGTTACATTAAAGGACACAAAATGCTTAAAAATAGTTCTGTGACTATTCCGAAGGTTCTTTATGTGGAAGGGCTAGATCATAACCTGTTCAGTACAAGTCAATTTTGTGACATCCTTTACCAAGTCAGGTTTACTATGACACACTGTCACATAGAAGATTCAGACGGTTCTGAGGTATTCAAAGCAGAAAGATATGGAAATTTATATGCTGTTAATTTTCCAACACTTTCAGCAACTCGACCAGTTTCCTTGATTGCTAAAGCTTCAAAGGTAGAAAGTTGGATTTGGCATCATCGTCTTTCTCACCAAAACTTTAAGGCTAAAAAACACATTGGCGAGTAAAGGCATGGTCAAAGGTCTTCCAGAATTACGATTTGAGAAGGATTCTCTATGTTCTGCATGCGAAATGGGAAAGATGAAAAGAAGTTCCCATAAGGCTAAGATAGAATCTTATTGCAAATCGCCGCTTGAAATGATACACATGGACTTTTGTGGCCCGATGCGTACTCAATCAATCAATGGTAAAAAAGTATATCTTGGTTATGATTGATGAGTATTCTAGATATACATGGTTGGAGTATCTAAGAGCCAAATCAGATGCGCTAGACTTAATAATTGCCTTCATCAAGAAAGTGCAAGTTCTGTTAAAATTGCCTATTAAGAAGTTGCGTAGCGATAACGATACTAAATTCAAGAATGAGACTCTTCAAAGTTATCTACAATCAGTTGGGATTGCTTATAATTTTTCGGCTGCTCGCACACCGCAATAGAATGGCGTTGTTGAACGAAAGAACATAACTTTAGTCGACGCTGCAAGGACTATGTTAGCATATTCTGGTCCTCCATTATATCTGTGGGTTGAAGTTGTTGCCACTGCATGTTTCACTCAGAATTGGACTATAATCAATAAGCGATTAAATAAGATAGCGTATGAAATTATAAATAAAAGAAAACCTAAGGACCGTGACAATCTTGGCAAATTTAATAAGAAGGCAGACGAAGGCTACTTTCTCGGATATTCCTTAACGTCAAAGGCCTATCGTATCTACAATCTCCATACCAAGATTGTGATGGAAATCATTAACATGTCATTTGATGAAAATTCAAATTTGACTTATGAATATAATGAGCAAAACACAAGAGTTAATGTTCATGCACTTCCTCATACAACACGTTGGACAAGAGATGACCCCCTTCACAACGTATTCAGTGACGTAAATAGTGGAGTTAAGATCCGTGCAAAGTCTGTAAATTACTTCTTATATAGCAGTTTCATGTGTTCCATAGAGCCTAAAAAGTTCTCGGAGGCTCTTCAAGATCCTGATTGGAGACTTGCTATGCAAGATGAGCTACTCTAGTTTGAGCGGAACAAGGTCTAGCGGCTAATCCCTGACCAAAAGATAAATATGTGATTGGCACAAAGTGGGTATTTAGGAATAAGAAGGATGAGGTGTGAATTATAATGCGAAACAAAGCAAGATTGTTCACTAAGGGTTATTGTCAGCAGAAAGGTATTGATTATAATGAAACCTTTGCCCCTGTTGCAAGGATTAAGGCCATTCAGATATTTCTTTCATACACAGCTCATAAGAATTTCACAGTCTATCAAATGGACGTGAAATCAACATTTTTAAATGGCATAATGCATGAAGAGGTTTATGTGTCACAACCCAAAGGCTTCATGGATCCACATCACCCTAACCATGTCTATGTTCTTGATAAAGCGCTATATGGTCTAAAACAAGCCCCAAGAGCATGGTACGAAACTTTAACGCAATTCCTTCTTGCCTCAAGTTTTAAGAAAGGTATGATTGATTCTACCTTATTCCTAAAGAAACAAGGTGAGGACATGATCTTAATTCAGATATAGGTAGATGATATAATATGTGGGTCTAAAAATCCTAAATTCTGTAAAAACTTTTCAAAGGTTATAGAGACTAGGTTTGAGATGAGCATGATAGGTGAACTGACATTTTTCCTTGGTCTTCAAGTGAAACAGTCCCTAGATGGTATCTTTATCAACCAGTCTAAATACATTCATGATATTTTGAAAAAGTTTAACATGATCGATTGTCTAGTAATGAAAACGCCCATGGCTACTAGCACACTACTAGACGCAGATTTAACCGGTAAATCTGTTGATTAGAAAACGTACCGTAGTTTTATCGGATCATTATTGTATCTTACGGCAAGTAGACCTGATATTATGTTTGCTACTTGTTTCTGCACGAGATATCAAGCTAATCTGAAGGAATCTCATCTTGTAGACGTAAAACGGATCCTTAGATATCTAAAAGACACTCGTGAATTAGGCCTTTGGTATACAAAGGAATCTGGATTTGATTTAACTGCTTTCACAGATGTTGATCAGTCTTAGGTGATAAACTCGTGAATTAGGCCTTTTGTAAGCTAGATTAGAAGAGAACATATGGATCATGTCAATTTTTAGGTGATAAACTTGTAAGTTGGACATCGAAAAAGTAAAACTGTGTGTCCACATCTATTGTTGAGGCTGAGTACGTTGTTGCCGCGAGCTGCTGTTCTCAAGTCTTGTGGATGAAGACTCATTTAAAAGATTTTGGGTACACCTACAAGAGAGTCCCTATCTATTGTGATTCTAAGAGCGCCATAGCTATAACTGCTAATCTGGTTCAACACTCCAAGACAAAACATATAGATGTGCGTTATCACTTCATATAGGATCATGTGGAGAAAGGTGATATTGAAATGCATTTTGTACAAATGGACCACCAGTTAGACGATTTGTTTACTAAGCCCTTACATGTAAAACGCTTTAAGTTTCTAATCAAGAAACTAGGTATGCTCAATATGTCTTCTTAAAGTTTGTCAACTTCTCTTGCATGATTCTATGGGGAGTAGATCTTAGTGTTTGCATTTGTCTAGGAGGAGTTAGAAGATCTCCTTATATTCTTTTGATTTACTGACGAAAGAGGAATCATTTTATATGATTACCAAAAATTTTATTGTTTTACAGGTTATCAAATTGTGACGTTGGCTTCTCGATAATTCTGTTCAAAACCACCGGACTTAAGTGTTTTTCTTCTTAAGGATGCTGAAAAGACACATCTTTTATTATGTGTTCGAGGGGGAGTTTGTTACAAACTTCTACTGTCATATCTGTTTAAAGGGGGAGATAAGAATAAAAAGGAGAAAAGAAAAATATATTTCATTGTCATATTATTATTGCTTTTGTCTAATATTTGACTTTTTACAGATACAGAAGGGGAGTATCTGAGGTTTTTGTCAAAGGGAGCTTAAAAGATAAATATTCATTTTAGGGGGAGTTAAAATTTCTACATTGAAGGTATATCATTCTGAATCTTAATCTCTATCAAATGATGAAAGAAGAACAATTTTCGAATGTGAAAAATGTTTTCTTAAATGCTCAAACCACTTTGTGTTCTTAAATGTTTTATGAATTTCTGAGTGTGATTTTAAATTTTTATCATATGCATACTTTCATGATTAACTGACTGTGTGTTTCTTAAAGATAAATACTTGTGTATTATCTTCTCTGTATACTGTCAAGTATTCTTACACACATTGATTCAGTGTTTTTATTGATTTTGTTATTACCATGTCTCAAAAAAATAAATCTTTTGATGGTAATACTCCCGGTTGAATTCTAATTTGTTTGAAATCAGATGTCATTTCTTAATAATTGTGTTTACATTTTCAAATTGTTTATATCTTGTTCATATAAACAAATATTCGTTCTTTGATATCCCAATATATTTTTCTTCATGATATTTGATCTGATCGAATCATTGTCATATTCTCAAAACACTTAATTTGACTTCATTTCATTCATTCAATTTCATTGTTTTGAGAGATCTTAAATGCTTAAAATGTTCAAATTTCATTCTTATTTTTGATGAGCATACATTTTCTGATAATGATATCTTGTGCTTATCTGTCAACATGAACTGTTGAGCGACACATTGCTTTTAGGACAAATACATGGGATTCAGTGTGAGCGCTTAAAAGACTTCCATGGATTCACGCTAACCATTGTTTCCTACCCCAGAAGTAAACATTGAGTGATTGAGGGGAGAGGGGTCAAAAGAATAGAGAGTGGGTGTGTTCTGAGGTAAAATGGAAAAGAGAGGTTGGTTAGAATCGAGCTCAAATGTTTAAGAGAAAGAGGGTGAGAGATCAGAGTAAAAGAATAATAAACTCTGCACCAAGGTTTTTCTGAGTTGGGCAACCACATTATCTGTTGTTTCACATTTCTTTCGTGAACTTAATTGAAACAGGCAACTAGCCCATGCCAACTCTTGCATAAACCCCACCAGTTACTCATTATTTTCTCAACAAAAGAATGTTTCATATTTTAAAGGGGAAGCAACATATAATCTATTAGATCTTTAGTTTGGAAGATGTTGATATCGAAAAAGAAGGAAAGTTTCCCCACTTTCGACCCTCTCTCATGCACATTGAGTCTATGTAATACTATTGTTATCTCCATGGTTTACATATTTTGAGCCTGTTCAAGCTTTAAATGCTTCAATCGTTGCTACACTTGCACGAGCACACAAGGAATATGTTTTCTTGTCTTAACATTCATAGAAAATTCCTTTGTGGTTTTTCAATGATTGAATGGAAGCTCTGGTGGAGTGAACATCAAAAAGCTCATTTGTGGCTCTGTGCTACTAAAATGCATATTAACTGATCATCTGTTGATT
Source organism: Arctium minus (assembly GCA_954870635.1). Lineage (NCBI taxonomy): Eukaryota > Viridiplantae > Streptophyta > Magnoliopsida > Asterales > Asteraceae > Arctium > Arctium minus. Next base: position 49,335,011 of record OX941094.1, read on the forward strand.
CAGGTTTACCAATCTTAATTTGTCTGAATTTGAAAAGATTGGGTGAATACATTTATGAATAGATGAAATAATGTTCATCTCAGATCAGATGGAGTTCATATTCTCTTTGGGGGAGATTGTATATTTTCTTGAAAGGGGGAGATTGTCTCTATCTCATGAAGACTGTGCTTATTTTGTTAAAGAAGGGGAGATATTTTCAAAGACATTGCTGACGTTGAAATGTTTTGATGATTCTAATTTCTCATAATTCAGCAAAAAAGGGGGGGATATTTCAGAAGATTTCAAAGTCAAAGTGAAAGTCAGAATGTCAAAGAAAGTTGATCGTTGAAGAAAGTTCAAAGTTTGAAGCTTATCTGAAGATAATTTCTGAGATATTTCAAATTATGATCTACCAAAGAGGGAGATTGAAGAAATTATCAATGTTCTGAGGTTTTCAAATTTGGATTGAAAAGAGTTTCAAAGAAAGATTTTCAAGATTTAGAGTTGTTAAAGATTTCATTTTTGAAGATTTTGCAAAAAGAAGATGACCTGAAGATTATTGTCAAAAAAATTTTAATCTTGAATCTAAAGGGGGAGATTGTTAAGTCAAGATTGTATTCAAGATTAAATGAGGGGTCAAAGTGAATTTGTTGTGAAGTGTAAGTAGTTGTTTTGTTAATTGAGTTGTAAGGTCTATTGTGTTGAACAAGTATAAATAGAAGAGTCAATGTATTTGTACAAGAGAGAGACACATACGGATACATGCACATACGCAAAATTAGAGAGATTCTAGAGAGAGAATATTCTAAATAGGTATATGGCACTGTGAGATATTCGACTCCAAGAAATTATTGAAATTGTGATTCAATCAATGAAAGAATGATTTCTACTTGATCAATGTGCATTTTATGTGAACTTGGATCGGACTTTCATTAAACTGTGTCAATGGACCAACATATCCTATGTTCCTTATACCCTCAAAAACTTCAAAGTCAGTAGGAAAATCATCATAAGCATCTCTCCCTTCTCTGTCATTTGCTTCAGAAATATCCAAAATGTATCTCAGCCTTTGATAATTGAGAATAGAAGTGTAGTGATCAATTTACAGTTCAAATTGAGAAACTACTACATTTCCAAATGTCCGTTTGACAAAGTTGATGGTTTTCCAAGCTTACTGTAGGTAAAGCTCTGGAACAACAACTTCATCAACCAATGCAGATCTTAGGGGATGGTTCTGAAGAATCCCAATGACAAGAGGATCTATGTTCAGATGTTCAAAATCCACTTTGTGATTATTAGGTGACATTGCTTCTTCTCTAATGGTGAGATGAGAACTAGATAAGGATTGACACCAGGTTCAGGCTGGTAGTCAGCTCTGGAAGAAGGCATAGGATACTGCCTTGAGGCATGAGGTGATGAATTTTCATCCATCTATACTTGATGCTCAACAGATTGATTTTTAGCCATTGAATACCTGAAAATGTAAAAGATATGGACAAATGTCCAATATGTCAGTGAAAACCAAAGTTTGATTTTGAAAAAAAATCCTTGAAAAAACACCAAGTGTGGAATTCGCATGAAGAGATATGTGAATTCTTTACTTGAAAGAATTAAACTTGACTCAGAATTCGCATGTATAAGTATGCAAATTCTTAACTTGAAAGAATTTAACAATAACAACCAAAATTCGCATGGAACATTATCTTGAAATTTTCCAAGTGTTAACTCTTAAAACACCAAGAACACTTATGAAGATCATCAAAAACTCATGAACAATCAATTTTAACCCATATTACAAAATTGATTTTGATGTTTAAAAATCCAAAATTCTTGAACAGGGTGATTCGATTTTTGGTTCAAAAAACGATTAAACCACTTATTTCAACATTTCAGTCCATTTGAATCATCAATTTAAATTCTTGCTCAAGAACATGAAGAACACTTCGAATATCCATTCGAAGAGTTGATTATTCAAAAACCCCAAAATTTATCGATGAAGTCCAAATGAATACTTGTCCAGGGTTTGATTTTCTCATCTGAATGTAACTTAGGTTCCAATTTTAATCACAAAGAACAATATCTAGATTTAAAGTTCAAAAATATCAAGTTCCAGTCGAAGACGAAGTTGAAAAATCCAAAGCAAAATTCAAATTATAAAAACCCTAATCCACAAATCCAGTCAAGGTAACCTGCAAAGAAAATGATACAAAAACAATAACAACTACAAAATCAAAAACAAAACAAAGTATCAACCTTTGATTCTTGAAAAATTGAAGGATCGAATTATGAGATCGAGAAATCGCACAAGGAGGGTTTAAGAGAATCTAAGTGCAAAATACGTATAAAATGCCAATTGTGAGAAAAGTGATTTATCTGAGGAAAACAATCGTACTTATAGTCAAGAATAAAAGAGACACGTAGCAAGATTTGATTTGGCAATCACTTTTCACATGGCAAAGGGATGCGGATTGTCTTGAAAGAATAAGACAATGTGTGAGAAATTTGCATGGAACGATATGTGAATTCTCTGCCTATGAAAACTATTCGCATGACATTGGATGCGAGTTTCAACTTTTCGCATGACTAAGGATGCGAGAAGTGACAATTCGCATGCCAAAGGGTGCGAAATCTACAAATTCGCATGCAACAATGTGCCGATTCCTAGAATTCGCATACCACTGTGTGCGAATTTTGGACTTAGAAAAATATCCAACAAATTTAAAAAAACATTTTAAAAATGGAAACATGCAGAATAGAAAAATTTTCAAAAATTTCGAAAAACAGAAACTTTCCTAAAAAGAAAAATTTCCACAAATGGACATTTAAGCTAATTTTAATTTCTAAAAACATTTACACACACACACACTCACTCACTCCCTTTTTGAACTTACTCCCCCTTGAATGATAATTTATGTATTGCTCCCCTTGACTTGATCTCTGGTTTGTTCCTCCTTGACTTGGCATTTTGTTGCTCCCCCTTGACTTGAGATGGATTTTATGGACTTGTACAGATATGTTACCCCTTCATACCTGCATTCATTCAATGCATTCAGTGTTCTTTAAAGAAAACTTTTATATTCTTCCCCAAGATATGATTTATCAAAAATATAATATTCTTCCCAAAAACATTCTCTCTAATTATGTATTGTTGAAGATCAAGAAATACTCCCTTAAAAATGATTGACAATCAAGGAATCCTTTAGTAGAATTCTTTGAAGCATGAGTCCTAATCTATTGTGATTAGAAGTCGTCTTTGACTTTGAAGACTGAGTCCTGAACAATTGTGTTTAAAAGTCATAACACCTTTACTCCTTCTTGAGTGTTGCTTCCTGCATCACAGGTTGAACAGGTTTTGGTACCCAGGTGAATTTGGGTCCTTCTTTGTTAGTATGTGAAAACTTCTTAGATTGGTTTCGACCTCTGTGAAGTGTAGTATCATAAGAATGTACATTATAAGAACCATACTAGTTGTAGATATGTGCTTTATGAACAAAATTATCAATGCAATAGTAAGAACAACATAATTTTTTTTAGGTAACCTGATTAAGTGATTTGTAGACTTGATGTAATCAGGCTTAGTAAAAGATTTACCTTTAGATGCTCTGTTCTTGTTTACCTTTGAAGCTTGTGCACTTGATTTTTGTAACTTGTCAGCTTCCGGAGATCCCTTAACTACCCAGATCATCTTATCTTCCTCAGATGCTTTCTTTCCAGATTTTGAAATATAAGCAGCTTGTTTATTCTCTTCTGGCTTAATCAAATTTATTCTCTTCTGGTTTATCTCTATGCCTAGATGGAAATCATACAGATAAGTATAGTTGATATGCCTTATTATAAATCTCTTAATAGTATCTAGAGCAAATACTATCTTAGGATTCCTGATGGTTCTATCTCTGAAATCATGGTACATGAATTCAATATCTCTGAAGTGAATATTGGCAAAATCAGCTTCATTGAAAGTATAAGTCTTCAAATTCTTTCTTTTAACAATGAACTCAGGATACCAAATCTTCTTGAATTTCTTCAAAGTCACCCTGATAACTTCCATAATTTCAGACTTTCTTCTAACATCCTTGCATGTTCTCCCCAAAATCTGAATCATTCTAATGTAATCTTTCTGATATTCTGGAGACTGATCTTGAATCCCCAGAAGTTGAGCTTGATCGATCTGTCTAATATAGCCTACAAAGATCTTAACTCCCTCTTCAAGATATGGAACATGTAAAGCTCATCTGATTCTTTTGATCTCTGCTTTTGTTGGACCAAATTCATCATAACCAGTGAAAGAAGTAGAACCCACCACAGGAGTAACTGAAGGACCTGCTTCAGCTTGTGGAAACTTTTGCACAAGTAGTGGTTCTCTGACAAACTCCGTTTGATTCTCTGGGCTTCCAAGATTTCTCTGGTATGGCAACTCCTTTTCAACATGGACATCAGAAACATGAACATCAGCAACAGAATCAAGATTGACGTTTGCATCAACATTCATACTGACATTCTGATCAGCATCATCAGGTTGAACAACATTGTGATCAGGAAATTCAAACTCTTTGAAGGTTAGGACAGTTGGAACAACACTCGGTTCAGGCAATTAAACATGAACAAGACTTAGATGTAGTTCCTCAAGTGTGCTCAGAGAAAACATGACATTCAGTGCATCTGTGTCTCTGTCCTCAAACAAGTCATCCAAAATACTTGCCTCATGAGCTGGTATCTCCTCAGTTCTCTTTACTATTTCATAAACTTCTACAACTTCATCATCAGAAGGAATTTCAACAAAGTCACTTTTCTGCCCTTATTCTTTGATCTTCCAATACATCTCCATATTTGGCATTGATTACATCAAAAGAATCATCTTCAAGAGCTATCACATCAGGATTTGACAAACCTGTTATCTCCAAAATCTCTTGCCTTGTTGCAATCTTAGGCTTTTCAAACCTTGATTCAACACTTTCTCTAACATACAATACCAACTACAATTGATCATTTAGCTCAGAACCATGATCATCTCCCCTTTCCACTCCTTCAACATTTTCAGCTCTCTCCTCCATCAATTATGTACCACCAGAACCTCTAACAACTGCTTGTTTCTCCCATATCTCCCCCTCATGATCATTATCTGGATCATGATCATGTTCTTTGGTAGAAATAGCTTCTTGGGCTTTGCAAGATGTTTGAACTACCTATTTGAGATCAGATAGATCAAACAAAATGTCAGATTTAAAAGACTTAAACTCTGAGGCACTAACCACATCTGCTGGTTGCACAGATTGTGGCGGTTGACTTTGATGGTGGGATTGCAGAAGGGTAAGAAGATTTTCATCATACTGAGTATCCGGAGCTTGAGATAATAACTTTGCAAGCAAAAAAGATTTAAGCTCATCGATGGATAGATCAGCAAGTTGAGTGTATGGAGTTTGCTGGTTTTGATGGATAGGCTCAGGTTTAGATATTGGATCTTTCCCTTTCAACAATCTCTTAATACCTCCAATTTCCTCCTCAATCTTCTCAAACACCCTGTTTTCAACAGCCTTTAAGGTGCCATTGAGCCTTTCCTTTGACACAAAGTCAGGGTTAGTGACACTGGTATCATGTAGATTAACCGTTTGCATGTCACCTGTGGAAACAACTACATGGCATGTTTTCATCGTTGGCAAAGACGTGTCGTTGACAGGACTTCTATCTGATCCTCGTAGTCCGGATTGCGGATCTACTACATATGTTTTGATCGGGTCACAAAGACTTCCGGTGGTAGATGTAGCAAATAGTGTCCTTGGAATAATAATCGGTAAACGATAAGGCACTAGACTCAATTGTGAAGGAAATCAAGATGAGAATTAGGGTTGCAGTATTGATCCTCCAAATGAGAACCGGGTAGATTATGTGCAAAATCCCCGTGAGAAGTTGAAACTAAAGCCTGTTGAGAGGCAATAGAGTTGTTGGCATCGGTGTGCGATGGCATAAGTGGGCTACTTATGTCTTCACTTGCACGCAATACATGCAGCGAAGTAGTTGATGTGGTTGCCCTTTTGGATATGTAAGTTTGGGTAATCACACGCTCACCATGTTCTTTTCTTTCAGTCTCACTCATTCTCTCATCTGGTTTTTCAACTAATTCTCCCTCAGTCCTCCTTATTTCTCCAACAACTTTAGTAATAACAACATTAGCTTGAGCCTGATCATCCACTTCCATGGCTTCAGCACCAAGGAATGGTTCAAATAAATCTTCTTGATCATCAGCATTAACATCACCAACTTGTTCATCAGATGAAATATTCACATGTGCTTCAGAATGAGCTTGAACATCATCATCATCATCATTATCATTATCATCACCATCTGATTCACCATTATCAGTTGTTTCAGTATCAGTGTATGTCTGTTCATCATCTTTGGAACTAGATGCAGAAGGTTCTGCACTTGTCTCACTACTACTGCCTGCATGTTCTTGTGCATGATCCAATTGATTATTAGAACCATGACCTTCATCGGCAGGTGTTGGGTCTGAAATATGCCAAAAATGGTTACTACTTCTAGTTCAACATGGTTACTACTTCTAGTTCAACATGGTTAATACTTCTGAAGTTAATATTCAACACGGTTACTACTTCTGTGGTTAATGTTGCTAGTTCTAGTTAATGCTGCTAGAAGAAAACAGTTAATACTTCTAGTTGTTAATACTTCTAGTTAGTACTTCTGATATTAATGCTTCTAGTTAATGCTGCTAGAAGAAAACAGTTAATACTTCTAGTTGTTAATACTTCTAGTTAGTACTTCTGTTATTAATGCTGCTAGTTGATGGTTAATGTTGCTCAACAAGATTAGTACTGCTAGTTCAAAGTTAGTACTGCTTGAAGAGATTAATGCTGCTGAGCATTGTTAGTACTGCTAGAGTTAATACTGCTCAGAGTATTAATGCTGCTTATGATTAATACTGCTTATAAGATGGAGATCTGCATGAAAGGATAACAGCTGGATAATCTGAAGATATACATGGAAGCTTAGAGATATACATGGAAGCTTGGAGATATACATGGAAGCTTGAAGATAATGATGGAAGATATTCTGAATATATTTTATTAATTGTAATTATCTTTTATTCTTCAATATATGTATAGATTTGTTTAGAATTGCCAAGTAATTTTTGTGAGAATAATTCTGAATTTTAATTCTAGAGAGAAAATCAACCTCAAGGCATAGATCCTAATTCTAGAGAAGTAGAATTCGTATTGGTGAGCCTGTTCATCAATATTGAGGTTGAGTGAGTAATCTTGTAACTTCAAAGCATTAAATACAAGTTTACAGTTTGTTCTTCATATTTTCTGTATTGATTTACTATTTCATTGGATATCAAAGTGTTATTCCGCAAACTTCTTTGATATTGTTTCTGAGAATTAATTCTTGTTGAGAATTCGATCCTGACAAGTGGTATCAGAGCGAGTATTCTCAGAAACCTACATTCAAAATCACATCATCATGGCTAAAGGTTCAGAGTCTTCAAGCTCAGAAATTCCTACAGAGGTAACATCTAATCTTTGTTCCAAATCCTGTATTGAAACTGTTAAAAGGTACAGGGATCACAACCAGAAAATGAGTGATGACCTGAAGAGATTAGAAAAGGACATAAAAGACTATGTTAGGATTGTTGAGAGGTTTGAAGAGCAGATTAAGAGCTTTCAAGCCAATGAGCTTCAACATTCCTATGACACAAACTACTGGAAGTGGGAGAAGAATGACCTAGAACTTCAGCTGAAAAAGTCTAAAGAGGAGAATGAGAAGATAAAGAGTGAGTTTGAGAAAGCCAATCTGGATATTGAGAAATTTTCCAATGCTTCTAAAGCAATGGACTCTTTGCTCCAAACTCAAATCCATGACAAACTTAGAAGAGGAATAGGTTGTAACACTACATCACCACCATACAACAACAATTACATCCCTCCTATATCAGACTTGCTAGAGACCAAGAATAGGAAGGAATTGTCTGATGAAGCCACTAAGGTAGATCCATTAGACAAAGTGGTGGTTGAAACAGACTCTGAAGGAGAGTACTCTAATAATAAGAGTAAGGAGAACACTGTGAGTGGTGAGATTCCCCTAGAAAATCACATTATCACCAATGAGGGATGTGGAAAGACTTGGATCAAATCCAAGGACATAGAGAAGACAGAGGGAAAGTCTGGTAAGGTCCACTACAAACAGACAACAGTTGTGAATCCTGTCCCTTGCAAACAGTGTACTTGCAATAAATCTGAGCCCCAAAAACATGATAAAAGGAGGGGAAATCAGAGAAATTGGAATAATCAGTGGGCACAAAAACAAGGGGTTGATCTAAGTAAAATCAATAGACCAAAACCTTGTTTTATTTGTGGAAAGCTTAATCACATTGCCAAATACTGTTATTTCAATCCTATAAACCAAAGAGTAAATTTTCAAAGACAAACTCAAAACTCCTTTGGTTATAGGAAGCAAGGAAGGAATCAAATGGCTGAGAACAGAGCACCTAAAAAGTCTCATGTTCAAAATAAGTTTGCTAAACCAAAGAAAAATACTCCAAATAAGCCAAGGAGTAATTTAAAGACAAAGAAAGCAAACAACTTTGTTCAAGTTTGGGTTCCAATTGTAAAGAAACCTGTTAGTACTGCTATCCCAGATAGTACTGCTAACAGAAATAGTGTTGCTGCAACCAATACTAGTGCTAACAAGGATAGTGCTTCTACTAGTATTAATGTTGCAAAGCCTATAATCTTGACAAAGTATTCCAGCCATGAGATTCCTAAACAACTCATTCAGACCAAACTGACAGATTATATAAATGAGAAAAGACAACCCAAGACCACTTTGGCTTGGGTTCCCTCAAAGACTAACTGATTTATCAAGTGTGCAGGACAATCAAAAGCTCAAGAGGAAGAGCATTTTGGAATGAAGATAATGATTGCTCTTGGCACATAATAAGGAACATGGATTGCCTTCAAATTCTTTAAAAAGATTTGATGGAGGACATGTTACTTTTGATCCTGCAGAAGGTAAGAAAAGTGAAAAAGGTATAGTTTCAAAAGATAAAGTAACTTTTGAAAATCTTATGATATATGGTACTACTAACCTTGTGTCTGTAAGTGTTTCAGGTTGCTAATACTGAAAGGTAGTTAGTACTTCTAGTTCAGTGAAAACTGTCAGACTGTGTTAATGCTGCTGGTATGTGTTACTACTGCCAGTTTGTGTTAATGCTGCTGATAAGTGTTACTATTGCTAATGTAAGTTTTCTATACCTAAAAATGATCTTCAATGATTTAATGTCAAACCTGGATATCAATCAAAAATCTTTTATCTGTATCCAAGGTTTGTACAAGAAGTACTTAATAAGGAATTGACGGATTAACCTCATTTTAATGAGATATATGTACCTAAACCCCCTAAAGGCAAGGTTTTCTCAAACATGAGAAGATCTGCTAGGGACTCGGAAGGAGTTGATATACCATTGTTCTCTAGAATGATGGTGATGTCCCACAATCAAGAAGGTAAGGCATCAGGGTCAAAGCCCTCATTAGACCAACCCACTGATGACCTATCCACACCTTCCACTACCAAGCATAAATCTTCAGATTCCTTTTTGTCAAACCAACATTCCCCATTACTATATTATATAAGAAAAGATACTGAAGGTTCCTTCCCTTCTTGTATCCTCAACCTCAAAACCTACAAGCCCTCTGATGGAGCATTTTTCATCAGAGAATATCCAAAGGGAAACCATAGAGGTGTCTCTCAACCTCAAGAAGGTGCTCAATAAGGAGATGCAAGAGCATATGGGTTGTAAGGCTCACACTACTGACTTTGCACAAAGTGCAGGACAGGACAGTGTGAACATATCTAAGACCTTCCCCATGGCAACTTTAGATGAGTAATTATCTAAAGGTCCCAGGTGCCAAGAGACCAAGGGAGTAGAAGGTGCTTCTGTTAGACAGAAGATCTCTACTAAAAGATCCAAGGATCCTTCAAAGGTGGTAAAACATCTAAAGGAGGTGAGGACAGTTTAACTACAAAGAATTGATGGATACACTTGGTACAATTTGTCTGAAAGTTCACAATCAAATTATGGAGATAAAAGAGATGAAAAGATCATGATTATTTTAAAAAGGGGGAGACTTAAACATCTGAACTTGAGAAGAATTGAGAAGGAGAATCAAGTTGATATGAAATCTTATTTTGAGGGGGAGATAAGTGAAGAAGCTGAAACAAAGCAGTAACTACAACAGAAACAGAAAAGAAGATAACAGCAGAAACTGAATCAAGAAGAACTAGTAATTGCAGAAAGTTTTGAAATTATCATAAAGACCCTATGCTGAAGAACTTAACTTCTCAGTTTTGAAAAGTTAAGTTAGGGGGAGATTGTTGGGTCTGAAATATGCCAAAAATGGTTACTACTTCTAGTTCAACATGGTTACTACTTCTAGTTCAACATGGTTAATACTTCTGAAGTTAATATTCAACACGGTTACTACTTCTGTGGTTAATGTTGCTAGTTCTAGTTAATGCTGCTAGAAGAAAACAGTTAATACTTCTAGTTGTTAATACTTCTAGTTAGTACTTCTGATATTAATGCTTCTAGTTAATGCTGCTAGAAGAAAACAGTTAATACTTCTAGTTGTTAATACTTCTAGTTAGTACTTCTGTTATTAATGCTGCTAGTTGATGGTTAATGTTGCTCAACAAGATTAGTACTGCTAGTTCAAAGTTAGTACTGCTTGAAGAGATTAATGCTGCTGAGCATGGTTAGTACTGCTAGAGTTAATACTGCTCAGAGTATTAATGCTGCTTATGATTAATACTGCTTATAAGATGGAGATCTGCATGAAAGGATAACAGCTGGATAATCTGAAGATATACATGGAAGCTTAGAGATATACATGGAAGCTTAGAGATATACATGGAAGCTTGAAGATAATGATGGAAGATATTCTGAAGATATTTTATTAATTGTAATTATCTTTTATTCTTCAATATATGTATAGATTTGTTTAGAATTGCCAAGTAATTTTTGTGAGAATAATTCTGAATTTTAATTCTAGAGAGAAAATCAACCTCAAGGCATAGATCCTAATTCTAGAGAAGTAGAATTCGTATTGGTGAGCCTGTTCATCAATATTGAGGTTGAGTGAGTAATCTTGTAACTTCAAAGCATTAAATACAAGTTTACAGTTTGTTCTTAATATTTTTTGTATTGATTTACTATTTCATTGGATATCAAAGTGTTATTCCGCAAACTTCTTTGATATTGTTTCTGAGAATTAATTCTTGTTGAGAATTTGATCCTGACAGCAGGAGGTGTCATTGAATGTGGGGTAACAACCCATGACCCTAAAGCCTCTAGTCTTGGTCTTCGACTCCCTCCTGAGCCCCTCTCGGTGTTTTTTTCTTTTCTCTACCCATTTCTGTACCCCCGAGGTATCAGAAATCATCACTGACTTCGCTCACCTAGGGGTTAAGCCTTGGGTAGGGATAAACGGTTCTGGTTGCCCCCATAGACTCTCTATATTCTATGACACTATCACACTCTGGATCTGCATAGTCTAATAAGCTCTCAGACACATGCATAGTGTATGGAAACTCTCTTTTCTGCTTCATCAAGTATCTCATCTCTTTGTATGCAGCATGAGGATGATTTCTACTCTTTGGTATCTGTGGATTACTCCTCAGCATAGTTCTAACAATGAGAGCCATAAACCTCTGATATGGTACATAGTTTGGTGCTTTGGATGTCTTCTTAGAAACACCTTTTCATACAACTCAGTCCAGAAAACTGTGCATAATCTATGTGTCGGTCATGAACAATAGAGTAGAAGAGGTTGAGAATATGTATGCTGAAATTAGCTGTTTCATATATCTTTGCTGTAAGGCATCTGTTGATGACAGAGAATAGGGTATAGTAGAATGGTGGCAGATTATTCTTTTTGAAGTGACTGACTTGAGTCAACTGGCCCAGATACCCCATATCTCTTATGCCTTTGAGAACATGAGCATCTGATGGTAGTTAATCATATGAAGTTCTCCCATCTCTTGCTGATTCAGAAGGAAGGCTCAAGGTGAGTCTTAGACTTTGTTTGGTCAGAACAGATGTAAAATGATATATCTCCAACTTGAATATATGTATTCTCTCTCCTTGTCTTTGACATGAGTAAACCTGATTGTCTTCCAAGCTTGTTGCACATACAGTTCTGGAACTACTGCAACTGTTGTAAGAGCATTCCTCAAAGGATGGTTCCTTAGAATATCCAATACCAGGGGTTCAATGTGGATACTAAATTGGAGATGATGATTTTTTGTTTGTCGGGGTTTCATCTTAGTAGATGATATGAGAAACAAATCTAGATTTGCATCATGTGGCACTTGGAAATCAGATCTAGATAATGGTATTGGGCACTGTTCAGAAGCCTCTTGATGTGGTGAATGTTCACCAGTCTGAACATGTTGATCTACTAATTGATCCTCCATTGGTACCTGTAAAGATTGAACAATAATGGACATGGTCCAAATGGGTTATTGAAAAATGATTTTGACACTTGAAAATCACAATTTGAAATACACTAAGTAAATAATTCGCATGATAAGGATCTGCGAATTCCTTCCTTCCTTAGGAAAATATGACAAATTCAAGGAAACAATCAAGAATTCTTATAAAAGAATTCGTAGACTAGAATTTGTATGATGCAATATACGAATTCCTCTCTTGAAGAAATATTTGACACAGAAAACCCTAGAATTCGTATGAATCGATTATGCGAATTATTTACTTCAACAAAAATATGACAATGAGATCAAGAATTCGTATGGAGACTGAAATGTCAAGAATTCGTAGAACCTTCAAATTTTCAAAAAATTAAAGATTTTTCTTGAAAAACTTCTAAGTGTTGAAGAACACCAAGAACACCTTTAAATCTTCAAGCAAACCCAGATTTCAAAAATTTAATTTTGAGATTTTAGCCTAAAATTTTGATTAATTTATAATCGATTTGAGATTAGAGACATGTTAAATCAACAAACTTTGATTATTAATCATTAATTTGACCGTTAAAGTCAGACTCTTCATCAAGAACATACGAACTGTTTGAAGTTCACAAGTCCAAACAAATCCCAAGAACCAAGAATTAGATTAAAGATTTATGTTACTGAAGTTCGATAGTATATTCTTAGTTCAGATCAACATCAATAAATTATCAAGTACGAATTTTAATCAAAAATTTGAAGAGTCAGACAATGTGATTCCCAAATATATCACGTTCTCAATGTAAAACAGAAATCAATATGAGAATCGAAGCTACATGTCATTGATTCAATCAAAAGAATTACAAATCTAACTTTCTCTCACTACTCTCTCTCTAGAATGATGTAACAGTAATCCTCTTCTCTAATCTGCTCCCTTCTCTGAATCTGAATCTTTTCAAATGACTTACTTTCTTACCAATTATAAAGACCCCAAGGTATTTATACCCTTTACACAAATACAAAGAAAACAAACAAAATACAATATGTTGACTTTGACTTTTAGTACAAAATGACTTTGACTTTTACTGAGAGTTGACTTTCCAGGTTTGACTTCTTGTAATTTGATCTTCAATATTTATGATCTTGAATCCAACAAATCTGTGCTCTAACATTCTCCCCCTTTGGATCAAGATCATTACTAAAAAGATTTAGCAATGCGATCTTCTCTCTTTAAGCTCGATTGAAATAACTAACCCTTGGATCAACCTTTATCTTCTCTTGTAATCTCCCCTTTGATACAAACATGATTTTTCTCAATCAATCAACATGCTCCCCCTATTAGTATGAGATATTTACATTCTCCCCTTTCTATCTCTTCAAAATATTTCAACAATCTTTTCTCAAAATCTGATCTTCAAGAATAATAACATTCTCTCCCAAGGTTATAAAACCTCTTTCACAAACCAAATTTCAGCAAAATCTTCAAAGTCTTTCAGCTTTCAATCAATCTTGAGAAATTCATTTCTTTAACTCTTCTCCCCCTTTCTGATGATTAGAGTATCGATATCATCAAAACTTCTTCAAGAAATGTCGTTAACTGTTCTGATCTGTCCAAGAGCCTCTGATTCGTTGCCAATTCGAACAAAGTATTCATCCTGATCTTTGCAAATCTAGACAAAATAGGAATGTAACACCTGAATCAACAAATGAATCAGTTAAAATGCCTGTCAGTAACACGAAGTCACTGTGTGTAACGAATACACAATATAAAGGAGCTTTAATTATGTTCACTCCCCCAGGGCTTCCATCCAAGCATCGAAACACCACAAAGAAAATTTCTATGAATGTTATGACAAGAAAACAAATTCCTTGTGTGTTCGTGCAAGTGTAGAAAGAATTAAGCATATGATGAATGCTTTTATAAAGGCTCAACATTGTGTAAACCACTGAGACAACAATAATTAAACACAGACTCAATGTGCATGATTGAAGTGCGAAGGTGGGGCAGACTTCCTTCTGTTTCAATATCCAGATTTTCCAAATGAAAATCAGATAGATTATATGTTGCATCCCCTTGAAATATGAAACATTTTGTTTTTAAGAAGAAAATGAGTGGCTGGTGGGGTTTATAACAAGAGTTGGCATGGGCTATTTGCCTGTTTCAATAATGTTCACGAAGAATTGTGAAGCATTAGTAATGTGGCTGCCCGACTCAGAAAGTAGTTGGTGTAGAGTTTGATATTCTTTTACTCTGATCTCACACCCTCTTTCTTTTAATTCAATAAGCTCACATCTAACCAAACTCTCTTTTCCATTTTACCTCAATGCATAACCCACACTCATTTCTTTTCGACTCCTCACACTCAATCACTATGGATTAACTTCTTGTGTAGGAGACACTGCTAATCGTGAATCCATAGAAGTGCATGTAAGTCCTAGCATAAAGAACCCATATTTCCTATAAAGCATATGTTGCTCAATATGGTTTAACTTGAACAGTTAAAGCGCAAATACAAGTCAGATATGTATATGCTCAGAAATATAATCATGAAGATATGAGCATTTTTAAACATGGAAGTATTTTCAAACAAATATATTGAATGAATAGATAAGAATGCAAAAGACTTGTTTGAAAATCTGACATTATACGAAAATGATCAGAATCAAATGATATAACAATTAAGGCTTATGGTCAAGAACAATGGATATTGTCTATACGAACCAAGATATAGACATTCTTGAAATAACGTTTCGAAATGAAATGACGCTAAAAAATTCATTGAAATACAAGCGGGGTGTCTTACCATCGAAAATTATGTTTCAAATTTGAGACATGGTAAGAACATTTTAAACAAGAAAAACAAACCGGTGTGTGTAAATACTCGAAAGTATATAGAAAAGACAATACATAAGTATTTATCTTTGGAAACACATGGTTTATAATCATGTAAGCACAAGTAAATATTGAAAACATTTAAAATCACATTTCCAATTAATGAGATATGTTTAAAAATCGGGAAGTGGTTTAAACGTTTAAGAACATGTTTTCTATGATTGAAAGTTGTCCTTCTTTCAACCATATTTGAGATTAAGATAAGAAATTAACCTTTTTCGATTTTTTTTAAATCTCATGAAGTCAACTGTTAGCCCCAAATCTGAACCAATGAAAGTATTGAAAATAACTAATTCTTCATCTAAAGACTTTCAAGGGACATCAACAAGTCTGTGTCTGAAGTCAGTTCAGAGTGAGTCTGAAGAAACCAAGTCTGTCTCTAAAGTCAGTTCAGAGTCAGTCTGAAGAAAGCAAGTTTGTCTCTGAAGTCAGTTCAGAGTCAGTCTGAAGAAAGTATGTTTGTCTCTGAAGTCAGTTCAGAGACAATCTCAGAAAGACATTAGAGAGCCCCTCATCAGAGATCTTACTTCAGAGCTCTGAAGATTTTCACTCTGAATTTCTTGACAAAGAAGAACAGATGACACGTCACCTTGTGATAAGATTTACTTTTAGAGTAGGTCACTGTTCAAGCATGTCTTGATCTTACCTCTTAGGTAAGACACTGTTCAATATCTTGATCTTACCTCTTAGGTAAGAAACTGTTCAAGCCATGCTTCTATTTGTCAGATAAGTACACTGTTTACTTTATGGTCCTATAAATAGGACCATCACCTTATTGTTCAAAGTGTGCTTAAGAAGTCTTATAACTGATAATATAAGTTGAATATTTTATTCATAGAATATCTTGTTTATATATTATTTGCTTTATGAACTATGATATTTGAATCTCCTTTGATATTAAACTGTACTGCTTCCGCTGTTATTACTTTTATTGTTTATATCATTATTGTGAGATTAAATCTGGGATCCAACAATTGGTATCAGAGCCTTCTTTGTTTTCTAAACAAAGTAAGATCGCATCTGCATACTCGGATAGATTTACATCTCATTGATTCTAACTTTCAATATCTGTGCATGTTCAAATAAACCTGGTTTATTAAAGAACACCATATGCTCAAGATTTGATAGTAAATCACTGTTCAAAACAAAAAGCATCTGTTCTTCAAATCTTCATCTTTTTCTTCAAAAATGGCAAACTCAAGAATAAGTGCCATTTAAACAGCTGGGTCATTAACAAAACCTCCTACACTTTTAAGGGATGAATATCCCCAATGGAAGATAAAGATGGTAAATTTCTTAGAAGGTATGGACAATGATCTTTTTAGATCAGTGAACGTTGGACCTCACATTCCAATGGTGTTGGTTCCAAGAGTTCCTGCAACAGCAGATACTGCTGAAATCCCTGCATATTATGAAAAGAAAACCACAAACTTCACTGATGAAGAAACTAATATGACGGATAATGACTCAAAAGCTGTTAGAGTACTTATAATGGCCATTCCCAATGATATCTTTCAAGAACTTGATTCTTGTAAAACTGCAAAAGAGATATGGGATCAGTTGTTAAATCAACTTGAAGGAGGCCTACAAACCCAGGAAAATAGAAGAAATCTATGCATCAATGAATATCATGATTTTCATGCTCTACCAGAAGAAATATTACACCAAACTTACTCAAGATTCAACATTCTTATCAACAAATGCAGAAAGTTTGGAGTCATAAGAACAAAAGAGGAAAACAACGTTCTTTTCTTGAAAAGCTTAAATGAAGAATGGTAACAACTGTCCATGTCTATACAAGCCAATCAAGATCTTGAGTCATGGTCATTAACTGACATTTATGTCACTCTTGTTGCACATGAAAAGGAAGTTATGAAGCAAAAATGAAAACTGTCTTTAGGTGGACCCCTTGAACTTGTTTCAAAACAAATTTCGAAAGAAAACAACTGTGAAGAGTCACAAAAAGGTATGGAAACAAAAAGAAGATCCAAAAAGGTCCTAATGGCAGAAGAAAATCATTCAGATTCAGACTCAGAAGAAGATATCAATGCCTTCGCCAAATCTCTTGCATTAATCACTCATCAGTTTAACAAGAAATTTGGCAAGAAAGTATTTGAAGGAAGGAGAGGAAATGAAGAAAGAAGAAATCCTGAAAGAAGATTTCAACAAGATGGTGTCAAATTTCAACAAGAGCCCAGATTCACTCCATATAGTGATCAAAAGGGTACAAACTTCAACAACAATGATGCAACTCAACAATCAAGACCTCAACAATCATTTCAACCAAGGTATCCACAGCCACAGAGATATTTCAAACCTCAAGAACAGAAGCTAGAGACAAGTACTGACACTCTTCCAACAAATCAAAATGATGGAAGATGTTTCAAATGTGGAAAAATAGGCCATTTCTCTGCAAACTGCAGAGGAAAACTTGTCAAAGATCAAGATTACTACAAGAACAAATACAAGTACAACGTAAAAGAAAGAGTTCTTGTAGCAGAAATGGAAGACTGGTTATCAGACTCAACAAGTGACGGCGAAGAAGAACCTACTAATCTCTGTGGTATGGCTTTTTTCAGATGGAAATCAAACTGATGGAGCATCAGAAGACAACTCTGAAAAGGTAAACTCTCTTTATACCTCTGACAGTGATCCTGATATAGATGCTTTTAAACTAATTAATGAACTTCAGGATCTAGAGCAAAAGTCTCTTGAAGAGAAAAAGAAAAGAGAGCAAGTGACAAAAGAGCTCAATTTTTTTCAAAAGAGAAAAGAATCTTCTGGAATCAGAAAAGAAAGAATTTTTTCTTGAAAAAACCAAACTTGAAGACTCTCACAAGCAAAAAGAAAAATCATTTTCAGAAGAAATAAGGAAAATTGAGAAAGTTTTAAAAGGAAAAGAAGAAGAAGTAAATAAATCTGAGTATGAAAGGCTCAATTCTATTGCCTTGACCAAATTTTTTCAAAAGGAAAGAGAAATCCTACATCAATCTCTTGATAGAAAAAATCTTCGAATTAAAAGCTATGTTAATGCACAAGGTGTTTTCGACAAAATAAAAACTCAAATGGACTCTCAAGGGCTGGGATTCAATGAGTTGAATTCATTCACTGGATTGGAGAAAACTTCACTTTCTTCCACTTTCCGTATGGGAAAGGTCCAAAGCTTTGAAGGTACATCTCTGAATAATTTCAAAAGAATGAAAACATCAGAGGGATAAAAAACAAGAGCTTTGAATTTCAAAAATACTATATACTCTGAAGTAAAAAACTTTCAAAAGTCTGTGTTACAGATAAAAGAAGAAACTTCAGAGGTACTCTTCACAAAACCTCAAAGTAATGATCCCAAAGAAATTTTCAGATTTGATGCTTTCATCTCAAATTATTCAGAGACATCGGAACCAAGTACCTCTGATACAAGTACTTCTGAAAATGAATCTCAGAGTTCACTTAATCCGTATGCCCCTCTGTATTCACCAAAGTCAGATGAAAACATCAGAACTACATTTGAAGATGATGTTAAAAAGATATTGAAAGAAAATGTCATGGAGGACTTAAAAAGAAAAGAAAGCATGAAACGGATCATTAAAGTCTCTAGAACAAAAGAAATTGAAAAACCAATAGAGATAGCTATCTCTATTAAAACTAAGAGAGACTTTCTTGATTCGGATTCAGAATCTGATCAAGAGATTGATGAACAGATTTTTTGTAAACCAGAGAATGTAATTCACAAAAAGATAGAAACTGTTGGGTCTGGTATTTTGAATGTTCCAATTTCAATTTTGAAAACCAAAACCAGAATACCAATAAGTCCTGATTTTGCAAATATGTGTTTACAAGCTAAAACGTCTCTGGAACTTGAAAAAGAATTACAAGAAAAGGCAAAGAATAAAACAAACACTTCTGAATCCTACACCTATAAAACAATAAAATTCTCTCCTAAACAAAAAGGCAAATGGACAAAAACTAACCATATTGATCATGTTTGTGCAGTAAGCAACAAAGAAAAGAAGATGTTTTTGATCAAGAAAAAGCAACTTGAAAAGAAGACTGTCTTTCAAGCAAAAAGGAAAGAAGTAGTTAGGGATACATGTAATATTCCTAATGCTAGTTTCAAAAGAAGTCAAAATGTAACAAATGCTTTTATTAAAAAGAAAAACTTTGCTCCTACTTCTTCTTGTTCTATTAATTGCAACTGCATTCATCTCTTGATCAAACTGAAAAATCATTTCAGAGGATCACATTGTCTTCTGAATCAATCTCTGAAAAATATCTCAGAGACAAAATTTCAACAGAAGACAACAAACGACAAGACATCAAAAGAAGAGATGCCAAAAAGTCATACAAATCCACCAAAGTCTAACAAAAAAGGACCCATAATGAGATGGGTACCTAAGAAACAATAATCTGTCTTGCAGAATCAGTCAATGCCAATCTAGCACCTAGATTCTGGATGTTCAAGGCATATGACTGGAAATAAGGAACTGATATCCTCATTCAAAGCAAAATCTGGAGGAGCAGTTACTTTTGGATACAATGTGCAAGGACAGATTAAAGGATATGGTGAGTTGTCAAGAGGAAATGTTTTAGTATCAAAGGTTGCTTATGTGGAGGGATTAAAACACAATATGATCAGCATAAGTCAACTTTGTGATCATTGTTTTGATGTGAAATTTCAAAGAAAATATTGTTCACTTGTCCACTCAGAATCAGGTCAAGAACTACTCAGAGCAGACAGAAAAGGTAACCTCTACAGAATGAATTTTACCAAAATAAACGACACTGATTCAGAGAAACTTTGTCTTGTATCTCTAAATAGTGAGGAAGTCTGGCTCTGGCATAAAAAGTTTTCACATCTAAACTTTTCCTCACTTGATAAATTAGTTAAACTTAATTTGGTTAAGGGATTACCATCTCTGAAGTTTAACAAAGATCATCTTTGTTCTGCTTGTGAGATGGGAAAAATGAAAAGATCTTCTCATAAAACCAAAAGTGAAAACAATTGTCCTAGACCTCTGCACATGCTACATGATGACCTCTGTGGTCCTATCTCTTTACAGAGTCTAGCAGGTAAGAAATACATTCTGGTTCTGATTGATGAATTTTCCACATTCACATGGATAGAATTCATCAGAGTCAAATCTGAAGTACCTGATATTTTGATAAGATTGTTGAAAAGATTACAGGTTCTATTTAGCAGCAAAGTTCAGAAACTAAGAAGTGATAATGGAACCGAGTTCAAAAATGCCAAAATCAATTCATATCTATCAGAAGAAGGCATTACTCCTAACTTTTCTGCAGCAAGAACCCCTCAGCAAAATGGAGTAGTTGAAAGGAAGAACAGAACACTTGTTGAAGCTGCAAGGACAATGCTAGTTGGATCTGATATTTCAACAAATTTTTGGGCAGAAGCAGTGACATCAGTCTGCTTTACTCATAATAGAGCTACAATTGTCAAGAGATTTCAGAAAACATCCTATGAACTCATTAACAATAGGAAACCTGATGTTAAATATTTTCATGTTTTTGGATGTAGGTGTTACATTCTGAACGATAGAGAATCTCTTGGAAAGTTTGACAAGAAAGCTGATGAGGGCAAATTCATTGGATATTCTTTAGCCTCAAAAGCTTTCAGAGTGTTCAATCTTAGAACAAGGACCATCCAAGAGAGCATCAATATCACTTTTGAAGACAATAAAAGCTCTGAACAACAAGAAAGTCTCTCAACACCTATCTCTGAATCATCAAGAGAATCTGAATTAAACAGAATATTTGAAGATTTCTTTGATGAAGATAACCCAAAAGTAATCTTCAGAGATAGACCAAGAGAAAATTCAGAAGGACCCCAAGATACAGGTACAACCCTTTCTGGACCCTCTGAATTAACATCTTCTGTTTCACCAAATTCAGATCAGCAAAGTGAATCAGAAGAAGCTGAAGATCAAAAAGAGGATGATCAAGGAGTGTCTGAAGTAACTCCAGAAACAAATAGTGAAGAAATTCAAGAATCTGCTTCACCATCTCGGGAAACAACTTCAGAGCCTCGGAACAGCACAACAGAGATGTCACCAACTGTCATCTCTGAAGCTCAAACTCCACCCCAAATATTTGCTCCAATCTCAAGATGGACAAAAGATCATCCAATTGATCAAATCATTGGATCCTCATCAGAAGGAGTTAAAACAAGATATGCAACAAACAATGAATGCTTCTACGTAAACTTTTTGAGCATTATTGAACCAAAGAAGGTAAAAGAAGCTCTTGAAGATCCTCATTAGATTTTTGCAATGCAGGATGAACTTCATGAGTTTGTAAGAAACAAAGTCTGGACCCTAGTTCCCCTTCCCAAAGGAAAATTTGCAATTGGAACAAAATGGGTTTTCAGAAACAAAAAGGATGAGGATGGAATAATAATCAGGAACAAAGCCAGGTTGGTTGCTAAAGGATATTACTAAGAAGAAGGTATTGATTATGTTGAAACCTTTGCACCTGTAGCTAGGCTAGAAGCAATCAGAATCTTCTTAGCCTATGCTGCACACAAAGGATTCAAAGTTTATCAAATGGATGTTAAATCTGCCTTTCTACATGGTAAATTAAATGAAGAAGTTTATGTCCAGCAACCACCTGGATTTGAAAGTACAGAGTTTCCTAATCATGTTTATTATTTGTATAAGGCTCTGTATGGACTTAAACAAGCTCATGTAACTCTGTCCACTTTTCTGATTAAAAATGGATTTGACAAAAGGCACAATTGATACAACATTATTCATCAAAAGGTACAAAAATGAGATGCTATTAGTACAAATTTATGTTGATGACATTATATTTGGCTCTACAAATCAAAAGTATTGACAAGTTTTTAGAGTTGATGAAGTGTGAATTTCAGATGAGCCTCATGGGAGAATTAACTTTCTTTCTGGCTTACAAGTAAAACAAACTTCAGAAGGCACTTTCATAAGTCAAACTAAATATGTCTCTGAAATTTTAAACAAATACAAACTCAATGATTCAACTTCTATGAAAACGCCTCTAGCCACCGGAGTCAAACTTGACTCTGATCCTTCAGGACAATCTGTGGAAATAAAAACCTACAGAGGCATGATAGGTTCACTATTATACTTAACTGCAAGTAGGCCTGACATAATGTTTGCAACATGTATTTGTGCTAGATATCAAGCAAATCCAAAAGAATCTCATTTATATGCTGTCAAAATAAATTTCAGATACCTAAGAGGGTCACCATATTTAGGCCTCTGGTATCCAAAACTTTCTAGTTTTGATCTAACAGCTTATACTGATGCAAATCATGCAGGATGTAAGCTTGACAGAAAAAGTACCTCTGGGTGCTGTCAGTTACTGGCAATAAGCTGGTAAGTTGGTCATCCAAGAAACAAAACTGTGTTTCAACTTCAACTGCAGAGGCAGAATATGTTGCTGCTGCTAGTTGTTGCTCTCATGTAATATGGATGAAAACTCAGCTCAGAGATTATTGCCAACAATATGAAAGAATACCCATTCTGTGTGATTCAAAAAGTGCCATAGCCATCTCTGCCAATACAGTACAACATTCAAAGACAAAGCACATTGATGTAAGGTATCATGTCTTAAAAGATCATGTTGAAAGGGGAACAATAGAAATGTATTTTGTACCTACTGATCTCCAACTTGCTGATATTTTCACAAAAGCTTTAGATGAACGAAGGTTCAATTTTTTAATTAGCAAGTTAGGAATGTTGAATATGTCTACCTAACAAGGAAGAAACTCAGAGTCTCTTGATCAAATAATCAGAGCCTCTGAACCAAGTAGCATATTTCAATATCAGTCTCTGAATGTTCTCCAAACACAACATGGGGAGAAAAATAAAAAGTTGTTCTTTTGTCAAGGGGGAGAAAAAAAACTTTTTAGAAGACATCTCAGAGTCTCTGAATTTCATCTCAGAGTCTCTGAAATGGAGAAAAAGAACTTTTCAGAAGACATCTCAGAATCTCTGAATTTCATCTCAGAATATCTGAAATGGAGAAAAAGAACTTTTCAGAAGACATCTCAGAGTCTCTGAATTTCATCTCAGAATTTCTGAAATTGAGAAAAAGAATTTTTCAAATGATAACTCAGAATCTCTGAATTTTGTCTCTGAATCAAATTAAATTTATCTTAGAGTTTCTGAAAATGGTCTATGTAGTCTTCTAAGAGTCTATGAAATTAATCTCAGAGTCTCTGAAATTGAGGATTTTTTTTCAGAAATCATCTGTCAAGGGGGAGTCAACAACTTTCAGACCAAGACATTCCTCAAACAAGAACTTTTTAATTAATAAGCAATTTTTGATATCATTTGAAATTAAAATTTCAGTATAACTGAACCTTATTATTTCAAGTAATATCTTAAATTACTTCTTAAGGCGAAAGGTTTGTCTAGTCAGGACAAAGGAGTTATTCAATTTTTTATTGAAAAATGGCGCCCCTTTCCTATTTTCTTGGAACCTACATTCGTAGGTACAATAATTTTCAAGGCCACGTGTCACAAAAAGGGATGAGTGAAAGGCCAAACGACTTTATCCAAAGGGTCAAATCACTACCGTTTCACCTTATGCACTCAAGTGCATCATTTTCTAAATTTGGATACAAAAACAATTTAACATCCGGTTATTCATTTTTACAAATTACTCTCGAGCACATACTCTCTCTCTCTAAAAAGAATTTGAACTTCATCTTCTTCACTACAACTCAACAATGGCGTCTTCAAATGAATGGTGCAAGCTTTTTCCCAAATCTGGCGAACCCTCAATACTGTATCGTTTTCCAATCAAAGACAACAATCACATGATTCAACTTGATTCTCCCAAATTTGAGGAACAATACGGAATAATCTGCGAGTTCTTCTCCAACTGTGAACTGACTCAAGCCCTAACTGCTTTTACCAATGAATGTCCACTCTCGTTTGTTCAAGAATGGTATTCTTCAAGTCACTACAGCGATGCACATAACGGAATAATAGGCGAGTTCGACATATCTCAAGTCGTAAATTGTCGAATACTCATCAATCCTACTGTTCTAAGAGAAGTTCTCCCACTCCTAACAACTGAGGAACTTCAAATCACGCATTTTGAAAAACGCCCAACTTCTGAAACCCTACTCCAGTTCATTCCAATGCTAGGTTACAACACTGAAATCACCAGATTCAGCAACTTCCGACGACAACACCTACCACCAATCTGGAACTTCATGTTCTCTATCCTAAACAGAACTCTCACCTGCAAACTGGGAGCATGGATCAAGCAACACCAGAAATACTGTCAATCATGTATGCCCTATTCTTCAATCACAACTTGGACATGGTCGGCATAATCTTTGATATGATTCTAACATCAATAGAGAAGAAGAACAAATGATTGGCAAAGGACCCTGAACAAACGACCCAATCATCCAAAGTTCCTTCAATAACATTCCCAAGATTTTTGTCTTTAATCATCCATACGGCGATCGAGAAACTTCATATTTTGATCGCCACTAAATAACCCAAAACTCCTTTTTACATAATGAACAGCTTCAAACCGACGATTCTATCTGAAGGTTATCCTGAACCAAGGAGGATCCCTCACCACATGCTGAATCAGGTAAATCCTCAATCTGTAGCCTTAGTTTCTTATTTCAGTGTTGCCCAAGAACTAGAACCAGTTCTGGGAACCCCAACACACTTAGGTCCTGAACCTGGAATGGAGATCAAGAGCATCTCGGCTTCAGAGGGATCTGAGGACCCTGAAGTATAGATCTCTCACAAGAGTGAACCAGAGGGTACTCTTGCTAGAGAAACCGAAGTTGAGAGAGAGGACAGAGCACTTGAAAGGGCTGTCAATGAGGAAGTAATGGAAGAAACCTCATCTGCTAGTGTAGAGGATAGCTCGACTAGCTTTGAGGAAAGTGAGGATGAATCTTCAGAGACTAGCTCTGAAGATTCTCAGAGAGAAGAGAGCAAGTCTTCTAAGGACTTGGAGAAACCTGAGAGTTCTTCCCCTTGCATACAAAAAGATGCCTCAAGGCACATATATTTTAGGACACCAACCCCATCTCCCAGTGCAACCACACAATCTAACACACCTGATCCAGAGGTAATTGTTATTGAATCAGAGGTGCACACCTCGAACCCAAACCAGCCAGCCACTTCAGAGGTACCTTTTTCCACCTCTGAAATTCACATAACTGAGGAAACTCAAATTCTGGATAAGCCCTCTTCACAGGACTTAGCCAATACTTTAAGTACTCAGTTGCCTCAGAGTACATCCGGAAATCCTACACATAATGATGCCTCTGTGGCTCATCTCTCACCCTTTAGGATATCCAGAAGTAGTTATCCAACTCAGGGACAATGGCTTGACCTACAAGCATAAGGATTGACTTGCCTGGATCGCAAGCTCAACTCCCACATTCACTTCCAGTCCTCTGAATCTGAGGAGGAGGACTTGGTTGAGAACAGAACACTCAGAGATGATTATCTGGAACATCAAGGATTGAGTGGAAGTCCTTCCAGAGACAACATCAAAACAGCTCTGAACGAAGGCTCCTCTGAACTCGAGGAAAAATTGGCTACATGTGTTGTAACCAATGTACCCCTCTCTGAACTTCTCACAAAATCTGAGTTCCAGAGATTTTGTGAGGAAGTCAGAGGCTCCATTAATGAGCATAACTTTCAGAGAATTGACGGTTCAGAGACCTCTACTCTTTGCTCTGAAAACATAAACCTTAGAGCAGAGGTTTCCACTCTGAAGACCCAACTTTTGGACTCCTCAAACAGAATCCAAGAGTTAGAACAAGAACTGTTCAGACAGAAGGCTCAATCATCTCTGGAAATAGCAAATCTTAAAGCTCAGAATGCGTCTCTTCAAAATCAAGCATCTACAACCATCGATGTCCAGAAGGCAATACAAGAACTAAGGGACGAGGTAGTAGCCACCAGATCATCTTCACTCTCAAGAGATCAAATGGCCTCTATCTCTGACCTCATCAAAACTACAATTCAAGCCTGTGTTCCACCTGTCAGCGCACCATCAGCAACACCACAACCGCCACCCCGAACTTATGAATACCTCATCACCAAAAGTGATCTGGCCTCTTTCAAATCCGCAAGCATGAGTAGAATGCTGACTTGTTCTTCCAAGATCACTACCATTGCTCAGAAGCAGGTCAAAGCTACTCTGAAACTTCATAACTATAAATCAGAGGACCAGATTGCTGAAATGAGAACTGCGGCTTCAGAGGCAATCGAATCCATTCAGAAGACACTTCTGGATCCCAAAGGAAAAGGAATCGCTGAACCTAACTCTCCCAAATACAAACGCAAGTTTTCTGGTGGAACTTGTAGTGAAGAAGTGAAGAAAGCCAGATTTGATGATTCTGAGGATTCAGATGATGATGAGAACTCTGAATCACAAGATAGGAAAATCAGAGATACAACCGCGCACACCTATAAAGTTGTTCCCTCTGCACAACTTCAAGATAAGGAACCAGAGAGGAACACCACCTCTTCTGATGAAAACAGAATGTTGCAAACATTCACAACACCGGTGATACTTTTCGCCTCATCAACACCAGGTGTTCCAATTACTCCAGTTACCGATGCAACTCTAGAGAAAATTGGAGCTCTAAGGAGGAAGAAAACGAACAGTTAGTAGATTTTTCTACATCCTCTGAAGATGCATTCTCATCACCCGAAAGACAACCAATGGTGATGAGAGATGCCTTTGACTCAGAGTCTGAGAAAGAACAGAAAGATTCTGACAGAGAGGAAGAAGCTGCTGGAGATGAGATCGAAGTAATTGATGTCGAAGAGTATGTTTTCAAAAACGCTCAACCTCATCATATCTCAACAGCTTCAGAATTAAGAGAATCTCCAGAGATAGATGGATATATCTCTGAACAACCTTCAGAGATAACTCAGTCATAGCTCAAGGACAAAGAAACCATGGTTGTTGATGAACATGCTCCTCAAGAGAATCTTGTTCAGAAAACAAGCATCAGTTTACCAGCCAAGGTCTTCACTCATCCTCCCACATTCTTAGAATCCACTCCTGAAGCATCGATAGAAGATCACTTTCGGCATATATACTGTGAGTTCAATATAGAAGACACGCAAGTAATCCCTCTGAATCCAAGAATCAGAGAAGATATGCCAGACTACGAACGAAGATTCATACAGTCAAAGACATCACCAAGAAAGGCGGTTCTCAACGATGCTCCAATAATAAAAGTTGAGAAAATAACTGAAAAGACATTCGCCTTCAACAAAATCATATATAGGCATTATGTGGTGACTCGATCTGATAAGAAGATTTACGAGTTCAATGATAATGATCTCGTAAATCTAAATCCTTATGATCTCACTCATCTCTATGCCTACTGCTCTGCAAGATACGATTCATGAAGAAGGGAGATAAGAATGGGCATGGTTGAAGTAAGACGGGCAATGGAAGCTTACATCAAACACAGAGCCAAACGTGACTTTCAGATTGCTCTGAATATGGGTGAAGAAAAGCTCGGAGTGACTGAACCAGTGGAAAGCATCGAAAACCTGGACAAACAGAAGACTGGATCAATCATTGAAGAACCTCTGGGTTTTATCTACAAAGTGAACCAAGAGAATAAAATCTTTCTATCTTCGCAAGTAGCGAAGTATTCTGATGAAACCTTGAAAGACGTACAAAAGATGATTCATGTAAAGCAAGAACGACACAGAGCAGACCTACTGGTGAAACTAGACTTGGAAAGTGGCTGAATGATTAACTTCTGAGAGCTAATCATGAAGTTTCATAGGATATGCTCTAGTGATAGGTTCTGAATTTTTTTTAAATATTATTCTCTTGTAATTCCAAATTCTTATGAGAAGTAATATTTAAAGAGGATGACTTTCTCCTCTTCGCTTTCTAGTTCAATGTTCTATGTGTTCTTTATTTATTTTCAGTACTTAGGGGAGATTGTTAGCCCCAAATCTGAACCAATGAAAGTATTGAAAATAACTAAGTCTTTATCTAAAGACTTTCAAGGGACATCAACAAGTCTGTCTCTGAAGTCAGTTCAGAGTGAGTCTGAAGAAAGCAAGTATGTCTCTGAAGTCAGTTCAGAGTCAGTCTGAAGAAAGCAAGTCTGTCTCTGAAGTCAGTTCAGAGTCAGTCTGAAGAAAGTATGTTTGTCTCTGAAGTCAGTTCAGAGACAATCTCAGAAAGACATCAAAGAGCCCCTCATCAGAGATCTTACTTCAGAGCTCTGAAGATGTTCACTCTGAATTTCTTGACAAAGAAGAACAGATGACATGTCACCTTGTGATAAGATTTACTTTCTAGAGTAGGTCACTGTTCAAGCATGTCTTGATCTTACCTCTTAGGTAAGACACTGTTCAATATCTTGATCTTACCTCTTAGGTAAGATACTGTTCAAGCCCTTCTTCTATTTGTCAGATAAGTACACTGTTTACTTTATGGTCCTATAAATAGGACCATCACCTTATTGTTCAAAGTGTGCTTAAGAAGTCTTATAACTGATAATATAAGTTGAATATTTTATTCAAATAATATCTTGTTTATCTATTATTTGCTTTATGAACTGTGATATTTGAATCTCCTTTGATATTAAACTGTACTGCTTCCGCTGTTATTACTCTTATTGTTTATATCATTATTGTGAGATTAAATCTAGGATCCAACATCAACTTTAGGTCATAATGATATGATCTTGATAGCTTCTCTCAATCTGCAAAAGTCTCAAAGTCATGTCAAAGCAACTTTATTCACAAAATTTATTCAAAAATAAAAGACATAAAGTAGTAAAACGATTAAAGTACGAGTTCTGATCTGAAATAATCAGAAATCATAATTCTTTACTCCCCCTGAAAATATGCATCTGAAATTTGTCAGTAAAAGACACATGATAGAGATCTACAACTCCTCCTGAAGTGTAGTTCGTCATATCTTTCGAATACATATTTCCAGAAAAACTTATGTACTCACCCTTGAAGGTTGATTTCCTCATTTGAGTATCTGACTACAATCTCTTATCATCCCGAGAGTATCATCTCTTTTTCATCATTGAAGTACGAGTCCTAAACTGTTGTGTTTAGAAGTCCAACTTCGTTCAAGTAGGAGTTCTAAGCTGATTTACTTAGAAGCCTTGGTTCTCTTACTCCCCCTTGACAGTAGGTGCCTGCAATACAGAATAAGTCTTTGGTTTTGGTACCCACTGGTATTTGGGTCCATGTATGTTAGTTGCAGTTCGAATGGGAGTAACATCATCTTTCTTCTCATTTTCAACTGGTTTCTTCTTCCAGACCAGTTCTTCTTATTCGTATCTTCTTTTTCTTCTTCTTCTTCTGTATGTATCTGAACCATCTACATTTTCATCAAATAAAATGTTAGTAGTACGAATCTGATCAAATGAATTGACTAACCTTCTTGAAGTAACAGGTTTCAAGTGCGAGCTTGAGGCTGTCTTTTTGAAGTCAGCTGAATTATTTCTAGGTGTGTGGATTTTTGACTCTGGAGTCGTTTGCTCAGTCACCACCACCTTTGAAACAATCTTTTCAAGCTGTCTAATCTTTGAAGCAAAGTTGTGTCGGTCCACAATACTATATCAAGTTCTTATAAAACAACACTTAATGATTACCAACCTGTTTGAATAATAACAATCGATGATTACAAGGTTTTCGGTTTGAAGCTCTCGTGTTTTCTCTTTGTGTTTTACCTTGAGTTTGTGTGTTCTTGTTAATTGTGATCTGATGTTGTTGAACTCTAAGCTTATCAAACACTTCTAACACATAATATCTAAACTTTAGATATTATCTAACTAATATCTAGATATTATAGTTAAACTAATATAATATCTAAAACTTAATAAACTAATATAATTAACACAATTACACTTTGACAATTATTACATATTTGACCCTAGACTATTGTTGAGAGTGACTTGTCAGCTTTAACTTCAGATTGCGATCTTCGTATTGGATGATCTTGAATCCAATGAGACTGTGTCCTAACAATCTCCCCCTTTGGATCAAGATCATTACGAAAATGATTTAGCAAAACGATCTTCTCTTTCAGCACAGAAGATGCAATCTCCCTTTTAGTCTTCAAGATATAGTAAACTCCCCAAAAGATGTAGTTTTTCTCTCTTTCAGTTCATGGGAATAAATTATCTCTAGTTTCAGCTCGAAATTCTTCAGCAAAGTATCTTCAAAGAAAATTTCTCTCGAATCAGCATATCTTCAGAATACTTGCTCTTTGAAGAATTCAATCTTGGACGTGATTCTTGAAACATGTGATTTCTTGGTTAGCTCTTCTCCATTTCTTGGGTAGATCTTCTCCCCCTTTTTGATGAGAAGTGTAACGATTTCATCAAAAGTTGATGACAAGAAATGTTGGTCATAAGGAGCCTCTGATTCGTCAATGGAATATATATTTATCCAGATCTTTGCAAATCTAGACAAAATAGTGATGTAACACCTGTAGCAATAAACAAATCAGTTAGAAACGCCTGTCAGTAACACTAAGTCACTGTGTGTAACGAATACACAATGGAAAGGAGCTGTTTGATGTGACTCCCCCAGGGCTTCCATTTAATCATCGAAACACCACAACGGTTATTTCTATAAACGTTATGACAAAGAAACAAATTCCTTGTATGTTCGTGCTTGTGATATAAAGAATTAAGCACTTGATGAACGCTTATAAGGCTTGAAATTGTGTAAACCACTGAGACAACAGTAAGTTAAACACAGACTCAATGTGCATGAGTGAAGTGCAAAGGTGGGGCAGACTTTCTTCTTTTCAATATCCAGATTTTCCAAATGAAAATCAGATAGCATATGTGCTGCTTCCGCTTTGAAAATGAAACATTTTCCTTTTGAGAAGAAAATGAGTAGCTGGTGGGGTAATTTCAAGAGTTGGCATGGGCTAGTTGCCTGTTTCAATAATGATCACCAAAGAATTGTGTAACACTAGAAATGTGGCTGCCCGACTCAGAAAGTAGTTGGTGCAGAGTTGTGATATTCTTTTAACTCTGTTCTCACACCCTCTTTCTTTTAAACATTTAGCTCACTGCTAACCGAACTCTCTTTTTCATTATACCTCAGCATCCAATCCACACTCATTTCTTTTGATTCCTCACACCCAATCACTATGGATTAACTTCATGGGTAGAAATCACTGGTTAACGTGATTCCATAGAAGTTGTGTTAATTCCTAGCACACTGATCCCGTATATCCTATAAAGAATAAGTTGCTCAAAATGATTTATAATTATGTAAGCTCATGTAGAACATTTAAAGTACACTCCCGAAATATAAAATCTTATGAAAAATCAGGAAGTGGTTTGAACATTTAAGAATATGTTTTCAATGATTGAAAGTTGTCCTTCTTTCAATCACATATGAGATTAAGATAAAGGAATATACCTTTAAGTGCGATCTTACATCTCATGAAGCTTAGCTTAAAGTCATAAACATATGATCGTGTAAGCTCTTCTAAAAAATTCTGCAAAAGTCTTAAGTCTATGTCAAAGAAAATTTATTCACTTAAATTGAAAAGACAAAAAGCAGTAAAAGTATGAACTTCTCTTACTCCCCCTGAAATTATGCATTTGAAAAAATTATCATTGAAAAGATATGCATTTAAAATTTCAGAAATAAATATGTACTCCCCCTTGAAGATTGATTTCCTTGTTGGAGTATCGGAGTACAATCTCTCATATCAGCATTGGAGTAAGTTCTTTTGATCTTTGAAGAACGAGTCCTGATCTGTACATAATCAGAAGTCGTTGTAGACATTGATGTCCGGGTCTTGAGTTGATTTACTCAAGAACCATTCTTCTTCTACTCCCCCTTGACAGTAGGTGCCTGCAACATAGGTTTAGTTTTCTTTGGTACCCACTGGTATTTGGGTCCATATGTGTTAGTTGCAGTTGTTGTGGGGGTTATAGAATAAGAACCATACCAGTAATGATCTTTGGTTCTGTGAACAGGATCATGTGTACGACAGTAAGAACAAGAATTTTCCTTACCTGATAACCTGATCATTTGATCTCTCGTGTAAACATGAGCAGGTTTACTTTTCAGCGCATTGTTCTTTGTTTCATTATGCGTATGTACACATGAGCTTTCATCTTTAACTGGTTTCTTCTTCCAGAAAAGATTTTCTTCCTTGTAGCTCCCTCTTCTCGGAGGTGAACCTGAACCATCTAACTTTCTGTGAAAAGGAAGGTTAGTAGTACGAATCTGATTTGAAGATTTAGATTTATTAGGAAAATCAGATTTCTGAGATTGGCTTTTCTTGCATTTACCAGAGGTGTTCTGTTTTGGTGAAAGCTGAGTTTTATAAACAATTGGTAAAGCTTTTCCTTTTACAAGAAAAATAGAATGATCTGGAAGTGAAGCATTGAAATCAACCATATTTACTCCATCTATACATCCTTCTTTTGAATTTAAAAAATCATTTGCAGACTCAAATAAGTCCTCAAAGAAATCAGTAGAAGTGTGAGGTACTTTTGAAACTGTAGAACACTTTTGTTAGTTCCAAGATCACTGATTCTTAGAGAGAGAAAGTAATGAAGCGTAAATTTTCAGATGTATTCAATTATGCGTGTCCAAAATTACAACACAAAGGCTATAAGGGGACTTAAATGCCCCAATCCTTTACAAAACATATTACACTACAGAAAGCAGTAAAAGCTATAAAATAAATACAATGATTACTACAAAATTAGACTTAACAATCTCCCCCTTAGTAATCATTGGCGCCATGGTCTCCAAAAACAATCTTCAATAACAGCATAGACCATTCAGGCGACTTTGTAGAATTACTGATGCTATTCTTTTTGACGTAGTCTATTCAACCCGATTAACACTTCTAATCGTCGCAGAGTAGAGAGAAAATTCAACCTCTCATTGATTTTATCCAATGCATTCCGTAGAAGTTGAATCTCGTCATTTGTTATCTGAATCCTGCTTGTTCGCGTTTCGATAAATCATCTAACAGCATCTTTCAATCTTTGATCTAACTGCAGCCTGGTCACTTTCAAAGTTCCATCGGAGTAATGACTTATCTCTTCAAATCTGAGAAAGCACTTTTGACCTGATGCATTCCTGTATACAACTCCTTATGGATCCTGAAGAATAGTGAATAACGAGTAAGAATCAATGTCTGGCAGGCTACGGTTAAGTCTTAGCAAATTCACCACAGGCTGAAAGCTTTCGGCTGCCATTTGAAAATCGAAAACCCTGAAGAACCTGATCTGGCGCCTTATAAACCTTTTGATTACAAACAAAGCTTGAGAGATATCATTTGACCTGTAGTACTGATTCCTTAATTCATTATACAGAAACTCAACGTCGTCAATGGATAAATCATTAAAGTCAGCCTCTGAGAAGATATAACGGTTGCAGTCTCTTCTTTCAACCTCGAAAACTGGATACCAGATATTAACCAACCTCTGAATTTCAACTTTGATAATCCGAACTATTAGATGAGGAGAAGAAACCAAATCCCTTCCACGACGTTGACATCTATTAAGCATTACATATTCATATTTATAGGAATCTGATTTCTTTTCTACACCAAGAATGGCATGGATGTTGATCGGTCTTCTTCTTGAAACAAAAATATTGCTCTGAGAATCTTCAATAAAGGCAGATCTTTGTCGTGAAGCCATATAACGTTGTTGTAAATTTCTTTGTCTCTCCCGTCTTAACAAAACTGGTCCTTCTTCTAGAATACTTGGAGAAATTACAGGTTCAGCAGGAGGATCAATAGCTTGTGCTCTAGACGACTAACCTACTTCAAATGTACCTGAAGGAGCAGAGGTAGTCGGAGCATTAGCAGCAACAGGAGATGAATAAACAGGAGTAGCTTCAGGAACAGTAGAATTTTCAGGAACAGAAGTCTCTTCAGGAACAGTAGAATCTTTAGGAACAGAAGTCTCTTCAGGAGCAGTAGAAACTTCAGGAAAGACATCTTTTGAAGGAAAATCTCTGTACAACATATCCGTTATCTCTTCATCCTTTGCATCCATGAATACTAAGTTATCTTCTGTATCTGATATGATTACAATGTCATCACAATCTTCTTCATTGACTTGACATATCTTTTCCAATCTGACATCTTCATCATCATCAGAATTAATCTCGATGAAGTTATCAAAGAATGACCTCATGTCATTTGCAGCTTCAGATTCTTCAACTTCATGAACGCTTGGAGAAACATCTGGATCCATGTAAACAACAATTTGCAAATTATCATTAATATTGCTCTAAGAAATGTTCAGTTCATTACGCAAAGAAGACATATCAACATTCTCAATCATAATATTCACTAAGTCCTGAATATTGCAGTCTTCAACAGATTCTCCAATATTTCCTCTATCACCAGTCTCTTCTTCTTGAATATCTTCTCTTGCTTCAGAGGATCCTTCAACTCTTGGTCTTTTTGCCATCTCCCCTTCATGGCCTTGATGATCAGGATCATCTTGGTCATGTCTGCGTTTAAGAGACGGGCCGACATTAGATCTGCAGCTTTGGTCATAAGAATCAAGCCTTGAAGATAACTCAGAGAAGGTTTGAGACATAAACGTTTTGAGATCAGCAAAACTTGATCGAACGTCTGATCTGAATGATTGAAACTCATCAGATAAAGCATTGATCCTGTCATATTCAGACGAAGGAACTGGAGGTGGCGTAGGTTGGAAGTTCTGAAGCAGAGAAAGAAGATCTTGATCCTGATGTTCTAGTGGCGACATAGAAAGAAGTCGAGCATAGAGTAGATCTATTAACTCTGAAATAGGAAGATCTGATACTGGAGTGTTAGAAGAAGACACAGGAATACGGGTAGATGAAGAAACACCAGTGGACTGTGTAAACAACGGAGGTAGAGGAATAGGCATGATCGCTGGAGCAGAAGATTGAACAGCAGAAGACGGCTCTCTAAGAACAACCCCTGATGGGCGTCTGAACGGAATCTCTGTAGGAATCACTGAAGTATCAATCTCAGGCATCTTTCCTTTGAATAAAGCTTTTAACTTCAGAATCTGTGCTTCCTTTTCAGCATCCATTTTCTCTGATAACTGCCGAATTACATCATTCAAAGTAGAAAATTTATCAGTGGAAACCCGTGCTTGATCAGAAGTAAGCTCTACAGCTGATAGAGTAGACTAAATAACTGCAAGTGTAGTTGTTGGAGCTTGACTTTGAACCGATGCTGTGGCTTGATCAGAAGCTGTATCCAATTCATCTACTTGAAGATGTGCAACTGAAGGATTAACTGGAACAAAATCATCATCAGAGATAACTTCTGTTGAGACAACCACTTCCGGTGTCTTGGACTTCCTTTCATATACCTGAATACGCGATCGATCAGCATGATCACTATCATCATCATCAGAATCACTTTCATCCTCATGTTTATCACTAGCAAGAATATCATCAGCAGCACTATCATCTACATCTTCAAAATAAAAAACAATAGCATCAGAAGCTACAGTCCCAATATCAGCAATAACATTCTCAATCTGTTGAGAAGCATCATCCTCCTGAACTACTTCTGTTTCAACAATAACCGCAACTTCTTGATCATCTTCAGCCTCTTGTTCAACTTCATGCTCTTGATCAGGAATAGTTGCTTCAATTTCAATATCTTTTTCAGCAGCTTGATTATCATGAGAGGGCTCTTCTTGTACAACTTCCATGAACTCATTATCCATACAATATTCTATTACATCCTCATTTGCAACATCAACGTAGTTTGGCAATAAGAGCATATGGAATAGTCATAGAATAGTTGAAAGTTTTCTTCTGCTTCTGAATGTAAGACATTTCCGAGTCTGGAACCTGAGGCCATGACAACCTGCGAGGAATAGAGGGATTGCTAAGGAGCATGCTTCGAACAAAAAACTTCATAAATCTGACAAACGGAATAAACTTTCGTTTCCTATTGGTGGACTTGTCATGTACCACCTCCGAGAGTTCTGTCCAAAAGATAAACGTATAGTCGACATGCAAGTCATAGACGACTGCATGGAACAATCGGAGATACAGTAGACTTGCACTGTCAGTGCCAGAATGCTTCGATGTCAGGCACCTGATGAGAACAGAGAACAGTGCGTACCAAACTGGAGGTAGATTGGACTTGTCAAAATCTGTAGGTTTGTTCAAAGTACTCACATATCCAAGATTCCGAATCCCTTCATAGACTTCCTCTTCAGATGGAAAAGTGTCATATGTATTTCTGCCTGGTCTGGAGTTCGGCTCAGGAAGCTCCAGTATCAATCTCAGTCGTTTGTAGGAAAGGAAAGATTCAAACTGATCTACTTGAAGCTCAAAGAGATGCGGACGAGCCAGTTCATTCTTTGTTATAGTATTCCAAGCTTGCTGTAGATACACTTCAGGAACATCTGCACAGTATGAAAGAGCAGGGGCAAGTGGATGTCCTTTGAGAATTGCTCGTATCACGGGATGAATCTTGATTCTGTCAAAGTCCACGTGATAGTTGTTTGGCTTGTATGGCATGTACATGATGGTTGGGAACACATCATTTGGTGTACGTCTAGAAGCAGAAAGATCGGCCCCTACAGAAGGATGTGACGGCATTGGAGTATCATGAGAGGCTCGATCAGATGGATCGTCGAGAATGGCATTCTCATCTTGAATCATGGGATCAGTATTAGTTTTGGAAGCCATAAGAGACCTGGAAAACAAAATGAAAAATAATTAGAAAAAGAGAAAAAAAATTAATAATAAAAATTTTTTTGTAAGTATGGTTTGCGGGTCAAGTTAGAAGCGCAAAGTAGACTTTGCGTTTCTTGTTAGACGCGCAAAGTACACTTTGCGTTTCTAACTAGACTCGCAAAGTTCACTTTGCGTTTCTAGTTAGACACGCAAAGTAGACTTTGCGGGTCTATCATGGTCCGAAAACTATATTTAGAAAATCAAAAGAAGACATACAAAAACACTAAAAAAATAAGGTTTGCGTATCAAGTTAGAATCGCAAAGTAGACTTTGCATTTCTAGTTAGACGCGCAAAGTACACTTTGCGTTTCTAACTAGACTCGCAAAGTTCACTTTGCGTTTCTAGTTAGACGCGCAAAGTACACTTTGCGTTTCTAACAAGACTCGCAAAGTTCACTTTGCGTTTCTAACATGATACCTAAATCTAAAACGAGAAACAAACACACAAAATAAAGTTTGCGTGTCAAAGAGGAGACGCAAAGTACACTTTGCGTGTCCTAGTTGATACGTAAACTATACTTGGAAAGAAGAAAAAGATTCACATGATAGAAACGCAAAGTAGACTTTGCGTTTCTAGTTAGACACGCAAAGTTCACTTTGCGGTTCTAAATAGACACGCAAAGTTCACTTTGCGATTCTAGTTAGACACGCAAAGTTCACTTTGCGATTCTAACTAGACGCGCAAAGTAGAATTTGCGGGTGTATCATCCTTACAAAAACCAAGGGTTCGCGATTTAACAACCCGAAAACCACAAAAACTGAAATTAAAGCTAGAATAAACGAAATTAAAGAAAACTAAAACATACCTGATGAATGATATACTGATCTAAGTATAACCCAATACCCAATTTAAGAATCAAAGCACGAATTCACAATCTGAGTATTATGAATAGAACGAAAAAAATACGAACATCAGATTGGAATCGAGAATACGAACACGATAATAAGCACAATCAAATTGAAAACAATCAACAATAAACGAGGTTAATAGAATCAGAACATACCTTTTTTTCTCAAAACCAAAATCTGAAAGAGAACAGATTGGAATCGAGAATACAGAAATCGAAAGAGAGAATGAGGAGCCGAAAAGTCAGATAGAATGAACAGTAGGCGGGAAAAAAATGAAAATGAAAAAAAAACTATTTATACTTAGAAAACTAAAACAAATCTATATCTAAAACATAAAAAAAAATAATAGAAATAAAAAAAATTGTAAAAATATACCTGAAATCCTTTTGCTCCCCCTACACACATGCACAAAAATTAAATTGTTAATATAGCAAATGTGTAGAAAAATCTGAAAAACATACCTGTTTAACTTCTGATCAGCACAGATAGAAATTCTTACTTACTCCTCCTCAAACAAAAAAAAAAGAGAAAAAAAAGAAAAAGAAAAAAGAAAGAAAAAAAAAATCTTTTTCAGATGAGCTCTCCCCCTTGAAAATTGCACAGACCATATCCAAAATACAGATACTCAAAAATAAAGACACCAGTATGAAAGATGATCATATTGAATATAAATTTTGTAACAACTGAATATATAAATTTTTAAACACTAAACAAATTAAAGTCTACTCAGTAGAATATCCCAGATTTATCAATCAGTTGAAATCAAACGGGAGTTGTTGGATACAGAAACTTGTTTCATTGTATATCAAGTTAAGACATGTTCAGTGTCAAATACTTGCAGGTATCTATTCAGTGTGGTCACATGCGATCTCTGATTAGCTTCAAGAAAAATGCAATTCTAAACATAAAATGAAGAACTTTGCATGTACAGACACTAAGTCATCAAGAATTAAGATTTTCACAAATTTACAGCTTTATTGCAACTCAAAAAATATCACCAAGTATCAAGAGATGTGTGCTCATTGGCATCTTTTAGCTGTGTGCTCATTGGCATCTTCACATGAGTGTGCTCTTTGGCATCTTTTAAGCAGTGTGCACTTTGGCATCTTTTAATCAAAGAGTTCATTAAGTAAAGAACATGCCGTAAACGTAACTTTCTATCTGACCCTATTGCAGGATTTGGGTTAGCCGCTCCCAGATCAGTTGGCCTTAGGGGACTAGGTGTCAAGCACCCCTTGGAACTTACTTTCCTGGATCATAAAGGCTACATCGACATATCCTCAACCCATTCATACCTGTAGAACATGACTTTCGATCTGATTCTATAAAAGGATTTCTGTTCGATCACTCCCAGACTAAATGACCTTAGGGGACCGGATGTCGAGCATCCCACAGAACTTACTTTTCCAAACCAGAAAGGTCACAGGTACAAACTTTTAAACCCAGAGATTTATGTATTTTATAGGCTTAAAAATTAATCATCTCAATAACTCAGATCTATATAGAATCGCTTAGCCCACATTTTTATTACAATCTACAATTTTGATCACTTAGGTTGTTCAAGCAAAGTAAACCATAAATATGCCGACTCACATATCTTTAAAGCAGTATCTAAAGCGTCAAACATGTTGCTGAATTTTCGATGTTTGAAAGATTTGAACATTGAACATATGAAACTTTAAATAAAAACAAGGCGACTTGTAAAAGATCCTAGACACACATTTTATTCAACAGAAAGAAAATCTGAAATATTAAACTTTATAGAATAAAATTTGTAAAGATTTAAACTTTTAAATTTAACATGCCAAGTTTTGAAAGCAGAAAGTTAAATCGTTTTTCATCTAAAGCTTTTGTAAATATATCAGCAAGTTGATATTCAGTTGGGACAAAATATAATTCAATAGTACCTTATTCCACGTGATGCTTTATAAAATGGTATCTCATGTCTATGTGCTTGGTCTTGGTGTGCTGGACAAGATTGACTGAAATGGCAATTGCGGACTTGCTGTCACAATATATTGGCACTGTCTTGTACAACATCCCGTAATCCCGAAGTTGCGTTTTCATCCAAAGCACTTGAGCACAACAACTAGCTGCAGCGACGTATTCAGCTTCGGCTGTTGAAATTGAAACGCATTTTTGCTCTTTCGACGCCCAGCTTATCAATCTGTCACCTAAGAACTGAAGATGACCAGAAGTACTCTTCCTGTCCAATTGATTACCACCAAAATTTGCATCTGAATAAGCAATCAAATTATAGTAAGAACTTTTAGGATACCATAATCCTAAATAAGGAGTTCCTTTAATATATCTAAAAATGCGTTTGACTGCTAAAAGATGAAATTATTTTGGTTTAGCTTGAAATCGGGCACACAGGCACGTTGAAAACATTATGTCCGGGCGACTGGCAGTTAGATACATCAGTGATCCGATCATTCCTCTGTATGTCTTTTGATCCACAACTTTTCCATATGAATCGAGTCCGAGTTTGGCACCGTGAGCCATCGGCGTTCCGATTGAAGTAGATTTGTCCATCTTGAATTTCTTCAAAATGTCAAATATGTACTTTGACTGATTGATAAAGATACCTTCAGGAAGCTGTTTCACTTGTAAGCCGAGGAAGAAATTGATTTCTCCCATCATGCTCATCTGAAATCTAGAGGTCATAAGATCAGAAAACCATGTACACAAAGATTTATTAGTCGCACCGAAAATAATATCATCTACGTATATTTGTACTAAGCAGATATCAAGATTAGTTCTATAAATGAAAAGAGTAGTATCGATAGACCCTTTGGTGAAGCCGGATTTGACCAAGAAAGCTGACAACTCGTCATACCATGCCCGCGGAGC
This sequence comes from Arctium minus, assembly GCA_954870635.1. NCBI lineage: Eukaryota > Viridiplantae > Streptophyta > Magnoliopsida > Asterales > Asteraceae > Arctium > Arctium minus. The sequence continues at coordinate 49,375,811 of OX941094.1, forward strand.
TTGTTTCAAACCATACAATGCTTTATCGAGAAAATATACATAATCTGGACGATCTTTGTCAACAAATCCCTCTGGCTGAGATACATATATTTTTCTTTCAGCTTGCCATTGAGAAATGTCGTCTTGACGTCCATTTGATATACTGTGAAGTTGCGATAAGCAGCGAAGGCAAGAAACATTCTGATAGCTTCCAATCTGGCAACGGGTGCAAATGTTTCATCATAGTCAATACCTTCTTCTTGTCGATATCCTTTGGCTACCAACCTTGCTTTGTTCCGAACGACGATACCATCTTTGTCTTTCTTATTCTTGAATATCCACTTTGTACCAATTATGCTCTTTCCTTTTGGCCTTGGTACAAGTCTCCAAATTTTGAGTGCGTCAAATTGATTTATCTCCTCTTGCAATGCTATAATCCAGTCTGGGTCTTCCAATGCTTCAGAAACTTTTGTTGGTTCAATCTTGCTTAGGAAGCAAGTGAAGAGACATTCATTGGAAGTAGCCGTCCTGGAACGTGTAGACACACTAGCTTGAGGATCTCCAATAATTTGATGAATTGGATGAGATCTTGTCCACTTTGTTGTATGAGGGAGAGGATCAATTACTTCTTGAACCACTTGTAATTGAGGAGAGGGAGGTTCAGAAACTTCTACATCAGAAGATGAAATAGAAATAATTTCAACTTGAGGAGGAGATATCTCAACAATCTCTGAATCAGATTCGGGAACAGTTTGTTGAATAACATCATTCGGTGGTTCCTCCTGAACTGATTCCTCTTGAGCAGATTGATCTTGAATGGATTCTTCTTGAATAGGTTCTTCAAGAATAGGCTCAGTTTCTGATTGAACATTGTCTGATTGAACCAATTCCTGTTGTGCCGGTTCTTGTTGAATAGCAGAGACTAGAGCAACATCATTGTCAGAGATGGATGCAGCGGAATTTGGAATAGATGAGCTCTCAGTTTCGTGATTCAAAACATTAGAAACATTTTCAGAATTAGTTCTAGGCACATCATCATAAAAATTTTCAAATAGAAAATCAAGATCAGAAAGATTAGGAGAGGGAGTAGAAGAATGCTGGTTATTTGGTGAAAGAGCAGGTTCTGAACTGATTGGTTCAGAAACTGAATTTCCAGTAAGTGCGGGTTCTGAGTCTGAGTGACTAGAAACCAAATCAGCAGCTTCGTCAAATCTTACATTGACACTCTCTATGATCTTTCTTGCAGAGATAAGAAAAACTCTATAAGCAGCAGAGTTTGAAGAATAACCCACGAATACACCTTCGTCTGCCTTTGGACTAAACTTGTTGAGATTCTCCCTGTCATTCAGAACGTAGCATTTACACCCGAATGACTTGAAATACTTGATGTTCGGTTTGATCCCGTTCATAAGTTCATACGGTGTTTTGTTGAATCGACGATGCAGAATTGATCTGTTCTGTGTATGACAGGCAGTTGACACTGCTTCAGCCCAGTAAGACAAAGGTAGACCTGAAGAAGCGAGCATTGACCTGGCGGACTCAACAAGCGTTCTGTTTCTTTTTTCAACAACGCCGTTCTGTTGCAGAGTACGTGCAACAGAAAATTGTTCTTGTATTCCTTGAGATTCATAAAATGCCTAAAGAGTACTGTTTTTGAATTTAGTGCCATTGTCAGATCTTACCACTTTCACTTGCTTCTGCTTATTTGTCTGAGTTGTCTTGATAAGGTTGATGAGTAGTTCAGGAGTCTCGTCTTTTGACTTCAGAAATTTTACCCAAGTATATCTGGAGTAGTCATCAACAATCACCAAAACATATTTCTTATGTCCTAAACTCTTTGTCTTCATCGGACCACACAGATCAACATGCAAAAGATCAAGAAAAGCCGATGTGCAATGTTCAGGTTTAGGCTTGTGAGGAGCTTTCTTCATTTTTCCTTTCTCACAATCCTGGCATAGATGGTCTTTCTGGAAACGGAGAACTGGAAGACCTCTCACTGAATCATTCTTGACCAGACGATCCATATACTTGAAGTTATGATGAGCCAGTCGACGATGCCAAATCCAACTTTCACTGATAGAGGCTTTGGATAGTAAACACAAATCTGATGAGATCTTGATTTTGGAAAGATCAATTGTATACAAATTAGATCTTCTCTTTCCAGCTATTAAGTCTTTGCCACTATCATTCTTTACAGCAACCCTTTTTGATTTGAAGCTCAGTTTAAAATCTTTATCGCAGAGTTGACCGATGCTGAATAAGTTGTGACTTAGACCCTCGACATAGCTTACTCTTTTGACAGTTATGTTTCCTTGAATTAGATCACCATAACCAAGAATCGGAGCTGTCTCACAGTTACCAAATTTCACACGACCGCAACATTTATCTTTAAAATTAGATAGAAGAGATTTGTTGCCAGTCATATGTTTTGAACATCCCGAATCCAGATACCATAATTGACTAAGCTGCACACACAGAAACTACACCTTTTTAGGTACCCATATGCTTATGGGTCCCTTGTTAGATTTATACCTTTTATTTTTCACAGATTTATTTTTCATGCACGAATGAAAGCAATTATCAATAGAAGATAAAACACAATCATCAGAATCAGAACTAGAAGAAGCATATGTGATATTCTTTGATATATCAAACATTTGCTGAAAAGAGTATTTTGGGTTTTTATTACATGTAGCAAATGTATCAGTATCACAAAGATTGTCTACACAATTAACTCCTAACAGTTCAGATTCTAAAATTGGCTGTTTCATATTCCAAATCTGCCTTGATGACTTCCTCACAGTCCGATCTGAAGAAGAAAAATCAGAAACATTAGAATTTTCAGATAATACAGTATCATATTTCTTTGACTTCTTTGATCTTCTTCTTTTACGCTTCTTTTTATAAAATTGAGCATTTAGCAGAAAAGAATTATCAATAATTGAATTAGAAGAAGAAACTTTATCAAAGAAATCAGTCTTATCATTTGACATTGAAGAACTAGCCTTGGAGTGAAAATTTTCAAAATTTCGCAAGTTTGGAGGAGGTTTGTGTTTCTTATTGGAAGCCCAAACTGAGCTTTGCGCATCCAACTTCATGCGCAAACTCTCAATTTGCGTTTCTAATGTAGAACGCAAATGGCAATTGTTTTTCAAAACTTTAGCATTTTCCTTTGAATCTTTTGACAATCCAGAAGAAAATTTATTTTCAAAACTTGTTTTCATTATAAAAAGAAATAAATTGTTTTCTAAACAAGTTTGAAGATTTTGTTCTTCCAATCTATCTTCAAGATCAACAATCTTTTTCTTCTAACACTAATGGGGGAATGTATTTCTTAGTATCATAAGATACCGAAGATACATTTTCCTTTTCAGTGTTAGTAAAAATATCCACAAAATCTGTTGAAAATGAAGATTTATTGGAAGATTTGTCATTTAAAAGATTTTGAAATTTTCTGGATTTCTTAGATTGATTAGGAAAATATTTTGCATTTTCAGAAGTGTAAATAAATGGCATTTCCATCCTCTTATTTTTCATCCTTTTCACATTTTCTTCTTCCAAAATTTGTTTCTCAGTTGTCCAAAAGAATTTAAACTGAGGAGCATATCTTGCAATAGTAAAATAATCATATTCGTATAAAGTAGGAACTTCATTTTTAGCATTATTTAAAAAATGCGGATTTTCGAAACCAAGTCCCCACTTTTCCTTTATAGCTTCTTCACTCCTAGGTTTATTCATGTAAATTGTTTGTTCAGACTGTTCTCTTTTATACAATTTCTTTTCTAAAACAATTATCTTTTCAGAAAGGATTTTATTTGAAGAAGTCAGTTCAGTCAAAGAATCATGATAAGTCTGATTTGAATTTTCAAGATCAACTAACTGCTTTTGAAATTTCTCTTTTGAATCAATTAAAATTGATTTTTCAGTTTTTAAAGAAATTTGCAGTTTATCAATTAAATCAGACTTTTCTTGATTTTTAACTTTTTCAGAAATGAACTTTGAGCGCAAATCATGCAAAGCAGGGATAAAAACATTAATTTGAGATAAGAAGAAATTATAGTTAAACTCAGATATTACCTCAGAACCATCAGATGATGTATCCTCTTCCTCATCATCAGAATTGTCATCACCTATAAAGCACATGGCCGCTTTTTCTTCATTCTCAGCCTCATTATCCGAATGATCCAACCAGTACTCTTTTTCGGCCAACAGAACGGTTCCACTTTCCTTCTTTTCAGCGAGAGCCAACTTCTTTCGGTAAAAAGCAGCATCTTTTACCACTTTGACTCTGCATTCCTTAGCAATATGTCCAGGATTTCCACAGTTAAAGCAATTTATCACCTTTTTCTCATCCTTCTTCTGTTCAACCACCTTAGCTGGTTCATACTTTGGAGTGTATGGTTTTGAAGGAACACCAGGTTCTATCTTCTTAGAACCAGAAGTAAACCGCAGATTGTTCGAACCAGATTTGTGCTTGAATCTCTTCTGATAGTGCTGAGTCAAAAGTATCATGGCCTTTTCGAATGCTTCGCCATCATCATCTGTTGATCCATCATAAGCTGATTCAGTCAAAGCTTGCTCAGCAAGTTGACTAGCTAAAAGTGCAATAGGATCTACTGACAGAGGCTTGTTCTTCTTATCCATTTTCGCCTTCTTCTCCATTACTATAGATTCATCTGTCATCAGAATTTCAAATAATTCCTGAATAGGCATGGTTGAGATTCTGACATCATTTCTCATTCTGTGGCATGACTTGTTCCACTTAGGTTGTAAAGCGTTCAGAAACTTCAAGTTAGCCTCTAACTTAGTCTTGGTAACTTTGATCTTGTAGAGATCATTTATAACAGCCCACAATCGATCAAAAACATTCTTCAGGCTTTCTCCATCCTTAGCCTTGAACTTCTCAAAATTGTTCATATATCTAGTCTGACGCAACTTAGTTGACATTGCAGTACCAAGCATGATCTTTTCAAGTTGAGTCCATATTAGCATAGGATTCTGTTTGAAGCAATCGATTCTGTTATAAATGGAATGGGGAAGAGCAAGAATCAGATTTGATTTGGCCTGACTATCAACTTGATGTCGTAACATCTCATCAGCATCATATTCCCTTACTTCTTTAGCAACAGTGGTAGCAGGTGTAGTAGCAGTAACTGGGATCACTTTTCTTGGAGTCTCCATAGGACCCTGAGTCAGTGATTTCATCATGTTCTCCTCATTTGGTTGCATTTCAATAAAGTTGATGAACCGATCCTGCCACTGTTCGAATTCATTTTCATTGATGAGAACTGGTGGTCGAGTATCAGACCCCAAAGACATCATCAGGTCATTCTTTTAGATTTGTGCTTGCAAAGACATCTTGTGAAAAAGTCAGAAAATTTAGAAAAAAATTTCCAAGTAAGCAGACCCGCAAACTGATTGTTTGCGTTTGTAATGAGGAGCGCAAAGTAAGCTTTGCGGTTTCTTCGTGAAACACAAAGTGATCTTTGCGTTTGCTGAACTTTGCGATTGCAGAAGGGAACGCAAACTAATCTTTGCGTTTGCTGAAGAGAACGAAAATTGAATCTTTGCGTGTGAAGACTTTTCGGGTAAGAGACTTCGCGGGTGAAAGACTTCTCGGGTGAGAAACTTCGCGGGTGAAAGACTTTTCGGGTGAGAAACTTCGCGGGTGAAAGACTTTTCGGGTGAGAAACTTCGCGGGTGAAAGACTTTGCGTTTGATGCACTGACTATTCACTTGAAGAGAGAAACGCAAACTGATGGTTTGCGTGTTAGACTAGAACCGAGAAACAAGCTTTGCGTTTCCAAAGACAGCCGCAAACCTGAAAAATTTTCTAACACAAGAGTTAGATCACAAAACCTAGGAATGAATGTATGAGGCGCAAAACATAAGAATCATACGCAAACACATTTGAATGCTACGCAAACTCTTAAGAATGAAACGCAAAAATCAAGAACACAACTAATTCATGCGAACTATGAATGACACGCAAAGTCACAAGATGAACACGCAAAGTATATGATTAACCCGCAAAGTTCTTTGAATGACACGCAAAGAACTTTGAATAACACGCAAACTTCACCAATTCACATAATTTCGGAAGTACAAATCAAACTATGAAATTTAAAGAAGAAATTCACACAATTAATAACGAAAACACCTTTCAAACAACTTTTGATTAACCAAATCGATTAAAATCAACAAAATCAAAAAAAATTGACAAAGAACATAACGAGAATGTCAATTTTCCAGAAAATGCAAAATCTGCAAATTGAAGATCTAAACAAGATTTTTATGCTAAACACAAAGAAGCAATTAAGACCGATTAGAAAAAACGAATCAATTAAGTCCAATTTCAACACAAATTGATCAAAAACCAGTCCAAATTTGATGAAGAAGCAAAAAACGAGATTTTCTTGAAAAAATCAAGAAAATCGATCGAGTTTTCTGCTTCAATTCACAAATCCAGAAACTAAAACACTAATCTCTCAATCCTCTCAAGATTCAGATTGCTCTAATACCAATTGTTAGTTCCAACATCACTGATTCTTAGAGATAGAAAGTAGATAGAGAAAGTAATGAAGCGCAAACTTTCAGATTTATTGAATTATGCGTGTCCAAAATTACAACACAAAGGCGATAAGGGGACTTAAATACCCCAAGCCTTTACAAAAACATATTACACTACAGAAAGCAGTAAAAGCTATAAAATAAATACAATGATTACTACAAAATTAGACTTAACAATTTTGTAGATTTAGAATGAAAAACAGTGTTCTTCAAAACAGTAGAAAACACATCTTGTTCTATATTCACCAAAATTCTTTCGTCAGATAAGACATTTTCTAACTCAATTATTTTGCTTTCTAATACGAGTGGAGGTAGATAAGTTTTAGCTCGAACAGGTTTTGCCTCCATCTCAGTAGAAGAATATGTAGCAAAATATTGTTTTGAAAGAACTTTTGGTTTTTCCGAAAGATAACTATCATTCAGTCTTGCATAACAGAATGGTAGTTGCATTTTCTTCAAATTCTTTCTATTTGTATCTTCTCTTGCCTCGACTTCTTCGGATGCTATGGTAACAAATTTGGGTTTCAAATGAGAATGTTTAACAGCAGCATACATATAATCTGCATTATATAAACCAGGCTGTTTTCTGATAACATGTTTCAGGTAATGAGGATTATTACAAACTAATCCCCATTTTGCTTTAAAATCAACCTTTTCATTAGGTGTATTCAAGAAAATAGTTTGATCTGTTTGGCCTCTTGTATAGAGTTTGGCTTCCAGACCAGTTACCTTTTTCTCTAAAGTCTTGTTCTCAACATGAAGTTTAAATGCTTTCAGAACGCATTCTTGCTTTTCTGAATCAGACTTAGATAATTGTGAAACAAGATCAGAAATCTTCTTTTCAAAACAAACCTTTTCAAGATTAAAATCAGAAGCAAATTTACGTAGGGAATCCATGAGATCTTTATTCCCAATAACTGACATATTTAGCTCAAAGATCTTTTGATTACGCCTAGCAACTCTGCCTTTTTCTCTTTTCAGTTTTGACTGAAGGTCTTGAAGTTCGACCATCATCACATCCATTTTTATCATAAAATTATTCTCGGTTAAGTTCATTACCTCTTCAGCTGCTTCATTATCTGAATCATCATACTTTGCATGATTGGCCATCAAGCACATGTTAGCAGCTTCTTCATTCTCTTCTTCTTCATCTTCTTCAGAATGATCTAACCAGAATTCGTCTTCAGCCATTAACGCTTTGCCAGCTTCCTTTTGTTTGGCTAACATTAGTTTGTTCTGATAATACGCCGTATTACGAACCTATGGATTTCGACAGTTTGAGGCGTAATGTCCAGTCATGCCACAGTTGTAGCATATGATTGGGATATCAACTTTCTTGTCTGTACTGGTGTCGTCATTCCCAAATTGCTTCTTTTCTCTTGGTTTCTTCTCAAGAAATCTACTTCCTTCTACTCTTTCTCTATGCTCATGGTTCTTGGAGCTTGAGGAAGAATTTCTCTGTGAATTTGATCCCGGTTTCTTGTAGAATTTCTTTTGGAATGCACGGGTCAGTAATTGCAGTGCTTGCTTGAGACTTTCTCCATCATCTCCATCAAATTCAGTTTCTGATTCAGAACTTGTAATTACTTTCTTTTTTTTCTTCTTATCTTTGACAACAAGTGCACTGGAATTAGGAACTTTCTCAACTTCCTTTTTCTTTCCACTCCTTTTCTCTTCTACTTCTTCTTCGTTCTGCCTTAGTGTCTCATACACTTCGTGGAGTGGAATTTCAGACAGAACTTTCATCTGTTTCATTCTTCGTGTATGCTTCTTCCATTCTGGTTGAAGGACACTGAGAAACTTGACGCTGTTCTCAATCTGTTTCTTTTTAACTTTATTCTTTGACAGCTCGTTCAGAAGCAGAACATATCGTTCATAAGTGTCAGCTAGGCTTTCATCTTCAAAGGCTATGAATTCTTCATAACTGTTTATACAATTTGCGACTTTCATCTGATTCGCAACCTTGGATCCCATCATCATCTTTTGAAGTTGATCCCACATCTTCTTAGCAGTAGCTTTGTAGCTGTCTATTTTGATGTAAATATCATTCGGGATACTCTGAAGAAGTAATGATCTTGCTTGCTTATCAGCTTTGAAACGGTTCTTTTGTTCTTCAGAAAAATGGGCATACTCTAGCGTAACAGTTTTCATCTTCTGTTCTCTTTCCACGTTCCCATCCTCACTGTCAGAAGAATCATCTTCAGCATCATAATCATCAGGTACTTGGACAGAAAGTGGTGCCATGGGACCTTATTTTATTGATAAAAGAATGTTATCTCCGTTTAAGTTTCGATCCACAAAGTCAAGAAATCTGTCTTTCCATTGTTCGTAATCCCCTTTGAACAGAACTGGGGGTTTGACATCCATGCCAATGGAATGTGCGTCTTTTGAAGTCATCCTGTTTCTGATAATGTGAAATAAAAATCTATTTCGAATTGTTAGTTCAAATAAAATGAATACAGTTTAAAACAATTCAGAAATGACCAAGTCAGGAACTGGCGCGAAATAGGACTTTGCGTTTGTAGAGGGTCGCGCAAACTTGTTGTTTGCGTGAGACTTGAATCGCGCGATTCTGACTTTGCACTTGTAACTGGTTGCGCAAACTTCAGTTTGCGTGAGTCTTTAGTGTCACAAAGTTGAGACTTGACCGATAAGATGTTCGACCGGATGGTTGCTCGACCGATAAGTTGTAAGGACCGGGAGAATGAGAGAAGCGAATAAATGCTTTGGACCGTGACTAGCTTTTTCTCTTCGACCGATTAGATGAAAAAAATGGTGATTTGGATTCGACCGGTAGGTTGTAGAAGCAGTTCGACCGGAATATTGCAAAGGACCGGTAGAGTAAAGTATTCTGGACCGGTATATTGCTGTAGAAGCAACAGTTCGACCGGTTTTTGATAAAATGGAAGTTGACCGATAAAATCGAATGTGGAACAGTTCAACCGGTAGAAAAGAAAAAATCCTTCAATCGGTACCTTGTAGTTGGACCGGTACTAATTAGTTTCTCTCGACCGATAATATGTAAGTATAGTTCGACCAGTATCTTATGTGCAAGGACCGATACTAGTTTGTGAAGGACCGATATCTCATTGAATAAATTTGAGTTGTGCACGGATATGTGGAATTGAAACAAACAACCACGTGAAATGCTTTTGTTGGAATTTGGAATGCTTTTCTTGGAATAAGAGTTGGTAAAGAGAATTTGGAATGCTTTTCTTGAACCTATAAAACAATTTGACTGGGAAATGTAAAAGTGGGGTTCGACCGGCAATGGAACCAATACCAAATTCGACCGGAAGATGGGTTCGATCGGTATGATGGTAAAACTTGACCGATAGATTTCGACCGGTAAATTAAGATTGACCGTTAAAATGGAATTCGACCGGGAGTTGACACTCGACCGATAGAATGAACAGTTCGACCGATAAAAGTTTTAACCCAGGACTGATAGATTTCGACCGGTAACACCTTCTTCTTCAATAAAACAGCCCTGTAAATATCAAATCGACCTATCTAGGAGGCGATTTACAACACCAAAATTTGACACTATGATCGACTTACCAACAACAACACACAACACTTTGATTTCAAAAACAACCACAAAATTAAGATTTTGATTGATAGCACAGTGGTTAAAAAAAATGAAGAACACAGAGTGATTGAAATTTTATTTTGATCTGGTATCTGCTTTGATAACAATTGTCGGTCCACAATACTATATCAAGTTCATATAAAACAACACTTAATGATTACCAACCTGTTTGAATAATAACAATCGATGATTACAAGGTTTTCGGTTTGAAGCTCTCGTGTTTTCTCTTTGTGTTTTACCTTGAGTGTGTGTGTTCTTGTTAATTGTGATCTGATGTTGTTGAACTCTAAGCTTATCAAACACATCTAACACATAATATCTAAACTTTAGATATTATTTAATTAATATCTAGATATTATATTATAGTTTAGATATTATGTTTGAGATATAAAAGGTTTTGAGATTTTATTATCTCATAACTTTGAATATTTCAATACAATACATAGATCATCAAGAACACAAAGAGAGAAAGAACTTCAAACTGTAAACCATTATCAACCCTCTGTAATCCGCATTTATAATCTAAACGGGTTGGTAATCGTCAAATCTTTGTTGTTTGATTTATCTGGTAAACGATCACGGACTCACAATTGGTATTAGAGCAGATAGCAAATCAAAATCAAAATCAAATTTCAATCACACTGTGTTCTTCATTTTTTTTAACCACTGTGATATCAAGCAAAATCTTAATTTTGTGGTTGTTTTTGAAATCAAAGTGTTGTGTGTTGTTGTTGTTGGTAAGTCGATCATAGTGTCAAATTTTGGTGTGGTAAATCGACTCCTAGATTGGTCGATTTGAGATTTACAAGGTTGTTTTATCGAAGAAGGTGTTAGCGGTCGAAATCTATCGGTCATGTGTTAAAACTTTTATCGGTCGAACTGTTCATTCTATCGGTCGAGTGTCAACTCCCGGTCGATTTCCATTTTATCGGTCAATCTTAATTTACCGGTCGAAATCTATCGGTCAAGTTTTACCATCATACCGATCGAACCCATCTTCCGGTCGAATTTGGTATTGGTTCCATTGCCGGTCGAACCCCACTTTTACATTTCCCGATCAAATTGTCGTTCCACAATACTATATCAAGTTCTTATATAACAACACTTAATGATTACCAACCTGATTGAATAATAACAATCGATGATTACAAGGTTTTCGGTTTGAAGCTCTCGTGTTTTCTCTTTGTGTTTTACCTTGAGTGTGTGTGTTCTTGTTAATTGTGATCTGATGTTGTTGAACTCTAAGCTTATCAAACACATCTAACACATAATATCTAAACTTTAGATATTATATAACTAATATCTAGATATTATAGTTAAACTCATATAATATCTAAAACTTAATAAACTAATATAATTAACACAATTACACTTTGACAATTATTACATATTTGACCCTAGACTATTGTTGAGAGTGACTTGACAACTTTAACTTCAGATTGCGATCTTTGTATTGGATGATCTTGAATCCAATGAGACTGTGTCCTAACAAGTTGTCTCTTTCTTTGACGAGAAGGTCAATCTTCGTCTCAAACTCAGACTTCATTTTCTTCTCTTTCAGTGCACTTTCAGATAGTTCAGAGAACTTGACAGTCAGCATTCTAATCTCAGTTTCAAAGATATTTCTCTCTTCTTCAAAGTCCTTCTCAGCATCCTTTCCCTGACCAGATATTTCCTTAAAGAATCCAAAGTTCTTCTGTTCAATTACCTTCTTCTCTTTGGCAAACTTTTCCCTTTCCAGAATAATTACTTTCTCAAACTCAGAAATTTGTTGAGAAAGCTTTAAACATTTAAGCTCAACCGTCTTTTTCTCATCAGCACATTTTCAAGAAAAATTTGAAAACTTCTTAACAAACTCCTTCTTCTTACTTTCAAAAACACCTTTTTCTTTAACCATCTTTTGTTCCAAATCAGATATTTTCTTTAAAAGCTCAGGATTTTAGCTTCTGGATTTTAGCTTCCAAATCAGAGTTCTCAGTTTCCAAAAACTTAACTCTTGATGACATATTTGATCCTATCATAATCTTCTCAATATGTTCCCATAATAGCTTTCCTGTAGCCTTTTTGCATTCTAACTTAATAGAAATCTCCTCGGAAATTCTTTGCAATATAAAAGATTTGGCTAATCTGTCAGCTTGACATCTTTTTCTTTGCTCGTCTGAGTACATATCAAGTGGTAATGGAAGCTCTTGTTTTACTGTTTCTCCATTCTTCTTCACAACAGTAAAAACTTTCCTTGGAGTTGTCATACTCCCTTCCCTCAGATATATTCTAATAAGATCCCTTAATTCATGTTTATCAATGAAATCTAAGAACTAATTTTTCCATTGTTTGTACTCTCCCCTGAATAGTACTGGTGGCTTCTCATCCATACTGATTGAAGGAGCTTCGCTTGAAGTCATTTTGTTACAAAAAGAACTTGACAAAAATGATCGTTAATCCAAATGAAATCAAATAAAATTCAGAAAATAAAATTTCCAAATTTAACCAAGTAACAAATTCGCAAAATATTGTGAAAACCTTCAGAATTCACAAGCTATGAAAAATAAAACCTCTCAGAATTCACTAGCAAAAGAATTCGTATGAAATGAACTCAAAATTCGCAGACAACATATTACAACTTTAGAATTCGCAGATCAAGAAATCAGAATTCGTGACACTCTATTTTGCGAATCCTGTTCAATTCGCAACATAGACACCAGCGAATCCTATGAAACTTGCAATCCAGACACCTGCGAATTTTTACACTTGTAAAAATTTCAGAAAAGCTAAACTCCTGCGAAATCTACAGATTTACGAAAATCTTTAAAAGCCCTGCGAAACATAAACAATGCGAGTCCTTGAAGATAAACTTGCGAGTTCTTCAACTGTTAGCGAGTTCTTTAACTGTTGAATGAAAAATCGATCTCAAAACCACAAAAACTCATCTAGACTTCGAATTACAACTCGAAACTTTGACAATTTGATCCTTAAAACATCTAGAAACAAATTCAAACAACGAATATCAAGAAAACATACACAATTGTACAAATCGATTCATTACAGTGCATAGAACTCGTGAACAACAAAACTCATAAAATCATCAAATTGATGAAAGATTACAGTGAAAATCAATACAAAACTTATACACACTCAATCTAATACTCAAATCGCACTCAAAACAAATGAATAGAACTCAAATTACACACAAAATTTCAAAAACGAATATGGACATCGATGAAACAGTATCAAACTTCTTTTTTCAATTAGATTTCAATTGGATCTGCTCTGATACCAATTGTGATTCCCAAATCTTTCAAGTTCTCAATGTAAAACAGAAATCAATATGAGAATCGAAGCTACATGTCATTGATTCAATCACAATAATTACAAATCTAACTTTCTCTCACTACTCTCTCTCTAGAATGATGTAACAGTAATCCTCTTCTCTAATTTTCTCTCTTCTCTCAATCTGAATCTTTTCAAATGACTTACTTTCTTACCAATTACAAAGACCCCAAGGTATTTATACCCTTTACACAAATACAAAGAAAACAAACAAAATACAATATGTTGACTTTGACTTTTATTACAAAATGACTTTGACTTTTACTGAGAGTTGACTTTCCATCTTTGACTTCTTGTAATTTGGTCTTCAATATTTATGATCTTGAATCCAACAAATCTATGCTCAAACAAATTTTTTATCTCCTTCCCCTTCCTCATCGCTCTGTGACTAGCCAGTCACATCCTCTACCTCCATTTCTACAGTTCGCCCAAGTCCCCTGTGTACCTGAGGATGACCTCTTTAGATATTTGAGTGGCCAGCTTCAGAGGACTCTTAGGTCTGTCCTCAGGGGTTTCTTTGAATATAAGTGCTCTTCTTCTTGTCTTCTGCAGAGGTTTTTTGCCTCCCTCTGCAGGTTAAGTTCCAGCACTTAGGGCCTCAACCTTGGCTTCAGTAGATCTCTATTTCTCTGCAAGCATACGCAGTTTCCCCTTTTCTTATTTTCAGAGGATTTAACAACCTCTGTGGTATCTTCTGCAGCCTTTCCCATGGATGTTGGAACCTTTACTTCTTCGGTTCTCTTCTTCTTTTGTTTCTTTTTCTCCTTCTTTGTACTGACCTCCCCTTTAGCTAACTCTCCCTTACTCTCACTCACTGTTTGTGCCTCTGTGGCCACAAATTCAGTCTTCCTTACACCCTCTTCTCTCATGTACACTATAATCTCACCTACCTAGAATCCTATGCGAGGGGGGGGGGTTGCAGGACTCAGTGTAGGAGTCATGTGCCCTCGTATGTAAGCCCTAGTTCCCTCTTCACTACCTAGATATGTCAACAGGCTTGTTGACAGAGGTCTTGCGTTCGGATAACCAGTTTTGAGGGTAGTTTAATTGTGTGACTTCATCTCATGTAGTTTAATGGTCTTACCCTCTACTGGTAATTCTCCTTCCCCAATCAAGTCGTCTCCCAGAAGTAGTCCCAAGAATCTGCCAAAGACGATGTTCTTGGGCTCTGTGTTGCTGTCCTGGTCTTGTTGCCTGGAGATGACCACATTCCAAATCTCCCTGAAGATGAGTCCAACGTAATCAAGTGGAAGATCATAGTAGATTCCATACATGATTGCCAAAATTGTATGGCTCGACTGATCAAGGCTCCTAACCTTCGAAGTTAGGCATCTGTTCAGAATGGAGAAGACCACATTCCACAGAGGAGGGATATTCTGTCTTCTGAAGTTGGTTCTCTTGGTGATTGCTACAGTGTATCAAATGAACCACAAAAACTCTAAAATTTCCTCTTCTGTGGGCTCCTCTGAGTATTTGCGAAGGTAGAGATCTTCCTTGGTGGGGAGCTCAAGGACATCTGACAATTTCCTTCGATTGATGCCCAAGTCCAATATCTTAGTAGTCGAGGGATGAGTTGCATATCCAATGATACAGTGCCCATATCCATCCATCTTGGCATGTCGAGCGTTTAGCCATAAATGTTGAATGTATGATTCAGGGATGTCATTCCTCTTCATAGTTAGGGCTTTGACAAGAAAGTTGTAACATCTGGAATTTCAGGTAAGTATGAGGCCTTGTTAATCTTATGTTTATGTGTTTATCAAAGTAGAAATTATATGCTTAATTTCCATTTCCATCTATGTTAGTTGCTTGGTGTCGGATTGGAAGTTTTAGACGAGCATTTGTTGGGCAGTGAGTTACGCGACTTAGTCGCGGGTGGAAGTTGCGGCATAAGCCGCGTAATCCACTAGAGTCTTCACAGTTGAGCACGCGGGCGACTTATGCCGCAGGTGCAAGTCACGGCACAAGTCGCGATCGACCTACATTCCCCAAAACCCCTCTTTGTCCGATTTTCTTCCATATTTTTCTCACATCTCTTTCCCTTGGAGATTTTTGGAGTTCTTAAATCAGTTCCTTTTCACACCAAACCCTAACCCTCATAAATACAACCTACTTTGGTGGTTGGATCATTGGAATCTTTCAATAACTCTCCTCAAGTCTTCAAGCTTCACCTCCAAGTCTCATCTTCTTCTAGGGTTTCATCTTTTCTAAGTTTTGGGATCAAAACCTATATTGTGAGTTTACTAAACCTTTTGTTAAAACTAGACACACATCATAATCTTCTATTGGTATTATTGTAACATTTCTCATGATTGGTTACCTTTATGTGTTCAAATACTTGATGATAGCATTATGTACAATATGTTGGATTATCTTCTATGAGCGTTTTCCATGCTTTACTCTATTGGTTGAATATTTGGGATTTGCTCCATGAATGTACATTGATGGCATTTTGGCATGATATAGATTATATGTGGTATAGTAGATGATAAACTCTACATGGAATGCCTTTTGGCAATTTAATATCTAAACATTGGTTTTTGTGGTATTTGGGTCTCATGATAGACTCATGCGATAGGATGGTAGCATAGTACCCATGGTTGGTATCGAAATGCATTGGTAGATATATACCTCAAGACCTCCTATATGTATTATGTTGGACGAACCAAGTCGGTAGACTCTAAAAGGATGTAGTATTGGGCACCACCGTGTGGGTATGTTCCTAGACCTCCGCCATTCGGGGTATTGCCATGGTTGTAGTTGTCGGATGGGCCGGGCCTTTGGGTGTCACTCTTGGTAGTGGAACTAAGGTACATTGTCTCTTGGGTGAAACTGATTGGTGCTACGGGTATCCCCTGTTGACTCCACATATTATTGAACTCTGGTTAACTGCTGATAAGATTTGTAACTGCTCATGCATGTTTATTATTGTTCAACTCACTAGGATTTTTTGGCCTAACACTTGTTGGTGTCGATGTGTATCTCAGGTTCTGGCGACGCCGGTCCTAAGCAGGCTTAGTTGCTTTGGGGTGAGAGCTTGGGGATTTTGCACATGGGACATTTTATACTTTGGAATGAACCGTTAGGTTTATAGATGACAACCCTTTCGTAATCTCTTTTCTAGTTGTAGAAATTAGATTAGTTGGTTGTTATTTATTGTCCGTTAAATTACAACTGTAATTAAACATATTAGTTATATATTCCCCATTTTTGGGAGGCTCTTGCTATGGCAATTTTTGTATACCTCATGTCTGTTTTCGGATTTTTGTTATCACTGTTTATAGGGTGTTACAAGTTGGTATCCGAGCTTTAGTTTAAGTGAACTAGGTATTGTTTTAGCATATCTAAACTTAAGCTTTAGACTTTATAGTTTCACAGTCCGCTTGGGGTAGGAATCCAAGGTGGGGAGAGCGTTAGGATTACGGAATTACTTTAATTGAAAGTTGTGATGATGGTGACAAGAATTCTTGTGTATGGTTCATTCATAATTCCACTTAGCTACTGCTATTATGAATGCATTGTTATGTGAGCATGCTTGGTTTACTATTAATGTGATATTTGATGAAGGTATTAGTACGTACAATGAGTTCAACTAGTTTAGTCTTTTCTCAATCTATTTCTCGTACGTGTATGGCAGATTGAAATGGTAAACACTCGGAGTAGGATGTCGGGTACACCAGAGGGCCACGTGGAGGTGGAATATGCCGTAGACCGACCTCCTTTGGGCATAACCAGCGATGGACCTCCCGGGCTCAATCTCTTGGGAGGAGGACCTGAACAGATTCCACGCCGGAACCTCAACGCGGATAATGCCATCATGGAGGAATTGACCATGGAGACCCGGATTCGGGATAGCATGATGTTGGCCATGAACTCTGCCATGGCCCAACAACAAGAGTTTTTCATGAAGCTCTTAGAAGATCGAGACGCCAGTAACCGACAACCGGAGACAATGGCGGAAAACATTGTTATGGGGTCACGTGGACCAGTTGTTGTATCTGTTGAGGATCCAACATATAATGTGTTTAAGACGAAGACTAAGGGGTTTACCTAAAAGGCGTTTCTGGGGTGCCACCCGAAGGAGTTTGCGGGTTCCGACAACCCAGTTGCTTGTATGTATTGGCTCAAGGAGGTAGATATGGCCTTTGAGTCCAGTGAGTGTGATCCCTCTCAACGGGTCAAGTTTGCTTCTCAACTACTTTGGGGGGAGGCTCTGATTTGGTGGAATCTCACACGATTCGTCCTCACTCCGGAAGTTCTGGCTATGCTAACTTGGTCGGTGTTCAAAGAGAAGATCATGGATAAATATTGTAGCGAGCGTTCGTTGGACAAGCTAAAGCGGGAGTTCCGAAATCTGAGGAAGGGGACTTTGACCGTTGTGGGATACTCCAAACTCTTTTTGGAGAAACTGAGTTTGGTGGGACACCTGGTTCCCGATGAGAGGTTGAAGATTAAGGCATATCAACAATGTTTACCGGTCGTGATGCGAACGGCGGTAAGAAATGCTAAGGGCTCGACTTTGCAAGAGGTCATTGAAGAGTCTTTGCTCATTGAGGATGACATTAATGCGGAAAGGGAAGGAAGAAGACAGGTGGGAGAGAAACGGAAGTGGGAAGGGCCATCTGGGCCCGTTCGTCAATCAAGACCCTTTGTGAGTGGGAGTTCGGGCGATCAGCGCTGTGAGGAGCGGTGGTGCCACAAGTGAAACTCAAAGCACTCGGGGCCATGTACTACAAGAACTTACTCCGGTCCAACCAGGTGTGTCAAGTGTGGTAATAAGAGCCACACAACTCGAGAGTGCCCCATCCGGGGGTCGGTGTGCTACGAGTGTAGAGAACCGGGGCATATGAAGAGAGACTCCCCAAGGCTAGTTAGAGGAGGTGGTGGAAATTCTGTGGGTTCGACGGCTAGAATCGAGCAACCACCAAGGGCACCGATTCGAGCTTTCAGGATGACTACTGAGGAGGCAAAGGAGACAGCTGATGTCGTTTCGGGTACGTTCCTAGTAAACTCCTTGCCAGCTCGTGTTTTGTTTGATTCGGGTGCTACATGTTCTTTTGTTTCGGGTACCTTCTGTTAGCAATTCACTACTCCTCTTAGTTTTCTTCCTGATGCGTTAGTAGTAGAAATAACAAATAGGGATCAAGTAACCATTCGAAACTGTTTTTGTGATTGCACTTTAGAAATTGATGGGAATCCTTTTGGAGTAGACTTGTTACCTATGGCTATAGGTGGGTTTGACATGGTTATAGGCATGGACTGGTTAGTAAGACACAAGGCGGAAATCTTTTTCCCTAAAAAGATGATCCAAGTGCCATCGCCGGGAAATGGTGTGGTTACCATTTAGGGGGAGAAAGGAAAGAGGAACAATCCCATTATTTCATGTCTTAAGGCTCGCAAGTTTTTAGCGAAGGGTTACCCTTCGTACTTGGCCTATGTTGTGGATGCGAAGAAAGAAAAGAAGTTGGTAGAAGATGTGGAGGTGGTGCAAGATTATCCGGATGTTTTTCTGGAAGACTTACTCGGATTACCGTCGGAGCGGCAAGTGGAGTTTCAGATTGACCTCACCCCGGGAGCAGCTCCGATAGCTCGTGCTCCATATCATTTGGCACCGACAGAAATGAAAGAGATGATGACACAACTTCAAGAGTTGTTGGTGAAGGGCTTCATTCGACCAAGTTCGTCACCTTGGGGAGCACCGGTGTTGTTCGTGAAGAAGAAGGATGGATCCATGCGAATGTGCATAGATTATCGGGAGTTAAACAAAGTAACAGTGAAGAACAAGTATCCTTTACCTCACATCGACGATCATTTTGATCAACTTCAAGGCGCGCGATGCTTCTCAAAGATTGATCTTCGATTCGGTTATCACCAGGTGAGAGTGAAGGACGACATTCCAAAGACGACTTTCAGAACGAGATACGGTCATTATGAGTTCTTGGTGATTCCTTTCGGCTTAACCAATGCTCCGTCCATATTCATGGATTTGATGAACCGTGTGTGTCGCCCATTCTTAGATAAATCCCTGATCGTCTTCATCGACGACATTCTAATATACTCAAAGGATGAGTCTGAGCATGGAAAACACTTGCGGAAAGTATTAGAAGTTCTAAGGAGGGAGAAGTTGTTCACGAAATTCTCCAAGTGCGAATTCTGGCTCCAAGAGGTGCAATTCTAGGGGCATGTGGTATCAAAGGATGGAGTAAAAGTGGACCCGGCAAAGATCGAGGCAATGATGAGTTGGGAGCCTCCCACAAGTCCGACAGAGATCCAAAGCTTCTTGGGTTTAGCAGGTTACTACCGGCATTTCATTCAAGACTTTTCCAAGATAGCTACACCGCTCACTTCCCTTACAAGGAAGAATGTCAAGTTTCTTTAGACCGATACTCAAGAGCAAGCCTTTCAGACGCTCAATAGGAAGTTGTGCGAAGCTCCGATCTTGTCCTTACCCGAGGGATCAGAAGACTTTGTTATGTTTAGTGACGCTTCCAAGATGGGACTTGGGTGTGTCCTAATGCAAAGAGGGAAGGTAATAGCCTACGCGTCACGACAATTAAAAGATCATGAGAAGAATTATCTGACTCATGACTTGGAGTTGGCGGCGGTAATCTTCGCGTTAAAGTTATGGCGACATTACTTGTATGGGACCAAGTGTACTCTTTTCACGGATCACAAGAGTCTCAAGTACATCTTCGACCAGAAGGAACTCAACATGCGACAAAGGAGATGGCTCGAGATTTTGAAGGATTACGATTGTGACCTACTCTATCATCCCGGTAAGGCTAATGTGGTGGCGGATGCATTGAGCCAAAGGAGTTATGATGGTGGTGTCAAAGTGTCCCTTACAAGGATCGATGTGGTGTCGAGTTTGTTGGAAAGTATCAATGCAAGTCAAGTGGAAGCACTTAAAGAAGAGAACCTTAAGGCCGAAGTCATGGTGAAGCAAAAGGAACTCTTAACGGAAGACGGTCGTGGACTCAAGCTCTTTCAAGGACGGATTTGGGTGCCAAAGTTGGGAGGAAATCGGGAGTTACTTCTTGAAGAATCGCGTAAGTCAAAATATTCTATACATCCCGGTAGCACCAAGATGTATAGAGACCTAAAGTTAAATTATTGGTGGCCGATGATGAAGCTAGATGTGGCTAACTATGTGGAGAAGTGTGTCACTTGCCTCCAAGTCAAGGCGGAAAATCAAAGACCGTATGGAAGTTTACAACCATTGTCCATTCCTGAGTGGAAATGGGACAACATCACCATGGATTTTGTGACAAAGCTACCGAAGACCTTGCGCGGTCACGACACTATTTGGGTAATTGTGGATCGGCTAACCAAGAGTGCGCATTTTCTTGCAATGCGGGAGACTTTGCCAATGGAGAAATTGGCCAAGCTTTATATTGACGAGGTGGTATCGAGGCACGGAGTCCCTCAATCTATTGTATCGGCTCGGGATAGTTGCTTCACTTCGAACTTTTGGGCTAGCTTGCAAAAAGAGTTGGGTACAAGACTGAATTTCAGCACGGCGTATCATCCTCAAACGGATGGTCAAAGCGAGAGGACGATTCAAACACTAGAAGATATGTTGAGGTCGTGTGTAATAGATTTCGGGGGAAGCTGGGATTCACATCTACCTTTGATAGAGTTCGCATACAACAACAGTTACCATTCTAGTATCGGAATGGCACCGTTTGAGGCATTGTATGGACAGAAGTGCAGAACCACGGTTTGCTGGCTAGAAGCGGGCGAAAAACAATTCCTTGGGCCAGAAATAGTTCAAGAATCGGCGAACAAGGTGAAAGAAATCTGAGAGAGACTAAAGGTGCCGCAAGATTGACAGAAAAGTTATGCGGATAAGAAAAGAAGACCGGTTGAGTTTCAAGTGGGCGACCGTGTCATGTTGAAAGTATC
This sequence comes from Arctium minus, assembly GCA_954870635.1. Taxonomy (NCBI): domain Eukaryota; kingdom Viridiplantae; phylum Streptophyta; class Magnoliopsida; order Asterales; family Asteraceae; genus Arctium; species Arctium minus. Next base: position 49,397,184 of record OX941094.1, read on the forward strand.
TCCATGGAAGGGAATTATCCGGTTTGGGAAGCGTGGGAAGCTCAGTCCTCGTTTCCTTGGACCTTTGTTATTTCAGAAAAGGTTGGTCTTCAAGCATACCGATTGGATTTACCGCCGGAAATGGATGGGATACATCCCACATTTCACGTTTATTATTTGCGGAAGTGCTTAGCCGAAGAGGAATGCGTGATTCCTTTGACGGAAATCTGAGTAGATAATGGAAACCGTTGTGTGGAAGAACCAGAAGCAATTTTGGAAACGAAAGTAAAGAAGTTGTGGCATAAAGACATAGTCATGGTCAAGGTCCAATGGAAGCACCATCGTGGTGCTAATGTCACCTGCTAATGTCGGGGACGAAATCCAAATTAGGTGGGGAGGATTGTAACATCCGGAATTTCAGGTAAGTATGAGGCCTTGTTAATCTTATGTTTATGTGTTTATCAAAGTAGAAATTTTATGCTTAATTGCCATTTTCGTCTATGTTAGTTGCTTGGTGTCGGATTGGAAGTTTTGGACGAGCATTTCTTGGGCAGTGAGTTATCCAACTTAGTCACAGGTGGAAGTCGCGGCACAAGCCGCGTAATCCACTGGAGTCTTCACAGTTGAGCACGCGGGCGACTTATGCCGCGGGTGCAAGTCGCGGCACAAGTCGAGATCGACCTGCATTCCCTGAAACCCCTCTTTATCCGATTTTCTTCCATATTTTTCTCACATCTCTCTCCCTTGGCGATTTTTGGAGTTCTTAAATCAGTTTCTTTTCTCACCAAACCCTAACCCTCATAAATACAACCTACTTTGGTGGTTGGATCATTGGAATCTTGCAATAACTCTCCTCAAGTCTTCAAGCTTCACCTTCAAGTCTCATCTTCTTCTAGGGTTTCATCTTTTCAAGGTTTTGGAATCACAACCTAGATTGTGAGTTTACTAAACCTTTTGTTAAAACAAGATACACATCATAATCTTGTATTGGTATTATTGTAACATTTCTCATGATTGGTTACCTTTATGTGTTCAAATACTTGATGATAGCATTCTGTACAATATGTTGGATTATCTTCTATGAGCATTTGCCATGCTTTACTCTATTGGTTGAATATTTGGGATTTGCTTCATGAATGTACATTGATGGCATTTTGGCATGATATGGATTATATGTGGTATAGTAGATGATAAACTCTACACGGCATGCCTTTTGGCAATTTAATATCTAAACATTGATTTTGTTGGTATTTGGGTCTCATAATAGACTCATGCGATAGGATGGTAGCATAGTACCCATGGTTGGTATCGAAATGCATTGGTAGATATATACCTCAAGACCTCCTATATGTATTATGTTGGATGAACCAAGTCGGTAGACAATAGAAGGATGTAGTACTGGGCACCACCGTGTGGGTATGTGCCTAGACCTCCGCCATTCGGGGTATTGCCATGGTTGTAGTTGTCGGATGGGTCGGGCCGTTGGGTGTCACTCTTGGTAGTGGCACTAAGGTACATTGTCTCTTGGGTGGAACTGATTGGTGCTACGGGTATCCCCTGTTGACTCCATATATTGTTGAACTCTGGTTAACTGCTCATGCATGTTTATTATTGTTCAACTCACTAGGATTTTAGGCCTAACACTTGTTGGTGTCGATGTGTATCTCAGCATCTGGCGGCGCCGGTCCTAAGCAGGCTTAGTTGCTTTGGGGTGAGAGCTTGGGGATTTTACACATGGACATTTTATACTTTGGAATGAACCGTTCGGTTTATAGATGACAACCCTTTTGTAATCTTTTTTCTAGTTGTAGAAATTAGATTAGTTGGTTGTTATTTATTGTCCATTAAATTACAACTGTAATTAAATAGATTAGTTATATATTCCCCATTTTTGGGAGGCTCTTGCTATGGCAATTTTTGTATACCTCATGTCCATTTTTGGATTTTTGTTATCCCTATTTCTAGGGTGTTACAGATATTGATGAGGGGTTCGGCTTTAGCGGGAAATCCAGAGGGATTCAGGGTGACAAAGTGGTTATTGGGTTTGTTGTTCATCTGTGTCAAATGGTAATCTTGCCTTGTAAAGGATAACATTCAGCTTGTGAGAACTTGTTCTTGACTAACAGAGTGTGAGTCAGCCTGTTGTGCCACTAAGTGTTGAGATTTATTGGGGTTCTTAGAGCCATGGGAGTTTTTGGATGAGATGGAGTGAGAAGCCGTTGTAGAAGCAACAAAGGTTTCTTGCAAAGGATTTCTTGAGGTTAAAAGTTGCAGGTAAAAAGGGAAAAAAGGGATATGGAAGGGTTTATATACTGTAAGGGGTAAAAAGAATTTGGCGGTAAAGATAAGAATTTGAAATCTGTAATGAGTGTAAACGGATAAGTAAACGTTTTTAAAAACGACGGTACAACTACGAACCAATAGGAATGTGCCACGTAAGGATGGGAGGTGTACGATCGAGTACGTGCGCCTCCCTCTATTCTCACGCGCGTGACATTTACTATTCCCACATGACAGTGATTTTTAGAAAATAACACGCATTAAATGACCAAATGGTAAAAGTTTTCAAGTTAAAAATTGCAGAAGCTTTATGGGACAAGAGTTTTTGAGGTCATTTGGTGGGTTCAGAACAAACAAGACCTGGACTTTCGAAAGAACTTATGAGATGATCGGACACAAACCCAATCATATGGTTAATGAACAAGAAACCCCCTTTGTGAGGTACAGAGGCTCTGTGATAGGTCACAGAGACTCTGTAAAGGTCCTCAGAGGCTCTGAGATCCAAAATTTCTAATTTAGGAAATACTTTGGGTGGTGATCACTCAAAGGTCGTGAAAACATTTTGAGGGGCAGAGAGACATATTTGAAAAAATGATGTCGAGCTCCCCCTTGAAATGTCAAGGTCTCCTTTTTCAGCTCCCCCTTGATTTATGCTTGGAATATTTTGGAACTAGTCGTTTGAGCAAGACACAGAGCAAGAGAGCCATTTTAACAAGACGGTTTTGAGAAGAAACAAAAATTTATACACGGTTACACAGTGTGTACTGCAGAGGCTCTGTGCAAGGGTACAAAGGCTATGTGAATCAACTCATGTTAAGCATCCCAATCTTGCCAACGAGAAAAATAAATATTTTCTCATCTAATGCCTTTGTGAAAAGGTCGGCAAGCTGGTAATCTGTGGGGACAAAGTACATTTCTATTGTCCCATGCTCCACATGATGTTTCACAAAGTGATACCTGATATCGATGTGCTTTGTCTTAGAGTAATGAACAGTATTGGCAGAGATCGCAATGTCACTTTTGGAGTTACAGAGGATGGGAATTTTCTCAATGTCAAATCCATAGTCTCTGAGTTGGGTTCTCATCCACATAACCTGTGAACAACAACTAGCAGCAGCAACGTATTCCGCTTCTTCCGTAGAGGTCGAGACATAATTCAGCTTTTTAGAAGTCCAACTTACTAGTTTCCCTCCAAGGAATTGACAACTCCTAGAGGTACTCTTTCTGTCTAGCTTGCATCCTCCGTAATCTGAATCTGTATAAGCCACATGATCAAAGCCAGAGTTCTCTGGATACCAGAGGCGAAGATTCTTGGTCCCTTTTAGGTATCTGAAGATCCTCTTGACGGCATGAAGATGAGATTCTATGGGGTTAGCTTGAAATCTTGCATAGAGGCATGTGGCGAACATTATACCAGGTCGACTTGCGGTTAAGTACAAAAGAGACCCTATCATACCTCTGTAGAGTTTACACTCCACAAATTAGCCCTCTGGATGTGCATTAAACTTAGATCCAGTGGCCATAGTGGTTTTCATTGGTGAAGAGTCAGAGAGCATGTATTTTTTAAGTATGTTAGAGATATATTTAGATTGGTTTATGAAAATGCCCTCTTTGGTTTGTTTGACTTGCAATCCTAGGAAGACGGTAAGTTCTCCCATCATGGTCATCTCAAACTCACTCTTCATCAATGACTCAAACTTTTTACAATAAGATTCATTTGTGGACTGTGTGATCCTGAATCTAGTTTCTATACAAGATTAATCAAACAAACACAAAATAAGAATCAATTACCTGTTTGATTTCAATTTAATTCCGAGATTACAAGATTATCTCTTCTACAATCTCTCTAACGAACTCTCTCTCTCTCTCAAACTTTCTCTCTCTAAAATACAACTGAATAATTCTCCAATTAAGTTCTCTACTGAAAAATACAAAGAGTAAAAGTATTTATACTACCACTAATACAAGGAAACTAAAATACAAAACAAATACAACTAAGTTTGACTTATTACAAAAGACTTTGACTTTGATGAGATTTGACTTTAGCAACTTTGACTTTCTCAACTTTGACTTTCAGTATTCTTGATCTTGTATCCAACAGATTTATGCTCTAACAATCTCACCCTTTGGATTCAAGATCACTGTAAAAAGATCTAGCAATTCAGTCTTCACTTTAAGTTCTGTCAAAATTATCTCCCCTTTTTCTTTAACAATCTTCTTTCCAAAACTATCTTCAAACGAGTAACAATCTCCCCAAAACCTTCACACAACACTTTCAGAATTTGGAAAGAAATTATCTTCAGATTTAGCTCACCTTGCTTTAACAAATAATCTTCAAAGAAAATTTCCTCAAAACTTCATAAATTCTTTGATTGTCCTCAAAATTCCCTTTGAACTTTCTGACTTGAACATTTCAGAAAATCAACTCACAAATCTTTATCAGATCTTGATATCATCTCCCACAAACTTTAAAACTTTAACATTTCTTCATATCATCTCCCCCTTTTTGATGATTTGAACATCTATATCATCAAAACTTTTCGTCCAAGAAATGTCTTTGACCATTCTGATCTGTCATACTGTGCCTCTGATTCGGTGATCCATAACCAAGTATTCATCTAGATCTTTGCAAATCCAGACAAAAATAAGAATAGGTAACTCCTGAATCAACAGATGAATCAGTTAAAATGCCTGTCAGTAACACAAAGTCACTGTGTGTAACGAATACACAATATAAAGGAGCTTTTTGATGTTCACTCCCCCAGGGCTTCCATCCAATCATCGAAATACTACAAAGGCAATTTCTATGAATGTTATGACAAAGAAACAAATTCTTTGTGTGCTCGTGCAAGTGTAGAAAGAATTAAAGCACAAATGATTGCTTTTTAATAATGCTCAACATTGTGTAAACCACTGAGACAATCAATAGATAAACACAGACTCTAAGTGCATGATTGAAGTGCGAAGGTGGGGCAGACTTCCTTCTTTTTCAATATCCAGATTTTCCAAATGAAAACCAGATAGATTATATGCTGCGTCCCCAGAAAAATATGAAACATTTTCTTTTTGAGAAGAAAATGAGTGGTTGGTGGGGTTATAATCAAGAGTTGGCATGGGCTATTTGCCTATTTCAATAACATTCACCAAAGAATTGTGAAATGCTAGTAATGTGGCTGCCCGACTCAGAAAGTAGTTGGTGCAGAGTTTGATATTCTTTTACTCTGATCTCACAACCTCTTTCTTTTTAATCATTAAGCTCACTACTAACCAATCTCTCATTTCCATTTTACCTCGTCACACCCACACTCATTTCTTTTGACTCCTCACACTCAATCACTAAGGGATTAACTGTTGGTCCCGAAGGTGCTTAACAAGTTTGTAGAAGGGGGGCGGGGGTTGAATACAAACACAGAAATTAAAGTTTAATAAATTGTTTATTGATAAATCAAAATACAATTTACAAGTTTGTTGCGGAATAAGATTAAGACAGACTCAATCTAAACAAACTTAAGAAACACTAAGATGGTTGCACAAGAAATTCAAAGAATGGGGGATTTTAGAGAGATAGAAAACAAGGGTTTCTATTATGGAGTTCAAGGATTGAGCACACCTTCAGATGAAGGGGTGAGCTTCCTATTTATACCCTATGCATTAAATGCATGGCAGGGTACTTTACACGTGGTATTCATAGATTGGCTTTGGGAGTCTTACTTTTGGAGACATGCCTTTGGCCGCTTTATGAACAGTGTAGTTGACGATTTGTGGCAGAGACGTGTCCGTTCTGACACATCGTACTGGTTGTGCAAGGTAAGACAAAAGAAAACTTGAGGCATAAGCTTTGTGATCGTTGATCGCTGAGTATCTCTTCTTCCAGAGATAAAGAAGTTCAGCTATCGCTGAAGCTTTTCCTCAAGCTTCTTCGCGTAAGTAGATTCGCCTGATCTTCGCTGATATCCGCATCAGGTCACTCGTAGACTTATCTATTGTTCAGTGGCTTCGTCTTCGATTCAGCTATGAACTATGTTGACGCGAGACTTGTCTTCAGGGATTACGTTAACTGTGTTACATGAGAAACTATCAGCGATGACTGAACAGACTCAGTTTGATTGCTGAAAGTGAAACACATACATATTAAATGTTTACAGAAAGGTCATCAGCGATAACTGAACAGACTCAGTCTGATCGCTGATGATGAAACACTAATACATATAATAACGTAATTTTCACTAAGTATAAAAGAGGGTCGTTATCAAATCACTGAGAGAGTTTGGATCAACAATCTCCCCCTATTTGATAATGACAAAGTAACAAAAGAAAATTACTTTGATTCAAAATATAGGAATAAAAAGGACTCATAGACTGCATGTCCCAATTACTATTTTGAGGGATCTTTTACAGTACTGATAGGGTTAAGTACATCACTGCGATTTTCATTTAATTCAGGGATGGAATTACAAGATATGAAAAACATAAGTACAAGTGAGTAACTAACTACTGTAAGTATAACTAACAGATTACAGAGAAGAAAACTAATCTATCAGCTATTAAAAGAAGATTTAGGAGGATTGATCATATACTCAGGTATTTCTTCTCCTTTCTGTCTTCGTTCCAAAGATTATTGACTGATAATTTCTTTAATTTCTTCAGCAGCAGGGAAGAAGTCACACCATAAGCATAAGAGATCCTTGAGATGATTCAGAGGACAGATAGGAATCTCAGAGATTCTTTGAAATCTGAGTTCCTCATCATCATCTCTGAAGAATATTCCATAAGGATTGTCGATTAATTGACCATCTTGGAAAGGACCACCAGAAGGCAGAGATAAGTCCAGAACTGAAAGATCGGGAGGAGGACCAAACAGTGCATCTCTTGAAAATTTGATAGAAGTTTCATTCCTGATGATGGCGACATTTTCAGAGGAGGAGGACCCAATTTTTCTCTTGAGTTTCAAAGATTTGGGAGGAAGAGGAGATGGCAGCTTTAGTATAGAAACGACTCTATTTATGAGGGCTTCAAGAAGTCCTTCAACGTAGCCTCTGTATGTAGATTTGGATTTCTTCAGCGCATCCCAGAACTCTAACCATTCCGTAAATCCGAAGCTCTCAAGTTTTGATACGTACATTGCTTTTTGGGTTCCATCCTCTCTGGTAATCTCCATGGTCACTGAGAGTTGATCTTTCTTCTTGCGACCAGAGATAGTCACGACTTATATTGGAAGAAGATCAAAACGATAATCCATCTTTTGTTTGCACCATTCGATAGACTTATCGTTGATCTCTTGTTCTTTGGAGCGTTCCTCTTCAATTTCTTTCAGAAGTGCTGCTTGAACTTCCACAGGTTTGCTTTTCAGCTTTTTGTCCTTGACTTGAGAGGATTGAATCTTTAAAGCGAGTTGGGCATCTCGTTTTCATTCAGCGATCAGCTTCTCAGCTTTGGCAGATTCTTCTCTTTCAGCTTCAGTGAGGAAGTCGAGCTCTGTGGATGTTTGAAGAGGGATTTTCAGCCGTTGACTTTCTAGTTGAGCGATCATTTCAACTCTTTTCTTTACCACTTCCTCTGACCAATGAGATGGTCGAGAGGGCCTTCCTGGATGGACCAGGGAATCTTCTTCTTCTTCTTCATCAATCTCAGCGATAGAGATTGGGATTATTTCTTCAGCGATAGTAGCTGGAATTATTTGTAGTTCAGAACCCTTAAGCAGGGGTGAGAACTGTATGGATAGAAAAAGAAGGAAAGAAGGGATAAGTGTAGTTTTATAACGAGAGAGATAAAGGCTAGAAGGAAATAGGGGTTTGGAAAGAGTAGGAGAGTGGTACAATTGAAAGACATACCTGAGAAGGATGCTCCCCCTCAGATTGTGATCCAGTCCCCAAGCATTCTTCAGCGATTGGTTGCTTGTCTTTGCTTTGCGAAGGAACACTTGAAGATGTATCACCTCTCACCCCTGTTTTGACAACCTCTTGCGAAGTTGTCCCTGATGCGACGTTCGGCTTAGAGAACCACATAGATTGGTCTTCATCGTCGTCGTCGTCATCGGAGGGCTGATCCTTTTCTTGATCATCAAGATCTAGATCATCTTCCTCTTCATCGTCTTCTTCCTCATCCTCTTCAAAGAGAATAGAGTGAATTGATGAGGATTCTTTTGCCTTCTCCCCCTCAGATTGAGAGGGAGGTTCCTTTGGAGTCTTAGCTTCCCCAGCAGCAGCAATAGAAGTTTCTTCAGTTTTCTCCCCCACTTTGTCATTATCAGCGGTAGGGGATTGTTCAGCTGCTGGAGTAGCTGTTGAAGCTTTTAGCACTTGAACGTCAGCCTCCGGACGCTTAATCCGGTCTTCAACCGCAGGGATCTCGCACGTGGCATCATGAATGAATTCCACAGCGATGTTGAGGTTGGTACGATCATCTTCAGTGAAAGAGGGAGGCAGCGCTGGAGCTGGTGCATTCACTTTCTGTAGAATTTGCTGAAGAAGGGACGTGCAGAGGTCAACCTTTGAAGAGAGACCCTGAACTTCAGCGGTAAGAGACTCAAATCGCCCTTGAAAGAGTCGAGAGGACTCTCTGAGTTGGACGACTTGTTCTTCAACAGCTGAAAGTTGGGAGTTCTCAGCTTTTGATGAGCAAGTGGCGGTCAACTTCTTCAGCTCCTCACCAGCCTGATTGACGGCGCTGGTGGTTTCATTGATGGTGTTGGTGAGTGCGTCCACCTTTTCTCCTAGACTGTTGACATGTGTGTCAACAGACGCCAAGCTAGGACCTGAAAATAATGTTAGTTCAGATATGGGCTTATTTGGAGAGGGGGGGGAGAGAAGTGTTTAGGATTATAGGTGTACCTGACGTATCAAACATTTTGTAGAACTGCATAGATTCCTCAAAAGTTTGATGCTCAGGTCCTATAGGGAAAGAAGAGGTAGTGGGTTCAGAGACCAAGTGAGGAGAGAAGGGAAGAGTTTTGGGGATAGAAGTAGGGATGGGGTTAATCTCAGTGAATGAGATAGTAGGTGGGGTTACTGATGATGTGACAGCGAGTGAGATCGCTGACACGGCAGTATGAGTGACTGCTGAAGTTGTGGAGGAAAGACCCACAAATGCATCTAAGGTAGCTTGTTGAGAAGCTCCCTCAGGTATAGTACTAGAGGGTGTACTTTCCTTAGTCTTTTTGGCCTTTTTGGAAGGACCAATCGGACTAGCTGATGGTCGTTTAGAAGTAGTGGTAGCGACAGGGATAGCAGACGAAGGAACCGTCTGCGTGGTCACTGAAGATGAAGAAGAATGGAGAGAGAGTCGAGAGCGAAGGTGTCACACCCCGCTAAAGCGGAAACACGAGGCATAACAGCTCCGATGTCATAGCACAAGATTATAAACATACCAACATTTACTTAACATTCAAAATACATTACATTTTTAAGTACAAGGTATCGTCATTGTTTACAAATTCCAAACTTTAAAATATAACGATACGCATAAAGCCAAAAATAATCTTGCTTCAAAATATGAAGTGCGCTGATAAAACATCATGGAATTACTTTCTTGATTCCTGAAAAGCATGAATAGAAACCAAGGTCAACTACAAATAGTTGGTGAGTTCACAGGTTTTAAATATGCACAAATCATTTTTTATATACAAGTCGACATTTGTAAAACATACGTATAAACCAACTTCAATTCTTTGATTCATGAGCATCACAATTTAATTTCTTTATGATAAGTGTACGCAAAGATGGTATTACGTTGAGCCACTACTAACCCATCCCTGACCAATTTCAACGCCCCCAATGAACTAACTCAGCGGTGGTTCATGCCACATGTTTAGTCATCTTATCTAGTATAGTGCACCCCTGCTCGTCAGCATTAAGGTGGGCTTGTCACACCAAATAGCGCTATCCACTAATACTATAGGCCCGATTTTCTTGGAGTTAATAGTAGTGTCACGGGGTCTTAACATTAAAAACTCAACACATCAATTGCATACTTATCATACAACTTATAATTCCAAATTCTTTTAACAAAGCCTTATAAATTGCCAATTCGCAATACTTTCAAACAATTCCCATGAATCCTTAAATACGCAATTTAAACATGCTTTCCACCCCAAAATCAATTAAAACGATAAAAGTGGGGCTGTGAATACTCACCTTAACGAATGCGACGGTGAAGCTTTACTTTAAACTTAATGAATTTTGTCACGCCTTAACTTTCCCTATATAAGAGTTGCCATAAGAAACACATTAATACCCTATTCCGATATCCAGCCAATATGTCCAATTGTCCCATGAAATGCCATCAAATAAGTTTCTTAGTCCATAATTATTTTGTCTAAACAAAGTTCCAAAATATAATAAGACATGAATTAAACTTGATAAAATTACCTTTCTGGATTCAGCACATGCTGTCCAGAAAGTTATCCGGTAATTTCAACACGGAAACTTAACTTCTCAAGAGAATTATTTAATCACAAATTTTTTGATGAAACTATGATATGTTTAGATTAAATCTACATTTTTTTATAATTTTTGAATAACTTTTGATACATCAAATAATTTTTATAAAATAAAGTGTCACTGATTTTCGGATCAGTGACATACCTCACTTGTAACAGATTTTTGAGATATCAATTCTTGGAATTAGACAGTGATCCATATATGGATGCAAACCTAACTCAAAATCCTAACATTTGGAAAAAGATTCACTTAATTTGGATGAGTAATAAGGGAGTTATGGCCTCTACAAGATAGGTGTATGAATCTGTCTTTACTCGACAGATTGCACCATTTTCTTGTAAAATCCATTTAAGTGCTCAAATCATCTCCAAAATTAGTGTTTTCGGACTTTTTAGAAAGCTAACACTCTAAATTAAAGTTTAGAAGCAAAAACCCCCAATTTGGACAAGTGGTTTGAGATTTGTGCAAGCTAGAAGTGGAGTCCATTTTCTGGACAGATTCTAAAATGAAATGAATACCATTTTATGCTACCAAATGTTGATCATTAGTCATGGTTTTTAGATATAAACCATGTCTTCACTCCTCAATATAAAATAAACTAACTTATACATGCATGAACATAACATAATATAAAATGACATTACCACTATTGATAAGCTCTTAATCATGTAGAACTTGGAAAATTCCTTCATAAGAACATTTTTATACTAACACTCATTGAAACAAGAGTCAAAAACTCATATTATATAAATATCAAAGGTAATCCTTCTCATTGTCAAAATTTCAATCACATGCAAGACAACATAAACACTAGCTTAGTGATTTAACACTATTTAGAACTCTTTAATCATATGAGATTGAACAATCTCATCCTAAGAGTTTATTTATACACAAAATTGATACAAATGCATAAATTTCAATCCCACATTATTAAAATTTTGTAGACCAAAAACCATATTTCATAAAATTATCATTTCTTGACAAAATTTCCAAAATAATACACTTGGAAACCCTAGTTTCATTGGAAGATCATTAAATGGTTCATTAGCAAATATATTGATACTAATGCATCCCATTTCACTTCCAAAACTTGGATTGTACAACATTTACATAAAAATATATGAAATATACAACTTTTTGATTATAAACTTGAAAAAATGGAAGTGTTAAGTGATTACCTTCACAAAAGGAGATGAAGACTTGGATTCTAACTTCAAAATGGTGATGGATTCTTGGTTGGATTTTTGATTCTTAGCAATGAGGAGAAAAGAAGAAGAAAAAAAATTAAAAATGGTGATGGTGGTGGTGGGTTTTCGGCCGAAGAAGAGAGAGAGGAGAGGGAGAGGAGGTGAGGAGTTGATCTTGAAAATGAGGAGTGTTAATTGGTTTTAATTTGGTTTTTAATTAAAGAAAATAAATAATTAAAATAGGTAGATTTAGGACAAGTGTCTAGTGACTCACCAACACATATAAAATTTTTTTAATTTAATACCATTAATTGAATTACTAGCCTTAAACTATACAATATCAGATATATTTGAGAACCGAAATACCTGATTCTCAATTTTTGCTAAATAAATGACAAATTTGAAAATTTTGCAATGCAAGAGAATTTAATATTCTGATTTTTATAATTTAAGAATTTTGGACTTTTATTCACTTATCTGGCATTTCTGGACAGTGACGGTCAGATGCGGAACTGTTCCGGGTTTTTAATGCAACTTCTAAATTTTTCAGGGAAACTTTTATCTTAAAGGCTTCTAATAAAATTTAACAAGTGACTAAATTTATAAATTAATCTGAGGTTGCTAACCTTAAGATTCAGAATTTGACAGGTGTCACAGAAGGAGAGAGATACTTACTTCGTCGGCGAGTGGCTTGACCTCCAGTGATCGTTGACCTACCCTGGCAAAGGTGCCATCATCTTTGGTGGGATAGGTGTTGGGATAGAGGAACTTGATATACGTACATATGAAACGTACGTATGAGATCTTGGGATCTCGTTCAGGCTTCTCTAATCTCGACCTCAGATCTTCAAAGATTGTTGTGGCGTAGTCAAAGTTTTGACCAGCGATAACGGAGTAGGCCATCTGCAGTTGTGTTTTGCTGGCTTGATCCAGCGAACCACTCTTCCCACTCATGCACTAAATTATGTGCGAGAAGATAAAGTTCAGTTGCGATGGCATCTGAGCTTTTAGGATCTTGGTGAGCTTCTTGTTGGGAATAGAAGATCTTGGTTTGTTTTCCCAACAATAGCCCATTGCGTCCAGGAATGATATCATCTCATCATCAGTGGGGAGTGCGTCGAACCCACTCTTTGGTTTGTCAGGGAATCTTAAAGATTTTCTGAGGCTAAGAGCGGTCATGCTCCCTGGCCCCAATTCCGTGCTGAACGAGATAGCAGGGACTCGTTCACCTTTCCTGTTGGTAAGTTCAGTTGCATCAGCAGTGAACCAGAACTGCTGGAGTAGAGTCTTGGAGGGCTTAGGATCCACAGTGATCGCGTAAGCTATGCATGACTGCTTGAGAAATTCAGCAGCTTCCACCAGATGTGGGTATTTGTCAGCTTTGAACTCGAGTCTGGCCAAATTATTACATTTAGTAATCTCAACTTCAGTGAGAGCGAATCGTACATGCTTTGAAGCAACGATTGAAGACTGTGTCATTTCTATTATGGAAAGAGACATAATAGAAGAAATGATTTAGATTAAAAATAATATGATTACCAGTTTCCATAGAATAAGGGAAACTGGAAAACTATCAAGTTATTTTTAGGAGAAAAATAGTGTTCTGGGTAGAAAGAATGAAGAACACTTTAAAACCAAAAGGTTTTTATTCGAAAAACATAAAATCAGAAAGAATGATCTTTAGTTTTTGAAAAAAAACGTTTTATAAAATCCATAGAAAACGAGTAGGATTTTAAAAAGAATAAAAAGCATACGAACAAAGCATATAAACATGAAATAAACCTGTGTATCTTGAAGAAAAAGAGTTACAGATTCAATATTCTGGGTTTACTTGCTTGAGTGTTCTTGAGAGAATGTTTCTTGCTTTGAAAGTTTTGAAAGCGTAAACTGTATAAAGGAGAGAAGAATTCCTTTTATACGAAGAGAGAGAAGAGAGAGAGAATGAAGCGGGAAAAGAAAAAGAATCATCATGACATTGACACGTTCCACGAAGTTGATTGGATAGAAGGGCAACGGACGAACGTGTCAGAAAAGGCATGTCGTGGATTGTCGGTTCAAATGACGTCATAGAAGAGAGAGACTGTACATTTGTCCGTTTTGAAATGATCACTGAAGAAAAGTCAGCGATAGATTTTCCTTTTTAAAAGTATCCCTGATTGTAAAGATAGGGATAGATTTTCCTTTTAAAGGATCACTGACTAGAAATATCAGTGATTAATGTATTTTTCAAAAAAGCTTTTAATCATTTGAAGAAAGTTCAGTGATTAAAGTTTATATTTTGAAGAAAAACATCTTTGAGGGAAAGGAGAGAACATACCTGAGAGTCAGAATGTTTATCAGAGAGAATGATGAGAGGGGAACTTTTGATTACTGACACAATACATGAACGCTGAAGAATTATTCTTCGAGGTTCAGCATTCCAAGCTCACTGATGAGAAAATTGAACCTTGTCTCATCAAGAGGTTTGGTGAATATATCAGCAAGTTGAAAGTCAGTAGGGATAAAGTGAAGTTCAATATCACCATTCATCACATGATCTCTGATAAAGTGATATCTGATCTCTATGTGTTTTGTCTTTGAATGTAGCACTGGATTATTTTCTATAGCGATAGCACTAGTGCTGTCGCAATAGATAGGAATCTTTGACAGCTGAAGGTCATAATCTAATAGTTGATTTCTCATCCATAAGATTTGAGAACAACAGCTTCCAGCGGCTACGTATTCAGTCTTCTTTGGTTCTATTAAGGAGAGAAAGTTTACAAAGAGACAGATATTACCTGAGCTTCGTCGTGTCTGAATACCTGCATCTGGATCACCGAGAATTTGATCTATTGGGTGATCTCTTGTCCATCGCTGAGCAGGAGCATGATCGCTTATCTTAGAGGTTGGATCAACAATTGGGATGTTTACTGATGAGGACGTTCGAGGTTCATCAGCAATTAACTGTTGAGTAGGTTCACTAGAGAGGTTTCCAGATGAAGGCAGATTTGATGGTGGTAATGTGTTTAGAGGTTCAGCTGAAACCCATGAGGTGGATTCAGCGGTGGGAGGTATGATACTTGGTTCTTCATCAGCAGCTGGAGTTTCAGTGTGCTGATGGTTTGAGAAAGGTTCAGTTTCTCTATAGTGAGATATCATCCAAGTATTCAGTTCTTCATTGTCAGCGATTGGTTTAGAGTTTGCTGAGCGCGTTTCATCAAACGTGACATGAATGGTTTCTTCTACGGTTTGTCTTCTCTTGTTGAAAACTCTGTAGGCTTTGGAGATGGAGGAATATCCTAAAAATATTCCATCATCGGCTTTTGGGTCGAACTTTGCAAGTTGATCTTTGTTGTTTAAGATAAAGCACTGACAACCAAAGATATGAAGAAAGCTGATAGAAGGCTTCCTTCCAAGAAAGAGTTCATAAGCTGTCTTCCCAAATCGCTTTATTATCAGCGATCTGTTTTGAGTAAAACATGCAGTGTTTACAGCTTCTGCCCAAAATTGAGTAGGGAGGTGAGAATCGCTGAGCATTGATCTAGCAGCTTCTATGATCGTTCTGTTTCTTCTTTCAGCGACTCCATTTTGCTGAGGTGTTCTTACTGAGGAGAAGTTGTGAGAGATTCCCTTGTTCTCAAAGAAATTGTTCAGGGAACTATTTTTGAATTCAGTTCCATGATCACTTCTTATTGATCGAACAGTAAGATTATTCAGCACTTCCATCTTTTTGACAAAAGATATTAGTTCTTCTGGAGTATCATTCTTACAGCGAAGAAAAATAACCCAGGTGTAGCGAGAATATTCATCTACAATGACAAGCGTATATTTCTTTCCAGCTATTGATTGGATGTTGAGAGGGCCAAATAGATCCATATGCAAGAGCTGAAGAGGACTTGTTACTGAGGAAACTTGTTTCGACTTGAAACTAGCTTTTGTTTGTTTTCCTTTTTCACATGCTGATTAGAGAGATTCTTTAGCATATGAGTGTTGAGGAAGACCAGAAACCAGTTCCTTAGATGAGAGGGAATTCAGGGTTTTGAAGTTTAGATGAGAGAGCCTTTTATGCCATAGCCAGTTGACATCAGAAGAGGCCTTAGAGAGAAAACATAAGTTATCAGTGATAGTAGAGTCCATATATATTACATAGACATTTTCTCTTCTATAACCACTGAGAGCAAGTTTTCCTTTTTCATCTACCACTGAACATGCTTTCTTAGAAAAGCGAACTTCGTAGTCTTTGTCACATAGCTGACTGATGCTTAGAAGATTGTGCTTCAGTCCATCTACATAAGCGACTCGTCGAAAGGTAGTTGTCCCATTGCTGAGGACACCAAACCCTCGGGTAAATCCTTTTCCATTTCCACCAAAGGTAACAGAGGGGCCTTTCTCTTCCTTGTATTCAGTGAGCAGGTCTCTTTGTCCAGTCATATGACGAGAACATCCACTATCGAGATACTAGATGCCCTTTGATCCTTGCATACATAAGGAAGATTAAGCGTTGTTTGGTACCCACTTTTCAATGGGTCCTTCAGAGTTAGTGGATAAGGAAGATTCAGCAGTCTTCACCGCTGATGAAGATTCAGCTTGAGTGGTAATCTTCACTTTGGTTAATTTCTTAACCTTAGTGGTATTTTTCACTTTGGTTGATTTTTCAACTTTGGTGACTTTATTTGCCTTAGAGGCATTTTTCTTCACTTCGGTTGTTTTATCAGCTTCGGTGGTATTTGGACACTTGCTCGCAATATGGTCAGTGAATCCACAGTGATAACATTTTCTATATCTGATGGTGGTTTTATAACCAAAAGGTTTTGAAAACTTAAGATGAGCAGGTCCAGCTCCAAGAATGCCTTTAGCACGAGATCTGGGAGGAATTTTTATTTCTTCAGGTCTCACGGGCTTTAGATCATCCTTCAGCTTTGGAGGACAGATATCAAAGATTTCTGTCACTGAGCTAGAAGGTTTATCCACTGAAGGTTTGGAGGGAACTTTCAGTTTGGTTTTCTTGGAAGCCTTCTGAGGAGGGAGAATAGACTTTCCTTTATCTGCAGGCTTAGATCTTGCAGATATCTCCTCAGGGATGGGATTAGAAGAAGAACAGGGATAGAATTGATTATAAGAAGTGTCAAAGAAAGATGTGACAAAAGTTCCAAACTTAAGCGAGGAACTTTCTTCTTTAGGATCATCCTGTGGTGTCCAAAAACCAAGACCAGTTTTATCACTTTCAGGAGTTTGAGCATTTATTATCTCAGAGATCTTTGTTGATGATTTGCACCATTTTTCAACATGAGCCTTTTCTGCTTTTAGAGCAGCGATGGCTTGTTCGCGTTCAATGCTGATGATTTCATTTATAATGACTTGATCTTTCAGCTTTTCTTCTAAAAGATTTAGTTCACTGATCTTTTCATGACATTTCTCTAGTTCTTGTGTTAAATAAACATTTTTATTTTCAGCTTGATTTTTGTCGTTTAGAGCATTATAAAGGTCAATCGTCAGCACATCAACAGCGCGACTTCTCTCAGCTTCAGGCAGAGAGGGATTTGTTGAGATAGATACCTGAGATGATATGTAGCTCATAGAAGG
The DNA here is from genome assembly GCA_954870635.1 of Arctium minus. NCBI lineage: Eukaryota > Viridiplantae > Streptophyta > Magnoliopsida > Asterales > Asteraceae > Arctium > Arctium minus. Next base: position 49,414,630 of record OX941094.1, read on the forward strand.
TTCAGATGGTTCTTCTACTTCTTCTTTAATCTCAGCCATGAGGCAACGATTAGCGACTTCTTCTTCATCAGAAGATGATTCTTCTGATTCAGCCCAGTCATGTTCTTCAGCGATGAGACCTTTACCTTTTCGCTGATAGCTTTTCAGCTTTTGATATTTGTTCTTCAGCTTATGGTATTTTTCATCACTGGATCTTCTTGAGGTAGACGGTTTGAAGACCTTTTTAGACCTGCACTCACTAGCAAAATGTCCAATTTTTTCGCAGTTATAGCAAGTGGCTGTAGCCTTATCAACCGGAGTTGATTTTGGCTTTTCAGTAAGAGAGAGAGGTTTACTTCTTCGGAAGTTACTCTTTCTTGCAAATCTCTTAAAAGAGTTTGTCAAGAGTGCTAAGGACTCATTAAACTCTGAAAGATCAGGGTCTGATAAATCCTCAGATTCAGAATCTAACTCAGTGATGGTGAGAGTAGATCGCTGGGATGGAATTATCTCTGACGAGACTAAAGCAACAGCAGTGCTTTTGGAGTCTTTAGAATATTTTACAAGATTCTTCTTCAGGAGATTAGATTGCTCATAGTTGAGCAATATTCCATACAGAGTGCTTAGAGAGAGAGTATGTAAGTCTTTTGTCAGCTTAAGACATATTGAATAACTGTCCCAGCTTTCAGGAAGACTTTCCAAGAATTTTGTTAGGACCTCAGAATTAGAATAGGTCCTTCCAACAGTTCTTAGGTCAATGATCAGGCAGTTAAACCGCTGATGAATGTCAGAAAGAGATTCATTCTTACCAGCGATAAAACTTTCATACTGTCTTACCAAGTTAATCTTTCGGGTCTCTTGGATTTCAGTTGTGCCCTCATATTGAACACAAATGGTTTCCCACATTTCTTTAGAAGTTTTTAGATGCATGATGGAATGGAAAACTTCATCAGGCAGAGCCATTGATATAATGGTCTTTGCTCTTGCATCTATGCCTACCTTCTTTTTATCTTCATCACTCCACTGTCTTATTTCCTTAACGACATATCGTTCAGGGACAGCTTCAGTGGTGGCAGTAGCGGGAACCGCAGCTATAATTCTAACAGGTTCATAGGGTCCGTTTTCTATATATTCAGGTATAGTAGGATCCGCACCTTCAAGAAATAGCATCATTCGATTTTTCCATAGAGAAAAGTTATCTCTGCTAAATCGAGGAGGTTTAGAAAGTGAACCATCATCATAGTAGTTTGTGTTTGTGTTTAGTGCCATTTTAGAATAGCAAGGAAGAGTATACAGCAAGATCTTGTTTATTAGATTAAACAAACTGCTCTGATACCACTTGTTGGTCCCGAAGGTGAATAACAAGTTTGTAGAAGGGGGGGGGGGGTTGAATACAAACACAGAAATTAAAGTTTAATAAATTGTTTATTGATAAATCAAAATACAATTTACAAGTTTGTTGCGGAATAAGATTAAGACAAACTCAATCTAAACAAACATAAGAAACACTAAGATGGTTGCACAAGAAATTCAGAGAATGGGGGATTTTAGAGAGATAGAAAACAAGGGTTTCTATTATGGAGTTCAAGGATTGAGCACACCTTCAGATGAAGGGGTGAGCTTCCTATTTATACCCTATGCATTAAATGCATGGCAGGGTACTTTACACGTGACATTCATAGATTGGCTTTGGGAGTCTTACTTTTGGAGACATGCTTTTGGCCGCTTTATGAACAGTGTAGTTGACAGAGTTGTTGTACGATTTGTGGCAGAGACGTGTCCGTTCTGACACATCGTACTGGTTGTGCAAGGTAAGACAAAAGAAAACTTGAGGCATAAGCTTTGTGATCGTTGATCGCTGAGTATCTCTTCTTCCAGAGATAAAGAAGTTCAGCTATCGCTGAAGCTTTTCCTCAAGCTTCTTCGCGTAAGTAGATTCGTCTGGTCTTCGCTGATATCCGCATCAGGTCACTAGTAGACTTATCTATTGTTCAGTGGCTTCGTCTTCGATTCAGCTATGAACTATGTTGACGCGAGACTTGTCTTCAGGGATTACGTTAACTGTGTTACATGAGAAACTATCAGCGATGACTGAACAGACTCAGTTTGATTGCTGAAAGTGAAACACATACATATTAAATGTTTACAGAAAGGTCATCAGCGATAACTAAACAGACTCAGTCTGATCGCTGATGATGAAACACTAATACATATAATAACGTAATTTTCACTAAGTATAAAAGAGGGTCGTTATCAAATCACTGAGAGAGTTTGGATCAACATTAACTTCTTGGGTAGAAATCACTGGTTAACGGGATTCCATAGAAGTTCAGATAATTCCTAGCACAAAGAACCCATATTTCCTATAGAAGCATAATGTTGCTCAGATGATTTAACTATAACAATTAAAGCTCATATACAAATGTTAGATGAGTGTATGCTCAGAATATAATCATAAAGATATGAGCATTTTAAAAACATTGAAGATATTTGAAACAATTTAATTGAATGAATGAACATGAATGCAAGAGACTTGTTTGAAAATCTGACATTGTATGAAAATGATCAGAAATGAATGGTATAGTAATCAAGGCTTATGGTCAAAAACAACGGATATTGTCCATACGAAACAAAATATAGACATTCTCGAAATGACATTTAGAAATGAAATAACACTCAAAGTTCTTTGAATTACAAGCGGGGTGTCTTACCATCGAAAAAATTATGTTTCAATATGAGACATGGTAAGAACTATTTGAACAAGAAATCAAACCAGTGTATGTGAATACTTGAAAGTATATGAAAAGACAATACACAAGTATTAATCTTTGGATAACACACGGTTTGTTTATCAATGAAGCACAAAAAATAAAATGAAAACATTTAAAATCACACTTCCAAATTATAAAACCTGTTTAAGAATTGGGAAGTGGTTTGAGCATTTAAGAACATGTTTTCTATATCTGAAAGTTGTCCTTCTTTCAGATATATTTGAGATTAAAATAAGAAATTTACCTTTTAGCTTTGTCTTAAATCTCATAAAGTCATGCTTAAGTCAAAATGATATGATCGTGTCATCCTCTCTCATCCTGCATAAGTCTCAAAGTCTAGTCAAAATTTATTCACAAAATTTATTCGAAAAATAAAAGAACATAAAACAGTAAAACAATTAAAGAACGAGTTCTGATTTGAAATAATTAGAAATCATAGTCTTACTCCTTTTGACTTGACTTATATTCTCCCCCTAAAATCATGCATCACAAAAATTTTGTCAGTTAAAATGTATAATGCAGAAATTAGTTTTGCTCCCCCTTAAAATAATGTAGATCATCTAAAATCTTCTCTTACTCCCCCTAAGATCATGAGCAAACAATTAAAGTGCAGATATCCTTCAGACATAAAGATAAAGAAAATGATGAAAAATAACAATACGTAACTTTATTATGTAACAACCGATTATGTCTTAAGATTTAACATACCAAGCTTAGAGACAAGAAAATTAAATCTCTTTTCATTTAAGGGTTTGGTAAATAAATCTGCAAGTTGATAATCTGTTTTTACAAAATAAAGTTCAATTGTTCCTTTTTCTACATTATCTTTTATAAAATGATACCTTACATCAATGTGTTTGGTTTTCGTATGCTGGACAGGATTAGCAGATATCGCGATTGCACTCTTCGAGTCACAATAAATTGGAATTTTATCAAACTTGAATCCATAGTCTCGCAGTTGTGTTCGCATCCACAAGACTTGAGAGCAGCAAATGGCAGCAGCTACATACTCTGCTTCAACAGTCGATGTGGAAACGCATAATTGTTTCTTTGATGCCCAGCTAACGAGCTTGTCTCCAAGAAATTGAACATGACCTGAAGTACTCTTTCTGTCCAACATGCAACCTGCATGATCTGCATCTGAATATGCAGTCAGTTGAAACCCAGTATCCTTAGGATACCACAGACCAAGGTCTGCAGTCCCCTTTAGATATCTAAAAATCCGTTTGACAGCAGCCAAATGGGATTCTTTGGGAGCAGCCTGATATCTAGAACATAAACATGTTGAAAACATAATATCTGGTCTACTGGATGTAAGATACATTAATGAACCTATCATACCTCTATAGGTTCTAACATCAACACTTTTACCCGAAGTATCAGTGTGAATCTTAGTACCTGGTGCCATCGGGGTTCCAATTGGTTTACAATTTTCCATTTTGTACTTCCGAAGAATGTCCAAAATGTACTTAGATTAGTTAATGAAAATCCCCGTAGAAAACTGTTTAACTTGTAATCCGAGAAAGAAATTCATCTCTCCCATCATACTCATTTGAAAACGTGACACCATGAGGTTAGAAAAGTTTTTACAAAATTTTGGATTAGTAGAACCAAATATTATATCATCAACATAAATCTGAATAAGAATAATACCAGCTTTTTCTTTATTGATGAATAAAGTAGTATCAACCTTACCTTTAGAAAAACCGGACTTGACCAAGAATTTAGATAAAACGTCATACCATGCTCGAGGGGCTTGTTTTAAACCATAGAGGGCTTTGTCCAAGTTGTAAACATGATCTGGCTTATCTGGATTGACAAACCCTTCTGGTTGAGACACGTACACTTCCTCTTTAAGAATACCATTCAGAAAGGCTGTTTTCACATCCATCTGAAAGACTGTGAAATTTTTATGAGCTGTGTAGGCTAGAAACATGCGGATTGCTTCTATACGCGCTGCTAGAGCATACGTCTCATCATAATCTATGCCTTCCTCTTGCCGGTAAACTTTGGCAACAAGTCTAGCTTTGTTTCTTATGACGATACCATCTTCATCCTTCTTATTCTTGAATACCCATTTAGTTCCTATCACGGTTTTACCTTTTGGTTTTGGAACTAATCTCCAAACCTTTAGAGATTCAAATTGATTGATCTCTTCTTGCATAGCAGATACCCAGTCCGAATCAACAAAAGCCTCAGATACTCGTGTTGGCTCAATCTTGCTGAGGAACGAGTCATGCATACATTGGTTAAGAGTCGCTGACCTAGTCTGTACAGGCTTGTTGAGATCTCCAATTACTTGATGTAATGGATGCTCTTTGTTCCAGCGATGCTCATGCGGAAGTGGAGTTGATATTGATTGAATTTGATCATCATCTAGAAATCCACTTTCAGAATCTTCTGTTTAAATAACAGGAGGAGGGTTCTCCGTTGAAGTTTCATGTGCAGAAGTATCAGTTGGAACAGCAGAATAAGGCTGTTGAGTTGACAGTGTATTACACCCAACTGAAACTATTACTTCTGGCTCAGCATTTGCTTGTACATCTTCAACTGTAGGAGTAACAGTAGGAATGTGACTGGATGATTGTAACTTGTGTCTTCAGACCTGTCAGTCACAGCAGATTTAGATACATTAGAACCTAGAAACTCATCGTAAAAGAATTCAAATAACAAATCTAAATCAGTTAAATGTGAAGTAGAAGTAGAAGCGTTATTCGAATTTGTCGTTGTAGAAACAGGTTCTGGACTGATCTGCCCAGAAGCTAATACTCCAGTAATAACGGGTTCTGAACTGATTTGATCAGAAGCCATATCTTCATCAAATGTGACATTAACGCTCTCAACAATTGATTTTGACTTCTTCAGATAAACACGATATGCTGCAGATGTTGAAGAATAACCGATAAAGATGCCTTCGTCCGCCTTAGCACTAAATTTATTCAGACTCTCTCTGTCATTAAGCACAAAACATTTACACCCAAATATGTGAAAATATTTGATAGTTGGTGTTCTGTTGTTGATCAGCTCATATGGAGTCTTTTGAAAATGGCGGTGTATCATGGATCGATTTTGAGTATGGCATGCAGTCGACACAGCTTCTTCCCACAAGAATAGAGGTAAGTCTGATTGGCTAAGCATAGTCCGAGCGGCCTTGACTAGCGTCCGATTTCCCCTTTCGACTACTCCATTTTGTTCAGGAGTACGAGCAGCAGAGTACTGATGTGATATCCCGACCAATTCGAGATATTCTTCAACTATCTTGTTTTTGAACTCTGTGCCGTTGTCCGTTCGAAGAAACTTGACTTCTCGCTGCATTTTCACCTGGGTCGTCTTTAAGAAAGTAATGAGAACTTCCGGTGTCTCATCTTTTGATCAAAGAAATTGGACCCACGTGTATCTTGAGTAATCGTCCACAATGACCAGCACGTATTTCTTTCCTCCCAAACTCTGAGTTCTCATTGGACCACACAAATCCATATGTAACAATTCTAACGGAGAACTAGTACTTGGTTCAGGCTTCGGTTTATGTGCGGCTCTCTTCATCTTACCCTTTTCACATGCTGCGCATAAGTGTTCTCGTTCATATTTCAGCTCAGGAAGTCCTTTGACCAATTTCCCACGAACCAGCTTGTTGATGTAACGAAAATTTAGATCAGATAAACGTCTGTGCCAGAGCCAACTTTGTTGCGTTGAAGCTTTTGACAATAAGCATACTTGACTGTCAATCTGAACTTTTGAAAGATTGATGGTGTAGAGGTTTGTTTTTCGATTTCCAGATACGAGTTCTGTTCCATCTTCAGTGCGAACTGAGCAACTCTTAGACTTGAAGTTGACCTCTAACCCTTTATCGCAGAATTGACCTATGCTGAATAAGTTGTGCCCTAAGCCTTCGACATAGCTCACCTTATTGATCGTTATATTGTCTTGAATAATGTCACCATATCCTAAGATAGGTGAAAGCTGATCGTTCCTAAATCTGACATTTCCACTGAATTTCTCTGTATAGTTAGACAATAAAGCTTTTTGCCCAGTCATATGCTTGGAACATCCCCTATCCAAGTACCTTATATGTCGGGTCTGCAAGAGAAATCAGGCAATAACAATTTTAGGTACCCATTTAAAAACGGGCCCTAACGGATTAGCACAAGATTTTGGTATCCATTTGAAAATGGACCCTCTGTTCTTTTGAAAACTTTGAAAAACATTTGATCTTGAAGAATTAACATGATAAGATCCATACCAATCAGAAGAATTATGAGAATAAGCAAAATCAGTTTTCCGATAATTAGAATAAAATGTAGTAGGAATAAGAGATAATTGAATCAATTGCTTTATTGAATATTTCTTGTAAGAAGTTACAAGGTTTTGTTTATTTGAAGCAAATTGATCAATTACATCATTATCACTACTAACTTGACTAGTAAAAGAATTATCAGAAACTGATCCGGCTATCTCATACTCCTTCCGTTTTGGTCTCCATTCGGATTGAGCTTTCAGCTTTTTCTTCCTTAAATCTGAAACATAAGACATAGATTTATTAGGAAAAGCAGATTTCCGAGACTGAGTATACTTTCGTGTACCAGTGTATTTCTGTTTCTGTAATCGTTGTTTCTTATATTTCTTACCTTGAGCATAGTAATCAGCAGTTACAGAAACTGATTCACCAACCTTAGTTGATGAGTCCACAGTATTTACACCACTTGGTAACACTTTGTCATTTTTAAGACAAGTAGAATGATCAGGAAGTGTAGTATTGACATCAAACATATAAAATTCTTCCATGAACCCATCATCAGAATTTAGAAAATCATTTGCAGACTCAAATAAGTCATCAGAATTATCAGATGAAGATTGAGATGCCTTAGAAACTGTAGAACACTTTGTAGATTTAGTTTGAAAAACAGTGTTCTTTATAACTGTAGAAAATACATTTTGTTGAATATCAGCCAAAAGTTTTTCATCAGATAAAACATTTTCAAGCTCGACTATTTTGCTTTCAAGAATAGATGTAGGAACATAAACCTTTGCAATCGCAGGTTTTGCCTTCAACTCAGAAGCGGAATAACTAACAAAATAGTCAGTTGAAATAACTTTTGGTGTTTTGGAAAGATAACTATCATTTAACTTTTCATAGTTAAACGGTAGTTGCATTTTCTTTTTATTCTTTCTATTTTCAGTTTCTTGGTCCTCAACTTCTTCTGGCAATTTGGTAACAAATTTGGGTTTTAAATGAGTATGTTTACCAGCACAAGCAAGAAAATCATAGTTATAAAGTGCCGGCTGTTTTCTGATGGCTTTCTTAAGATAATGGGGGTTTTCAAAACCAAGTACCCATTTCTCTTTAACATCAGCCTCTTCATTAGGTGCATTGAGAAAAATGGTTTGATCTGTTTGACCTCTTGCATAAAGTTTTGCTTCCAAACCATTTACCTTCTTATTCAAATTCTTGTTTTCAACCTGCAGTTTATAAACAGTTAGTGCAGATTCATTTTTCTCAAACTCATATTTAGACACTTTACCTTCAAACTCAGAAACCTGTTGGGAACTGAAGAATTCATCAAGTATGGTTAATGCTGCTAGTTCAGAATTACTACTGCTAGTAGAATTAATACTGCTAGTCAAAGTTAGTGCTGCTTGAACAAAGTTAGTACTGCTTAGCTAGTTAGTACTGCTAGTAGTTAGTGCTGCTTGGTAGTTAATGCTGCTAGAAGGAATTAATGCTGCTGAACATAGTTAATGCTGCTTATGACTTGAAGATCCGTATGGAAAGATGATAGCTGGATAAACTGAAGATATTCATGGAAGCTTGAAGATAATGATGGAAGATATACTGAAGATATTTTATTTATTGTAATTATCTGTTTATTCAGTATATGTATAGATTTGATAGAATAGTTTGATTAATTCATTCATTCTAAGTTTTTTTTGTTCTAGAGAGAAAATCAACCTCAAGGCATAGATCCTAATTCTAGAGAAGTAGAATTCGTATTGGTGAGCCTGTTCATCAATATTGAGGTTGAGTGTGTAATCTTGTAACTTCAAAGCATTCAATACAAGTTTACAGTTTGTTGATTATATTCTGTTTTGATTTACTGTTTGATTGAATATCAAAGTGTTATTCCGCAAACTTCTTTGATATTGTTTCTGAGAATGAATTCTTGTTGAGAATTCGATCCTGACAAGTGGTATCAGAGCAAGTATTCTCAGAAACCTGCAATCATCATTCTTCCTTGAAATCAGAAATCATCAATGGCTAAAGTTTCAGATTCTTCAAGCACAGAAATCCCCACAGAGGTAATGTCTAATCTTTGCTCTAAAACTTGTATGGAAACTGTTAAAAGGTACAGGGATCACAACCAGACAATGAGTGATGACCTTAAAAGATTAGAAAAAGATATAAAAGACTATGTAAGAATTGTTGAGAGTTTTGAGGAACAGATCAAAGTTTTCCAAGCCAATGAACTTCAACATTCTTATGATACAAATTACTGGAAGTGGGAGAAGAATGACCTAGAACTTCAGCTGAAAAAGTCTAAAGAGGAGAATGAGAAGATAAAGGGTGAGTTTGAGAAAGCCAAGCTAGATATTGAGAAATTTTCCAATGCTTCTAAAGCAATGGACTCTTTACTCCAGACTCAAATCCATGACAAACTTAGAAGAGGAATAGGCTATAACACCACACCACCACCATACAACAACAATTACATCCCTCCTATATCAAACTTGCTAGAGACCAAGAATAGGAAGGAATTGTCTTATGAAGCCACTAAGGTAGATCCATTAGACAAAGTGGTGGTTGAAACAGACTCTGAAGAAGAGAACTCTAATGATAAGAGTAAAAAGAACACTGTGAGTGGTGAGATTCTTCTAGAAAATCACATTATCACCAATGAGGGATGTGGAAAGGCTTGGATCAAGTCTAAGGACATAGAAAAGACTGAGGGAAAGTCTGAGAAGATCCACTATAAGCAAACCACAGTTGTGAATCCTGTCCCTTGTAAACAGTGTTCTTGTAATAAATCTGAGCCCCAAAAACACGATAAACCAAGGGGAAATCAGAGAAACTGGTCCAAGACTAACTGATGAGATTCCTAAACAACTCATCCAGACTAAACTAACAGATTATATTGATGAGTATTCCAGCCATGAGATTCCTAAACAACTCATCCAGACTAAACTAACAGATTATATTGATGAGAAAGGACAACCCAAGACCACTTTGGCTTGGGTTCCGTCCAAGACTAACTGATTTATCAAGTGTGCAGGGCAACCAAAAGCTCAAGAGGAAGAGCATTTGGAATGCAGATAGTGGTTACTCTTGGCACATAACAAGGAACATGGAATGCCTTCAAATTCTTTAAAAGATTTGATGAAGGACATGTTACTTTTGATCCAGCAGAAGGTTGAAGCTAGAAATACTCCAGAGGGAGTAATGATCATGAAGGATCAAGAAGAAAAGGATCAGGGGATGAACAAAGTAGTAAAAAGTAAGAGAAAAAGGATGGTGTCATAAAGTGTAAGAGTAGTTAATACTGCTTTCAGTTAATACTGCTAGTAGTTAATACTGCTAGTGGTTAATACTGCTAGTTAGTTAATACTGCTAGTAGTTAATACTGCTAGTAGTTAATACTGCTTTCAGTTAATACTGCTAGTGGTTAATACTGCTTTCAGTTAATACTGCTAGTGGTAAATACTGCTTTCAGTTAATACTGCTAGTGGTTAATACTGCTTTCAGTTAATACTGCTAGTGGTTAATACTGCTAATGGTTAATACTGCTAGTTAGTTAATACTGCTTTCAGTTAATACTGCTTTCAGTTAATACTGCTAGTAGTTAGTACTGCTAATGGTTAATACTGCTAGTAGTTAATACTGCTCTAGGTTAATACTGCTTATGTTCCGAATACTATAAATACTCTTTGCCCCCCTAAAAGTTCATAACGACTTTTTGCATACTGTTCACTTGCGCTCTAAACCCTTTCTCTCTCAAGTTCGAAGTTTTCAGGCAAGCTTTTCACTAAGATCAATGGCATCCATGGCATTCATCGATGAACACAATGAGATCGCGATGCTACAAAAGCCAAAGCAAGCTGCAGGATTTCATCAGATTGTGGATTTCCTCAAGTCAAGCCATATTGCTCATGCTCTTACTATATCACCTACAATCTATATTGAGCATCAAAGGCAGTTCTGGGCTAATGCCACCATTGTTGCTGAGAATGGTGTGCAAATGATCAAGACAAGGATCTGTGAAAAGCCACTAACAGTTACTGAAGAGGTTATTCGCATCAGTCTACGTCTAGACGATGCCTCTGGTATAACTTCTATCCCAAACGATGAACTGTTTTCCAATCTTACAAGAATGGGGTATGGAGGCCCATTGGGTGTTTTCAAATTCTCTAAAGCCAAATTTTCACCCCAATGGCGTTTCTTTGTCCATACTCTTATGCACTGTATCTCCAAAAAGACTACTGGATGGAGTGAGTTCAGCAGCACTATTGCTTATGCTTTGGTGTGCTTGGCCACTGCCAGAAAGTATAACTTTTCTAAAATGATTTTCAGTGATCTTGTCTCAAACATGGGAAACAAAAAGAGCTTCTTTATGTACCCCAGGTTTGTTCAAGAAGTAATTACTCATGAATTGACGGATATACCTCAACCTGTTGGGGTATATGTACCTAAACCCCCCAAAGGCAAGGTTTTCTCAAATATGAGAAGATCTGCTGGGGACTCGGAAGGAGTTGACACCCCATTGTTCTCTACAATGATGGTGGTGTCCCAAACCAATGAAGGTATGGCAGCCGGGTCAAGGCCCCCATTAGACCATCCTACTGCTAGCCAATCCCAACCTTCCCTCTCAAAATCTATTCCCCAGTCCCTTCTTGAAAAACCAACCTCTCCTATCACCCAAACTTACAAGAGGAAACAGGTAAAGAAGGCTCCTTCCCTTCTTGTACCATCATCCCCCAAGCCTTTAAGCCCTCTAAGGGAGAATTCTCCTTTAGGGAATATCCATAGGGCAACCAAAGGGGTGTCTCCCAACCCCAAGGAGGTGCTCTCTGAGGAGGAGGTAGAGCATATGGGTACTGAGGCTGCCACTACTTCTGCTAACACAGAGGAGGACAATGGTAACATACATAAGACCTCCCCCATGGCAACTTTGAATGAGCAATCATTCAAAGGTCCCTGGTGCCAAGAAACCAAGGGGGTGGATAGTGCTTCTGCTAGGCAGAAGACTTTCACTACAAAAAGATCCAATGATCCTTCAAAAGAGGGTAACACTTCTGGAGAGGGTGAGAACAGATATACTTACTATGAATTGATGGAAATAATGGGCAACATCAATCAAGATGTTCTCAAACAAGGCAAAGAGATAGAGGAAATGAAATTGGTAATCTTGTCCCAACAAGTGCAGATTACCAAACTCAAGAAATTGGTGATGAAGCTTGTCCAGAAAAAGAAGAAGAGACAATTTGTTTTAAAGAAAAGGTCAAATAAGAAAAATGCTTCCAAAAAGGGGGAGAATTCTAGCTCAGAACAGATAGATCAACAGTTTGAGGGGGAGTCTGTTGAAGAAAGGGCTGAGTTTGTTGAAGAGAAAGCAGCAGCAGAAACAACACCCGCAGCAGTAACAACCCCAGCAACAGAAAGTGTTACTACTGCTAAGCCTAAACAAGCAGCAGAAACTGTTAGTGTTGCTGAAACTTCACAAGCAGCAGTACCAGAGTTAACACCAACAGAAATTGAAGTAGCTGAAATGCTCATCAAAGCAAAGAATGACAGTCCCAAAGCAAAGGGAGTGGTCATAAATGAAGGGGGAGCAGAGAAAAGAGAGAAGAAAGAAATGGATGCAGATACAAGGAAAAAGGGAAAAGCAAAGATGATAGAATATGATCAACCATCTAAAAAGCAAAAGATGATTGAGTCAGATGAAGCATTAGCAAAGAAAGTGCAAGAAGAGTTAGATCTAGCAGAAAAGGAACAGGTTGAAAAAGACAGAGAAATGGCAAGAGCACTAGCAAATGAGTTAAATGAAGCATTCCAGAAAGGGTTGGAAACAGAGAAAGCTAAGCAAAGAGCAATAAGCTTGAGAAAGGCTATGATGGCCAGAACAAGTGCTAAAAAGAGAAGACCTTCACAAACTTACCTTGCCACTCAGGAAAGAAACAAAATGATAACTTTCTTGAGGAGTGCAATTGGTGTAAAGAAAGAAATGTTTGTGAAGATGAATTTTGATCAAATCAAGGAGCTCTATGAGAAAGAAATGGGGAATCTGAAGAGTAATGAAAAGGATAGAGTGGAGTTTGAAAAGAAGGCCAAGGAGAGACATGATGTGAATATTAATAAACCATTTCCTGAATCTGAAGAGGGAACTCCAACAAAGAAAAAGGTAGAGATTAAGGAAGAAGAGACTCTAGCTAAGAAGATCAAAAAGGAAGAAAAGAAGAAAGAAGCTACTATAGGACAAGGGCAAAGGATACTAAAGAGAACCAAGATGATGGCCAACAGAAAGAAAGCTGAAAAGAGGTCTAGAGTAGAAGAAGAAAAGAAAGTTGAATCTCAGGAAGAAATACCACAGAGTTCGGATGTAAACTTGTACATGGTGGTAATGGATAAAATTCCAAAGCCTATTTCAGCTGAACCTGTTGGATTCAAACCTCCTGAAGTTATCCTCTAGGATACTGTAGAGGTGGATGGTAAAGAGTACATCAGATTGAAAAGAAAGGATGAGAGGTATGAAGTCTACAGCACCTGGAGCAAAATTGTCAGAGAGTGTTTAAGATCTGATTTGGAAGAAATGTTTGCAGTAGGGATGAAAGTTCATGCAGATAAGTTGACAGCTCCAGGGTTACCAATTGTGAAGCTAGTTATGGAATATTTGTGTATGCTGTTCAAACTAGAAGCAGTAAAGCATTTGATAAGAGATGTATTTAAAGCTGTTCGAGGATGGACTCTATATGAAAGGAGTGGAGTCTATGAACTAGCATTGGATACTTTTCACAGGGAGTATTACTTGGTGGATAGGGTATACAACCATACAAATCTGAAGCTTCATGCCATGTTAAACAAGAAGTTGAGTTGTGCACCAAATTCAGAAATGGCAAAGTACTTAATTCAAAGAACTATTAATCAGAGCATGGGACTGGATCCTAACATTGGAATAGATCAATGAAGATTTTGGAAGCATTTGAGGAACTTGACTTCTCTTCCTAAAAGTCAAGTTAGGGGGAGATTGTTGGGAACTGAAGAATTCATCAAGTATGGTTAATGCTGCTAGTTCAGAATTACTACTGCTAGTAGAATTAATACTGCTAGTCAAAGTTAGTGCTGCTTGAACAAAGTTAATACTGCTTAGCTAGTTAGTACTGCTAGTAGTTAGTGCTGCTTGGTAGTTAATGCTGCTAGAAGGAATTAATGCTGCTGAACATAGTTAATGCTGCTTATGACTTGAAGATCCGTATGGAAAGATGACAGCTGGATAAACTGAAGATATTCATGGAAGCTTGAAGATAATGATGGAAGATATACTGAAGATATTTTATTTATTGTAATTATCTGTTTATTCAGTATATGTATAGATTTGATAGAATAGTTTGATTAATTCATTCATTCTAAGTTTTTTTTGTTCTAGAGAGAAAATCAACCTCAAGGCATAGATCCTAATTCTAGAGAAGTAGAATTCGTATTGGTGAGCCTGTTCATCAATATTGAGGTTGAGTGTGTAATCTTGTAACTTCAAAGCATTCAATACAAGTTTACAGTTTGTTGATTATATTCTGTTTTGATTTACTGTTTGATTGAATATCAAAGTGTTATTCCGCAAACTTCTTTGATATTTTTTCTGAGAATTAATTCTTGTTGAGAATTCGATCCTGACAAAATCTTCTTTTCAAAACAATCTACTTTAGATTTAGAATCAAAATCAGATTTGCGTAAAGAATCAATCAGATCTTTGTTTGAAATAACAGACGTATTAAGCTCAAAAATCTTCTTGTTCTTTTTAGCAACTCTTTCTTTTTCCTTTTTCAAATTATTTTGCAAATTTTGTAGCTCAACCACCATAGATTCCATTTTGGTAATAAAATCTTTTTCAGATAAATTTAATACCTCATCAACTGCCTCATCATCTGACTCGTCATCCTTTACTTCTTTGCCCATGAGACAGATATGAGTTGTTTCTTCTTTCTTGTCATCCTCTTCTCCTTCTGAGTAATCCAGCCAAAACTCATCTTCAGCCATTAGAGCGACACCCGCTTCTTGCTGTCTTGCCAAAAGCAACTTGTTTTGATAATACTGAGAGTTGCGAACTTTCGGCTTTCGACAATCTTTTGCAAAATGACCCATCTTGCCGCAATTGTAGCATTTGATGGAATCTGTTGCTGGCTTCTCGGCAACTGTGTAGTCATTCATGAACTTCTTCTTCTCATCCGGTTTCTTCTCCACATATCTAACCTCTTCATACCTCTTTCCTTCCACTTTCTGTCGATGCTCGTGATTCTTTGAATTAGATGAAGAATACCTTTGAGAATTTGATCCCGGCTTCTTATAAAATTTCTTCTGGAATGCACGGGTCAGTAGTATCATGGCTTGTTTCAGACTTTCACCATCATCACTATCTGTAACTGAATCTGACTCAGAACTGGTAAGAACTATCTTCTTTTTCTTCTCTTTCTTTTCTTTCTTTTCTTTCTTCTTTTCTCCAGCTACCAAAGCAATCGGATCAATGACTTTTTCTGCCTTCTTCTTCTCATCTCTTTTCTCTTCTACTTCTTCTTCATTCTGCCTCAATGTCTCAAATACCTCATGTAATGGAATTACATTCAAATCCTTCATCTGCTTCATCCTTCTTGTCTGCTTCTTCCATTTAGGACGTAGGATACTCAGAAATTTGACATTGTTTTCCAACTGCTTCTTTTTGACTTTATTCTTTGTAAGCTCATTCAGAAGCAATACAAACCTCTCATATGTATCTTCCAGACTCTCATTCTCCTAAGCTTTGAATTCCTCATAACTATTGATGCAGTTTGCCACTTTCATTTGATTTCTAACCTTGGATCCCATCATCATCTTTGGCAATCGATCCCACATCTTCTTAGCATTGGCTTTATAGCTATCAATCTTGATGTAGATCTCGTTTGGAATGCTTTGAAGAAGTAATGATCTCGCTTGTTTATCTGCTTTGTATCGGTTTTTCTGATCTTCAGAATATTAAGAAATATCCACTGTCACTGTTTTCATCTTTTGCTCTTTTTCCTCAGTCCCATCTTCACTATCAGAAGAATCAACATCAGGTACTTGAACTGTTATTGGAGCCATTGGACCTTCATTGATAGACAGAAGAATATTCTCTCCATTTGAATGTCGATCTATGAAATCCAAGAATCTGTCCTTCCATTGTTCATTCTCGCCTTTGAATAGAACTGGAGGCTTAACATCAGTACCAATCGAAAGTGCATCTTTGGAAGTCATCTTGTATAACCTGTTTGAAAAATATATCAATAAGAAACTAGAACTGATCGTTAGTTCAAATGAAACAATCAAGAAAATACAGAAAACTTGAAATATAAAATCATAAATTTTAATCAGAAAAAGAACTATGTCCCCCTAGGCAGACTTAGCATGGAGTCCATATTACAGTTTTGAAAATTCCAAAAAAAAATTTCAAGTCTTCCACGCTTTGCGCTTCACAAATCAAACGCACACTTCAACTTTGCGTGTCACTCAGGAAACACATTCAATAATTATGCGTGTCACACTTGAATCGCACATCAACCTTTGTGTGTCACACTTGAACCGTACAACTCACTTTGCGTGTCACACTTGACCCGCACAACTCGCTTTTCTTTGTACTACTATGCGTTTCACACAGACAAACGCATTCCTCTTCTGTGCGTGTCACAAAGGAACACCTATTTTGTTGTGAGTGTCAAGAAGCAAACGCATTACACAAAATGCGTGTCAAATTTCACCCGTATATCAAACGGTGCGTGTCACTTTACATTCATAAGACACACTGTGCGTGTCTAGTTCCACTCGCACAATTCGATTCTTCTAACTTTGAATGACCCGTATTCTTCTGAATAACTTGTACACTTCTTGATGACAGACCCGCACAATCCGATGAATCACACGCACAACTTAAGAATCACCCGCATACCTCGTTGAACACCCGCATACCTTGAAAAACATTCAAATTCACCAAAAACTCATTTATACCTTGAAATCAGACTCGAAACTTCGACAATTTGATCTTCTAAACAACTCGAACACAAAGCTATCACTTATATTCGATCAAATACACCAAAATTACAATTATGATTCAAGAACAGTGTCAAGAACTCGTGTATACCAAAAACCACAAAATTCGAAAATTCGAATTGTTTTACAGTGCAATAGACAAATCTTTCTATACAAACTCAATCGACTACACTTTCCTAAAAACACTTAATCTATTACAACTCCAGAAACTCACTAAAACTAAAAAATCAAATCTGGACTTGAAGAACACAGATACGAACATTCTGACTTTTCTTGAAATTTCGATATGGATCTGCTCTGATACCAATTGTGTGTCCCTGAATCTAGTTTCTATACAAGATTAATCAAACAAACACAAAATAAGAATCAATTACCTGTTTGATTTCAATTTAATTCCAAGATTACAAGATTCTCTCTTCTACAATCTCTCTAACGAACTCTCTCTCTCTCTCAAAATTTCTCTCTCTAAAATACAACTGAATAATTCTCCAATTAAGTTCTCTACTGAAAATACAAAGAGTAAAAGTTGTTGATCCAAACTCTCTCAGTGATTTGATAACGACCCTCTTTTATACTTAGTGAAAATTACGTTATTATATGTATTAGTGTTTCATCATCAGCGATCAGACTGAGTCTGTTCAGTTATCGCTGATGACCTTTCTGTAAACATTTAATATGTATTAGTGTTTCACTTTCAGCGATCAAACTGAGTCTGTTCAGTTATCACTGATAGTTTCCTATGTAACACAGTTAACGTAATCCCTGAAGACAAGTCTCGCGTCAACATAGTTCATAGCTGAATCGAAGACGAAGCCACTGAACAATAGATAAGTCTACTAGTGACCTGATGCGGATATCAGCGAAGACCAGACAAATCTACTTACGCGAAGAAGCCTGAGGAAAAGCTTCAGCGATAGCTGAACTTCTTTATCTCTGGAAGAAGAGATACTCAGCGATCAACGATCACAAAGCTTATGCCTCAAGTTTTCTTTTGTCTTACCTTGCACAACCAGTACGATGTGTCAGAACGGACAAGTCTCTGCCACAAATCGTACACCAACTCTGTCAACTACACTGTTCATAAAGTGGCCAAAAGCATGTCTCCAAAAGTGAGACTACCAAAGCCAATCTATGAATGCCACGTGTAAAGTACCCTGCCATGCATTTAATGCATAGGGTATAAATAGGAAGCTCACTCCTTCATCTGAAGGTGTGCTCAATCCTTGAACTCCAAAATAGAAACCCTTGTTTTCTATCTCTCTAAAAATCCCCCATTCTCTGAATTTCTTGTGCAACCATCTTAGTGTTTCTTAAGTTTGTTTAGATTGAGTCTGTCTTAATCTTATTCCGCAACAAACTTGTAAATTGTATTTTGATTTATCAATAAACAATTTATTAAACTTTAATTTCTGTGTTTGTATTCAACCCCCCCCTTCTACAAACTTGTTAAGCACCTTCGGGACCAACAAGTGGTATCAGAGCGGTTTGTTTAATCTAATAAACAAGATCTTGCTGTATACTCTTCCTTGCTATTCTAAAATGGCACTAAACACAAACACAAACTACTATGATAATGGTTCACTTTCTAAACCTCCTCGATTTAGCAGAGATAACTTTTCTCTATGGAAAAATCGAATGATGCTATTTCTTGAAGGTGCGGATCCTACTATACCTGAATATATAGAAAACGGACCCTATGAACCTGTTAGAATTATAGCTGCTGTTCCTGCTACTGCCACCACTGAAGCTGTCCCTGAACGATATGTCGTTAAGGAAATAAGACAGTGGAGTGATGAAGATAAAAAGAAGGTAGGCATAGATGCAAGAGCAAAGACCATTATATCAATGGCTCTGCCTGATGAAGTTTTCCATTCCATCATGCATCTAAAAACTTCTAAAGAAATGTGGGAAACCATATGTGTTCAATATGAGGGCACCACTGAAATCCAAGAGACCCGAAAGATTAACTTGGTAAGACAGTATGAAAGTTTTATCGCTGGTAAGAATGAATCTCTTTCTGACATTCATCAGCGGTTTAACTGCCTGATCATTGACCTAAGAACTGTTGGAAGGACCTATTCTAATTCTGAGGTCCTAACAAAATTCTTGGAAAGTCTTCCTGAAAGCTGGGACAGTTATTCAATATGTCTTAAGCTGACAAAGGACTTACATACTCTCTCTCTAAGCACTCTGTATGGAATATTGCTCAACTATGAGCAATCTAATCTCCTGAAGAAGAATCTTGTAAAAGATTCTAAAGACTCCAAAAGCACTGCTGTTGCTTTAGTCTCATCAGAGATAATTCCATCCCAGCGATCTACTCTCACCATCACTGAGTTAGATTCTGAATCTGAGGATTTATCAGACCCTGATCTTTCAGAGTTTAATGAGTCCTTAGCACTCTTGACAAACTCTTTTAAGAGATTTGCAAGAAAGAGTAACTTCCGAAGAAGTAAACCTCTCTCTCTTACTGAAAAGCCAAAATCAACTCCGGTTGATAAGGCTACAGCCACTTGCTATAACTGCGAAAAAATTGGACATTTTGCTAGTGAGTGCAGGTCTAAAAAGGTCTTCAAACCTTCTACCTCAAGAAGATCCAGTGATGACAAATACCATAAGCTGAAAAACAAATATCAAAAGCTGAAAAGCTATCAGCAAAAAGGTAAAGGTCTCATCGCTGAAGAACATGACTGGGCTGAATCAGAAGAATCATCTTCTGATGAAGAAGAAGTCGCTAATCTTTGCCTCATGGCTGAGATTAAAGAAGAAGTAGAAGAACCATCTGAACCTTCTATGAGCTACATATCATCTCAGGTATCCATCTCTACAAATCCCTCTCTGCCTGAAGCTGAGAGAAGTCGCGCTGTTGATGTGCTGACGATTGACCTTTATAATGCTCTAAACGACAAAACTCAAGCTGAAAATAAAAATGTTTATTTAACACAAGAGCTAGAGAAATGTCATGAAAAGATCAGTGAACTAAATCTTTTAGAAGAAAAGCTAAAAGATCAAGTCATTATAAATGAAATCATCAGCATTGAACGCGAACAAGCCATCGCTGCTCTAAAAGCAGAAAAGGCTCATGTTGAAAAATGGTGCAAATCATCAACAAAGATCTCTGAGATAATAAATGCTCAAACTCCTGAAAGTGATAAAACTGGTCTTGGTTTTTGGACACCACAGGATGATCCTAAAGAAGAAAGTTCCTCGCTTAAGTTTGGAACTTTTGTCACATCTTTCTTTGACACTTCTTATAATCAATTCTATCCCTGTTCTTCTTCTAATCCCATCCCTGAGGAGATATCTGCAAGATCTAAGCCTGCAGATAAAGGAAAGTCTATTCTCCCTCCTCAGAAGGCTTCCAAGAAAACCAAACTGAAAGTTCCTTCCAAACCTTCAGTGGATAAATCTTTTAGCTCAGTGACAGAAATCTTTGATATCTGTCCTCCAAAGCTGAAGGTTGATCTAAAGCCCGTGAAATCTGAAGAAATAAAAATTCCTCCCAGATCTCGTGCTAAAGGTATTCTTGGAGCTGGACCTGCTCATCTTAAGTTTTCAAAACCTTCTGGCTATAAATCCACCATCAGATATAGAAAATGTTATCACTGTGGATTCACTGACCATATTGCGAGCAAGTGTCCAAATACCACCGAAGCTGATAAAACAGCCAAAGTGAAGAAAAATACCACTAAGGTTAAGAAATTAACCAAAGTGAAGATTACCACTGAAGCTGAATCTTCCTTATCCACTAACTCTGAAGGACCCATTGAAAAGTGGGTACCAAACAAAGCTTAATCTTCCTTATGTATGCAGGGATCAAAGGGCATCTGGTATCTCGATAGCGGATGTTCTCGTCATATGACTGGACAAAGAGACCTGCTCACTGAATACAAGGAAGAGAAAGGTCCCTCTGTGACCTTTGGTGGAAATGGAAAAGAATTTTCTTCAAATGATTAAAAGCTTTTGTTTGAAAAATACATTAATCACTGATATTTCCAATCAATGATCTTTTAAAAGGAAAATCTATCCCTATCTTTACAATCAGGGATACTTTTAAAAAGGAAAATCTATCACTGACTTTTCTTCAGTGATCATTTGAACGGACAAATGAACAGTCTCTCTCCTCTATGACGTCATTTGAACCGACAATCCACGACATGCCTTTTCTGACACGTTCGTCCGTTGCCCTACTATCCAATCAACTTCGTGGAACGTGTCAATGTCATGATGATTTCTTTTCCCGCTTCATTCTCTCTCTTATCTCTCTTCTCTCTCTTCGTATAAAAGGAATTCTTCTCTCCTTTATACGGTTTACGCTTTCAAAACTTTCAAAGCAAGAAACATTCTCTCAAGAACACTCAAGCAAGTAAACCCAGAATATTGAATCTGCAACTCTTTTTCTTCAAGATACACAGGTTTATTTCATGTTTATATGCTTTGTTCATATACTTTTTATTCTTTTAAAATCCTACTCGCTTTCTATGGATTTTATAAAACGTTTGTTTTAAAACTAAAGATCATTCCTTCTGATTTTATGTTTTTAAATAAAAAACTTTTGGTTTTAAAGTGTTCTTCATTCTTTCTACCCAGAACACTATTTTTTTCTCTTAAAAATAACTTGATAATTTTCCAGTTTCCCTTCTATGGAAACTGGTAATCATATTATTTTTAATCTAAATCATTTCTTCTATTATGCCTCTTTCCATAACAGAAATGACACAGTCTTCAATCGTTGCTTCCAAGCATGTACGATTCGCTCTCACTGAAGTTGAGATTACTAAATGTAATCATTTGGCCAGACTCGACTTCAAAGCTGACAAATACCCACATCTGGTGGAAGCTGCTGAATTCCTCAAGCAGTCATGCATAGCTTACGCGATCACTGTGGATCCTAAGCCCTCCAAGACTCTACTTCAGCAGTTCTGGTTCACTGCTGATGCAACTGAACTTACAAACAGGAAAGGCGAACGAGTCCCTGCTATCTCGTTCAGCACGGAATTAGGGCCAGGGAGCATGACCGCTCTTAGCCTCAGGAAATCTTTACGATTCCCTGACAAACCAAAGAGTGGATTCGACGCACTCCCCACTGATGATGAGCTGATATTCTTCCTGGACGCAATGGGCTATTGTTGGGAAAACAAACCAAGATCGTCTATTCCTAACAAGAAGCTCACCAAGATTCTTAAAGCTCAGATGCCATCACAACTGAACTTTATCTTCTCGCACATAATTCAGTGCATGAGTGGGAAGAGTGGTTCGCTGGATCAAGCCAGCAAAACACAACTGCAGATGGCATACTCCGTTATCGCTGGTCAAAACTTTGACTACGCCACAGCCATCTTTGAAGATCTGAGGTCGAGATTAGAGAAGCCTGAACGAGATCCCAAGATCTCGTACGTACGTTTCATATGTACGTACATCAAGTTCCTCTATCCCAACACCTATCCCACCAAAGATGATGGCACCTTTGCCAGGGTTGGTCAATGATCACTGGAGGTCAAGCCACTCGCAGACGAGGTAAGTATCTCTCTCCTTCGCTCTCGTCTCTCTCTCCATTCTTCTTCATCTTCAGCGACCACGCAGACGGTTCCTTCGTTTGCTATCCCTGTCGCTACCACTACTTCTAAAAGACCATCAGCTAGTCCAATTGGTCCTTCCAAAAAGGCCAAAAAGACTAAGGAAAGTACACCTTCTAGTACTATACCTGAGGGAGCTTCTCAACAAGCTACCTTAGATGCTTTTGTGGGTCTTTCCTCCACAACTTCAGCAGTCACTCATACTGCCGTGTCAGCGATCTCACTCGCTGTCACATCATCAGTAACCCCACCTACTATCTCATTCCCTGAGATTAACCCCATCCCTACTTCTATCCCCAAAACTCTTCCCTTCTCTCCTCATTTGGTCTCTGAACCTGCCACCTCTTCTTTCCCTATAGGACCTGAGCATCAAACTTTTGAGGAATCTATGCAGTTCTACAAAATGTTTGATACGTCAGGTACACCTATACTCCTAAACACTTCTCTCCCCCCCTCTCCAAATAAGCCCATATCTGAACTAACATTATTTTCAGGTCCTAGCTTGGCGACTGTTGACACGCATGTCAACAGTCTAGGAGAAAAGGTGGATGCTCTCACCAACACCATCAATAAAACCACCAACGCCGTCAATCAGGCTGGTGAGGAGCTGAAGAAGTTGACCGCCACTTGCTCATCCAAAGCTGAGAACTCTCAACTTTCAGCTCTTGAAGAACAAGTCGTCCAACTCAGAGAGTCCTCTCGACTCTTTCAAGGACGATTTGAGTCTCTTACAGCTGACGTTCAGGGTCTCTCTTCCAAGGTTGACCTCTGCACATCCCTTCTTCAGCAAGTTCTACAGAAAGTGAATGAACCAGCTCCAGCGCTGCCTCCCTCCTTCACTGAAGATGATCGTACCAACCTCAACATCGCTGTGGAATTCATTCATGATGCCACATGCGACATACCTGCGGTTGAAGACCGAGTTAAGCGTCTGGAGACTGACGTTCAAGTGCTAAAAGCTTCAACAGCTACTCCAGCAGCTGAACAATCCCCTACCGCTGATAATGACAAAGTGGGGGAGAAAACTGAAGAAACCTCTATTGCTGCTGGGGAAGCTAAGGAACCTCCCTCTCAATCTGAGGGGGAGAAGGCAAAAGAATCCTCATCGATTCACTCCATTCTCTTTGAAGAGGATGAGGAAGAAGACGATGAAGAGGAAGATGATCTAGATCTTGTTGATCAAGAAAAGGATCAGCCCTCCGATGACGACGACGACGATGAAGACCAATCTATGTGGTTCTCTAAGCCGAACGTCGTATCAGGGACAACTTCGCAAGAGGTTGTCAAAACAGGGGTGAGAGGTGATACATCTTCAAGTGTTCCTTCGCAAAGCAAAGACAAGCAACCAATCGCTGAAGAATGCTTGAGGACTGGATCACAATCTGAGGGGGAGCATCCTTCTCAGGTATGTCTTTCAATTGTACCACTTTTCTACTCTTTCCAAACCCCTATGTCTTTCTAGCCTTTATCTCTCTCGTTCTAAAAATACACTTATCCCTTCTTTCCTTCTTTTTCTAACCAGACAGTTCTCACCCCTGCTTAAGGGTTCTGAACTACAAATAATACCAGCGGCTATCGCTGAAGAAATAATCCCAATCTCTATCGCTGAGATTGATGAAGAAGAAGAAGATTCCCTGGTCCATCCAGGAAGGCCCTCTCGACCATCTCATTGGTCAGAGGAAGTGCTGAAGAAAAGAGTTGAAATGATCGCTCAACTAGAAAGTCAACGGCTGAAAATCCCTCTTCAAATATCCACAGAGCTCGACTTCCTTACTGAAGCTGAAAGAGAAGAATCTGCCAAAGCTGAGAAGCTGATCGCTGAATGCAAACGAGATGCCCAACTCGCTTTAAAGATTCAATCCTCTCAAGTTAGGGACAAAAAGCTAAAAAGCAAACCTGTGGAAGTTCAAGCAGCACTACTGAAAGAAATTGAAGAGGAACGCTTCAAAGAACAAGAGATCAACGATAAGTCTATCGAATGGTGCAAACAAAAGATGGATTATCGTTCTGATCTTCTTCCAATATCAGCCGTGACTATCTCTGGTCGCAAGAAGAAAGATCAACTCTCAGTGACCATGGAGATTACCAGAGAGGATGGAACCCAAAAAGCAATGTACGTATCAAAACTTGAAAGCTTCGGATTTACGGAATGGTTAGAGTTCTGGGATGCGCTGAAGAAATCCAAATCTACATACAGAGGCTACGTTGAAGGACTCCTTGAAGCCCTCATAAATAGAGTCGTTTCTGTACTAAAGCTGCCATCTCCTCTTCCTCCCAAATCTTTGAAACTCAAGAGAAAAATTGGGTCCTCCTCCTCTGAAGATGTCGCCATCATCAGGAATGAAACTTCTATCAAATTTTCAAGAGATGCACTGTTTGGTCCTCCTCCTGATCTTTCAGTTCTGGACTTATCTCTGCCTCCTGGTGGTCCCTTCCAAGCTGGTCAAGTAATCGACAAGCCTTATAGAATATTCTTCAGAGATGATGATGAGGAACTCAGATTTCAAAGAATCTCTGAGATTCCTATCTGTCCTCTGAATCATCTCAAGGATCTCTTATGCTTATGGTGTGACTTCTTCCCTGCTGCTGAAAAAATTAAAGAAATTATCAGTCAAGAATCTTTGGAACGAAGACAGAAAGGAGAAGAAATACCTGAGTATATGATCAATCCTCCCAAATCTTCTTATAGCTGATAGATTAGTTTTCTTATCTGTAATCTGTTAGTTATACTTACAGTAGTTAGTTAGTCACTTGTACTTATGATTTTCATATCTTGTAATTCTATCCCTGAATTAAATGAAAATTGCAGTGATGTACTTAACCCTATCAGTACTGTAAAAGATCCCTCAAAATAGTAATTGGGACATGCATTCTATGAGTCCTTTTTATTCCTATATTTTGAATCATAAAGTAATTTTCTTTTGTTACTTTGTCATTATCAAATAGGGGGAGATTGTTGATCCAAACTCTCTCAGTGATTTGATAACGACCCTCTTTTATACTTAGTGAAAATTACGTTATTATATGTATTAGTGTTTCATCATCAGCGATCAGACTGAGTCTGTTCAGTTATCGCTGATGACCTTTCTGTAAACATTTAATATGTATTAGTGTTTCACTTTCAGCGATCAAACTGAGTCTGTTCAGTTATCACTGATAGTTTCCTATGTAACACAGTTAACGTAATCCCTGAAGACAAGTCTCGCGTCAACATAGTTCATAGCTGAATCGAAGACGAAGCCACTGAACAATAGATAAGTCTACTAGTGACCTGATGCGGATATCAGCGAAGACCAGACAAATCTACTTACGCGAAGAAGCCTGAGGAAAAGCTTCAGCGATAGCTGAACTTCTTTATCTCTGGAAGAAGAGATACTCAGCGATCAACGATCACAAAGCTTATGCCTCAAGTTTTCTTTTGTCTTACCTTGCACAACCAGTACGATGTGTCAGAACGGACAAGTCTCTGCCACAAATCGTACACCAACTCTGTCAACTACACTGTTCATAAAGTGGCCAAAAGCATGTCTCCAAAAGTGAGACTACCAAAGCCAATCTATGAATGCCACGTGTAAAGTACCCTGCCATGCATTTAATGCATAGGGTATAAATAGGAAGCTCACTCCTTCATCTGAAGGTGTGCTCAATCCTTGAACTCCAAAATAGAAACCCTTGTTTTCTATCTCTCTAAAAATCCCCCATTCTCTGAATTTCTTGTGCAACCATCTTAGTGTTTCTTAAGTTTGTTTAGATTGAGTCTGTCTTAATCTTATTCCGCAACAAACTTGTAAATTGTATTTTGATTTATCAATAAACAATTTATTAAACTTTAATTTCTGTGTTTGTATTCAACCCCCCCCTTCTACAAACTTGTTAAGCACCTTCGGGACCAACAAAAGTATTTATACTACCACTAATACAAGGAAACTAAAATACAAAACAAATACAACTAAGTTTGACTTATTACAAAAGACTTTGACTTTGATGAGATTTGACTTTAGCAGCTTTGACTTTCTCAACTTTGACTTTCAGTATTCTTGATCTTGTATCCAACAGATTTATGCTCTAACGTGGACCCAAAAATAATGTCGTCAACATAAATCTGTACAAGCAGAATATAACCTTTTTTCTTTTTATAAAATAAGGTTGTATCAGTTGTACCTCTTTCGAAACCATTGGCAAGAAGGTTGTTTGAAAGTCTATCGTACCAGGCTCTGGAGCTTGATTGAGTCCGTACAGAGCCTTGTCCAAGAAGTACACGTGTTTAGGGTACTTGGAGCTTTCAAACCCTGGTGGTTGCTGGACATATACTTCTTCTTGAATTTGCCCATTCAGAAAGGCTGACTTAACATCCATTTGAAATACTTTAAAACCTCTATGGGCTGCGAAGGCAAGAAATATTCTTATCGCCTCGAGCCTTGCCACATGGGCAAAAGTTTCGTCATAGTCAATTCCTTCTTCTTGGCAGTATCCTTTGGCCACCAGTCTAGCTTTGATCCTGATCACCACACCATCTTCGTCCATTTTGTTTCTGAAGACCCATTTGGACCCAATAGCAATTTTGCCTTTTGGCAGAGGAACTAGGGTCCATACTTCATTTCTTTCAAACTGCAGAAGCTCTTCTTGCATAGCTTCTACCTAGTTTAGGTCTTCAAGAGCTTCAGAGATCTTTTTGGGTTCGAAAATACTCACAAAATTTGTATAGTAACAAAAATTTGCAGTACTGGATCGAGTTTGGACTCTGTCAGAGGGGTCACCAATAATTTGGCTTTGTTGGTGACTTTTGGTCCACTTTGTCATTCGTGGTAGGTGATCATTGGAACTTTCTGGAATCGCTTCTGGAGCATGTTCAGTCTCTTAAAGTTGATTACCCTCTGTAGAAGGGATATCATTGGTACTTGTCATGGGACTTTGGTCATTTTGAGTTGATGTTATGAGCTCTATTGTGCCTTGTTAAGAATTCTATGATTGTTCTAGTGTTGACCCTTCAGATATATCTTGTAGATGATGGTGATCTTGATTAAGCTTGGAGCCTTGTTCAGAATTCGCCTCATAGTGTTCCCCCTCGACATTTGCACCTGCAAAAGTCTTGGAAGAGGGTGAAGTATTGCTAGGACTTGATAGAGATGTACCTATTTGGTCTGCAGAGGCTTCAGCTGCAGAGGCTTTGTGGACATCCTCTGAGGGTCCAACATCGTTGAACATCTCTTCAAATAGATGATGAAGTTCATTTTCTCTATATGAGTAACTAGATTCCTTATCCTGAATTTTGAGTCCTGAGCTAATTTGCTCAGAAGTCACCTAAACGAGTCATCAAAAGAAACATTAATACTTTCAAGTATGTGTTTTGATTTGAGTACGTATACTCGGTATGCTTTGGAGTTTGATGAATAGCCAACAAATTTGGCTTCATCAGCTTTGGGACTGAATTTCCCGATTTGCTCTCTGTCGTTTAACACAAAGCATCTGCAGCCGAAGACATGAAAGTATTTGATGTTTGGCTTTCTTTGATTGAGTAGGAGATAAGGGGTCTTTTCATGTCTTTTTACCACCAAAGATCGATTTTGGGTGAAACATGCCATGGAGATGGCTTCTGCCCAAAAGGAGATTGGAAGTCCTGAGGCAGTGAGCATGGTTCTTGCGGCTTCCACAAGTGTTCGATTTTTGCGTTCAACAACACCGTTTTGTTGTGGAGTCCTTGCGGCGGGGAAGTTCTGTGAAATGCCCTCTGTCATGAGATAGGCTTCTATTGTTGAGTTTTTGAACTCTGTCCCGTTGTCACTTCGAACTCTCTGAACCCTGCAATCGTGAATAACTTGTATCCTCTTAAGAAGATTGATTAGTACCTCAGGAACATCTGATTTCTTTCGGACAAACTCCACCCAAGTATATCTACAGAATTCATCTATGAGTACAAGTATGTACTTCTTACCACCTAGACTCTACACAGATATAGGACCGCAAAGATCTACATGAAGCATCTGCAGAGGTCTAGTGCAAGATATGTCTGTTTTGGTCTTATGGGCAGCTCTTTTGAGTTTTCCCATTTCACATGCAGAGCATAGATGATCTCTGTCGAATTTAATATTTGGTAGCCCCTTTACCAGATCTAGTTTTACAAGTTTGTCAAGAGAGTGAAAGCTTAAGTTACAGAACCTGTTGTACCAGAGCCAAACTTCTTCGCTCTTACTTGAGACTAGACAGAGCTTTTTGTCTCTGTTGATGGATTTGAAGTCCATGAGGTATAGATCACCTCGTCTCTTGGCTCGCAGAAGCTCTGTAGTTATGTCTTCTTTGAGCAATGAGCAGTATTTCTTCTTGAACATTACATCGAGTCCATGTCACAGAGTTGGCTAACACTTAGCAGGTTGTGCTTAAGGCCATCCACATATGCAACTCTGTTGACATCGATGTCTCCATTGGCAATGACTCCATAGCCTTTGATCTGACCTTTCTGATTGTCTCCGAAGGTTACAGAACCCTCTTCAAGTTTATCTTAGTAAGCGGAGAGCAACCCTCTATCGCCAGTCATGTGCCTTGAACACCCGGAGTCTAGGTACCAAATAGGCACATCTTGTTTCTTTTGCGGACAGATTAAGAAGATTTAGGTACCCATTTCCAAATGGGTCCCAACTTGTTAGAAGTCTTTAAAGGTGCCTTAAAACCTTTGTTTTTGGATTTATCCTCTTTGATAGAGATACCATTTTGTCCTTTCTCACCCTTGAATTTTGCATTCTTGGACTTCGGGTGTGATATAAGACAGGAGGGTCTAGAGAAGTGTTGATTTAAAGCATGCACAAGATCAAAACATTTGCAGTGAGGAACTTCAAAAGCAAACTTCTTAAATATTTCATTAAAATTGTCAAAGGAGGGTACAGAGCAATTTTTACAACAACCCATTTTAGATTTGGGTTTCTTTTTACAGAAAACTTTGTCTAATCTAGGTTGTCTTTTGTCAAAAACTCCTCTTGGATGACCCTCTAAGTGTACTCTCCCCTGATGATCTTCCTTACGAGCATTCACTGCCACAAAAGCATTAGTTTTGTCAATTTTGGGCCATTTTGCCTTCTGTTGCCATGTGAGCTTTTCTTGAAAACGCTTTGTTAGTTTGACAGTTTTTGGAGCTTTGGAAGTTTGAGTGGTCTTGATCTTTTCATTTTTCAAATTTTCAAGCTCAAGATATGGTTTTGGTTGAAGACACATATCCAGAAAATCAGGACAGATGGGTATTCCTGTAGTTCTCCTTTTAGGAGCAACTATTCTGTTAGGAATACCAGAGGGAAACTTACATTCCTCTGAACCACAGATGACCATCTCAAGTTCCACAGAACTTGTCTCATCACTGACAGAGCATGACCTTCTAGAAATACGTTGTTTTGTCCATTTGTAGTATCCTTAGGAACGTTTAGATCTTTTTAAATACATGGAATAGCCATAGGAACACTAAGACAATTTAGAAGATCTTGCTCAAAGATTTCTTCTACTTCAGAGATTAGATCAGGATGGTTGAGAAAATGATTTTCATAGGTCTTTCTTAAGTCACTTTCCAAGAACCTTTTTAAGAGTTTTTCTTCCAAAGAGGCCGGAACAAACTCTGGTGCATCAGAGGACAGTTCTTTTCAGGAATCATCATGCACATAAAAGCCATTTGAGTTTGTGTTGTTGGATGAACAAATCCGAAGATTCCTATCTGTTTTTGAGACAGATATTTCTTTCGAATAGATTTTCTCTTTGATGAGAGTGCAGATAGCAAACCATTGTTTTTATACCATACATTTGCCATCTGCAGAGGTTTCCTCAGATGTGGTCCTTCAGAAGTTCTGCGCCTTTTAAATGTATATAAAACGCTTGGAAGACTTGGCTTTAGAAATTGTCCAGGGCAGAAGATATTTGCTAAAGATTTGTTTCTTTTATTTCCAGTGTAGAGGTCAATATCATCGAACCCTATACCTCTTCTGCCAATCTGGGTATTGACCTTTTCATGGAGCTTTTGAGCATCCTGATATCTCTTAATTTGAAGTTATCTGTCGAACAGATCTTGATGAAGAACTTCTCTTTTTTTTTTGAATTTTTTTTCAAAGAGATGAGGTTTAATCGATCACTCTCACTATTCTTTAGCACTTTGATCTTTTCTTTTAAAGCTTGATCGAGTTTTAAAACCTTTTCTTTTAGAGTCTTTTTATCAGAAATGTGCTCAGAAATAAGTGACTTTCTTTCAAGATAAAGCTTGTCTTTTTCTAGGGTAAGAAGCCTGGCTTCTCTTTCAAAGAAGGCCAACTTCTTCTCAAGC
The DNA here is from genome assembly GCA_954870635.1 of Arctium minus. Lineage (NCBI taxonomy): Eukaryota > Viridiplantae > Streptophyta > Magnoliopsida > Asterales > Asteraceae > Arctium > Arctium minus. The sequence goes on from OX941094.1 coordinate 49,445,503, forward strand.
TCTGAGCACATGGTTTTATAAGCAAGAAATTCATTTTGTAATTCAGGTTTGTTTTCAGAGTCAGAAATATAAGAGTCAGAAGTACATACCTCATTCTTGTCGTTAGAAGAGTGGACTTCTGCCATTCCACAGAAGAGTGCATTGTTGTCCCCTTCATCAGAGGATTCATTAGTTTCAAGGTTCTGTTGTTCTGCCATTAGTGTGATTCCCTGAAATTCAAGTTTCTAATTACATAAACAAACAATTAATCAAACAAGAATGATTCACAAACCTGTTTAGATTCAATTCCAAAATCACATATTACAATATGTTTTTCTCTCTTACTCTCTCTCTATACGACTCACTCTCTCTCTACAAATCTCTCTCTGATGTGATGTGTAAACCTAGTTTTTTACCACACTCTGTATAAAAGAGTAAAACAACAATATTTATACCTACTACTAATACAAAGGAAAAAAACAAAAATACAATTGATTTTGACTTTTTATTACAAATTGACTTTGACTTTCTATGAGAGTAGACTTTCCAGCTTTGACATCTTGAATCTTATGTCTTCAATCTTTATGATCTTGAATACAATAAATCTATGCTCTAACAATTAGTACTCTGCTTAATTTTTGTAGAAAGCAACGTCTCTTGTGGGTTTCTCTTTAATGGCAGAGGACCTGCACTCTCCGGCGAAGTGGCCCAACTTCCCACATTATCAACACCAATATCGTCTGATCTCTGTCCACTCCTTCTTTCTTCTTGCCTATGACCATTGAATTCTTCTCTCCCATACTTTCTTTCTTCACCATATCTTCTGCTTCTGTCGTCTCTTTCCTCTCGTCCTCTGTACTCTGGCTTTTTCTTAAGACCCTTATTGAATTGTTGTGTCATAAGTGTAAAGGTCTTGGCTAGAGCATCCATATCGATTTCCTCCTCAGATCCTTCCTCACTTTCACTCTCTGCTAAAAGAACCTTTTTCTTCTTTTTCTTCTTCTGAGCATCCTCAGTCACCTTTTCCTTCCCTTTGTCCTGACACTCTGTGGTACTTCCAACCAACGCCAGAGGACCACCGACATGGGTCATCAACTTCGATATCCTGTTCTCTTGACTTATCAATGTACCAAAAATGTCAGAGATGGACCATACATCCAGATCTAGTCTAGCTTGCATGGACATGGTTAGATGAAGCCATTCGTCATTCAAGCTCTAAAGAAATATGACATTGTTCTCCTCAGAGGTTCTTTGGATGCCATATCTCTTGCACTTGTTTAATAAGGAATTGTACCTGTTGTATGTGCTTTGGATGGATTCACTCGGCAGAGCCTTGAATGCAAAATACTCATTAATACATAGAGCCCTGTTGTTCTGGAGGGTTTTAGCACCACCCTCAAGTTGTTTCTCTAGTTCTAAGCATAGGTCCTTCAATGTTTCACAGGAATCAAGAGACTGAAAAATGTCATTTGGGATAGCCATGATGTGTAGTGTTTTGGCTTTCTTTGCAAGTTCATGCATGGCACTTTCTTGTTTAGTCCATTCATTTAAGGGCATAGGATGCTGATATTTAGGAACTTCAGGGGTGTTACAGTGGCCGAAACACGAGGAACTGTAGACATTGGAATGTAAGGAGGGTTGTGAAGAAAATCTTCCAAACCAGGATCCAAACCTTCGAGAAAGTGCATCATCCTGATTTTCCACTGATTTTATTCATCCCTCATTAGAGTGGGGGGTTTAGATTGAGATCCTGCATTGAAGTAGTTAACTGGGTTCGCCATTTTTAGGTAGAGAGAAGAGAAAAGAAAGAGTATGAAGAGTTCTTTAGAAAAGACCACGAGTTTACTTAACAGGGATGAGTATTCAGTATGAGAAAGATGACAATCAACAACTAAGCTTTGAATCTGTCTTCAGCGATTCAAACACACTTGCTTTAGAATCTACGTCAAACAGGTTGAAATAGCTCCAGAAAACAGAGTATGTTTATGAGTGGGGATCAAGGCAAAGAAATAGATTCAAACTACTACCTAGAACGTGGAAATCAAGTATAGAACAAGATCCTTTGATATTAAGAATCAAAGACAACTCTGATACTAATTGTTGATCCCAATAATGATGTTCATTACTTGATGGACTTTTACTACACGCAGATTAATAAATAAGAGTGCGGAAGCATTTCTAATATGTAGAAAAGTAGAACATTCAAGGTAATAGGTACACAAATAATCAACAAACAAAATCGTAAGATATAGCAAGGATTTTACTAAAGTCACCATTTCATTGATAAGCTTTTAAGAACACCAAGAACACGCACTTGTGTGTGCAAATATTCTCAGGGAAATACAATCTCTAAATCAGACTAGTGTGTGTGCTTGCTTACCTCTAAACTCAAAGGAGGTGCTCATATATATATAATGAGAATGCACCCCTTAGTACAAGACAAAGACTGACATAAAATGATATGGAAACTTTGAACAGTTGGCTTCACATGTTCTGCACGTGACCTTGTCTTGAACTGAGTTTGTTATCTTCGAAGTCTCCATAGGTTAGCCATCACAGAGGCTCTGTGAGTGATCACAGTGGCTCTGTGATCTGAAGATCATTATCAGGTTACGAGTCCTCTGGCAGATATTCAATAGAATCTTCTGAGATTGTAGGTTTTGTGGTATGCTTGGATGTTCTATTTTGACTTCAGCAGTTCCTATGCTTAGCCTATTTTTCAATACTTCTATACATAGAAGTTGGATCTAACACATGTCAAAGCAACTTTATTCACAAATTTATTGAAAAGTAAATGGCATAAAGCAGTAAAACATTAAATGAACGAGTTCTGATTAGAAGTGATCAAAAATCACAATTCATACTCCCCCTGAAAATATGCATCTGAAATTTATCAGTAAATGGCACATGATAGAGATCTACAGCTCATCCTAAAGTGTAGTTCGTCATATCTTCCGAATACATATTTCCAGAAACATATGTACTCCCCCTTGAAGGTTGATTTCCTCATCTGAGTATCAGAGTACATCCTTTTATTAGCTCGGGAGTATCATTGCTTTTTATCATTGAAGTACGAGTCCTAAACTGTTGTGTTTAGAAGTCAAATTTCGTTGAAGCATGAGTCCTGAATTGATTTATTCAGAAGCCTCGGTTCTATTAGTCCCCCTTTATTGTAGGTGCCTGCAACACAGAATTAGTCTTTGGCTTCGGTACCCACTGGTATTTGGGTCCATATGTGTTAGTTGCAGTTTGAATGGGAGTAATAGAGTAAGAACCATACCAGAAATGATCACTTGCCTTATGAACAAAATCATGTGTATTACAGTAAGAATAATACCTTTTCCTTGACGACCTGAACAATTAATCTCTCGAATAAGCAAGATTAGGTTTACCTTTCAGCACCTTGTTCTTGTTGACTTTTAATGCATGTACACATGACTTGTTACTTTTCTTCTCATTCTTCTTTCCTTTCTTTCCTTTCTTTCTTCTCATGTCTCTTTTCACCATTATTTTCATCATCAGCTGGTTTTACTCTCCAAACTAGCTTCTCTTCTTCATATCTTCTTCTTCTTCTTCTATATGTGTCTGAACCATCTACATTTCTATCAATGAAAATGTTAGTAGTACGAATCTGATCACATGATTTAACTGATCTTCTTGAAGAAACATTTTTCTGATGTGAGTTTGCAGTTGTCTTGAAAGAACATCAGAATCAGTTGGACCATTTCTAGGTGTGTGGATTTGTGACTCTGGAGTCGTGTACTCAGTCACCACAACCTTTGAAATAATGTCTTCAAGCTCTTTTATCTTTGAAGAATAACTGTCTCTTTCTTTGATAAGTCGGTCCATCTTTTTCTTGAATTCAGACTTCGCTTTTTGCTCTTTCAAAGCACATTCTGATAGTTCAGATAACTTCCCAGTTAGATTCTTAATCTCTTCCTCAAACATATTCCTTTCTTCTTCAAATTCTTCTCAACATTAGTTCTCTGACCGGATATTTCTTTGAAGATTACAACATTCCTCTGTTCTATGATCTTCTTTTCTTTGTCAAAATTTTCTCTTTCCAAAATGATGACTTTCTCAAAATTAGAAATCTGTTGAGAAAGCTTTAAACATTTCAGCTCAACTGTCTTCTTCTCGTCAGCACATTTTCTTGAAAACTCTGAGAATTTCTTAGCAAACTCTTTCTTTTTATTCTCAAAATTATCTCTTTCTTTGGCTATTTTTAACTCCAAAACAGAAATCTTTCTATTCACTTCTTCATTGATACTTTCTAAATCCTTAGCTTTCTTCTCATAGTTCTGGATTGACTCTGCTTGTATCTGAATTTGGGCAAGTTGATCTTTCAAATCTGAGATCTTTCCTTTCAACTTAGTATTTTCAGCTTCTAAACTCAGTAATTTTTCATCATTCATCCCAGAAGTCTGTTTCAGAAGTTCTTCATTATCAATCTTTAATGTAAGAACTTCTTCTCTCAGTAGCTTCCTGTCATCAGAACATCTCTTTGCTCGCTGGAATAATAGTCAACTGAAGAAGTGAGATTTTCGTTCTCTAATTTGAGCTTGGCAATCTTCCTTTCATCATTATCAGAAAAATATCCCATCTTGAATATATGTTTTAAAATAGAACTTGAATATGATCGTTAGTCCAAATGAAATCAAACAATACAGAAACACTTAGACAGAAAATCAGAAATGAAATTTCGAAATTTCTCTAAGTCTGAAATTCGCAAAACACCAAAGAGATTCAAGAAATTCGCAGATAACACTGAGACTTACACAGAATTCACAAACTACACAAAGAAATGTAAGGAATTCTCAAAATACAAAACCAATCACAGAATTCGCAATACAAAAGAATTCGTAAGATGAAATATACGAATTCTAAGAAATTCGTAACACTCTCACTTGTGAATTCTATACTTTTCGCAACACTCACAAAAACGAATTATGTCCTTTGAAAAATTTAAGAAAAAACTTTCGCAAGAATGACTTATGCGAATTCTTCCCATAGAAAAATTTAGAAATTACTTTTTGCAAAGAACACCTATGCGAATTCTTAAAGTTTTCGCAACACACTGAAAAACGAATTCTAAACAATCTGTTAATTCTATAAAATTCGCAACAGTCTCAATAACGAATTCTTTGGTTTTCGCAATACAGAGGACTGCAAATTCTGTCCTTAAGAATTTTCAGAAATAATAATGCGAAAACTGAAGATCTCAACGAATTACGAAATATTGACACTCTGTGAGTTCTTGAGATGAGTCTTGCGAGTTCTTCGTGGACCTTGCGAGTTCTTTTAGGTCTCGAAGAAAAATCAACCTGAATAGCTCAAAAACCAACTTATACTCCGATTTTCGATCTGAGACTTCGACAAACTGTCCACAAACACACCTAGAACCAAAAACTAGCAACGAATTCCAATCTAAAACCCATTCTAATACAATTTGATTCAAAGAACAGTGTACAAAACTTGTAAACTCAAAAACAACCAATTCATCAAATTAACTAAGAATTACAGTGCAAATCACAAATCAAACTATACAAACTCGATCTAAACCAATATACGAACAAATTATCATCAATTACAGACACTAATTCAACCAAAAACTCAAAATTCGATTCAAGAACTCAACAACACAGTGTCAACAACATTTCTTGATTTGATTTCAATCTGGATCAACTCTGATACCAATTGTGTGTCCCTGATTCAAGTTTCTAATCACAATTAATCAAACAAAACAAGATTGTCAAACTACATGTTTCAATTCAATTCTCAAATTCAAACGATTACAATCTGTTTATCTCACTCTCTCTCTACAAATATCTTTCTCTCTCTAAAAACTCTCTTACTCTGAATACGTACACTTCTCTAGTGTCATACCTATTAAACAAAAACAAACTATTTATACCAGCCACAAGTCTAACAAGATAAAACAAAACTAAACAAACTAAAAACAATAACTTTGACTTTTATTACACATTGACTTTGACTTTCACTGATAGTTGACTTTCCAGCTTTTGATTTCTTGTACTTTGACCTCTGATCTTCATGATCATGTATCCAACATATTTATGCTCTAACACAATCTCTCCATTTCTTAATTGATATTGTCTTTAGAAAAAAGATTATCTTCAGTTTTTGATCACTTTTCTTTTTCAAACATTCTTCAAAGAAAATTTTTATAATTTTCAATAAACTTTCAGAATTCTTTGAAACTGCTTTTTCATTCTATATTTTCTTTCCACATACTTGAAACTGAATCTTCAGAAACTATCATTTGTTAACACTTTCTCCCATAAACAGCTTTTTCATTCTATACTTTCTCCCTATAATCATTTCTTGATACCTTCTCCCCCATTTTGATGAATGTGGGCATTAACATCATTAAAACTTTGCAAGAAATGCATTCTTTAAATTTCTGACCAACATCCTCATCTGATCTTTCGCACTGAATATCTGAACCATCCGTCAATTCATAATGATTCCAAATCTTTTCAAATTCAGAATTTAGTGTAACCCTGAATACAACATATGAATCAATTAAAAACGTCTGTAAGTAGCACGAAGCCACTTAGTACAACGAATGTACTTTATAAGGAGTTATATTGATGTTCACTCTCCAGGACTTCCATTCAATCATCGAAAAACACAAGATAATTCTATGAATGTTCAATAAAACATTTTTTTTATGTTGTTAGCTTCAATTGTCATTCTTAGAAGTATTGAAAAATAGGCTATGTATAGGGACCACAGAAGACACCCACTGCATACACCAAGACTCAACAGAAGCACAAGATCAGAGCCTCTGTCGGCTACCTTCCGAAGATCTCAACCTGAAGTTCATCATCTGACCGCAGAACCTCTATGACCCTTCACATGATTTTATTTTCCGCAGACCATTGACCTTGAAAGTGCACTTTTCGCAAGTGGCTTGAGCCGAATAGTCACTTTTCGCAAAGGCTTGCTTGCGAGTTTTAGCTTTCTGCAAAATCCTATGTATGAATTCCATACTTCTTGCAAGCAGCAAGATGCGAATTCTTACTTTCCGTAAGCTACTCTTTGCGAGTTCATCACTTATCGCAAATAGCTGTATGCGGTTCTATACTTCGACGAAACAACATAATGCACAATGGCTTTCCGTAAGAAAAAGGATATGAGTTCATCACTTTCCGCAGACAGAAGCTTGCGGATTATAGCTTTCCGTAAGCAGGCTTCTGCGAATTCTTCACTATTCGCACACAACATTCTGTGGATTCTACACTTTTTATAGGAAGCTACTTGTGGATTCTTGCCTTAGAAAATTCTTGTACGTATCCCACAGATGAGGCTTGCGAGTACTTCATATGAACTTGCAGATTCTTAGGATCTTGCAAAAAGTCTGGTCTGGAAGCCAAAAATCTTCATATCTTTCACATTTCTTCGAATTTGGGATGACACTTTGCACATATGCTCAAAAATCACTTCTGAGCACTTTTGTAGTTGATTATATTCTTCAAAAACATCTCTTTAATAGAATTTTGATCCCAACACAGTGAAAAATAATTTCAAACCAAAAACATCTCAAAATCGAACAATTCTTCTAACTCTGTAGAAATCAACCATTGTAATTGATTCCATATGAATCGACTCTAATCCCAAAATCAATTTAGCATAAAATCTCGTCCAAATCAGCATCAAAAATGAGAATTTGAAATTCTCATAACACTGTTCATGCGACTATGGTTACTGTTCCGTTGAAAAAATGTGAAATTGATCGATTTAAATGAAAAATCTCATTGATTTGGCTCTGATACCACTTGTCAGGTCCAATGATTCAAAGTTTATCAATGTAGAAAGATTACATGAGATATATTGGGAGGAAACTGAATGTATTATTCACACAGTACACGTACAAGGCTCATCTTGGATAAAAGTTACAAATAATCTACAAAAAAGTCCTATTTATACCAACCATTTCATGTACAACATTTAGCCCAAACCCAAATGCTAAATACAAGGCCTAAATAAACAACATTGAGGCCTTTACAAAACAATACAAACTAAGGACATTTTATGTCCTAACAATACCTAATTTATTTCTTTCGAATTCAGTAATCTCTTCTTGCATAGTGCGGACACGATTTGGATCTATGATGAAGTCTTCGATTTTCTTGGACTCAATGAGAGAGATAAAATTAGGGAAAAGACGGATATTATCTTATCCACTTATGTCTGAAGGCCAGCATTGGGATTACTAAGAAAATGATCAATCGGGTGATTTTTGGTCCATCGCTGAGCAGATGGTTGTGAAGAATGAATTAAGTCTTGATTTGGAAAGGAATACTCAGGTACTGAAGTTGAAGAAACTTCAGCAGATGGTTCAACATCATTTAGGATGCGTTTCGTACATAGACAGGACATGACAGGATAGGACAGGTGTCCAGCGTTTGGTGAGACAGGATATGACTAGACATGACAGGACAGAACTGGTTAAAATGACCAATTTACCCTTGATAAGTTGTTAAATGTTTTTTTATTAAATAATTAATCTAAGTGAATATTAACAAATAATATTTAAAAATACAAAACCATCCAATATAAATATTGATAAAAAAATCACATCCATAACTAAAACCATCTTACACAAACGTTTGAATGCAAATGTTTACCATTGGATAGCAAAAGACATAAACACAAAAGTTCAAATGTCTAGCATTGTATAGCAAAAGACGTAAACACAGAAGTTCAAATTTTTATCAAGTAACATCAATCACATGCCTAACTTTTGAAGTTCGGATTTCACAAATGATGGTTTGAACCCATTATTCCATTCCAAAGGCGTAGTTGAATCGGCTTGTCTACAAAGTACATACCAATAGCAACACATTGGCGATGATTAAAACCCATCTTTTTCAACTCGGCGGGCATAATTTCCAAACCCGGAGTACCAACAACCGATACCAACATACCTGTTTCCTCAGATACCGAGTTTAAACCCTTTTCAATCAACTTAGATACATTGTCAGCGGCACTAGTTTTTCTCTTTCTCTTTTTTGATGATGCTTCACCTTCTTGTGGAACGGGGGATGCGGAAGCGCCATTAGAAGGGGTAGACAAAGGCACAGTAAAGTCTATCGTATTGGCACCAACTTCATTTTCTAGATTGATGTTATTTATTGCATCCGCTGCAGATTCCGCCAACGATCTTGTAGCTCGAACTTTCCCAAATATCGTCTTCAGTCTCTCGTAATGGGGAAACGATTTGTTGGCAATGTTGTTTTTGTTTGGATGTTTCTATTAAAACAAAAAATGCATATATATATATATATATATATATATGATAAGTACCAAAAATGACATCAAAATTAGAAGCATTACCTTTAAGTATTCCCCTAATACTTGAGCTCAACTATTACGCATTGATACACATCATTCCAACCGAATCCACTTGTATTTAACATGTCATATGTTGCTGAATATTTATCTTTTAGCTGTTTCATTTTGTTTTGAATATTTTTTGTTGTAATATTCAATCCCGTGATTCTTTCACGCATTTTTAATAAGATTTGTTCATATATGTCGATCCGAAAACAACCGTTGTCACTCCTACCACCGGCAGCTACGATATCTTGTAGGATGCTAATCAATGCATCCTCTTATGCCATACCCCAATTACGTCTATCCACCATCTTATAAAATACAATAATAATGTCTTAAAATGCAACAATAAGAACGTCTTAAAATCCAATAATAATAATGTCTTAAAAATCCAACAATAATACAATTACAACAAAGTACATCAAATTACAATAATAAGAAAGTCTTAAAATGTAACAATAATAACAAATTACATTCTACTTGACATCCATGATTAAAACATCTCTTGGGCTATGTCATCTCTCCATTGAGTCCACTCATTACTTAACTTAACAACATCAGTGGATTTAAAATCATCATTGGATTCCGACATCTCTTCCCCGATTGACATATCTTCTAGTGTGAGTGCTTTGTTTTCCTCTGGATCAAGATCCATGTACGTCCTAATAAAATTATGTAGCAATGCACATGCTAGGACCATTCGGCCTTGAAGTTTTATTGCATAGAAGGACGGACTTCGTAGTATGCCCCAACGTTTCTTCAAGATACCAAAACACCTTTCTATAAAATTCCTAGCTTGTGAATGCTTCATGTTAAAATATTCTTCCTTATTCGTAGGTGTATAACCAATGAGTTCCCATTCTCGTAAATGATACCTAGTGACTCTATATGGTGCCAAAAATCCACTGCCATTGACATATCCTACGTCGGCCAAGTAGTAATTACCTAATGGGACCTTGAAACCATTATTCCTTGTAACTGCATCTCGTAGTACTCTAGAATCGGTAGCTGAACCTTCCCAACCGGATAAAACATAGACAAATTTCATGTCCCTTTCTTGTTCGGTATCTTGGTTTATCCGACTCCGTTATGGTCACTTCAATGTACATTCCATCTATTGCACCTAGGCAACCTAATAAACAAAATAACTTAATTTTAAATAAAAGGTAGATGTTTTATACAACAAAATAATAAAAGGGGCTAACAATGATTACCTTAAACTATTTCCATCTTCTGTTGGTACAATCATCCTCTACCGGAGTTGGTTTGACAAACAATATGTGTTGCAATTGCAATAAAGCACTTAAAACTCGATGAACATATCTACTTATTGTTTTCCCTGACCTATAAAATCTTACTTGAAGACATCTATTTTTGGTGTGATGTTTTAATACGTTTACAAATGTAGTTACTTGCTCTTCAATTGTCACATTAACATCATCTAATAGGCCACCACGAGTTTTTAGAAACTCACACAAAATAGCAAATGCATTCCTATCCATCCATAACTCATTAACACAAATAATGTCACTTTCACATTCGTTGCGTTGGATCTCTATCGCTCTAACTTGAAATCTAGTGAAGGTTCTTTGTCTTAAATTTCTCCTCTCATGTTGTTTTTGTTCATATTCAACTAACCAATTCCCAAGATTGGCCAAAACTAAGAGCAAGTGGATGTAAGCTCTGAACATTTTAACAATTACAATTAAACTGTTTTGATCGATGTCTACAAAAAAACAAAACAACAATCATGTATAAACATCACTTGAAAATTCAACAATCATGTATGAACATCACTTGACAATTCAACAATCATGTATCAATAGTCACTTGGTAATTCAACAATCATGTATCAACAAAATGGAAGATAAATCAAGTAGATTCATAGAAAATAAGAGAAATCAACAAATCAAAAACATCTAGTGGAATACCAAATCTGTCAAAATTAACCAATATGTCAAAACATCTAGTCACAACAACAAATGAATCATAGCAGGTCAGAAAACAAAAAAATACGCAGATTCATATATAGTTGTGTTTTCAACAACAAATGAATCAGAACAACAAATGAATCTATAAAAACATAGCATGAATCATAGTAGATCTGAAGCAACAAACAAACGCAGGTTTATGGTTCAATAAACAAAGATGGAAGAAATAAGAAGCAAACATGGAAGCAAAAACGTAGGTTTATGGTAGGTTAAACTTGAATCCACACATTGAATTCCCACCTTCGTCTACAAAACTTGCAGGTGCAATCGGTGGAGAGGTCGAGATTCAGAAAGCAAAAAAAAAAAAAGCAGGTCCAATTGATGGAGAAGTTGGGAGAAGTCGAAAGTCAAATACCTGTGGAGATGTGGAGAAGTCGTCTGGTGAGAATTCGTCGATTTGGCGATGGGTTGTGAGGAGCGTCTTCTATCTGATAGATGGAGGCGTATTTTTGGTTAAATATTTTCAAAGGTATTGTTGTAAAAAGAAAGCTTGTTCTATCTTGTTCTAGGGGGTAAAGGAGAACAAGAGTATCCCATGGTTGTTCTAGTTAGTTCCACTTTGTTCCATATATGGTCATACCAAACATGAGCCAGGTGTGTTATGTTATGTCCTGTCCTGTCCCATTCTGTCCACCGTACCAAATGCACCCTTAGACTTAAGTTAGATAAGACTTCATCTTATGAGGAGGATTAAGCAGAAGATGGTCATTTTATAGATCTGAAGGAGGTAATGTATTGACTGGAACAACAAAGATCACTGAAGATGATTCAGATCATTGAGTTGGTTGAGAATGAAAATATTTGGATCATCGTCTATTATTGGATCTTCAGTGTGAGTATAATTATTGAAGTCAACATTTGATTCTCCATGATGGGAAATCATTCACTCATTCTTCTTTTTGTCATTGTAGATTGATTCAGAATTTGTTGGACAAGATTCATCAAAGGTTGCATGGATGGTTTATTCAATACGAGTCTTCTTTTGTTGAAGACCATGTAGGCTTTGGATATTGAATAGTATCCCACAACGATGCCATCATCAGACTTATGGTCAAATTTTTCCAAGATTTTCTCTATTGTTTAGAATGTAGCATTTACAACCACAAATATAAAGAACATTGAGAGATGGCTTCCTTCCATGGAAAAGTTCGTAGGAAGTCTCTTTGAAATGTTTGACAATCAGCGACCTGTTTTGAGTAAAGCGTTCATGGATGACAATTTCAGCCCAGAATTGAGTAGGAAGATGAGATTCGCTAAGCATAGACCATGCAACTTCAATGAGTGTACAATTTATTCTTTCAACGACTCCATTCTGTTGAGGCGTTGTTACTCCTGAGAAGTTTTGAGAAATTCCTTTGTTCTCAAAGAAATTATACAAGATGTTGTTTTTAAATTCAATACCATGAACACTTCTTATTGAACGAACAGTCAGGTTATTGAGTACTTCCATTTTCCTTACAAAGAAAATAGTTTCCTCAAGAGTTTCACTTTTGGATCTGAGATAGATGACCCAAGTATACCTAGAGAACTCATCAACAATAACGAGGGTATATTGAGAAAGTTTGTTTCGACTTTAAACTTGATTTAGTTTGCTTCCCTTTTTACATGCCGAGAAAAGATATTCTTTTTCATAAGAGTGCTGAGGAAGCCCAACGACTAGATCTTTTTTAGAAAGACCATTTAGAGTTTTGAAGTTCACATGATAAAGTCTTTTATGCCATGGCAAATTCCGATCATAAGAGGCTTTAGATAGGAAGCAGACATTATAGTAAGTTTGGAATCCATGTTGATAACATAGACATTTTCCATTCACGTACTAGTTAGATCAAGTTTTCCAAGCTTGTCACTGACTATGCGTATTTTCCTATGAAAGTTGATAGAGAAGTCTTTGTAACAAAGTTAACTAATGCTGAAGAAATTATGCTTTATTCATTCAACATAAGCAACCATTTTGAATGTAGTCAGACCATTAGTCAGTTTACCATAGCCTCTGGTATATTGTTTTCCATTTCCAGTAAAAGTCACTGAGGGACCTTTTTCTTCCTTGTACTCAGATAGCGGGAACTTATTTCCAATCATATGTTTGGAGCATCCACTATCAGATACTAGATACCTTTAAAGTCCTTCAAAAATACAAGAAATTAATGTTCTTTTGGTACCCATTTGACAATGGGTCCAATAGGTTTATGGACTTGTAAGGTCTGACTTCCATTTCTTTCAAGTACTTTTTAGTCTTCTTGACTTTCCCTTTAGGAAGCTTATCAGTGATAGGAAAAGAATCACTAAATACATAAGGCTTTAAGATAATATGAGCAGGACTAGCACCAAGAATACCTTTATCTATTGTTCTCTATGGAATTTTTTATTCCTCGGATTTTGGAGCTTTCAAATCAATTTTCATTCGTGGTACAGATTTTGGTTTATAATTAGCATTAGTGATATTTTTACCAAAAGCTAAGGGAAAAGCTTTAGCTGAAGATTTATAAGGCTTCTTCAACTTGGTATTCTTTTTGGTCGAAGGATGATAAAAGATAGGTTCAGGGAACATCTTGTATTTTCCCTTATCCTTTTGACTCTTATGAGTCTTTTTAGCTTTAGAGGAGCTGGAGGGTTTGGAAATGAAATAAGAAGAGGATCACCCATTAGAGGGAGTTTCAGTACTTGAAGATATAAACATTCCAAACTTTAACTTATATATGTCACAATTTTGATTGTCTTCTTCAGATTTATAACCCAAACAACATTCAACTTGTAAGTGTATATGACATCCAATAAATTCAGTTACTTTTGCTGAAGGCTTACACCATCCTTCAATAGTGTCTTTCTAAGCTATAAGTTCAGCGATATCCTGTTCATGTTCTTCACTGACTATTTGGTTAACTCTGACTTTATCATAAATATCATTTTAGATTTTTGTTAACTCTTTGATCTTTATCTGCATTTTTCATGTCCTTCAACTAAATCGAGATTTATCCATTCAACTTTAGTTTTGCCATTTATTGCTTTATAAAAATCAATAGTCAAATAGTCAAGTGCTTTACATTATCCATGTCAGTTAGAGAGGGATCATCAAAATTCGGTACTTAAAGACAACTTGATGATTCAGCTCGAGCAGAGGAAGTTGAAACATCAAATGAATCATCCTTGCCCTCCTGGATTTTTTCTGTCAGACAGAGATAGGCAACATCTTCTTCAGCAGATAGAGAATATTTTGAAGAGGAATGTGCCCGGTCATGTTTTTTCAGTGATTAGACCTTTGCCTTTTCTGTAGTGTGTTTATCTTTTTATACTTTAGTTTCAACTTTTGATATTTGTCATTTTTTGACGGTTGATAGAAAGGCTTGACAACTTTCTTAGACCTGCACTCACTAGCAAGGTGTTCTTTATTTTCACAGTTATATCAAATTGTAGTTTCCTTGTCAACCAAAGATGATTTGGGAATGTTAGTGAGGGCATAAATTTTGTTTCCATGAAAGTTACTTTTTCTAGAAAATCTTTTAAAGCAGTTTGTTAGAAGATCCAGTGCCTCATCATACTCTGTGAGGTCATTATAAGAGCATATCTGAAAGGGATGCTCAGATACGGCAACAAAAGAAGAAAAATCAATGGGAGCAGTTTCTGAAGAGAGTAAAGCTAATGGAGAACTTTTGTTATCTCTTACGATATTTTTCTTCAGCTGAATGGATTCCTCATGATTCAGGAATATGCGAAATAAAGTACTAAGAGAAAATTTATTGAAGTCTTTGAAGATTTTGAGACACATTGAATAATTGTTCAAGACTCAAAAAGACATTCAAGAAACTTTGTCAAAGTTTCATAATTGGAATATTCTCAACCAACCATTCGTAGATCGATTAGTTGGCAATTAAAGCATTACTGAACCTCTGGTAGAGATTCATTTTTGCCACATATGAACATTTCATATTGTCTTACTAGATTTATCATTGTAGTTTCTTGTACCTCAGTTGTACCTTCATATTGAACACAGAGTGTCCGACATTTCTTTGGAGGTATTGAGGTTCATCACAGGCTGATAGACTTCATCTGGAAGATCCATGGCAATTACAGTTTTAGCTTTAACACTAGGGCTATATCATTTTTTGTCTTCGTCAGTTTGCACTGATGGACTTGTTTAGCAATTTGTCATTCAGGAATAGCAACATGAATACCTATGGATGGTATAGCAGCGTCGGTCTCAGAAGGAAGAAAAGGTCCATTTTTGACATAGTATGCGATCTTGGGATCCACACCTTCAAGAAAGAGAGACATACGATTTTTCCAGAGAAGAAAGTTATCTCTGTTAAATCTAAGAGATTTTGAAAGAGACCCACTATCATGATAGTTGTCTGTAGCCATTTTGAGATCAGAAAGAAATAAAGAAAGAAACATTGCTCTCATACCACTTGTTGGTCCCAAGGGGGTCAGCAAGGCTAACAATTTATAGATGGGGGATGAATAGAAACACAAGTTTTTAACATTTTAAATTCTTTTATTGATTATAAGAAGAAATCAATACATGATAATTTACAGACTGTTACAAAACAAGATAAGGAGGGATCCTAATCTAAACAATCTTAGTTTAATCTTAGAGTACTTAAGCATCTTTGAAGATCAAGGTATAGAGAATAGGTGCTTGCACAGAGATAGAATTAAAGATAGAGAGACAGAGACAAAGACAGAGAGAGCTTTGAAGAGGATGGAGTTCTTAGAAGAAAAGTCTTCTTCAGCAATTTATACCCTATAAATTTAATGCATCTCAGCAGGTACAGTCCACTTGTTAGAAGATGAGTGGAGTGCATGTATTTGTCCTTGAGGCAAAGCAGACTTTGGCCTCATATGAACAGTGTATCAAATTGTTAGAAGCACGATGGACACCATAAACTAATCCGTATTGTACCTTCTGTCAGATTGAGGTGTGGGGGTATACTTTTGTGCAAGAGGATAAGACAAAGGCTAATCTTGAAACGCAAGCTACTGATCCAACATTGAAGTTGTTCCTGAGGACTTCTTCAAGTCTTGTATGATGACTTGGTTCAGGTTCACATTTCTTTCAGATAGTGTTGTATCACTTAATGCTGCTTCAGATCATGGCCAGACTATCTTTATCTTCCGCTACTTCTTTGACATCGCTGACCTTCTAAGGAACATTAGTTAATTATAAAATGGTCCCATGTGAAATCAATGGAACATTTACAATAACCTTCACAGACATTTTGTTGTGAAGGTTTGTAAATTGGTGATGAATAGCTATACAATATTTTTCACGGACAATCGAAACCTTTGGAACCGAGTATTCAAATAAGGTTGGTTATACTTGAAAATCTTAGTTCATGGTATATATGCATCTATGCATACACATATTGTATGATGTATATTTTTTATGATGATATTTTAATGGGTGGTGAAATAGGTATAAAAATACCATTAAGTCAAATAAGGAATAACATGTAAACGGTAAATTGGTCTCACGTGAAGTTAATGCAATTTTCACAATGAAATTCATAGTCATGTTGTGAATGTTTGTAAATTAGTATTGAAAATCTAGAGAATTTGTCACAGAAAACCAAAACCTTTAAGAAATATTATTCATATGAAGTTTCATTGCACTTCACTACTCTAAATCATGGTATATATGCGTATATACATACACATATTAATGATCGATCAATTTTTTCATGATATTTTATTTTATGGGTTGTGACCTTGGTATAAAAATATTGTTAAGTCAAATAAGGAACAATATATAAAAGGTATATTGGTCCCCATATGAAATCGAAAGAAACTTCAAAATAACCTTTATAGTAACCTTCACAGTAGCCTTCACAGTTAGTTTGTTGTGAAGGTTCGTAACCTAGAAATGAAAAGTTGAAGCATTTGTCATGGATAACAAAAACCATTAGAAAATACTATCGAAATGAAGTTTCTTTGCAATTGACTACCCTAATTCATGGTATATATGCATATATACAAGTACATAGTCAGGATATATATGATTGTTGTTAATGCTAAAATTACCCAAAAGATAACTTAAGGTTGGTGTGGAGCTTTTAACAACTAAAGTAAAGAATCTTTCGAGAAATCGTGCGACAAAAAGTAAATGAAGGAAATGGCACAAGGATTGGTGACGCGGAAAACCCTGTCAAGGGTAAAAACCATGGGCGGTAGCAGAGATCGCCAATTCACTATGGACGTCAAATAGGTACGTCTTCCTTTAGAAGGAGTGATCGAAAGTACAATGAGTTACAATATAAGTAAAAGTATACAAATCATAATATTGTATCGTTTATCATGAGATAGATTGCTTCGTCGTGAGCTTCTCTGAGAAAGAATAGCTTGAATGCCTTGTGAGTGCCCTGATCTTATGTCCTCGGGGTTCTTCGTAGCTTCATATATATAGTTTTGGTCGTAATAAATGAGCTTAAATGCCACTAATGGTCTTTGCATTGAATGATCTTGATGATGGTCTTTCGTTATGACCGTTGTCCATTACTGCATCATAAACTGAAATAAATATACATGGAAAAAACGTTCATTATTAGTTAATGAGTCATGGTCGTTAGATATCTGCGGCAGTCGCAAGTTACTTGTTGAAGAGATATTTTGAACATAAGTCATGAGAAGCTTACGACCATCACTGTAAGTGACGACTATAGTCCCCAGTGTACGTGGTCGATTGGACCTTATCTTAGTACAAGATTTATCTTAAGATTAGAGACGTTTGGTCTTTTGTTGTCGGTCGTGACTTGTGAAATTTCACCCAAAAAACAGTTTGCCCCCCAAAATTTGAAATTTAGGTGGCAAGTCTGAGTTTCAAATTTTCTCTAACTAAATCGACACGTGTAGATCAGATAAACTGAATCAGTTTCTTTTGAACTGAATCGTTTACCTGGTTTCTTGGAAATTGTAAGGTCGTGGCGTCATGGCGACGTGAGGCCCGTGGTATCAGGCGTAGGAACACTTGTCGTCCATCCGATGGAGCTTGCGACAAGGCGTTTGGACAGGTGTCGTCCGTCGGTCGACTCGACCTGACACTACAATTCGTATAAATACATATCTCTGACGATGTCCTTTCCTTTTTACGCGGTCAAGCTTTTTTAGAGACAGATATCTGAATCCTTGCTAAAAACCTACTGAAGTTGTATTCCCAGATTCAATTATCAAGCAATCAAACCAATCTCAATCAGATTATGTGTGACAGTGATCAAGAACTAGAGAGAGATTAGAATGTAGAGAGAGAAAGTATCCAAGTCTGTATTTCTCCAAATCAAATGTTACAATATAAAGCTCTTTTAACAATTACAAGTAAAAAACCTATTTATACCAAGAGTAAAACTCTCAAGTAACCCAACTAAACTCTCAAGTAACTCAAGCACCCTCTAAAACTAATGTTGACTTCTCACTATTTGACTTTCAAAGACTTTCATTGACTTCTCAAATACAAGGCTTTTTACAAGACTTTCTCAATTAAATCTTGTATACAGTTTAATACACTAACATTCTCCCCCTTTGTATTCAAGCTTTAAAAAAAATTGACACTCGTCTTCAGCGCTTGATTTTTCAACTTTTGTCTCTGACAGTCTTGGACTTTGAGACTTTAACAGTCTTTTGCACTTTGCCTCTTTGACAAATAACATGTCTTGAATGAAACTTTGAAACTTCGAGGAATCTTTGAAAACTTGTATGTATCTCCATCATTGTGATCTCTTGACTGTCTTCGGAAAAACAAACTTTCACGAATCTTCTTCAGAATCTTTTAAAACTTTCATCTGGTTTTGACTATCAGAATTATCTTCACCATTTTCATCAGAAAGACTTTTGAAGCATTTCTCTCCAAGTCTTTGTTTGAAACTGATCTTTGTAAATGTCTCCACCTTTTTGATGATTGTGAGCTTCATGATCATCAAAACATCTTCAATTTCAACATTATCTTTGATCACCCCCTTTTGTATTCAACTAACAATCTCCTCCTTTATGATAATTTGACAATTTCCATCCTTTGATCTGAGTATCTGAATCATGAACTATATATACCTGAATCTTTTCAAATTCAGATATAATGAACTTGGTAACCCTGATTCAACAAATGAAACAGTTAGAAGTGCCTGTCAGTAAAACGGAGTTACTATGTACAACGAATGTACAATTTAAGGAGTTGGTTTGATGATCACTCCCCAAGACTTCCATTCAATCATTGAAAAACACAAGGTTTATGTATGAATGTTCTGACACAAAAACAAACTTTCTATGTGCTCGTGCTTGTGTATGAAAGAATTTAGCACAATGATTGTGTTTCACAAGGCTCAAATTGTGTAAACTGTTGAGACAACAACAAGTATTACACGAACTCAATGTTCATGAAAGAGGTGCAAAGGTGGGGCAACGTTCCTTCTTTTTCAATATCTAAATCTTCCGAGTGAAGACTAGATAGCAGATATGCTGCGTCCCCAAAGAAAATGAAACATTTCTTTGTTAAGAAAGAAACGAGTGGCTGGTGGGGTTAATGCAAGAGTTGGCATGGGCTCACTGCCTTTTTCAATGATGGTCACCAAAGAATATGAACCAATCATATTTTGTGGCTGCCCGAATCAGAAAGTGGTTGGTGCAGAGTTCTGATATTCTTTTAACTCTGTTCTCACACCCTCTTTGTTTTTAACATTAAAGCTCACTTCTAACCAACTCTCATTTACATTTTTCCGCTCCACACAAAGAGAAAAACTCAACCGGATGAGTTATCTCCTCCACTCTTTGATTTTATGACCCCTCACCCCTCAATCACTTTAGGTTAACTTCCTGGGTAGGAAACACAGGTTTACGTGAATCCATGGAAGTTCTTATAAGCTCACACATGAATCCCATATAAGTCCTATAAAGAATGGTTGCTCAACAAATTTAACTATAGCAGTTAAGCACATATAAGATAACACTGTCAAAATGTATGCTCATTAAAGATATGAATGAAATTTGAGCATTTAAACAATGAATATCTCTCAAAACAAGAATATTAAATGAATGAAATGAAATCAAGAGAATTGCTTTGAGAATCTGACAATGTGTTAATCAGATCAAATAAAATGGTTAGGGTATCAAAGAATTGGATATTTTGTTTATATGAACGAATATAAACAATTTTGCAATGAAAGCACAAATTTGGAAATGATGATTGATGCTCAACAATAATTGAAAGCAAACGGGAGTATTACCATCGAAAAATTGTTTCGAAATGAGACATGGTAATAACGATTTCAAATGAAGTACTGAACCGATGTGTATGAATACTTTACAGTATAAAAACAAGATAATACGCAAGTATTGATCTTTGGAAACACACGGTCAGTTAAACATTAAATCTCAAAAATGAAAAACATTTAAAAACACACTTCTAAATTCATAAAACATTTTGAGAACCAGAAGTGGTTTGAACATTTCAGAAACTGTTTTTCTTGCTTGAAAGTTGTTCTTCTTTCAAACAATCAGAGATCTAGATCAGAAGATATTTACCTTTAAGCTTCCCCTCAAATCATGATAGAATGATTTAGGTCAGATAAGCTCCCCAAGCTCCCCCTGGATATTTTGCATAATATCCTTATTTGAACATTGAAGAACGGGTCCTGATCTGTCATGTGATCAGAAACCATAATCTTGACACTTAAATCCGGGTTTTGAACTGTTTTGTTCAAAAGCCATTGTATTTGACATTAAAGTCCAAGTTCTAAGTTGTAGTACTTAGAAGTCAAACATCTTGCTCCCTCTATACCTGTGGTACCTGCAAAACAGATTTAACAGGCTTTGGTACCCACTGGTATTTGGGTCCTGGTATGTTATATTTAGAAATCCACCTTTCATTACATTTATATCTTTTAAAATCAGAAATCTGAGAAGTAATTCTGTTAGATCCGTACCAGTTATGAGTACATTCTTGTTGGACGAAATCATTCTCTCCACAGTAAGAACAACAGATTTTCCTTTGAGCAATTCTGATCAACAGATTTTCCTTTATGCGTACTGTTCTTTTGGGCATTCGTTGTGGATTTGAATGATCTGTCATTCTTCTTCTCTTCATCAGGAGTCTTCACTCGCCAGACCATCTGATTTTTCTTCGATTGCTTTCCAAGAGATTTAACATAAAAGCTCACTGGACCATCAACAGATTTGTCATAAAATAGATTTGATGGTCGAATCTGACTTGATTTGACAATTTTAGGTTTGACACTATTCTTTTTGAAAACATTTTGATCATGAATAGAACTTGAAGCTGTTTTGAAAGAACAGACTGATTCTGTTGAATTATCAACAGGTGATTGATCAATCACATCAGCTGTAATCTTTTCAGACAAATCAACATTTGCAGCTTCTAAGTCTTTTATCTTTTCAGATAAAATGTTTCTTTCAGCATTAAGTGTGTCAAACTTTTGTTTCAAATCAGATTTAGCCTTCTGTTCTTTTTGCACATCTGATGATAAAACAGTGATTTTGGATTGAAGCTTAGATATTTCAGATTCAAAATGTAAACGTTCAAGCTCAAAATCTTTTTCCAAGTTCTTGTTCTTTTCTGATATATCTTTGAAAATCCCAGAATTTCTCTTTTCAGTATTTTTCTTTTTAAGATCATAAGACTGCTTCTTTTCTTTGAAAATTTGTCTTTCTTTTTCAAGCATGTCTTGTAAAGTAGAAATCTGATTAGGAAGTTCAGTAATTTTATTTTCAAGAACTTGTTTCTCTTTAGCAAATATATTCCGTTCAGTTATCAAAATCTTTTCAAAGTCGGATACTTGCTTGGAGAGTTTCAAACATCTTAGCTCAATATCCTTTTTCTCTTGGTTAGCTTTCTTAGAAAATTCATATATTTGTTGAGTTGAAAATGTCTCCAGTTTTGATTTTTCTTTATCTGCTTGGATGCTTTTTATTAATTTTGCATTTTGTGTCTCCAAAGCATATATTTTATCTTCAAAAGCCATAAACTTTTGTTGAAGCTCAACTGATTCAGCTTGGAGATCTGATGATTTTCGTTCAGTTGTCTTCAGTTGGCTTTGAGATTTCAATCTTTCTCTCTTTCAATTTTAATTCCTTTTCACATTTGACAATTGTTTTTTTTCTTTTAGAACAATGATTTTTTCTTTCTCTTTTATCTCTTTCTCTTTTTCTCTTATGTCTGTCTCTTTCTCTCTTATGTCTGTCTCTTCTCTCTTATGTCTTTCTCTTTCTCTTTTATCTCGTTCTCTTTTGCACTGATGATACCTGCACAATCGGATTTAGCATGATCAGTACATTTTGTACAAACAAGATTTTTATCAAAATTTGACAATTTAAATTTCAACTCCTGAATTTGCTTAATAAGCTCTGAATTTTGATCTTTCAGTCTATCTTGTTCAACATCTTTTCTTGGTATCTCAGGCACAAATCTTTGTAGAATTAGAGACTTATCATTTCCATCCACTATGATATGTGAAGTAAAATGATAGGCTCCAAATCGTTGCTGTTTATCTGCTTTCTCCACTGAGAATGTTTATCTGTAGAAGACATTTTTAATGAGAAATTAGTAGCTTGATATTAAAGACCGTTCCCAAACAGTTTCAGAATATTTGACTGAAAGTCAAACTTAGATCAAAGAAAATCTTCTGAAAATTTTTCTGTCTCTGGATTTCTCAAACCGCTTGAAATTTGCATTTGAAAAATCCCCAAGACTAGTACTCACAGACGGATTAATCACAAATGCACAGATGCTTGTCTGTGTATTTCTGTAAAACTTGCAAACCAAATGATCAGCAGACAGTTTGAACTAAAACTCACAAATCACAAAAGTTTGAACAATTGCAGATTATAAGTGACTGTGATCACAATCTTGCATAAGTTGTGAATAATCTGCAAACTGAATTGCTTGAACTAGCAGACCATGGGAACTTTTCAACTCACAAACTACACATGAATCAAACTTGCAAACTGTGCAAACCAAACTGTGCAGATCAATTTACATTAGAAACCCAACCAATTACAGACTTAAAAACACACAAACTGTGCAGATGTGTGTAGATTATGTAAATTGCAAATTGTTTGAACTGAACACAGGAATTAAAACAAGACTATTTGAAGTGAAACAGATCAGCTATATTCAGACTGTGAATTGATTTTGGTGCAGACTGTGAAATCTTTCACCAATCAATTAGAAATTGTGCAACACAGATCCTTGCAAGTCCTGTTATGAACTGAAAAACAGATAACAAATTGTTGGGAACTGAAGAAAAACTCAAGTATGGTTAATGCTGCTGGTTCAGAGTTAATACTGCTAGAAGACGTTAAGGTTAATACTGCTGAGTATTACTACTGCTAGTAGTTAATACTGCTAGTCAGAGTTAGTGCTGCTTGAACAAAGTTAGTACTGCTTAGCTAGTTAGTACTGTTAGTAGTTAGTGCTGCTTAGTAGTTAATACTGCTAGAAGAAGTTAATGCTGCTGATCATGGTTAGTGCTGCTTAAGAGATTCGGATGGAAAGAATGACAGCTGGATAATCTGAAGATTATGGAAGCTTTGAGATATACATGGAAGATATACTGAAGATTTGTTTAATTATTGTAATTATCTTTTGACTAGTATATGTATAGAATGTATAGAATAGATAGAAAGAGAGAACTTTTGTTATTCATTCTTTTAGAGAGAAAATCAACCTCAAGGCATAGATCCTAATTCTAGAGAAGTAGAATTCGTATTGGTGAGTCTGATCATCAATATTGAGGTTGAGTGTGTAATCTTGTAACTTCAAAGCATTCAATACAAGTTTACAGTTTGTTCTTCATATCTACTGTGAGTTACTGTTTTGATTAAATATCAAAGTGTTATTCCGCAAACTTCTTTGATATTGTTTCTGATAATTAATTCTTGTTGAGAATTCGATCCTGACAAGTGGTATCAGAGCCTAACTCTCTCAGAAACAGTTATTCTTCATATCTACTGTGAGTTACTGTTTTGATTAAATATCAAAGTGTTATTCCGCAAACTTTTTTGATATTGTTTCTGAGAATTAATTCTTGTTGAGAATTCGATCCTGACAAGTGGTATCAGAGCCTAACTATCTCAGAAACAGTTATTCTTCATGGAAAATCTTACAAAATCAAGCAGTACTTTGGTTTCTAAGGTTCCAATGCTCAAACCAAGTGAGTTTGACATGTGGAAGATCAGAATCAGACAATATATTCTTCTCACTGACTACTCAATGTGGGATATCATTGAGAACGGTCCTTCTGAAGCTGGAAGGATAGGACCAGATGGGAAAAGACCTCCACCAAAGACAGATGGTGAGAGGAAGATCAGACAGACAGAGATGAAGGCTTTAAGCACTCTGCTCTTGGCCATTTCCAATGAATATCAGCATCAATTTTGCAACTGCACTGATGCTCATATTCTCTGGAATGCTCTAGAGAAAAGATTTGCTGGAACTAAGAGCATCAAAAGAAATCAAAGAGATGTTCTAAAGCAGCAGTATGAGAACTTCACTTCCACAAAGAATGAGTCTATGACTCAAACTTTTGATAGGTTCAATAAACTCATAGGTGAACTGGCTACTGTAGGGGTGAAGATGGAACAAGATGATATCAACAGAAAATTCCTCAGATCTCTTGAGGATGAATGTACTATGTACACTTTCTCCTATAGACAGAGTGACAATCTGGAAGAGAAAGAACTTGATGATCTATACAATGATCTAAGAGTTTTTGAAACTGAGGTAGAAACCAAGAAGAAGCCCTCTGGTTATATTCACAATGTTGCACTTCTTTCAGCATCCACTGATACTACTGCCAACCCTGAAGCAGTTAGTACTGCCAGTGGAGTAAGTTCAGAAAAAGGCACTGAAACTATCTTTGAAGCCTTTTTGTCCAGTCATAGCAGCAATTCTCTGATTAATGATGATCTTGATCAAATTCACCCTGATGATCTGGAGGAGATGGATATTAAATGGCAGATGGCCATGTTATCCATGAGGGTGAAAAAGTTCATTAAAAGAACTGGAAGAAATAACTTCTCTCAAAGAAGAGAAGATGGAGCTGGTTTTGACAAAACCAAGGTGGAATGTTATAAGTGTCACAAGAAAGGACACTTTGCTAGAGAATGCAGGAGTGCTGTTCCAAACAACAACCATCAACAAGCTCAGAATGGAGGATACAATCTGAACAAGAATCCTGCTCAAGCCCTTGTTTCTCAACAAGGAATGGGATTTGACTGGAGTGATCAAGCTGAGGAAGCCATTCAGAACCAAACTCTTATGGCAGAAGTGTCTGATCTCCCCACTGAGGTAAGTTCTAATCTTTGCACTAAATCTTGCATTGACACTGTTACAAGATACAGGGATCACAATCAAAGTATGTGTGATGACCTCAAAAGATTAGAAAAGGACAGAAGAGATTATGTGTTGATAGTAGAGAGATTTGAAGAGCAAATCAAAGGCTTTCAAGCTAATGAACTTCAACACTCTTATGACACAAACTATTGGAAGTGGGAAAAGAATGAGTTAGAAACCAAACTGTCTAAGTCATTAGAAGAGAATGATAGGCTGAAAGAGGAACTGTCAAAAGTTAAGCTTGACATAGAAAAGTTTTCTTATGCTTCAAAAGCAATGGACTCTCTTCCGAAGGCTCAGATACATGATAAGATGAAGCCTGGTATTGGATACAACAATACACCCCCTCCTTACAATAACAACTATATTTCTCCTACATCAGACTTGTTAGAAACTAAGGAGAAAAAGGACTTGTCTGAAGAAGCTTTTAAGATAGATCCTTTGGATGAGGTAGTAGTTAAGGATTTGACTGAGAAAGGAGCCAGTA
Organism: Arctium minus; assembly: GCA_954870635.1. Classification (NCBI taxonomy): domain Eukaryota; kingdom Viridiplantae; phylum Streptophyta; class Magnoliopsida; order Asterales; family Asteraceae; genus Arctium; species Arctium minus. The sequence continues at coordinate 49,471,649 of OX941094.1, forward strand.
AGAACAGGGATAATAATGTGAGTAAAAAGATACCATTAGAAAACAATATTATCACCAATGAGGGATGTGGGAAAATCTGGGTCAAGTCCAAGGAGATAGAGAAGACTAAAGGAAAGGATAACAAGGTCCATTACAAACAAACCACAGTTGTGAATCCTGGATCTTGTAAACAGTGTGATTGCAATAAAGCCAAGAGCCTAAATTCTGGTTTAAAAAGAGGAAATCAAAGAAACTGGAATAATCAATGGGCTCAGAAACAAGGAGTTGATCTGAATAAAATCAATAGACCAAAACCTTGTTTTATATGTGGCAAGTTGAATCATTTGGCTAAGTATTGTTACTTTAACCCTATTAACCAACAGATGAACTTTCAAAGATTTGTGCAAAAATCTATTGGTTATAGGAAGGCTGGAAAAAACATGTGATAAAGAAATCTATTGAAAGTAAAGGCACTTTAAAGAAAAAGATTTTAAAAGAAAGTGTCAAAATGTGGGTACCTAGAAGTACTAACAGTGTTAGTACTGCTAACAATATTAATACTGCTAACACAGTTACTACTGCTAACAGTGTTAGTACTTCTGAAAATATTAATGCTGCTAATACTGTTAATACCTCTTCAAAGGTTAATACTGCCAACACAGTTACTGCTGCTAACACAGTTACTACTGCTAACAAGGTTAGTACTGCTAAGCATGCAAGTGCTGCCAAGGCAGTTAGTACTTCTAAAACCAGTACTGATACTAGCAAAAATATTTCCAAGCCTATTATTGTAACAAAGTACTCCAAGAATGAGGAGTTACAGTTCAAAAATCTTGTCAAGAAAGAATGCAAGTATTTTGATGAGAAAGGGGTACCCAAGACCACTTTGGCTTGGGTTCCTAATTCATACTAATTGATTTATTTAATGTGCAGGGCAACCAACAGCTCAAGGGAAAGAGCATTTGGCATGTTGATAGTGGTTGCTCTAGGCACATGACAGGCAACATGTCATGCCTTCAGGATTTCAAGCATATCAATGGAGGACATGTTGCATTTGGAGATAATCTTACTGGTGGTAAGATAAGTGGAAAAGGTAATGTCACCAAAGGTAAGATGACATTTGAGGATGTCTACTATGTTGATCAATTAAAGTACAACCTATTAAGTGTATCACTGGTCTGTGACAAACAACATAGTATATTATTTACTAATACTGAGTGTATGATTCTTGGTCCAGGGTTCAAGGTAGTTGATGAAAGCATGATACTACTTAGAACTCCAAGAAAGGACAATGTTTACTGTCTTGATATGGACAATGTTGATAGTGATTCATCTCTAAATTGTCTTGTTTCAAAAGCTTCTGTAGATGAATCCTCTCTATGGCACAGAAGGATGTGTCACATGAATTTCAAGACTATGAACAATCTTGTTAAAAACAACCTTGTAAGAGATTTACCTTCAAAAGTCTTTTCATGTGATGATCATTGTGTTGCTTGTCTTAAAGGCAAACAGCACAAAACTTCTCATAAGACCAAAGAGTTAAATTCTGTTTCTTCTTGTCTCCAGTTACTGCATATGGATCTGTTTGGTCCTACAAATGTTATGAGTATAAGCAAGAAATCTTACTGCTTGGTTATTGTTGATGATTACTCCAGATTTACTTGGGTATATTTTCTAAGGACTAAGGATGAAACAAGTGGTCTTATCAAATCCTTTATTCTAAGAATTGAAAACCAAACTAATCAAAGAGTAAAAGTCATTAGATCAGATAATGGAACTGAGTTTAAAAATCATGATCTAAACACCTTTTGTGAAGAAAAAGGTATTGAGAGGCAATATAGTGCTCCTAGGACTCCTCAACAGAATGGTGTTGCTGAAAGGAGAAATAGAACACTAATAGAGGCTGCTAGATCTCTGTTGGCTGATTCAAAATTGCCAATTACCTTCTGGGCTGAAGCAGTTAATACTGCTTGTTATGTCCAAAACAGAGTTCTAGTGGTCAAGCAAAAGAACAAGACCCCATATGAGCTTCTAAATAAAAGAAAACCTTTCATTGGTTTCTTCAAACCTTTTGGGTGTCCTTGTACAATTCTAAATACCAAATCTCACTTAGGTAAGTTTGATAGCAAAGCAGATGATGGATTTCTTGTTAGATATTCATCTCAGAGTAAGGCCTACAGAGTATTTAACTCATCTTCTAGAATAATTGAAGAAAGTGACAATGTCAAATGCAATGAGAACACACCAAATCCTGTTGGGTCTGGACCTCAGTGGCTATTTGAAATTGATTCACTAACTAACTCTTTTGGTTTCAGTAATGAGAATGCAGGTTCAGGAAGTGGAGGATCAGGGATCACACAAGTTAAATCTGTGATTTTTCCCATACCCACAGTCAATTCTGTTGAAGACTGTGAAAAGGAATCATTTACTGGACCAAGTCAGAGTGAAGAAGAAACTAGAGATGAGGAGACTCAAGAAAATAATGAAGTGGCATCTGAAAACACTTCAGTTGAGTTGCATGACTCTAATCTAGAGGCTGGACTGAATGAAGAACCTAGTCATAACACCAGAGCTCAAAAGAATCATCCACCACAGCTGGTAATAGGAGATATCTCTTCTCCTATAATGACTAGACATCAAAGCAGGCTTCAGGAAATGCAAGATCAACAGCATACAGTGCTTTCTTGTTTTCTATCTCAGCTTGAGCCTAAAAAGACACATGATGCTATGAAAGAATCTAGCTGGATAGAAGCAATGCAAGAGGAACTGTTACAGTTCAAGCTACAAGATGTATGGGATCTAGTAGACCTTCCTAAAGGTCACAGAGCAATTGGCACAAAGTGGATTTTCAGAAACAAGAGAGATGAAAGAGGTATTGTCATAAGGAACAAATCAAGGCTGGTGGCTCAAGGATATACTCAAGAAGAGGGTATAGATTATGAAGAAGTTTTTGCACCTGTGGCTAGGATAGAAGCAATCAGATTATTCCTAGCCTATGCTTCTTACATGAATTTCAAAGTCTATCAAATGGATGTAAAAAGTGCTTTTCTCTATGGGTCAATTGAAGAAGAAGTATATGTCTGTCAACCACCAGGGTTTGAAAACCCAAGCTATCCAGACAGGGTATACAAATTAAAGAAAGCACTTTATGGACTACATCAAGCTCCAAGAGCATGGTATGACACTTTGTCATCCTATCTCTTGGAAAATGACTTTGAAAGATGAGTCATTGACAAGACTCTATTTATCAAGAGAAAGAAGAAGGATATCTTGCTGGTCCAAATCTATGTTGATGACATTATCTTTGGATCTACAAGAAACAACATGTGCAAGGAGTTTGAGGATTTAATGCATCAAAGGTTCAAAATGAGTTCCATGGGGGAACTTACTTTCTTTCTTGGACTCCAAGTTCAACAGAAGTCAGATGGCATTTTCATCTGTCAATCCAAGTATGTGCAGGATATTCTAACCAAGTTTCGTTTCTCAGAATCAAAACCTGTCAGCACACCTATGGAAACACACAAGCAAATCACAGCAGATCTTGAGGGGGAGGATATGGATGTGCATCATTATAGATCCATGATTGGCTCTCTCATGTATCTCACAGCATCAAGGCCAGATATAATGTTTCCAGTCTGTGTATGTGCTAGATTCCAAGTTAGGCCAAAGCAATCTCACTTTCAAGCTGTGAAGAGGATATTCAGATATCTCAAAGGGCAACCCAGATTGGGACTTTGGTATCCTCATGACTCACCCTTTGACCTAATAGCATACTCAGACAGTGATCTAGGTGGGGCAAACTTGGACAGAAAATCTACTTCTGGAGGATGTCAGTTTTTGGGTGCTAGACTAGTCTCATGGCAGTGCAAGAAACAAACCACAGTATCCACATCTACAACAGAGGCAGAGTACATAGCAGCTGCAAGTTGCTGTTCTCAAGTCTTATGGATTCAGAATCAAATGTTGGATTATGGGGTAACCTTTCTACACACTCCAATCTTTATTGACAACAGCAGTGCTATTAGCATTGTGAATAATCCAGTCAAGCACTCAAAAACAAAGCACATTGAGATCAGGTATCACTTTATAAGAGACTGTAATGAAAAGAAACTTATTCAAGTTGTCAAAGTTCACACTGATAATCAGTTTGCTGATCTATTCACTAAAGCTTTTGATGTGGGTAGATTCACTTTCTTGGTAACAAGTGTGGGAATGATCAACTCTGAATAATCCCCTTCTCAAAAAGTGGTTTTATACCTGTATATTATTCTTGGAGTTACTAATCTTCTTTTTCAGGATATGCATAGCAGTACTCTGTGTTTAGCAAGTTTAAAAGGAGTAAGTCAGTTAATACTGCTAGTAGTTAATACTGCTAGTAGTTAATACTGCTAGTAGTTACTACTGCTTTCAGTTAATACTGCTAGTGGTTAATACTGCTTTCAGTGGTTAATACTGCTTTCAGTTAATACTGCTAGTAGTTAATACTGCTAGTAGTTAATACTGCTAGTAGTTACTACTGCTTTCAGTTAATACTGCTAGTGGTTAATACTGCTTTCAGTGGTTAATACTGCTAGTGGTTAATACTGCTTTCAGTTAATACTGCTAGTAGTTAATATTGTTTTCAGTTAATACTGCTAGTAGTTAATACTGCTTTCAGTTAATACTGCTAGTAGTTAATACTGCTAGTAGATACTATTGCTAGTAGTTACTACTGCTTTCAGTTAATACTGCTAGTGGTTAATACTGCTTTCAATGGTTAATACTGCTCGTAGTTAATACTGCTAGTTAGTTAATACTGCTAGTAGTTAATACTGCTCTAGGTTAATACTGCTTATGTTCCGAATACTATAAATACTCTTTGCCCGCCTAAAAGTTCATAACGACTCTTTGCATACTGTTCTCTTGTGCTCTAAACCTTTTTTCTCTCAAGTTCGAAGTCTTCAGGCAAGCTTTTCACTAAGATCAATGGCATCAATGACTTTCATTGACGAGCACAATGAGATTGCGATGCTACAAAAACCAAAGCAAGTTGCAGGATTTCATCAGATTGTGGATTTCCTCAAGTCAAGCCACATTTCTCATGCTCTTATTGTATCCCCTACAATCTATATTGAGCATCAAAGGCAGTTCTGGGCTAATGCAACCATTGTTGTTGAGAATGGTGTGCAGATGATCAAGACAAGAATTTGTGATCAATCACTAACGGTTACTGAAGAGGTTATTCGCATCAGTCTACGTCTAGACGATGCCTCTGGTATAACCTCTATCCCAAACGATGAACTGTTTTCCAATCTTACAAGAATGGGGTATGGAGGCCCATTGGGAGTTTTCAAATTCTCTAAAGCAAAATTTTCACCCCAATGGCGTTTCTTTGTCCATACTCTTATGCATTGTATCTCCAAAAAGACTACTGGATGGAGTGAGTTCAGCAGCACTATTGCTTATGCTTTGGTGTGCTTGGCCACTGCCAGAAAGTATAATTTTTCTAAAATGATTTTCAGTGATCTTGTCTCAAACATGGGAAACAAAAAGAGCTTCTTTATGTATCCCAGGTTTGTTCAAGAAGTTATTACTCATGAATTGACGAATATACCTCAACCTGTTGCGGTATATGTACCTAAACCCCCAAAAGGCAAGGTTTTCTCAAATATGAGAAGATCTGCTGGGGACTCTGAAGGAGTTGACACCCCATTGTTCTCTACAATGATGGTGGTGTCCCAAACCAATGAAGGTATGGCAGCAGGGTCAAGGCCCCCATTAGACCAACCCACTGCTAGCCAAGCCCAACCTTCCCTCTCAAAATCAATTCCCCAGTCCCTTCTTGAAAAACCAACCTCTCCTATCACCCAAACTTACAAGAGGAAACAGGTAAAGAAGGCTCCTTCCCTTCTTGTACCATTACCCACCCAGCCTTTAAGCCCTCTAAGGGAGAATTCTCCCCTAGAGAATATCCAAAGGGAAACCACAAGGGTATCTCCCAACCCAAAGGATGTGCTCTCTTAGGAGGAGGTAGAGCATATGGGTGATGAGGCTGCCACTACTCCTGCTAGCACAGAGGAGGAAAGTGGTAACATCAATAAGACCTCCCCCATGGCAACTTTAAATGAGCAATCATTTGAAGGTCCCTGGTGCCAAGAAACCACAGGGGTGGACAGTGCTTCTGCTAGGCAGAAGACTTCCACTAATAAAAGATCCCATGATCCTTCAATAGGGGGTAACACTCCTGGAGAAGGTGAGGACAGATATAACTATGATGAATTGATGGAGGCAATGGGTAACATCAACCTAGATGTTCTGAAACAAGGAAAAGAAATAGAGGAGATGAAGCTGGTGATCCTGTCACAACAAGTCCAGATTGAAAAATTGAAGAAGATGGTGACCAGGCTGGTTCAAAAGAAAAGAAGGAAACAGTTTGTACTCAAAAAGAGGGACAAAGTTCAAGATTCTTTCAACAAGGGGGAGAAGCATGAAGGGGAAACTGTTAAAAAGAAAGCTGAAGTTGAGGGGGAGATAGAGGAAGAGATGGAAACAGAAACAGTTACTGTTGCTGAAGTAAAAGTAGCAGCAGAAACTGAAGCAGCAGAAATAGGGCTCTCTGTGGAAGAAATGGAGATAGCAGATACTTTAGTAAAAGCAAAGAATGACACTCCTAAGGCTACTCAAAAGGCCAAAGGAGTGGTCATCAATGAAGGAGAACCTCAAAAGAAGAAAATGAAGGAGGATATAAAAGGAAAAGGAAAGATGATTGAACCTGAACAACCTTCAAAGAAGAGGAGTCAGATTGAAATAGATGAGGAGCTGGCAAAGCAGCTTCAAGAGCAAATTGAGAAAGAGGAGCAATTTCAAACAGAAACTGATAGAGAGCTTGCAAGGATAATGGCCAAGAAGTTAAATGCAGAATACCAAAAGAGTTTGGAAGAAGCAGCTCAGACAACAACTCAGGTCAAGAAACTCCAAGTTAAGAAGATGCAAATTCAGAAACAAAAGCAGAAAAGACAACCCTCCAAGACATTTTTGGCCAATCAGGAAAGAAGAAAAATGATAAACTTTCTGAAAGGTGCAATTGGTGTTAAGGGGGAGATGTTTACCCACATGGCATTCTCTCAGGTTGAAGAGTTGTATAACAAGGAAATGGCCAAGCTTCAAAGGGATTCAGCACAAAGGGAGGAGGCTGAGAGAAGGATGAAAGAGAGACATGATCTCAACATCCAAAAACCATTCCCTGAGGAAACCACACCTTCCAAAGAAGAAGCAGAAGAGAAGAAGGAAGAACCTGGAAATGTTGGTATAGAAGCCAAGTCTGGAAAAAGAGTGAAATCAATTGCTCCAAAAAGGCAGTTGAAAAGGCCTAGGGTGGAAGAAACTGAAAAGGAAGTAGAACCTTCAGTCACATCCCCAACAGAGCCAGTACAGAGTCCAGAGCAGGTCACTAAGCAAACAGATGAAAGTATGGATCCGTACATGACAATAGTGGAACCTTTGAAAGCTGTTCCAATCTCTATGCAAGCTCCATAGATCATCTTCTGGGATATTCTGAGAGATAATGGAAAGAATTTCTTCAGAATCAAGAGAGCTGATGGTTCATTTGAAGCTTATTCAACATGGGGGAAAGTCATCAGAAGTTGTTCAAGAGCTGATATGGAAGAACTATATAAAGTTGGGATGAAACTTTATGAACCTGTGTTGAAAGGTACTGAATAGAATCTTCTCAAAGTGACATTGGAATACTTGTGCATGATGTTTGAGCCTGAAAGAGTGCACCATAGGATTAAAGATCATATGCATGAGTTCATATTCAAGAAGATTGACAAATGGATACTGTTTGAAAACTGTGGAGTATACATGATTACTATTGACAATTGTTATCATGAATACTACCTGGTGGACAAAATCTATGAGCATAGCAAGGAGAAGTTAGAAGGGATGCTTAAAGCTACACTGGTTTGTACAAAGGATTCAGAGATGGCCAAGATTGTGGTGAGAAGAACTGTAAATCAAAGCTTGGGCCTAGATCTAAATTTGGGAAATTGAATCAGAGGTGTTGAAAGCATCTTGAAGATTAATTCTGAAGAACTTGACTTCTTTTCCTAAAAGTCAAGTTAGGGGGAGATTGTTGGGAACTGAAGAAAAACTCAAGTATGGTTAATGCTGCTGGTTCAGAGTTAATACTGCTAGAAGACGTTAAGGTTAATACTGCTGAGTATTACTACTGCCAGTAGTTAATACTGCTAGTCAAAGTTAGTGCTGCTTGAACAAAGTTAGTACTGCTTAGCTAGTTAGTACTGTTAGTAGTTAGTGCTGCTTAGTAGTTAATACTGCTAGAAGAAGTTAATGCTGCTGATCATGGTTAGTGCTGCTTAAGAGATTCGGATGGAAAGAATGACAGCTGGATAATCTGAAGATTATGGAAGCTTTGAGATATACATGGAAGATATACTGAAGATTTGTTTAATTATTGTAATTATCTTTTGACTAGTATATGTATAGAATGTATAGAATAGATAGAAAGAGAGAACTTTTGTTATTCATTCTTTTAGAGAGAAAATCAACCTCAAGGCATAGATCCTAATTCTAGAGAAGTAGAATTCGTATTGGTGAGTCTGTTCATCAATATTGAGGTTGAGTGTGTAATCTTGTAACTTCAAAGCATTCAATACAAGTTTACAGTTTGTTCTTCATATCTACTGTGAGTTACTGTTTTGATTAAATATCAAAGTGTTATTCCGCAAACTTCTTTGATATTGTTTCTGAGAATTAATTCTTGTTGAGAATTCGATCCTGACACAAATCCTCTGTTATGAACTTGCAGACTTCTTTGAATATCCGATCAGAAACTCGCATAGGCGGGAAATCAAATGGGTTTTAAATTCGCATAAGCTTTGATCATCAAACTCGCAGGCAACAAACGCGCAGAGTACATCATTCAAACCTGCAGATCACTGGATTGTTTGTTATGTCAAAACTCACAGGCTGTGCAAATTAAACTCACAAACTCTTTTACAAAATGTGCAGATCACACAGTAACAAACTTACAAGCTTGTCAAATCTAAAACACAGATTACATATGTTTGAAACTCATAAGAAGCTTGAACTCAAAACTTGTAGGTCAGATAACACAGATGTAAAAAAAAAACTCTCAGATCATATGAAACACATAGACTGCATAGACATGAAACTTGTAGATTATTCAAACAAAACAAATTTAAGATCCTTTAAACTTGCATACTGTGTCTATGTAAATGAGATTTACAAACTGAGTTAAACCATTAATCATGAACTTCACTTGAACTCACAAACACATATTATACTTGTACTAAATGTGCAGAACACAAAAACTCAAATGTGCATATCATGAATTACACCAAAAGATTGTGTTCCACAAATCAATTAAACTTGACACTTGCAAAATCCAAAAAACCAAAACTCTCAGATGCTTGAAACTCAATTAGAACATATGCAATGTAGATCAATTTTATGAGAAAAATCGCAGGCTGTGCAAATGATTAGTAGGTTGTGCAAATGATTAGCAGGCTGCTAATCATTTACAAACACTCACAAACTAAACTGTGTTGAAACACAGATCCAAACAGACTGTGGGTGAAACTCACTTTCAAACTTGTAATTCGCAGACCAATTAATAACTGGACAGTAAATTAGAAATCCAATTTGAATCCCAATGGTTCTAATCAAATTTATACAGACCCTGTGAATTGAATTGAATCAATAGAATCTGCAATTTAAATCTACAAAAAATTTAAACTCGTAAACCAAGAAATCATGAACCCTGGTTATCTTTAAAATCAAATGAGCCTGGAATGCATAAGTCGCTTGACCTGATTCAAAACTGAAATAAACCAATTTGAACTCGTCCTGAAAATTGAATCAGAAATTTCAATTTAATCGAAATTGAAATGCTCAATCAATTTGAATGAAAGCACAAATTGAATCAGTCTCAAACACGCAGATTGAATAGATGAAACACGCAAACCCAATTGATAATCAAACTCCCAAATCGATGGTCTCAAACTTGACCTGCAGGTTGAAAAAGAAATTTCAAGTCAATTGAAATTGAACAAGTCAATTGAAATTGAAATGGAAGTCGATTGAAATTTAAACAGGTTCATTTGAATTGAATTTGCAAATCAATTTGAACTTGCAGAAGACTGTAATCAAACGCGCAAGTGGAATGATTTCAGAAAATGCGCAAGTCGAAGGAATTAAAACTCGCGAGTTGAAATTGAACTTCAAACGCGCAAGATAAAGGAACTGTAAAATTATAACTCACAGATAGTGACTTGCGGGTTTTCTGAACTCGCAGAAGCCTATCTGCGTGTTTTGTAGAATTTGATCCTGAAACTCGCAAGACACATGCTGAATTTCAATACTGGTTTGCGTGTTCTTGAGCTTGAATTTAGCGTGTTCTTCATGAATACAGATTCAACGTAGAAAATTTTTTAAACTTGCAAATTGATTCTCCAAATCTGTATCATAATGATCGCAAATCAAATATAAACATATTTCTATCAACAAATCTATCTAAAAACAACAAATCACAATGCAATTGATCGAATTACAGACCCTGTGATTGTGTTCTTGAAAAATTGATGAAATCCAAAAATTACAACACCATTACTGATTAATTCCTGTTTGTTTGTGAATACAAAATGTATACAAACACAAATTGATTACAGTGATTACAAGAAACCACTCTAATTTCAACAAATCACAAAAAAAAGCTCAATCAAACAGTAAATTTTCAAGATACGACAGTTTTCTTAATTTTTCTTGAAAACTTTCAGATTTGATCCAACAAATCAATTCAACCTGTTTCACAGATCAACATGTGATATAATATGAATATGATTAAACCAATTTCACAATTAAAGAACAACAATTCCATGAGAATATGTGAAAATGATCAAATTTCAGTGTGTTCTTGACATTTTTAAGAACATTTTAACTGTGTGATCTAAAAATTCAGATTTCAATCTGATTTTCTTGTGAAAATCTTTCTGAAAAATGTTTGGTATAGCTCTAATACCAATTGAAATTGTATTCCCAGATTCAATTATCAAGCAATCAAATACTCTCAATTAGATTATGTGTGACAGTGATCAAGAACTAGAGAGAGATTAGAATGTAGAGAGAGAAAGTATCCAAGTTTGTATTTCTCCAAATCAAATGTTACAATATAAATCTCTTTTAACAATTACAAGTAACCCTCAAGAGTAAAACTCTCAAGTAACCCAACTAAACTCTCAAGTAACTTAAGCACCCTCTAAAACTAATGTTGACTTCTCACTATTTGACTTTCAAAGACTTTCATTGACTTCTCAAATACAAGGCTTTTTACAAGACTTTCTCAATTAAATCTTGTATACAATTTAATACACTAACACCTACAACAACAAGATCTTTACTGAAACGATTCGATGTTAGAGCCAATATAAGGTACGATCTCCTTTAACCACGTATACACTTGAAATCTTTAGCGAGAAAGCCTATAAAAAACTGGGAGGTTTTTGAGTTTTATAGAGCCACAACCTCTGTCCCTGACTTCACCATGGCACTCGATCTAGTAAACATAAATGGCTTGGGAAGTGGAAATGGAAACGAGGGTCAAACATCCTCACCTATTCAGCCACAGGTAATTATGAGGACGAAATTCTTTTGAAAGAGGGGAGAGTTGTAACACTCAAAATTTGGTGAATTTTGAATATTAATAAAATAAATTTAAGGTATTAATTTAATGGAGATATTAAATTATGGAGGATTATATTTTCGTAGATATGAAAAAAAGAAATATTAAGATATGAAATCTTTTATATTTAGTGGGTATTAATGGGAGAATAATTATTTTAAAAATAATTGAAATATATGGAAACAATTTATATATGGGGCCAAAATGTGAAAAAGGTAGTGCTGAGCACCTGTTTCGCCAACTCTTGAAAGATGAAAAATGGAAGAGATTAATGACATTAATGGAGATTTCTTCTTCCATATTTTGGTGGAAAATTCGACCATATATATATGAGATCGGCTGGAGCCTTTTGAGTTGTTAAGGTATTTATAAGTTAAATAGAAGTTCAGGGTGCAAAATTTATTCTTTAATAGTTTTGTTGATAATTGGGCCCAAAGCCCATAAAGCCTCTTAAGCTTTGTAAGCTCCATATATAAGGCGTATTCTAGCTCATAATTCAGTTTAGAAGTTTAGATCTCATTCATAATTCTCTAGTCAATAGGTTTACTTTGCTTATCAGATATTCTCTCTGTAAACCTAATCCTTTCTTGAATATTAATCATATGACTAGAAATTGTGGCATATTAACTGTTCTTCATTGATATTATTGTTCGTGATTGCACTGTACTGGGATGTACAATTGGTATCAGATCAAAGAGACATAAGTTTTGATCCAAAAAGGTTTGTCTAAAACTCTTAATCATTATTCTGATCTATCTGAGTGTTTGGTTTCTGTCGATTAATTGTTTTATGGATTGGTATATGTTTTTCGATTTGATCTAAGAAGTAGATTAACTGAGTTTACTTCCATATCGATTATCTGGGTAATTAAGTTTCTGCAAATCGATTTGTTTTTCTAAAAATCATATATGCAAATCGATTGTTTTCTCTGTGGTGATAATCTGCATATTCTTAATGATTTCTGGGTTAAGTTAAGTCGATTGAGTTCTGAGTTAAATCAATTTTTTTCTAGAAAAACAGTAGTTCGGTTGATTCTGTGTTATTGAAAATCAAATTTTTTGGTTTGAGTTTTCTCGGTTTACTAATCGTTCTGCAAAATTGTTGCTTGGTCGATTGATTTTCTGGGTCGATTGTTTGATTTCGATCGATTCAGATTCATCGATTTTATCGGTCTTTATTTTTATCTATTATCGTTTTGTGGTTATCTGTTATCGATATCGACCATCCCTATTGATTGGACCCTGCGACCGGTACATTGTTGACCGGTACATCGTTCAACCAATACCCTGTTCAACCGGTACCCTGTTTGACCGGTACATTGTTCGACCGATACCCTATTCGACCGGTACTCTGCGGTCGACCGGTACTCAGCGACCGATACTTTGTTGACTGGTGCCTCTGCTTCGACCGGACCCTGTTCGACCGGGACCCTGTTCGACCGGATCCCTGCTCGACCGGGTCCTTGTCCTGTCCTGTTATTATATATTTTTTTTGGATCATCTTGTTTTGTCTCACGATCGCTACAGTGTTTTTAAGATTTAAAGAGTTAAAGAGTTAAGATGAATTCGAGAGACGCCTTAGCCATTGGTTCAGATCAAAAACCTCCGGTGCTCTATCGGGGACAATACCCACAATGGCATGATCGCTTCATGAACTTTATCGAAGCGAAACCAGACTACGAGGTAATACTCAAGTTTCTGAAGGAGGGGCCACAACCTTGGCCGATGAAAGTTCTGCCTGAAATCCAAGATGAAGGTCGACCAGACCGTAGTGTTCGGAAAACTCTTGGTGAGTTTACCCCACAAGAAAAGAGCATGTATGACGCTGAAAAGCATGCCAGGTCCTATATTCTCCAAAGTCTACCCAACGACATATATGTATGCATCGATAGTTACAAGGAGACAGCAAAAGGAATATGGGACCAGATTGAAAAGATGATGATGGGTAGCAAAATAAACACTCAGCTGAAGGTGACAAATTGCATCACCCGATATGACGGCTTCAAAGCTAGAAAAGGCAAGACGCTCACGGAAACCTATGAACGGTTCAACCTGCTTCTGAACGATCTGCATAAAAACCAAATCACGAAGACGAACAATGAGAACAACATCAAGTTCATGAACAATCTTCAGCCAGAGTGGAAGACGTTCGTCTCTCATATCCGTCATACTCAAGCCCTGGAGAAGATTGCGCTACCTGAACTATATGAAATACTTCTCCAAGATGAAGAGGAAGTTCTTGAGTTGATGGAAAATCAAAAAGCAGATGAAAAGCCGGTGGTTGATCCGTTAGCACTTGTCTCAGATAAAAGAGGTAAATCTGTCAGCCGCTCGTCTGAAAAGGAGACAATGAAAAGTGATTCTGAACTCGAAGACCCTGACAGTGACTCGGATCCAGAATACACTCAGATTAAAGAAGAAGTGTTGTTCTTAACCCAAGCGTTCCAGAAAAAGAAGTTCTTCAACAAGTCTTCCTCAAACAAGCAAAGATACTCCACTACTCCTCTCTATCGACGTGATCATAAAGAGAAGTATGAAGGGAAGAGACGCGTTGATGAAGATAAGAAGCTGAGAAAAGACCTGAAGAGAAAGCAAAAGAGGAGCCGATAAATGCTATAACTGTGGTCGGTTGGGTCACTTTGCCAAAGATTTCCGAAAGCTTGTCGTGCGCAACTCAGATTACTACAAAGCCAAGATGTTGTTGGCTAAAGAAAAGGAAGCAGGTAAAGCTCTCATGGCAGAAGATGACTACTGGCTAAATGTATCTGATGAAGAAGAAGCTGATGAAGAAGCACACTTGTGTTTCATGGGCAAGCATTCAACACAGTCTGATACGGATGATGATGATCGTAACTCCCCATGCCAGGTATGTGCTCCTTACCAAGAATTCTTAATTGATCAGATGAAAATCACTATGCAAAAATTAAACTCCTGTAAGCGAACCATAAAACAAAATGAACAACTCATCTCATCTCTGAAAAAACGTGTGTCATCACAGTCTGAATGAATTGAAAAACAAAGCATAAAAATTGTTGGCAACATGTGCATAATTTCAAATCTCAAAGAAGAGTGTGAGTGTTGTTCAAAAGAATCAAAAGAGTTAAAGACCAAAGTAGATGATCTTACCTATAAGCTTCGCATGTCTGAAAATGAGAAAATTGATATTGTAACTCAAAGCGTGACTTATAAAAATAAGAATCAAAGGTTATCTACTCAGTTAAAGGATCTTGAACAGAAACTTTATAAAATTGGTCAATCTCATCAAACGCTGAATCTAATTACATCAAAAGAATTCAAATATTCAGAGACGGGTATCGGTTACGATAACCCACGTTATCTGAAAAGACCTTATCCAAAGTTCCTACGTTATATGCGTTCGAATTTTTTGGAATAGATAAAACCTACCCAGAGTACAAAATCAATTGGACCAAGCCCCTTGATGATGAGGAAATAGAACAAGATAATTTGTGAAGGAAGAACTCTACCAAAATGCAACTTCCTTTTGTTTATGATTCACTGAATGCATCTTACAACGTTGAAAAATCCTGTTTCCTGTCAAATGACTATTTTCGAAGCTACACTCAAGCTGAACTAGATGCTAAAACCGTTGAAACTGAGGAGGAACTAATAGACCATAATGTTTATGTTCCACCTCTGATTTTAGAAAAGAAAATTGTTCAGCAAGAAGAGTCATTTGAACAGGAAAGGAATATTTTTCAAAAGGAAAAACAAGAGCTATTATCCGGAATTGAGTGTCTCAATTCCGATAAAAAGGAAACTTTGTCGGAGGAGGAAAAGGAATTCTTTCTGACAGAAATAAAGAAGCTTAATTCACAACTGGCTGCTATGGCAGCAGATCTGATGAAAGAGCGACTTCACAAAGCTCAACCTCAAGCTAAGCCTGAAATTCTCCAAGTTGAGAAAATTCATCTGTCTGAAAACTCCTATCCATCCTCGGATACATCTTCCTGTAAAGCCTTTTTAGGTGACTCTTCACCAAATCTTTCAAACAAAAGAAAAAGAGACTCAATCTTTAGAAACGGATCATTGTTTTGATTTTCAAAACGCTTCCGCCTATGATCTTCTTAAAACAAATCCTTCTGATATCTTGAATTCGTTAAGTGATAAGGCTCCTTCTGATGAGGAAATGGAATTTTCCGCCTTTCTGAATTCTGAGGTCTGTCTAGACAGCCAATTAGACCAATTTGATTTTAATCCTTCTCTACCAAGTCACATTGATTTTCTAACTTCTACTTGTGAGACTCCGGTAAAATTTTACAAGGGTGAATGTTCCACATCCGCCCTACAAACCTCTTCTGTAAACAATTCTTCAAATTCTAAATCCAAAAGACGTTCACAGAATAAGAAAAAGACTGGTCGCTCTAAAAAGCAACAATCATCAAAATTCAAATCTTCTGACTATGGGTTTAACGGTCTTTCAGATACTTTTGGTCGACGCAAGGTAGTCAAGTACGAGTGGGTAGCTAAGAAGTCTAAGGAGAGCACGAGGACGACAGAATTACCTAATCCCGTTTTAAATTCTAGGAAAAACAATAACAGTCATGATGTTTTTAATTCTAAACCTTTGGTTGAATGTAATGGATTTTTTCCTTTAAAAGTTTATTCCATTAAGCAGTTACTTCAACTGTCTCATGATTATATTTGTTGCTCATACTGTGGATTGAATGATTTTCTTGATCGTAGATTTTCATCTCATTGGTTTGGGTCGTATCATGTTTCTAACTATCATTCAAAGTTTGATGCTCCCCGCCATAGAAACAGACCCAAGTCCAAACGGGTCTCCCAGTCGGGTGTTAAGTCTAATCCAAAAGGACCCATTTACGAATGGGTACCTAAAAAACCTTAACTTGTTTTGCAGGACGGTCATGTGTGGTATTTAGATTCAGGCTGCTCCAAGCACATGACCGGACGAAAAGAGCTTCTCACAAACTTCACCGAGATGTTTTGTGGAAATGTACGTTTTGGGAATGATCATTATTCTCCTATTAT
The DNA here is from genome assembly GCA_954870635.1 of Arctium minus. Lineage (NCBI taxonomy): Eukaryota > Viridiplantae > Streptophyta > Magnoliopsida > Asterales > Asteraceae > Arctium > Arctium minus. The sequence goes on from OX941094.1 coordinate 49,488,338, forward strand.
GGGCTATGGCGATATCGTTAAGGACAATATCACAATTAAGAAAGTGTCCTATGTCGAAGGTCTTGGTCAAAACTTGTTCAACATCGGTCAATTCTGCGATAAGAATCTAGAGGTCACCTTCAAAGCAAAAAGGTGTGGAGTTCGGACTGAAGATGGAAAAGAAAATCTTGCTGGAACGCGTCGCACAAATCTTTACACGATAGACCTCTTGTCTCTGAAAGCAGATAAGGAAGTTTGTTTGATGTCCAAAGCCTCAACCGAACAAAACTGGTTATGGCATCGTAGACTCTCGCACCTGAACTTCAAGACTATCAATAAGTTGGTACTCGGTGGACACGTGAGAGGAATGCCAGATCTTAAGTTTGAAAAAGATCACTTGTGTGCCGCATGTGAAATTGGCAAGATGAAGAAGGCTTCTCACAAGCCTAAAGCCACTCCAAGTACTTCTCGGTCCCTAAAACTCATTCATATGTATTTGTGTGGATCGATGCGCATTTAGAGTATCAATCACAAGAGGTATGTCCTAGTGATGGTTGATGACTTTTCTCACTACACGTGGGTTAGGTTCCTTCGTTCAAAGGATGAAACCCCCGAGCTGATCATTTCTCTCAACCAATCAGTTCAGACCATTAGGACGGATAACGGCACACAGTTCAAGAATCAAGTGCTCACTAGTTACCTGACGTCAGTGGGTATTACCCACACTTTCTCAGCTGCTCGTACTCCTCAACAAAACGGGGTAGTAGAGCGTCGTAATCGAACTCTTGTCGAAGCCGCACGTACGATGCTATCTCAGTCCAAGCTCCCACTATATTTATGGGCATAAGTAGTTGCTACCGCATGCTACACTCAAAACTGTACTATCATCAACAAGCGGTTCAACAAGACCCCATACGAGATCATCAACAAACGCATCCCGAACATAAACTACTTCCATGAATTCGTATGCACGTGCTTCGTACTGAATGACAAGGACGATCTCGGCAAATTCAGCCCAAAAGCGGACGAAGGAGTGTTCATCGGCTTTTCACAGCAAGCCAAAGCTTACAGAGTCTACAACAAACGGACAAAGACCGTCGTTGAGAGTGTAAACGTGACTTTCGACGAGGCCGCTAATATGGCTTCTGAACACCTCAGTTCAAAACCCGCTTTAACTGGTGTGTTAGCTTCTGGACAATTACATTCAGGATCTACACAATCTCCAGTAGATCCAAATCAAGCGTCTACGTCAAGAGCACATCTTTCAGATTTGGATTTACGTTTTGAGCATTTTTATGATTACTACTTTCCTTCCATGCCTAATGCTATATCATGTAACAGGAATGATGCTCAAGCACAAGAAGTGACACAGGTCACTGGTCCAACAGACTCAGGTGACTCAACCTCTCCTGACCCCCTTCCAACCTCTCAAGTTCCTCCTGACGCACCGGCAATAGTTGGAACTCCTGAACCGACCCCTGCTGAAGGTGCCAACGAAGTTCCCTCTCCGGCAATCCTGGATACCGTCATCGGTTTATCACCCGCTGAGTCGACCTCGGCCTCTCGCCCGACTCCAGCCCCGGAGCTTCCACCTCACAGGTCGTCCTCCCTCGAAGCAGTTCAGGATCTCCCCTCAGGTGGTTATGTGGATTCCGATACCTCACAACAAACATATCAACCTCTTCCACACGCCACCAAGTGGACACGAGCTCATCCCCTACATCAGATCACCGGTGATCCCAATTCACCTGTTCAGACACGATCCACCACCGCGAATGACTGTCTATTCTCTTCGTTCCTTAGCCGTATCGAACCTTCATCCGTCTCCGAAGCATTGAATGATCCGGACTGGGTGATAGCTATGCAAGAGGAACTCAACCAATTCGAGAGCCTCAAAGTGTGGTCAAAGTATAAGACGGTGATTGGGACAAAATGGATTTTCAAAAAACAAGAAGGACGAAGATGGAATCATAGTCCGGAACAAAGCGCGTCTGGTAGCTAAAGGATATCGCCAGCAAGAAGGTATAGATTACGATGAGACGTTTGCACCGGTTGCCCGAATTGAAGCGATTCGCATGTTCCTTGCCTACGCCACTCACAAGAATTTCATCGTCTTTCAAATGGATGTGAAATCCACGTTTCTGAATGGCGTTATCAAGAAGGAAGTTTATGTCTCATAACCCGAAGGCTTCGTGAGTTCCGATAAACCGCATCAAGTCTATGTTCTTGACAAGGCCTTGTACAGTCTCAAGCAAGCGCCACGAGCCTGCTATGATGCACTCTCATCCTTCTTAGTTAAATCTGGCTTTTCCAAAGGTAAGATCGACACCACCCTATTTATTAAAAAGGAAAAACGCGATATTATTCTTGTACAGATCTATGTCGATGACATAATCTTTGGCTCGACAAACCCCAAGTACTGTCAGAACTTCTCAGCCCTCATGAGTAAACATTTTCAAATGAGTATGATGGGTCAAATGAATTTTTTCCTGGGTCTTCAAGTTAAATAATTAGTTACAGGAATTTTCATTAATCAATCTAAGTATATCTCGGATATTCTTCGGAAACACCAGATGAAAAATTCTTCACCTATGAAAACCCCCATGTCTACCAGTATAAAGCTACACTCCGATCCTGACGGAAAGGATGTGGATGTTAAGACTTATAGAGGAATGATAGGTTCCCTGATGTACTTGACGGCTAGCCGGCCAGACATCATGTTTTCGACATTCTTGTGTACAAGATTTCAGTCAAAACCGAAAGAGTCTAATTTATCTTCCATTAAGCGTATATTTCGTTATTTAAAAGGTACTGCTGATCTTGGTTTGTGGTACCCGAAAGAGACAGGTTTTGAACTGACAGCTTATTCAGACGTTGACCATGCCGGAAATATGCTGGATCGGGAGAGCACGACGGGACATGTCCAGTTCTTAGGTGATCGTCTTGTCAACTGGGCTTCGAAGAAGCAAAACTGCGTGTCAACCTCTACTGCCGAGGTAGAGTATGTAGCAGCCACCAGTTGCTGCTCGCAAGTCATTTGGATGTGCACCCAGCTGAAAGACTATGGCTTTCACTACTCGAAGATCCCCATTTACTGCGACTCAAAGAGCGCCATCTCTATCTCAAGCAATCCCGTCCAACACATGAAGACAAAGCACATTGATGTACGCTATCACTTTATAAAAGACCATGTAGAAAGAGGTACCAATGAACTCTACTTTGTTAATACAGAACATCAGATAGCAGACCTGTTTACCAAAGCCTTGGACGAAAAACGGTTTAATTATCTAGTGTCCAAGCTAGGTATGCTGAATATGAAAGTTTGACCCTTCCACAAACCTGAACGAGTCTTATTCAATAACAAATGACTGTGACTTAATGCCCCAGTGACTTGTCTCTGGATGCTCATATCCACACTCATTGATTTTTGCATTTTACTCGTTAAGTTCTGTGCAAGATTCAAACTTCTGTATTAATAAATTAGATTTCGTTCGTTTTATCTTTTCTCGTGTGTTTCCTTTTCTTCGTGGTGTTTCATTTGCTTGTGTAGTCCAGTAGTTCGATCACTATATGTCGTTCGTAGAAAATTTCTCGAGTTGTTCATGTGTCACAGAGGACCACTATCGACAGATGATAAGTAAGTTTTTCGAGGTCTCACTCCCAGCGGGAGCAGGTAAGTTCTTCACTCTACAATCGTCAAGGGGAGCGAGATTTTTTCGTAAGTGATTCCTATTTTGAGGGGGAACCGTTTTTCGTTTATTCCTTACGTTTTCAGTAGTTTTCGTTCGTTCTTAGGTTCGTTTTTTCTTTTACTTTTCTTTTAAAAAAAACTTATTTGGTTTTTGGATCGGCCCAAAATGGTTACCGGCCCAAACGACCTCGGCCGACCCGGACCGGTGCCGCCCTAATCCCACGACCCAGGGATTTAAACACCCCAGGGTCTCTATCTTCCTCCCCATAATCTCAAATCTCAATCTCTATTTCTCTCAAATCCTCTCAATCACTCTCGCTCTTGATATGCCTTCTCTCTCTATCGTCCTCGTCGCATCTTCGATCTCAGGTATGTTAATTGACTTTGTCTCTCTCTCTCTCACCGGTCGACCGACCTCCGGTCGATGTTAAACCTCCCTCGGTCGACTCGCCTCCGGTAATGCTCTGGATCGACCTACCACCATCGACTTTGGTCGTGGCGCATGAAACCCCTCTCGATCGTCTTAGGGTTTCAATTAGTTGATCTGTTTTTTTTAAATGGTTAATATCGATTGATTTAGTTTCAGTTCTTAAACCTAGGATAGATGTCTGATGGTTTTGGTTTGGTCGATAGGATTGCCACCGGTCATAGACGCCAGTCGCTTAGGTCGTCACCGGTCGACATGGTTCACACCGGTCGGTTTGGTCACTGTTTTGTGTGGCCTTTGGTTCATCCAAGTATTTTTTAATGTTGTAGGAATCATGCTGAGACTAGGTTAGATATTTGAAATCCATATTTAGGTCTGGGATTGGAATGGTTAAACAACGATTGCTTTTGTTTCGATTTTTTAAATTTGGATTGACTATCTGTTAGTGTATTATTGTATCCAAGATTTAGTGTGAAAAGTCAAGTCAAGAGAAGTCAACAAAGTCAAAGTCTGTACATTCAATATGAGTTTACTTTGTGGTTAAGCTTGTGATTTTAGTTCCCATATAAATTGTTGTTAGATCTGTTTTTATAGTAATCATTGTATTTATTTTGTAGCCTAGACTGTTCTTAATAGTGTAATCTGTTTTGTTAAGGCTAGGGGTATTTAAGTCCCTTAGACCTTTGTTTTTGTAACTTTGACACTCACTTTGAATATATCTAATTACATTTAGTGCTCCTACTTTCTCTCTCTACTTTCTCTCTTTAAAGATTTAGAGATCTTGGACTTTCCATTGGTATCAGAGCATTCTAGATCTTGAGAGGATTGAGAGAAATCGTTTTTAGTTACTTAATTTGTAGATTAAGCAGAAAATTTGATTGATTTTCTTGATTTTCAAGAAAATCTCGTTTTTTGCTTGATTCATCAAATTTGGATATGTTTCTGGTCGAATTGTATTGATTTTGGATTCATTAGCTTCGTTTTTGTTAATAGATCATAATTGTTTCACATAATTTTGCATAAAAACCATGATTTGATCTTCGATTTTGTGATTTTGTGATTTTCTAGAAACTCGAGTTCTCGTACTGTTACATTCACGATTTTGAGTTTTAGTGTTTTTTAATTGAAATTGTTAGTTGAAAGTTGTTATAAAGTTGTTTTCGATAATCAGAGTGTGTATTTCTTGCATAAATTTCTTGATTTCATTTGATCTTGCGAGTTCTTTTTGATTTTCTGTGGTTTGCGCATGTTCATGTAGATTTGTGCAACATTCATATAGGTTTGCGCATGTTCATGTTGTTTTGCGCAATATTCATATCACTTTGCGCAAGATCATTGTGTTCTAATCCGTGTGTTAGTGCTTTTCAGGTTCTCGCATTGGACTAATTACCCAAAGCATAGTTTGCGTATCAAGTGCCATCCGAGACACAAAGTTCGCGTATCAGGCTACATACGCAAAGATCATTTTGCGCATCACTCTGCATATACAAAGTCCAGTTTGTGCAACCTTTTGCATCAAGTTAGATACGAAAAGCTTATCTTGCATATCAAGTGCAATCCGATAAGCTTAGTTTTCATATTTCATTTCAAGTCAAAATTGTGTATCTCTCTAAATACGCAAAGCCATGTTTGCGTACCCTTCAGCATACGCAAAGTCTACTTTGCGGATCTAACTGCATACGCAAACCTTCTGTTTGCGCAAGTTCCAGACTTAGTTAATTTTTTCTGATTTTCTGATTTTCTCAAAGATGTTTTTGCAAGCTCAAGTATACAAGAATGACCTGATGATGTCATTGGGGTCTGACACACGTCCTCCTGTACTGATCAACGAGAATGAATTTGAACAGTGACAAGATCGATTCATCAATTTCATTGAAAGACAACCGAATGGGGATAACATGATGAAATCTCTAACTCAGGGTCCAATGGAGAGGCCAATGAAAGTTATTCCAGCTACTGCAACCACTACTGCTACAACTGTTGAGAAAGCATTAAGGGAATATGATGCTGATGAGTTGTTACGATATCAAGCTGACAGTCAGGAAAAGTCAAATCTGATTCTCGCACTGCCAAACTCCATTTACAACAGAATTGACTGTTTCAAGAAAAATCCTATGCTTATGTGGACTCAACTAGAAAAGATTATGCTTGGTACAGCTATGTCAACTCAGTTGCGCCAAACAAGGTATATGAATAATTTTGAAGAGTTCAAGGCTAAGGATGGGGAAAGCTTAAAGAGTGTATTTGACCTATTTTGGGCTGTCATCAATGATCTGTACAAGATCAAAGTTATAAAGACTGAATTGGAGTCTAACTTGATGTTTCTGAATGCACTACCACCATAATGGAATAAGTCATGCCATAGGATGAGAAATGAAGTCCGAATATCTACAATGCCAATTCAGGAATTGTACCAAATTCTGATGACAGATGAGACAATGGTGATGGAAAAGAAGGCTAAGCTCGATAAGAAGAATAAGCCTAAGACTGTTGATCCAATTGCACTCCTTGCAAGTCAACTAGACGAGCAAGCTTTGACAGATGAGGCTTATGATGGTTCTACTGAAGATGATGGTGAATCCTTAGAGAAAGCCATGATTCTTCTTTCACAACACTACCAGAAAAACTTTCAGCGAAGAACAGGATCCAACAATCTCCGTTTCACTTCCGGATCTAAGAAGTTGGAACCTGATGCTCCATCAAAGCCTTATGTACCAAAGTATGAGCTTGCAAAAGTAGTAGAACCGAAGAAGGATGATAAGAAGGTCATGAACTGCTACAACTGTGGAAAGTCATGTCACCTAGCTAAGGAATGTCGGGTAAAAGTGGTAAAGGATTTAGCTTTCTACAAAAAGAAGATGGAACTGGATGAGAAGAGAGAAAACAGAACTATTCTGATGGCTGAGGAAGAGTATTGGTTGGATCACTCAGTCAACGAAGCTGAGAATGAAGAGACTGCAGCAATGTGCTTCATCGGTGATGATAAAAGTGATGATGAAGATGAGGATACCTCAACAGATGAATCTGAGATAATTTCTGAGTTTCATGTCAATTTCATTTCTTCTCAATTGAACGTTATTGTCAAAGCTTTACATGATTTTCGTTCTAAGTTCATATCTGAAAAGCATATTAATCAAGAGAAGTCTGTTTTAATTGAAAATTTGAAAATTTCTCTCAAAGATGAAAAGAGTATTTTAACTGACACAAAAGAGAAATTTCAAAAACAGTTGAATGAGTTGGAAAATTCAAATCAGACTTATCATGATTCTTTGACTGAACTGACTTCTTCAAATCAAACTCTTTCAGATAAAATAGTTGTTTTAGAAAAGAAATTGTATAAGAGAGAACAATCTGAACAAACCATTTACATGAACAAACCAAGGAGTGAAGAAACTATAAAAGAAAAGTGGGGACTCGGTTTTCAAAATTCGCATTATTTAAATCTTGGTAAAACATAAGTTCCTACTTTATATGAATATGATCATCTTGGTCTTGCAAGATATGCCCCTCGGTTTAAATTCTTCTGGACTAGTGAAAAACAAATTTCAGATGAAGAAAATGAGAGAAGAATTACAAACAAGAGGATGGAAGTGCCATTTGTTTAAACTTCTGAAAATGCCAAGTATTTTTCTGACCAATCAAGGAAATCCAGAAAATCTCAAAATGTTTTAAATAAAAATCTTCCAATAAATCTTCATTACCAACTGAATTTGTTGATATATATCCTAACACTGATAAGGAAAATGTATCTTCAGTTTCTTATGATACTAAGAGATACATTCCCCCATTAGTGTTAGAAGGTAAGATAGTTGATCTTGAAGATAAATTGGAAGAACAAAGTCTTCAATCTGATTTAGAAAACGATTTATTTCTTTTTATAATGAAAACAAGTATTGAAGACAAAATTTCTTCTGGATTTTCTAAAGATCTAAGGAAAATACTCAAGTTTCTAAAAATAATGTGCATTTGCACAACCAGTTAGTTACGCAAACCGACACTTTGCGAAAGCAGTTGAATGCGCAAAGTTCAGTTTGCAACCAATGGGATGCGCAAACCTCCTCCTGACTTGGTGATTTTTGAAAATTCTCACTTCGAGGCTAGTTCTTCAATGTCGAATGCTCAGGCTGATTTCTTAGATAAAGTTTCTTCTTCTGATTTAATTATTGATGATTCTTTAACGCTAAATGTTCAATATTATAAAAAGAAGCGTAAAAGAAGAAGATCAAAGAAGTCAAGGAAACATGATAGTGTCTTGTCTGAAAAATCTAATTCTTTTGATTTTTCTATTTTAGATCGGATTGTGAAGAAGTCACCAAAGCAGATATGGAGGGTTAAACAGCAAACAGCAGAGTCCGAATTATTAGGAGTTAAATGTGTAGAAAGTCTTTGTGAATCTGATACATTTGCCATTTGTAATAAAAATACAAAATATTCAATTCAGGAAATGATTCATATTGCAAAGAGTGACTCATATTCTTCTTCTAATTCTGATTCTGATGATTGTGTTTTTTCCTCTATTGATGATTGCTTTCATGAGAATAATAAGAATATTTTTTCAAAAAGTAAAAGACACAAATCTAACAAGAAGGGACCCATAAGCATATGGGTACCTAAATCTGTGTAGTTTTTGTTTGTGCAGCCTAGTCATTTATGGTATCTGGATTCGGGGTGCTCCAAACACATGACTGGCAACAAATCATTATTATCCAATTTTAAAGAAAAATGTTGCGGTCATGTTAAGTTTGGAAACTGTGAGATTGCTCCAATTCTTGGTTATGGTGATCTTGTTCAAGGTAATATAACTGTCAAAAGAGTAAGCTACGTCGAAGGCCTAAGTCACAACTTATTTAGCATCGGGAAATTTTGTGACAAAGAGCTTGAAGTCAGCTTCAAATCTAAAAGAGTTGCAGTGAAGAACGATAATGGCAAGGATCTTCTGGTGGGAAAAAAACGCTCAAATTTGTATACCATTGATCTTTCTAAGATCAAAATCCCTTCAGACATATGCTTGCTTTCTAAAGCTTCTATTCAAGAAAGTTGGATTTGGCACAGACGTTTAGCTCACCTCAACTTTAAGTATATGGGTCGCCTTGTCAAGCATGATTCAGTGAGAGGTCTTCCAGTTCTTCGTTTCCAGAAATACCATCTCTGCCAGGATTGTGAGAAAGGAAAGATGAAGAAAGCATCTCATAAGCCAAAGCCTGAACCATGTACTTCGGTTATTCTTGACATATTGCATGTTGATTTATGCGGTCCGATGAAGACAAAGAGTATAGGTAAGAAGATATATGTTTTGGTGATTGTTGATGACTACTCAAGGTATACATGGGTAAAATTTCGCAAGTCAAAAGACGAGACTCCTGAAGTTCTCATCACTCTTATCAAAAGTTCTCATCACTCTTATCAAGACAATCCAGACAAATAAGCAAAAGCAAGTCAAAGTGGTAAGATCAGATAATGGAACTTAATTCAAGAACAATACTCTCTAGGCTTTCTACGATTCTCAAGGTATACAAAAACAACTTTCTGCTGCTCGTACTCCGCAACAGAATAGGGTTGTTGAAAGAAGAAACAGAACGCTTGTTGAGGCCGCCAGATCAATCCTTGCTTATTCAGGGCTTCCTTTGTCTCATTGGGCTGAAGCCGTATCAACTGCCTGTCATACTCAGAACCGATCAATTCTACATCGTCGATTCAACAAAACACCATATGAACTTATGAACGGTATCAAACCGAACGTCAAGTATTTCAAGTCATTCGGGTGTAAATGCTATGTTCTGAATGACAGAGATAATCTCAACAAGTTTAGTCCAAAGGCAGATGAGGGTGTATTTCTGGGCTATTCTTCTAATTCTGCAACTTACAGAGTCTTTCTGAGCTCAGCAAGAAAGGTGATAGAGAGTGTAAATGTAAAATTTGACGAAGCTGCTGATTTGGTTTCTAGTCACTCAGGCTCAGAACCCGCTTTTACTAGCAATTCAGTTTCTGAACAAATCAGTTCAGAAGCTATTCTTTCACCGATTAATCAGGATTCTTCTACTCCCTCACTTATTTTTTCTGATCTTGATTATTTGTTTGAAAATTTTTATAATGATGTGCCTAGATATAACTCTGAAAATGTCTCAAATGTTTTGAATCAGGAAACTGAGAGCACATCTACTCCCAATTCCGCTGCATCTATTTCTGAACCTGATGTTGTTCCAGTCCTCCTGTTGATCGGACACAATTAGAAACTGAGCCTATTCATGAAGAACCTATTCAAGAAGAATCTGTACATGAACAATCTGTTCAAGAGGAATCAGTTCAGGAAGAAGTAGAGAATGATGTTATTCAACAAACTCTTCCAAAATCTGATACAGAAGTTGTTGAACTACCTCCTCCTCCACTTGAAATTGTTTCCATTTCTTCAACTGACTTAGAAGCTTCTGAACCTCCCTCTCAACAATTAGAAGTGGTTCAAGACATTATTGATCCTCTCCCTCACAGCACAAAATGGACAAGATCTCATCCAATTCATCAAATTATTGGAGATCCTCAAGCCAGTGTGTCTACACGTTCCAGGACGGCTACTTCCAATAAATGTCTCTTCACTTGCTTCTTAAGCAAGATTGAACCAACAAAAGTTTCTAAAGCATTGGAGGATCCGGATTGGATTATAGCAATGCAAGAGGAGCTCAATAAATTTGACGCACTCAAAGTTTGGAGACTTGTACCAAGGCCGAAAGAAAAGAGCATAATTGGAACAAAGTGGATATTCAAGAACAAGAAAGACAAAGATGGTATCGTTATTCGGATCAAAGCAAGATTGGTAGCCAAGGGATACCGACAAGAAGAATGAATTGACTACGATGAAACATTCGCGCCAGTCGCTCGACATGAAGCTATCCGCATGTTTGTTGCTTTTGCCGCTTATCGCAACTTCACCGTATATCAAATGGATGTCAAGACAGCATTTCTCAATGGCAAATTGAAAGAAGAAGTATATGTATCTCAGCCAGAGGGATTTGTTGACAAAGATCGTCCTGATTACGTATATTTTCTCGATAAAGCTTTGTATGGTTTGAAACAAGCTCCACGGGCGTGGTATGACGAGTTGTCATCCATCTTAATCAAATCCGGCTTCACCAAAGGATCCATAGATACCACTCTTTTCATTTATAGATCAAACTTGGATATCTGCTTAGTTCAATTATATGTAGATGATATTATCTTTGGTGCGAATAACAAATCTTTATGTAATTGGTTTTCTGATCTAATGACTTCTAGGTTTCAGATGAGCATGATGGGAGAAATCAATTTCTTCCTCGGATTACATGTGAAGCAACTTCCAGATGGAATCTTCATCAACCAGTCAAAGTATGTATTTGACATCTTGAAGAAATTCAAGATGGACAAATCTACTTCAATCGGTACGCCGATGGCTCATAGTGCCAAAATCGGACTTGATCCAGATGGAAAAGTTGTGGATAAAGACATATAGAGGAATGATCGGATCACTGATGTATCTCACAGCAAGTCGCCCGGATATAATGTTTTCTATGTGCCTATGTGCCAGATTCCAAGCCAAGCCTAAAGAATCTCATCTGCTAGCAGTCAAGCGCATATTTAGATACATCAAGGGAACTCCTTACTTAGGTTTATGGTATCCTAAAAGTTCTGACTATAAATTGATTGCTTATTCATATGCAGATTTTGGTGGTAGTCAGTTGGACCGGAAGAGTACTTTAGGTCATCTTCAGTTTTTGGGTGACTGACTGATAAGTTGGGCGTCGAACAAGCAGAACTGTGTTTCTATCTCGACTGCAGAGGCAGAATACGTCGCCGCAGCTAGTTGTTGCGCTCAAGTCCTATGGATAAAGACACAACTTCGGGATTACGGGATGATGTACAAAACAGTGCCAATATATTGTGACAGCAAGTCCGCAATTGCCATATCAGTCAATCCGGTCCAGCACACCACAACCAAGCACATAGATATGCGGTATCATTTCATAAAGCATCATGTGGAAGAAGGTTCTATTGAATTATATTTTGTACCAACTGAATATCAACTTGCTGATATCTTTACAAAAGCCTTAGATGAAAAACATTTCAATTTTTTGCTTTCAAAATTAGGAATGTTGAATTTAAAAGTTTAAATCTTTAAAAATTTTATTCTATAAAGTAAAATTTTACAGATTTTCTTTCTTTTGAATAAAATGTATGTCTAGGATCTTTTACAAGTTCTTTGTTTATATTAAAGTTTTATATGTTCAACTTTCAAGTCTTACAAAAGTCAAAAAGTCAGCAACATGTTTGTAGCTTTTGATACTGCTTTAAAGATATGTGAGTCGGAATTTTTATAGTTTACTTCGCTTAGACTACCTAAATGATCGGAATTACAGATCAGAATGAAAATATGGGCTAAGCATTTAGACGTTGATCTGATTGATTGATATGAATAATAAATTCTTAAAAATACAGAAATCTCTGAGTTTAAAAGTTTGTACCTGTGACCTTTCTGGTTTTGGAAAGTAAGTTCCGTGGGATGCTCGTCATTTGGTCCCCTAAGGTCAATTGATCTGGGAGTGATCGAACCCAAATCCTTCTATATAATCAGATCGAAAGTCATGTTCTACTGGTATGAATGGGTTTAGGATATGTCGATGTAGCCTTTCTGATCCGGGAAAGTAAGTTCCAAGGGGTGCTTGACACCTAGTCCCCTAAGGCCAACTGGTCTGGGAGCGGCTGACCCAAATCCTGCAATAGGGTCAGATAGAAAGTTACGTTTACGACATGTTATTTACTTAATGAACTCTTTGATTAAAAGTTGCCAATGTGCACACTACTAAAAAGATGCCAATGAGCACACATCTCATGATACTTGGTGATATGTTTGAGTTGCAATAAACCTGTAAATTTGTGAAAGTCTTAATTTTTGATGGCTTAGTGTTTGTACATGCAAAGTTTTCTATAATATTTTTAGAACTGCATTTTTCTTGAAGCTAATCGAAGTTCACATGCGAGCACACTGAATAGACAGATGGAAGTTTTTGAAACTGAACATGTCTTAACTTGATATGCAATTATACTTGTTCCTGCATCCAAAAACATATGCTTGATTTCAACTGATTGATAAATCTGTGAAATTTTAAAGAGTAGAGTTTAATTTGTTTAGTGTTTAAAATTTTACATGTTCAGTTGTTTCAAAATTTATATTCAGTATTATTTTTCTTTTTACACTGATGTTTATATGGTTGTGTATCCATATTTTTGTTAAATGGTTTGTGCATATTTCGAGGGGGAGAGCCAATCTGAAAAGAATATCTGATCTAGTCTGTTTTTGAGGGGGAGTGAACCAAGCATATAATAATACTTCACGAACTGATTATAAATTAATCAGGTAAGTATTTTTCTGATATTTCTATGCAAATGCTAATCTGATTTGATAAATTTTGTGAATTTGTGTAGGGGGAGTAAAACAAGGTTGTCAGGTAAATTTTTTGTATTTTTTTTTATATAGTGAATTTTTTTTTAAGTATTTTTAGTACAAATAGTTTTGAAGTGTGTGTATTTCTCTCAGCAAGAAAGGTGATAGAGAGTGTAAATGTAAAATTTGATGAAGTTGTTGATTTGGTTTCTAGTCACTCAGGCTCAGAACCCGCTTTTACTGGCAATTCAGTTTCTGAACAAATCAGTTCAGAAGCTATTCTTTCACCGATTAATCAGGATTCTTCTACTCCCTCACTTATTTTTTCTGATCTTGATTATCTGTTTGAAAATTTTTATAATGATGTGCCTAGATCTAACTCTGAAAATGTCTCAAATGTTTTGAATTAGGAAACTGAGAGCACGTCTACTCCCAAATCCGCTGCATCTATTTCTGAACCTGATGTTGTTCCAGTTCCTCCTGTTGATCAGACACAATCAGAAACTGAGCCTATTCATGAAGAACCTATTCAAGAAGAATCTGTACATGAACAATCTGTTCAAGAGGAATCAGTTCAGGAAGAAGTAGAGAATGATGTTATTCAACAAACTCTTCCAGAATCTGATACAGAAGTTGTTGAACCACCTCCTCCTCCACTTGAAATTGTTTCCATTTCTTCAACTGACTTAGAAGCTTCTGAACCTCCCTCTCAACAATTAGAAGTGGTTCAAGACATTATTGATCCTCTCCCTCACAGCACAAAATGGACAAGATCTCATCCAATTCATAAATTTATTGGAGATCCTCAAGCCAGTGTATCTACACGTTCCAGGACGGCTACTTCCAACGAATGTCTCTTCACTTGCTTCTTAAGCAAGATTGAACCAACAAAAGTTTCTGAAGCATTGGAGGAACCGGATTGGATTATAGCAATGCAAGAGGAGCTCAATCAATTTGACGCACTCAAAGTTTGGAGACTTGTACCAAGGCCGAAAGAAAAGAGCATAATTGGAACAAAGTGGATATTCAAGAACAAGAAAGACAAAGATGGTATCGTTATTCGGATCAAAGCAAGATTGGTAGCCAAGGGATACCGACAAGAAGAATGAATTGACTACGATGAAACATTCGCGCCAGTCGCTCGACTTGAAGCTATCTGCATGTTTCTTGCTTTTACCGCTTATCGTAACTTCACCGTATATCAAATGGATGTCAAGACAACATTTCTCAATGGCAAATTGAAAGAAGAAGTATATGTATCTCAGCCAGAGGGATTTGTTGACAAAGATCGTCCTGATTACGTATATTTTCTCGATAAAGCTTTGTATGGTTTGAAACAAGCTCCACGGGCATGGTATGACGAGTTGTCAGCCATCTTAATCAAATTCGGCTTCACCAAAGGATCCATAGATACCACTCTTTTCATTTATAGATCAAACTTGGATATCTGCTTAGTTCAAATATATGTAGATGATATTATTTTTGGTGCGACTAACAATTCTTTATGTAATTGGTTTTCTGATCTAATGACTTCTAGGTTTCAGATGAGCATGATGGGAGAAATCAATTTCTTCCTCGGATTACATGTGAAGCAACTTCCAGATGGAATCTTCATCAACCAGTCAAAGTATGTATTTGACATCTTGAAGAAATTAAAGATGGACAAATCTACTTCAATCGGTACGCCGATGGCTCATGGTGCCAAAATCGGACTTGATCCAGATGGAAAAGTTGTGGATCAAAAGACATATCGAGGAATGATCGGATCACTGATGTATCTCACAAATAGTCACCCGGATATAATGTTTTCTACGTGACTATGTGCCAGATTCCAAGCCAAGCCTAAAGAATCTCATCTGCTAGTAGTCAAGCGCATATTTAGATACATCAAGGGAACTCCTTACTTAGGTTTATGGTATCCTAAAAGTTCTGACTATAAATTGATTGCTTATTCATATGCAGATTTTGGTGGTAATCAGTTGGACCGGAAGAGTACTTCAGGTCATCTTCAGTTTTTGGGTGACTGACTGATAAGCTGGGCGTCGAAGAAGCAGAACTGTGTTTCTATCTCGACTGCAGAGCCAGAATACGTCGCCGCAGCTAGTTGCTGCACTCAAGTCCTATGGATAAAGACACAACTTCGGGATTACGGGATGCTGTACAAAACAGTGCCAATATATTGTGACAGCAAGTCCGCAATTGCCATATAAGTCAATCCGGTCCAACACACCAAGACCAAGCACATAGATATGCGATATCATTTCATAAAGCATCATGTGGAAGAAGGTACTATTGAATTATATTTTGTACCAACTGAATATCAACTTGCTGATATCTTTACAAAAGCCTTAGATGAAAAACGTTTCAATTTTTTGCTTTCAAAATTAGGCATGTTGAATTTAAAAGTTTAAATCTTTACAAATTTTATTCTATAAAGTAAAACTTTACCTATTTTCTTTCTTTTGAATAAAATGTATGTCTAGGATCTTTTGCAAGTTCTTTGTTTATATTAAAGTTTTATATGTTCAAATTTCAAGTCTTACAAAAGTCAAAAAGTCAGCAACATGTTTGTAGCTTTTGATACTGCTTTAAAGATATGTGAGTCGGAATTTTTATAGTTTACTTTGCTTAGACTACCTAAATGATCGGAATTACAGATCAGAATGAAAATATGGGCTAAGCATTTAGACGTTGATCTGAGTTTGTTATGACTAATTTTGTAGTAATCATTGTATTTATGTTATAGCTTTTATTACTTTCAGTAGGGTTTTTCTGTGTGTAAGGGCTAGGGGTATTTAAGTCCCCTTTGCGCCTTTGTCTTGTAACAGTTTTACACACGCACAATTCAATAGAACAATTACTTTGCGTTTCACACATTCTCTCTCTACTTTCTCTCTCTAACGAATCAGAGATCTTTAGACTCACAATTGGTATAAGAGCAATCTGAATCCTGAGAGATTGAGAGATTAATGTTTTTGTTTCTGGATTTGTGAATTGAAGCAGAAAACTCGATCGATTTTCTTGATTTTTCAAGAAAATCTCGTTTTTTTCTTATTCATCAAATTTGGACTGTTTGTTGATCTTTTTGTGTTGATTTTGGTCTTAATTGTTTCGTTTCTGCAAATCGATCATATTTGTTTCTTTGAGTTGTGCCTAAAAATATTGTTTAGATCTTCAATTTGCAGATTTAGCATTTTTTCTGGAAAGACGACTTTATCGTTCTGTTCTTGTCAAATTGTTAGATCTTGTTGTTTTTAATTGAAAATTGTTTGATAAAATGTGTTAGAATATAGTTTTCGAAGTTGAATGAATGCTTTTCTTGGATTAATTTCGATATTTTAGCTGATCTTGCATGAATTAGAGTTTTTGGAAGTTTGCGTTTCATTCTTGTTTGGTTGTGGGTCATTCATGTAAGTTTGCGGGTCATTCATGTAAGTTTGCGTGTCTATCTTGTTTTCATGAATTCTGTTATGATCATGAAGTTTGCGTTTCATTCAAGGAAGTTTGCGTTTTATCCTTGTTAGTTTGCGTGTCTTTCAATCTTACATGTATATGATTCTTATACTTTGCGTTTCAATCTTTCATTCTTAGAACATGATCTAACTCTTGTGTTAGAAAATTGTTTTCAGGTTTGCGGTTCTCTCTGGAAACGCAAAGATTGTTTCTCAGTTCAAGTCTAACGCGCAAACCATCTGTTTGCGTTTCTCAAGTAAACCAAAGGAGTTTCTGACCCGCGAAGTATCTCACCCGCAAAGAATCTCATTCAAGAGGTTCTCACACGCAAAGATTCACTTTGCGTTTTACAAAGCAAACGCAAAGCTCCGTTTGCGTTCTACTCAGCAAACACAAAGATCACCTTGCGTCTCTCGAAGCAACCGCAAAGCTCACTTTGCGTTCCTCTTTACAAACGCAAACCATCAGTTTACGGGCCTCTCGTACTTGGAAATTTTTTTCTGAATTTTTCTGACTTTTTCACAAGATGTCTTTGCAAGCTCAAATATACAAGAATGACCTCATGATGTCTTTGGGGTCCGATACTCGCCCACCAGTTCTCATCAATGAGAATGAATTTGAACAATGGCAGGATCGATTCATCAACTTTATTGAAAGACAACCAAATGGGGAGAATATGATGAAATCACTGACTCAGGGTCCTATGGAAACTCCAAGAAAAGTGATCCCAGCTACTACTACTACACCTGCTACCACTGTTGTGAAAGAAGTAAGGGAATATGATGCAGATGAGATGTTAAGACATCAAGAAGATAGTCAGGCCAAATCAAATTTGATTCTTGCTCTTCCCAACTCCATTTATAACAGAATCGATTGCTTCAAACAAAATCCTATGCTGATGTGGACTCAACTTGAAAAGATCATGCTTGGTACTGCAATGTCAACTTGAAAAGATATGCAAAGTGTATTTTGCGCGTCTAACTAGAAACGCAAAGTGTACTTTGCGATTCTAACTTGATACGCAAATCTTCATGTTTAGTGTTTGTTTTTTTTTCTCTTCTTTTCTTTTGAATTTCCAAGTATAGTGTTCAGATCATGTTAGACCCGCAAAGTCTACTTTGCGTGTCTAATTAGAAACGCAAAGTGTACTTTGCGCGTCTAGTTAGAAAACGCAAAGTGTACTTTGCGCGTCTAGTTAGAAACGCAAAGTCTACTTTGCGCTTCTAACATGACCCGCAAACCATACTTAGAAATTTTTTTTATTTTTTTTTTGTTTTTGTTTTGTTTCTTTCTTCTTTTCCTCTAATTCTTTTTCATTTTGTTTTCCAGGTCTCTTATGGCTTCCAAAACTGATCCCATGATACAAGATGAGAATGCCATTCTCGACGATCCATCTGATCGGGCTTCTCATGATACCCCAATGCCGTCACATCCTTCTGTAGGAGCCGATCTTTCTGCCTCTAGACGTACACCTAATGATGTATTCCCAACCATCTTGTACATGCCATACAAGCCAAACAACTATCACGTGGATTTTGACAGAATCAAGATTCATCCCGTGATACGAGATATTCTCAAAGGACATCCGCTTGCCCCTGCTCTTTCATACTGTGCCGATGTTCCTGAAGTATATCTACAACAGGCTTGGAATACTATAACAAAGAATGAACTGGCTCGTCCGCATTGCTTTGAGCTTCAAGTGGATCAGTTTGCATCTTTCCTTTCCTACAAAAGGCTGAGATTGATATTGGAGCTTCCTGAGCCAAACTCCAGACCAGGCAGAAATACATATGACACTTTTCCATCTGAAGAGGAAGTCTATGAAGGGATTCGGAATCTTGAATATGTGGGTACTTTGAACAAACCTACAGATTTTGACAAGTCAAATTTACCTCCAGTTTGGTACGCACTGTTCTCTGTTCTCATCAGGTGCCTGACATCGAAACATTCTGGCACTGACAGTGCAAGTCTACTGTAACTCCGATTGTTCCATGCAGTTGTCTATGACTTGCATGTCGACTATACGTTTATCTTTTGGACAGAACTCTCGGAGGTAGTACATGACAAGTTCACCAACAGGAAAAGAAAGTTTATTCCGTTTGTCAGATTTATGAAGCTGATTGTTCGAAGCATGCTCCGTAGCAATCCTTCTATTCCTCGCAGGTTGTCTTGGCCACAGGTTCCAGACTCGGAAATGCAATACATTCAGAAGCAAAAGAAGACGTTCAACTATTCTATGACTATCCCATACGCTCTTATTGCAAACTATGCTGATGTAGCAAATGAGGATGTCATAGAATATTGTATGGACAATGAATTTATGGAAGTTGTACAAGTAGAGCCTTCTCATGATAATCAAGCTGCTGAACAAGATATTGAAGTTGAAGCAATTGTTTCTGAAAAAGAGCCTGAAGTTGAAAAAGAGGCTGAAGTTGAACAAGAAGTTGAAGATGTTCAAGAAGTTGCGGTTATTGTTGAAACAGAAGTAGTTCAGGAGGATGCTGCTTCTCACCAAATTGAGAATGTTATTGATGATATTGGAACTGTAGCTTCTGATGCTATTGTTTTTTATTTTGAAGATGTAGATGATAATGCTGCTGATGTTAGTGAAAATGCTAATCCTGATGGTGCTGATCTTTCTGATGATGGTGAAAATACATCAAGTACTTCAGATGATGGTGATGATGGTACTGAACAACCAAACATGAAGATATATGAAAGGAAGTCCAAGACACCGGAAGTGGTTGTATCAACAGAAGTTATCTCTGATGATGATTCAGTTCTAGTTAATCCTTCAGTTGCACATCTTCAAGTCGATGAATTGGATATAGTTTTTGCTCAAGCCACAGCATCAGTTCAAAGTCAAGCTCCAGCTACTTCACTTGCAGTTATTCAGTCTACTTCATCAGCTGTTGAGCTTACTTCTGATCAAGCTCGAGTTTCAACTAACAAATTCTCTGCTTTGAATGATGTAATTCGGCAGTTATCGGAGAGAATGGATGCTGAAAAGGAAGCACAGATTCTGAAGTTAAAAGCTTTATTCAAAGGGAAGATGCCTGAGATAGATACTTCAGTAATTCCTTCAGAGATTCCGTTCAGACGCCCATCTGGGGTTGTTCTAAGAGAGCCGTCTTCTGCTGTTCAATCTTCTGCTCCAGCGATCATGTCTATCCCTCTACCTCCGTTGTTTACTCAGTCAGCTGGTATCTCTTCATCTACTAGTATACCTGTATCTTCTTCTAGCACTCCAGTATCAGATCTTCCCATTTCAGAGTTGAAAGATTTGCTCTATGCTCGTCTTATTTCTGTATCGCCTCCAGAACATCAGGATCAAGATCTTCTATCTCTGCTTCGGAATGTTTCATCTACTGAGTTTCAAGCATTCAGATCGGAAGTTAATTCAAGTTTTGCTGATCTCAAATCGTTTATATCTCAAACTTTCTCTGAGTTATCTTCCAGGCTTGATATTCACGAACAAAGCTGCAGAACTGAGGCCGGTCCGTCTCTTAAACGAAGACATGACCAAGATGATCCGGATCATCAAGGCCATGAGGGGGAGATGGCAAAGAGACCAAGAGTTGAAGGATCGTCTGAAGCAAGAGAGGATATTCAGGAAGAAACGACTGCTGATAGAGGAAAAAGTGGAGGATCTGTTGAAGATTGCAATGTTCAGGACTTAGTGAATATAATGATTGAGAATGTTGATTTGTCTTCTTTGCATAATGAACTGAACTTTTCTGAAAGCAACATTAATGATAATATGCAAATTGTTGTCTACATGGATCCAGGTGTTTCTTCTAGTGTTCATGAACTTGAAGAATCTGAAGCAGCAAACGACATGAGATCATTCTTCGCTAACTTCATTGAGATTAATTCTGATGATGATGCAGATGTCAGATTAGAAAAGATACGTTAAGTAAATGAAGAAGACTGTGATGACATCATCATCATATCAGACACAGAAGAGGACTCAGTGTTCATGGATGCTAAGGATGAAGAGATATCAGATATGCTGTACAGAGACCTTCCTGAAACTACTATTCCTGAATCTACTGCTCCTGAAGCTAATGTTCCTGAATCTACTGTTCCTGAAGCTACTCCTGTTCCAGAAGCTACTCCTGTTCTTTCATCTTCTGTTGTTGCTAATGCTCCGACTACCTCTGCTCCTTCAGAAACATTTGAAGTAGGTCAGTCGTCTAGAGCACAAGCTGTTGATCCTCCTGCTGAACCTGTAATTTCTCCAAGTATTTTAGAAGAAGGACCAGCTTTGTCAAGACGGGAGAGACGAAGAAACTTACAACAACGTTATATGGCTTCACGTCAAAGATCTGCATTCCTTGAAAATTCTCAAAGCAATATTTTCGTTTCAAGAAGAAGACCGATCAACATCCATGCTATTCTTGGTGTAGAAAAGGAATCAGATGCTTTCAAATATGAGTATGTAATGCTTATCAGATGTCAACGTCGTGGAAGGGATTTGGTTTCCTCTCCTCATTTGATAGTTCGGATTATCAAAATTGAAATTCAGAGGTTGGTTAATATCTGGTATCCAGTTTTCGAGGTTGAAAGAAGAGACTGCAACCGTTATATCTTCTCAGAGGCTGACTTTAATGATTTATCCATTGACGATGTTGAGTTTCTGTACAATGAATTGAGGAATCAGTACTACAGGACAAATGATATTTCTCAAGCCTTGTTTGTAATTAAAAGGTTTATAAGGCGTCAGATCAGGTTCTTCAGGGTTTTCAATTTTCAAATGGCAGCCGAAAGCTTTCAGCCAGTGGTGAATTTGCTAAGACCTAACCGTAGCCTGCCAAACATTGATTCTTACTCATTATTCACTATTCTTCAGGATCCACATGGAGTTGTATACAGGAATGCATCTGGTCAAAAGTGCTTCCTCGGATTTGAAGAAATAAGTCATTACTCCGATGGAACTTTGAAAGTGATCAGGATACAGTTAGATCAAAGATTGAAAGATGCTGTTAGAAGATTTATGGAGACACGAACAAACAGGACTCTGATAACAAATGATGAGATTCAACTTCTACGGAATGCATTGGATAAAATCAATGAGAGGTTGAATTTCCGCTCTACTCTGCGAAGATTAGAAGTGTTACTCGGGTTGAATAGATTACGTCAAAGAGAAGAGCGTCAGTAATTCTACAAAGTCGCCTGGATGGTCTATGCTGTTATTGAAGATTGTTTTTGAAGACGACGGCGCCAATGATTACTAAGGGGGAGATTGTTAAGCTTTTATTACTTTCAGTAGTGTTTTTCTGTGTGTAAGGGCTAGGGGTATTTAAGTCCCCTTTGCGCCTTTGTCTTGTAACAGTTTTACACACGCACAATTCAATAGAACAGTTACTTTGTGTTTCACACATTCTCTCTCTACTTTCTCTCTCTAACGAATCAGAGATCTTTGGACTCACAGGGTGATTGATATGAATAATAAATTCTTAAAAATACAGAAATCTCTGAGTTTAAAAGTTTGTACCTGTGACCTTTCTGGTTTTGGAATGTAAGTTCTGTGGGATGCTCGTCATTTGGTCCCATAAGGTCAATTGATCTGGGAGTTATCGAACCCAAATCCTTCTATATAATCAGATCGAAAGTCATGTTCTACTTGATACGCAAACCTCAGTGTTTGTTTGTATGTTTGCTTTTGTTAGTTTGCGTAACACTTAGGATACGCAAAGTCTAATTTGCGTAACCTGTTGGATACGCAAAGTCTACTTTGCGTAACCTGTTGGATACGCAAAGTGTACTTTGCGTAACCTTAGTGATCCGCAAACCTTGTGTTGTGTTGAAAACTTTTTCAAGTCTAGTTTTCGTATCATATTCAACACGCAAACCTTAGTTTGCGTACTGAACTGCATACGCAAACTTCAGTTTGCGTATCATGCATGATGCGCAAACTGTCCTTTGCGTATCACGTTCAATGTGCAAACATCCCTTTGTGTATCTAACTAGATGCGCAAACCAGACATAGAAAATTTTTCAATTTTCCAGTTTTCTTACTTTCTTTAATTTTTTTTCGTTTTTGTTTTTCATGTCTTCAAATGTCTTCTCATACCCATACTGATCCCATGATCCAAGATGAGAATGTCATTCTCGAGGATCCGTCTGATCAAGCATCACATGATACGCCGATGCCATCTGTTCCTTCTGTCGAAGCAAATCTATCTGCATCTAGACGTTCACCAAATGATGTTTTTCCAACAATGCATGTATATGTCATACAAACCAAACAACTACCACGTGGATTTTGATAGAATCAAGATACATCCGGTAATTCGAGCAATTCTCAGAGGTCATCCACTCGCCCCTGCTCTCTCTTACTGCGCAGATGTTCCTGAAGTTTATTTACAGCAGGCATGGCATACAATTACAAAGAATGAGCTTGCTCGTCCGCACCGATTTGATATGCAGATTGATCAATATGATTCCTTTCTTTCATACAAGCGTCTACGTCTCATACTGGAGCTTCCTGAGCCCCACTCTAGACCAGGCTGAACTACATATGACAGCTTTCCGTCTGAAGAGGAAGTTTTTGAAGGAATAAGAAATCGTGGCTATGTTGGTACTTTGAACAAAGTTCATGATTTTGATAAGTCTAATCTTCCTCCGGTTTGGTATGCTCTTTTCTCGGTTATTATCAGGTGCCTTTCATCGAAACATTCTGGCACAGACAGTGCAAGTCTACTTTATCTCCGTTTGTTCCATGCAGTCGTCTATGACTTGCATGTCGACTTCACATTTATTTTCTCGACCGAACTCTCGGAGGTGGTGCATGACAAGCTTACCAACAAGAAGCGCAAGTTCATTCCATTCATCAGATTCTTGAAGCTGATTGTTAGAAGTGTAATCAGAAGCAATCCAGCCATTCCTCGCAGATTATCTAGGCCACAAGTTCCAGACACATAGATGCTTTACATTCAGAAACAGAAGCAGCCGTTCAACTACTCAATGACTATCCCATATGCTTTAATTGTAAATTACGCTAACATGACTGATGATAGCGTCATAGAGTATTGCATGGAGAATGAATTTATGGAGGCTGCACAAGATGAGCCACCTCATGACACACAAGTTGCTGCTACTCAAGAGGTTGAAGTTGATGTAGCTGTTGCTGACAAAGAGGTTGAGGTTGAAACTGCTGATGAACAAGAAGTTGAAGTAAATATTGCTGATCAAGAGGTTCAAGCAACTATTGCTACTCAACATATTGATGATGTACTTGCTTCTATTCAATCTGAACCTGATGTTTCTGTCAATGATATTTCTGATACTTCTGATGTTTCTGTTGATGCTTCTGATGAAGATGTGAATGATGATGATTCTGAGGGTGATGATGGTGATGATGCTGATCAACCAAGTCTTCGAGTCTATGCAAGACATTCCAAGGAACCAGAAGTTGGTGTTTCAACAGAAGTTGTTTCTGAAGATGATTTTCTTCCTGTTAATCCTTCTGTTGCTCGTCTTCAAGTAGATGAATTGGATACGGCATTTGATCAAGCTTCATCTTCGGTAAAAAGTCAAGATCCAGCAACTTCGCTTGAGGCTGTTCAATCTACAACAGTTTCAGCTGTAGAGCTTTCTTCTGATCAAGCTTGGGTTTTTTCCGACAAATTCTCTACTTTGAACGATGTCATTCGTCAGTTATCAGAGAGAATGGATGCAGAAAAGGTAGCACAAATACAGAAGTTGAAGACTTTCTTCAAAGGCAAGATGCCTGAGATTGATCCATCTCTCATTCCTCCAGAAATTCCCTTCAGAAAACCTACTGGCGTTATTATCAGAGATTCTTTGTCTGCCCCAGTTTCTACAGCTTCTCCAATAGTTTCTCTACCCACTCCTCCCGTATTCACTGTGTCTGTTGGACTCTTCATATCAATTACTTCTGCTACAGCTTCCAGGTCTTCTTTGCATGATCTGCCTATTTCTGAATTAGCTGATTTGTTGTATGCACGTCTTCTTTCAATGTCTCCGCCAGAACATCAAGATCAGGATCTGCTTTCTCTTCTGAGAAATTTCCAATCTTCACCGCCTCAAGCGCCTTCATCTGATTCTGACAGGATTACAGCGCTATCTGATGAATTCCATTCTTTCAGATCAGAAGTTCGAACTTGTTTTGCAGATTTAAGGTCTTTCATGACTCAATCTTTTTCTGATCTTGCTAACCGGTTTGATAATCTTCATCAAAGCTGTAGAACAGAGGTCGGTCCGTCTCTTAAGCGCCGACATGACCAAGATGATCCCGATCATCAAGGCCATGAGGGGGAGATGGCTAAGAGACCAAGAATGGAAGGAACTTCTTCAGAGAGAGATAATCAAACTCAAGAAGAAGCGGTTGGTGGATTTGTTGATTGATAGGGTTGATTCTTCTTTAATGTCTGATTTTATCAAAGTTTCTGAGCAGAACAAAGAGAAAAACTGGCAGATTGTGGTTTATGAAGATCCAGACATTGTTTCTAATCTAGTTGTAGTTGCTATTGCTAAAATTGTATCTGAGATGAAGTCTTTCTTTTCGAAAATTATTGAAATTAATTCAGATGATGATGATGATTCTAAGTATGAAAAAGTCTGTAAAGTGAAGATAGAAGATTGTGATGACATCATTATCATTTCTGATACATAAGATGATTCAGTGTTCATGGATGCAAAAGATGAAGAAGAGGCAGAATTGTTATACAGTGATCTTCCTGCTTATGGTGAGGTTCCTGAAACTGCTAAAGCCACATCTACTCCTGCTACTAGTTTAGCTCTGACTACCACTATTCCTTCAAGTTCATTTGAAGTTGGTCAGTCGTCAAGAGCACAAGCTGATGTTCCACCTTCTGATCCTGTGATTCCATCATCTATTCTAGAAGAAGGACCAGCTTTATCTTGACAACAGAGACAGAGGTGTTTGCAACAGAGATACATGGCTTCAAGACTAAGACCAACTTTTCTATAAGACACTCAGAGTAACATCTTTGTTTCTAGAAGAAGGCCAATTAACATATATGTAATTCTTGGAGTAGAGAAAGAGTCAGATGCCTATCAATTTGAATACTTAATGTTCATTAAGTGCCAGTGCAAAAGGAATAATACCGTTTCTTCTCCACACTTGATTGTTCGAGTCATCAGTGTCACAATCAACAAGTTTGTGAATATCTAGTATCCTGACTTTGAAGTTGAAAGTAGAGACTGTAGGCGGTATAAATTCTCAGAGGCAGTCTTCACTGACCTTTCTATAGATGACATTGAGTTCTTATATGACCATTTCAGGAATCTCTATCATAGATCACAGGATGTTTCACAAGCTTTGTTCGTCATCAAAAGATTCATTCGACGGAAAATCCGATTCTTTCGAGTTTTTGATTTCCAGATGGCCATTGAAAGTTTTTAGTCGGTTGTTAATCTTCATATGCCCAATCGAAGCTTGCCAAACTTAGAGTCTTATCCCCTTCTCACCATAGTTGAAGATCCATATGGAGTTGTGTACAAGAATGGCTCAAATGAAAAATGCTTTCTCAGATTTGAAGAAATTGATCATTACTCTGATGGAACTTTAAAGGTGATTAAGCTTCAGTTGGAGCAACATCTGAAGGAGGCTAAAAGAAGATTTTTGGAAACAAGAGGTAATGCATTTCTGGTTGATAATGATGAAATTCGACTTCTCCAGAAGACTTTAGATACAATTCAAGAGAGATTGAATTTCCACTCTACTCTGCGACGTTTGAAAGTGTTAATCGGGCTGAATAGACTTCGTCAAAGAGAAGAGCGTGAGTGATTCTCCAAAGTCGCCTGGTTGGTCTATGCTGTTTTAGAAGATTGTTTTTGAAGACCACGGTGCCAATGATTACTAAGGGGGATATTGTTAGATTTGTTTTTATAGTAATCATTGTATTTATTTTCTAGCCTAGACTGTTCTTAATAGTGTAATCTGTTTTGTTAAGGCTAGGGGTATTTAAGTCCCCTTAGACCTTTATTTTTGTAACTTTGACACTCACTTTGAATATATCTGATTACATTTGGCGCTCCTACTTTCTCTCTATACTTTCTCTCTCTACTTTCTCTCTCTACTTTCTCTCTCTAAAGATTTAGAGATCTTGGACTTTCAATAGTGTTTTCTTTGTAATAGTTTATAGGTGGTTCACCATTGCAATATACATATGACTACGCCTTCTCTCTCTATACTCTATCTCTAGAATATCTACATTGTTACATCAATCTTGATTGAGATTATGTTTAAATATCTTGATTGTGATTGGGAATTACAATTTCAATTGGTATCAGAGTAAACCAAACAAATTCAGAAGGATCAGATCATCAGATTGAATCAAATTTGAGAAATTTTGATTTTACGAACTCATTTTCTTGAAATTCACTGTTCGATCAAGTTTTTCTTCAATTGTTGAAGTTTGTGTGTAAGAATGGATTAGTTGTGATCGATTAGGATCATTGATCACATTGTACTCAAATTTGTGCACGAATTACTCACTAAATCGTTTGAATTTTGAGTTTTTGTGATTTCTTGAAAACACGAACTCAGAGGTTGTATTTTCGTTCAATTGCACTGTAATGTGATATTTTTAGCAAGTTTGTATTAATAGAAATGTGTTACAAGTTGCATTTTGATCACCATGGATGGATTAGAAAATCAAATTGCAGGGTTTAGAATGATTTGGATCGATTTCGTGAACAAGTGCCAAGAACACACAAAATCCGTAGAACGCGCAAGGTTCAAGTGAAGAACGCGGAAGTGTCAAAAACGCGCAAGATCTGTTAAAATGCGCAAGGTTCATCAACTGAAGAACACGCAAAGACTCTGAAGAACGCGCAAAATTCAGTCTGTGAGTTCTTGACAAACGCGCTAATAGAGGCAAGCAAGTTTCATAAACGCGCAAGTCAAAGCTTGCGAGTTTGAGCGAAATGCGCTAGAAGAGGCTTGCGATTTTTTTAATTATTGAAAATTTTCTAAGTGTTGAAACGTGCTAACAATACCTTGCGAGTTTGAGTTTCGCTCTACCAGCATCTAGCGAGTTTCGACTTTTGCGCCAACAGTGTCTAGTGAGTTTATACTTTTGCGCGCGCTACCAACGTCTAGCGAGTTTCTAGTTTCGCGCTACCAATGGTCTGCGAGTTCTAGTTTCGCGCTACCAACTACTAGCGCGTTCTTTAGTGAATAGTGACTAGCGAGTTTAGTGCTTAGCGAGTTTCATTGATCTGCGAGTTTCAGAGATAGATTTTTTTTCTGAAATTAAATTTTTTTTTTGGTGATCCAAGTTTGACTTTTTAGTCAACATTTTTGATTTGTTTGGGAACGATCATATCAATCAAGATCATTTTTCATTCAAGATGCCAAAGACAGATGAGAGGGGAAATACAGTATTGTCAGCAAGAGATATGGCAGTCTTGTACATGCCTGAGATAGCGAAAATAGAAGCTGAACGAGATCAACTGAAAAATCAGAATTCAGTGCTTCTAAAACAAATTCAGGAGTTTAAATCAAAATTGTCAAATTCTGATAAATCTTCTGATTGTGTAAAGTGTGTTAATCATGCTAAATCTGATTATGCAGGTATCATCAGCACAAGAGAGAAGGAAATTAGAGAAAAAGAGACAAAAATTAAAGATGGAGAGAAAATGATTAAAATAAAAGAATATGACATTCAGTCTCTTGAGAGAGCAATCAAAGTCAAAGAGACTGTAATTACAAATCTTCGAAGCTAACTGAAGATGACTGAACATAAATCATCAGAATTGCAAGATGAAACAGTCAAGCTTCAAAACAAGTTTAAGGCTTTTGAAGATCAGATATCTGCTCTGGAGAAGAAGAATGTTGAACTGAAAACAAACCTCCAAGCAGAAAAAGAAAAATCAAATGTGAAGACATCTTCTACTCAACAGACATCTGAAATTTCAAAGAAAATTTTACAAGAGAAAAAGGATTTGGAGCTGAGATGTTTAAAACTTTCCAAGCAAGTGTCTGATTTTGATAAGATTCTAATTACTGAAAGAGACACATTTGCTAAGGAAAAAAAGTTCTTGAAAATAAAATTACTGAACTTCCCAATCAGTTTTCTACTTTACAATACTTGATTGAAAAAGAAAGACAGATTTTCAAAGAAAAGAAGCAGTCTTATGAGCTTGAAAAGAGAAATGCTGAAAAGAGAAATACTGGGATTTTCAAAGATATTTCTGAAAAGAACAAGAATTTGGAAAAAGATTTTGAGCTTGAATGTTCACATTTTGAATCTGAGATATCAAAGCTCCAATCCAAAATAACTGCTCTATCATCAGATTATCAAAGAGAACAGAAGGTTAAATCTGATTTGAAACAAAAGTGACACATTAACTTCTGAAAGAAACATATGGGCTAAAAAGATAAATGACTTAGAAGTTGCAAACATTGATTTGTCAGATAAAGTAACAGCTGATGTGATTGATCAATCACCTGTTGAAAATTCAACAGAATCAGTCTGTTCTTTCAAAACAGCTTCAAGTTCTATTCATGAGAAAAATGTTTTGAAAAAGAATAGTGTCAAATCAGAAACTATCAAATCAAATCAGATTAGACCATCTAACCTATTCTATGACAAATTTGTTGATGGTTCAGCAAACTTTTATGTAAAATCTCTTGGAAAGCAATCTAAGAAAGATGGTCTGGAGAGTGAAGGATTCTTCAGAAGAGAGGAAGGACAAAGCATCTGCATCCACAACCAATGCTAAAAAGAATAGAACACATAAAGGTAAATCTTTTGGTAATCCTGATATGTTTTACTCTACTAATCATTTGATCAGGATTGCTCAGAAGAAAATATGTTGTTCTTACTATGGAGCACATGACTTTGTGAGTAAAAATTTTGTTAATTACTGGTATGGTCAATATTATGTAACCCCCACAAGAACTGCAACTAATACAACAGGACCCAAATACCAGTGGGTACCAAAAGCTAAATATGTGTTGTAGGCACCCAAGGTTTAAGGGGGAGCATAGAACTTAGGCTTTTGAACACAACAGTTCAAAACCCGGACCTTAAAGTCAAAGAGTTTTGGCTTTTGAACAAAACAGTTTAAAACCCGGACTTAAGTGTCAAGATTATGGCTTCTGATCACATGACAGATCAGGACTCGTTCTTCAATGTTCAGACATGGATGTTTTGCAAATATCTAGGGGGAGCTTATCTGAACTAAATCATTATAACATGATTTGAGGGGGAGCTTAAAGGTAAATATCTTCTGATCTAGATCTCTGATTGTTTGAAAGAAGAACAACTTTCAAGCATGAAAAATGGTTTCTTAAATGTTCAAACCACTTCTCTATTCTCAAAAGATTTCATGAATTAAGAAGTGTGATTTTAAATGTTTTTCATTACTGAGCTTTAATGTTTAACTGACCGTGTGTTTCCAAAGATCAATACTCGTGTACTATCTTGTCTATATACTTTAAAGTATTCACATACATCGGTTTAGTACTTCATTTGATTTTGTTATTACCATGTCTCATAACGAACAATTTTTCGATGGTAATACTCCCGTTTGCTTTCAATTATTGTTGAGCATCAATCATCATTTCCAAATTTGTGCTTTCATTGCAAAATTGTTTATATTCGTTCATATAAACAAAATATCCAATTCTTTGATACCCTAACCATTTTATTTGATCTGATTGACACATTGTCAAATTCTCAAAACAATTCTCTTAATTTCATTTCATTCATTTAATATCTTTGTTTTGAGAAATCTTCAAAGTTCAATTGCTCAAATCTCATGAGCATACATTTTCACAATGTCATCATACATTTTTGAGCTTAACTTCTAAAGTTAAATTGTTGAGCAACTATTCTTTATAGGAGTTACATGGGATCAGTGTGAGAACTTAAACAGAACTTCCATGGATTCACGTTAACCAGTGTTACCTACCCAGGAAGTAATCCTTGAGTGATTGAGGGGCGAGGGGTCATAAATCAAGGAGTAGGGGAGATAACTCATCCGGTTGAGTTTTTCTCATTGTGTGGAGCGAAAAAATGTAAATGAGATTTTGGTTAGAAGTGAGCTTTAATGTTAAAAAGAAAGAGGGTGTGAGAACAGAGTTAAAAGAATATCAGAACTCTGCACTAACTACTTTCTGAGTCGGGCAGCCACATCTTCTGATTGGTTCACATTCTTTGGTGACCATCATTGAAAAAGGCAGTGAGCCCATTCCAACTCTTGCAATTACCCCACCAGCCACTCGTTTCTTTCTTAACAAAGAAATGTTTCATTTTTCTTTAGGGACGCAGCATATCTGCTATCTAGTCTTCAGTCGGAAGATTTAGATATTCAAAAAGAAGGAAAGTTGCCCCACCTTCGCACCTCTTTCATGCACATTGAGTCCGTGTAATACTTGTTGTTGTCTCAACAGTTTACACAATTTGAGCCTTATGAAACACAATCATTGTGCTAAATTCTTTCATATACAAGCATGAGCACACAGAAAATTTGTTTTTCAGTCAGAACATTCATAGATAAACCTTGTGTTTTTCAATGATTGAATGGAAGTCCTGGGGAGTCATCATCAAACCAGCTCCATAAATTGTACATTCGTTGTACACAGTAACTCTTGTGTTACTGACAGACACTTCTAACTGTTTCATTTGTTGAATCAGGGTTACAATGTTCATTATATCTGAGTTTGAAAAGATTCGGGTATATACAGTTCATGATTCAGATACTCAGATCAAAGGATGGAAAATGTCAAATTATCATAAAGGAGGAGATTGTTACGTTGAATACAAAGGGGGATGATCAAAGAGAATGTTGAAATTGAAGATGTTTTGATGATTATGGTGCTCACAATCATCAAAAAGGGGGAGATATTTACAAAGATCAATTTCAAAGACAAGTGGTGAAGATAATCTTGAAGAGATGATTCTGAAAGTTCAAGAAAATTCAGATGCTTACTATGTTTCAGAGACAGATTCTGAAGATGATTCGAGAAAGTTTTTTTTTCTGAAGACTGATCAGAGATTACAGCAATGAAGATACAGTTTTCAAAGATCCATAGAAGTTTTGAAAGATTTCAAAGATTTGTTCAAGACATGTTGATATTCAAAGATGCTAATCGTGAATGACTTTTCAAGATTCTTCAACAACTTCAGAAAGAGCTTCAAAGTTCAAAGTCATCAAAGTTAAATATTGAAGAATCAAGGGCTGAAGACTAGTGTCAATTTTTTTTTAAATCTTGAATACAAAGGGGGAGATTGTTAGTGTATTATTGTATCCAAGATTTAGTGTGAAAAGTAAAGTCAAGAGAAGTCAACAAAGTCAAAGTCTGTAAAGTCAATATGAGTTTACTTTGTGGTTAAGCTTGTGATTTTAGTTCTCATATAAATATTGTTTCCTTTGTAATAGTTTGTAGGTGGTTCAATATTGCAATATACATATGACTACGCTTTCTTTCTCTATACTCTCTCTCTAGAATATCTACACTGTTACATCAATCTTGATTGAGATTATGTTTGAATAGCTTGATTGTGATTGGGAATTACAATTTCACTGTCTGATTATGTTGTTTGGTTTAGGTTGACATCGGTCGATTGTGTACACACCGGTCGACCATGTTCACACCGGTCAACCTCGGTCGATTAACCCTGGTCGTTTGACTCCGGTCGATGACCCCGGTCAATAAGTGATCCCGGTCGTAGACCACCCCGGTCATGTTGCTTCACCCCGGTCGTTATACCCGGTCGTTCTTGACACCGGTCGTCCCTGACACCGGTCGTTCTTGACCCGGCCCCAGGCGATTTAGACCCCGGTCGATGCTACACCCGGTCGGTTGGGTGTTATTGTTTGCAAACTATCTTGTGGGGGAGTTAGAGTTTATTATGCTACTTATAGTTCCTATATGCTTATTTGATGAAAGTGATTGTTCGGATTCAGAATCCTTATTTGGTAGACTTTATTTTGTTGTATGATGAGAGTATCGGTTGTCTACCCTGGTTCCCGAATTAGGGTTTGATTTGGTTATGGTTTTAAAAAATTGACCGAATAACTCCAAGGAGATCTTCCTTTTAATTGTACCGAGTACTAACATGTTCTATCTTAACAGGTACAATGGCTCAAAATCCAAATCAGGAGATTGATCCTATCGCTGACGCTGAACTGATTCACCCGGATCAGTTCCTTCCACTCACGCCCAACAATTTCCATCTCGACGTCACTCAACCTGAGTGTCAATACCAAGTGATGGTCGAGATCCTACGAGGCCATCCACTCTCTTATGTTCTCACTGAGACCTCCGACTTTCCACACATCGACTTACAACAATTCTGGCGCTCACTTACTCCGGTTGAGGCCGACGATGGCTTCATTTTGGAAGGCCGGATTGACTCAACAACCGTCCTTCTCACGCGAGATCTCTTTCGCCAGTTTCTCCATTTACCGAATGCCAATTCATTCCCAAGGAGAAACGACTTCGATCCAATAGTCAACGACGCTATTCTATGCTCAGACATATAGTACTTGGGGTACCGCACGCCTCTACGTCTTCCATCCACCTTCAACAGGAAGAATCTGACTACTATCTAGTACACCCTGTTCACGTACCTCAATCGGTGCCTGTCGGCAATCACGAAAGGCATCGATCATACCAGCATCAACATCCTACGCCTCTTCCATGCCATGACATTCCACTGCCATGCCGATTATGCGGACATTCTTTGGTTCGAGCTCGTCCAGAAGGTCCAAGACAACGCGACAAAACGACGGAACTTCATTCCGTTCATGCGCTTTCTCCAGATCTTCATCCGCTATTACATGAATCTACATCCAATCATTGCTCGTCGATCTTCACATCAGACATGTCCGTATAACCCGACTCATCGTATCCCTATTCGTCCTGATCCCGAAGGTATAGTCGCCCGACAGATCCCAGACGGGTTACTGGCCTACGCTAGTCTGACGGCGCTGAGTGTGATAGATTATAGGCGCACACACAACCTACCAGCTCCTATGGTCCATC
Organism: Arctium minus; assembly: GCA_954870635.1. Lineage (NCBI taxonomy): Eukaryota > Viridiplantae > Streptophyta > Magnoliopsida > Asterales > Asteraceae > Arctium > Arctium minus. The sequence continues at coordinate 49,522,290 of OX941094.1, forward strand.
CTGAACCGGAAGGACCTCCCCAGGGAGCGAGACCTGTGCGAAGTGAGGGTCCACGTATGAGAGGCGTTAGCATCCGGAAGCTGGGGGCTCCCGGACAGGGTGTGTAGAGAGAAAATATTGTGAGGGGTTCTGGAGCGGGCAACACCGTCAGACAAAGCCAGGCCAGTACTTCTCATAGACCGCCTACACCATCACCGACAGCATCTCCGACGGTGGAAGAGGAAACCGCTCACGTTCAGTCCTCTTCTGCCACCGAATCTTAGGAGACAACAGGTACATCCGGCACTTAGTCTGAATCAGCCACCCAAGCATCGGAATCAAGTGATGAGTCTTCTGACTCTGATGGTGACGATGACGAACCCTCACCTGGAGAGACAAGGAGAGCGGAGGGAGTTATAGTCGAACATGATATTATGAGCAGAGAGAAGGAAAGGAAGAGTAAATATGATACTGAGCGTACACGAGTGATGAGGCAACCATCTATGGTTGACCTCCCCCTAGCCCTATCCAGCCAGGTAGCCACATATGCTACCCAGTCTCATGTGTTGAGACGGGGTATTGAAGAAGCCATCGTGGACCTAGAAACACAATTGCACGCCCCCCAAGTCACTCCGACATATCTCAACAGATGTTGGTTTCAATTTCACACGGGGATTTAGCACTAACGCTACCAGTCTCTCGCTTAGAGAGTTCTGGTATTGAAACAAGAGGACAACTGCCCCCGTCCTCGACTTCTTTGGGTGCACAGTGTCTAGAGCCCTTTGATGTTATATCTACTATTCCTAGGACTCAGGTACCTTTCTCGGCTATTGCTGGAGGCCTTAGTGGCCCGACCGGAACACCCATAGTAATTCCAACTTCGGTTGGTTTATGAGGATTGGGTGGAAGTCCTACCACAACTATTATTACACCAGCTGTGAACGTAGGCGGTGCGACTTCTACAGTCGTCACCACAACTAAAGTCTAAGTGACCCAGGAGTTACTCACCCTGAGTTCGTCTCTAGGGAATTTATGGATGGCGCCCTAAAGGCTGTCCACACCATCATGCGAGCCGAAATGAGGGAAGAGGTATATGCATTGAAACGCATTATCAAAGGCAAATCCCCTGTGATTGAGCCTGAACCACTACCTCCTACACCATAACCCTCTACTACTGCTACAGATATGTCCATCGATGACCTTAAATCCATCCTTCTAGCCAAACTACTTGCCCAATCTCAAATCGAACCTACCCAAGATGTCGATCTAGCCAAACTTCGTGCCTAAACATCTACTCCAACACCACCACCTCCACCTACGATATCTCCTGAAGCCTTCCAGCACCAAACAACGCTCCTTTAGTCTTTGCAGCACACAATATCTGTATTGACTGAAAGAGTATTATCCTTGGAAGACACCTGCCGCAGCCAGGCAGAGAGGCTCAAGCGCCGACATGATGACCAGGATGATCCTGATCACCATGAGGGGGAGAAACGCCAAAGATTATCCGAGCCAGAGACAGAACAGACGGTAGGAACAGTACAGGAGCAACAGGAAAGGGGTTCGGGTTCCGGGACTCAAGCAGCAGGGCAGGAACAGGCACAGGAGCAGACGATGGATTTGGTTTTATACGATATCCCAACGGTTGAAAAGCCTGAGGAACAATATGAAGGTTCATCGATGGATCCGGAAAATTGGGCTATAATCGTTGATCCTTATTCAGATACTGACCCGACGGAAGAACCGATCAACATGGAAAGAGCGCTGGTAGTTTTTCTAGTCGAGATTGATGATCTTTTCAACTCTGAATATACGGCTCAAGATTATCAGTCAGATATACAACCTTCTATCGAGGTACCGTTATTGGCCTATACAGCAGATCACCCTGATCTTCCACAACCAGACATTCCTGATCGATCTCCTCAAGCATCACCAGCATCACCAGTTTTGGGAACAGATAGTACTCCACCAGCTAAGTCGTTCAAGTGGGAAAGAGTTAGAATTAAAGTTCCATTTCTTGAAGAAAGCCAAAAGAAGATCTTTGCCCATTGGATACGTCAGTATGATGAAATTGTAGCAAATGGTCTTCAGTTGATGAAAAGCTCATAATTAAATCTGTCGATCAGATTCACGCTTGCCACTTGAAGGGTGTAAAGTACTCCTTTTTCGTTGTGACAAAAGAATATGGTAAGCAGTGGAGTTTTTCTGAAGCTAATTTTCCACTTCTTGAACCACAAGGTCTGCTATTTCTGCTTAGAGACTTAAAGACCAGAACCATCAGACCAGGGGAAGTTACAGATGCACTTGAAGCCATAAAGAAATACATGAAGTGTGCAATGAAGCTTGCCTCTGTAGAAGACTTTCAGATCGGGTTAGAAAGCAACCAACCGAAGATCAATCTGCTTAAACCTGATCTGAGTATTCCGTCAGATGCCCAGAATGTACCAGCCTTCACAGTTCTTAAGTTTCCAGAATTCGGCATGACATACGTAAATGACAAAGGTGATATACGTTTTATCAGATTCAGTCAGATTGCCAGATTCTGCGATGGTACTTTGATGTTGCTTAAAGACAAGCTGAAGCGTGCAGTTGATCAAGATGAAAAAGGGATTCAGCTTCTGGATCAGAAATACAAGAATCTTGTTCTTGAAGCACTGGGTGTTATCATAGAGCGGTTGGAGTACAGAACGTCAATGCGCTATTTTGATATCAGTTTTGGGTTTCGAAAAACATATGTTCCAAACTGGCGTGATTTCGAACATCTATTTAAAGGGGGATATTGTTAGGGTATTTATAAGTTAAATAGAAGTTCAGGGTGAAAAATATAATTCTTTAATAGTTTTGTTGATAGTTGGGCCCAAAGCCCATAAAGCCCATTATGCTTTGTAAGCGCCATATATAAGGCGTATTCTAGCTCATAATTCAGTTTAGAAGTTTAGATCTCATTCATAATTCTCTAGTCAATAGGTTTACTTTGCTTATCAAATATTCTCTCTGTAAACCTAATCCATTCTTGAATATTAATCATATGACTAGAGATTGTGGCATATTAACTGTTCTTCATTGATATTATCGTTCGTGATTGCACTGTACTGGGATCTATATGAGTGTTCTCCGTTGTCGGCATTTTGGCGAGAGTTTGGCATTGGAATATCGACAAACGGTGCCACGAGGAGGAATCTCGAAATGCTCGAAGTTTGGTTCATTTTCGGTAGTGATCCGCTTGGTTAAGGTATGTATTCCCTATAGGTAAAGGTAAACCCATATACGTTTGGAAGCCAATTGGATAGCCGGAAGGTTGTCAAATTGATCAAAACGTAGAAATTATCGTTTTTGGTAAAAACCAAAACTTTAAACTGAAATATATCCCTCAAAAATCAATGTTTTCATGTGATTCTTGTTTCTAACATATGAGGAATCGAAAAACTAAAATTTAGGAAAAAGAATCGTCGAAAACGGATGAAAAACGAAGTCACACAGTCCAAAATAATGAGGTCGCCGGAAAAACGACGCTCGTCGGCACCGACAACCTCCTCCAGCGACATTCGAGCAGGGGTTGGGTATTGGGCTGTTAAGGGGTATTGGACTTAATCTAGTGGGCTTCAGAGGGGTCCAAATAATTATACAATTGTTTCTTTTATTTTAAAAGAGGCCAACAAGATTAATTCTAAATTAATTAATTGTTTGATAATTAATTAATTTAATTTGATAAGGATTTATTATTTAAATAAACTACTGAAATTTATATATTTAATTAGATATATTCTTTTTTGTATTATCTATACTATATTATAAAATACGGATAAAAAAACTTTTAATTAATACATATAAAACAATGGTACTACCATTTTAAGCATACATTTCAAAAATCTCTTAATCACAACTTGGTATGCATAAGATACAACTCCTTAATACACCACCGTTAAATCCACCAAAGTTGAAAATATTCAAACTTTCTTTTTCACTTCCTTCCATATTCAAGTTCTTTCCCTCCCATATGGGGTTTCTCCCAAAGAAAACAAGTTCTTTACTTGCTCAAATTAACACTCATTTCCTTTTATAAATTTGTTTTTTTAGTCCATGTTTCCAAGATCAACTTTGTCTTCTCAAAATGCTATAAAATTCAAAATTCCAATTAACAAAATCTCCCGTATATAATGAAATCCCTCCCACATCCCAACTTCAAATTCAAACTGAAATTCTCTTATCGTAGAATCACTGATATAGAGTTTTGTAAACCAACAACAGAGTTTTCATATTCTAAGTCATCTTCTGCCTTCATCGTCCCCTCTCTGTTCCATTTGAACGACCAGTGTTGTCTTTTGGATCTTTATTTTGCATAAAACGTTGCTTCATTCGGATGGGGAATCAATTTCGATTTCTATCTGGTTAACATCAATTTCAGATTTTTACAGTTAATATTTTGTTTTTGTTTTCCGAGAATCCATTTAGGTTTCTAAACATGTTTTTATATCTAGAACATCCAGGGCCGATGATCGATTAAAAAAGATGCTGGTGGTGTTGCTTAACTTGCTTCGGGTTTGTTTCCTGCAATGATAATCGTTTGCCATGATTTCCAATATTTTGATTTGTTTCCTCCAATGGGTTTGATGATGGGAGTTTTACAGCATCTGTTGATGGTTCTTAGTTTTTTGTTTTAATTTTGTTTTTGTTTTTGTTTTTTATTTTGGTTTTTCGGTTTTGTTTTGTTTTTCATTTTGATTTTGATTTTTCAGGGGTGAAATCACCGGTGAACTCATCGGGAAAATGTGGTTGGTCATCGGAAGAAGATGGTGGTTCACCGATAGAGGGTTGAGGTTGGGTTTTGACTTTTATTATGGCACAACTCTTGTTTTTATACATCCCAAATCTTGTTCTTACTGGTATGGCCTTGTTCACCGCCAAAGATTTTTCTCTATGGTTGTATATATTCGTTGTTTAGTTGGCTCATGTTCTTTTCTAAGCATAGGTGCATGATGTTGAGAGGGATTTGACTTCATATTTTTGTTGGAAAATCCTAAGGGTTGTGGTTGTTTCTTTTTCTTTTTTTCTTTTTTTTACAAAAGTTTTTTTTTTTTTTGTATATTTTGGTGGATGGTGGACAACATCTTCAATTACTAAATTTGATTGGAGATAGTCAAGTTTTACAAAATTTGGAGTATGGATCATCCAAATTTAATAATGGTTGGAGCTCTGTTTATGCTATTTGGAAGGTCACAGATTTTGAAGGTAATAAAGGGAAAAAATGAGTATGATGTGTGGTTTTTAATGGCCCATTAGTAGAATTTTATGTGATGTGCAGTGGATATATTTTTTTGGGTTTACAGTAGTACTGTAAATTTTGTGTCATTAGAGTTGTTTTCCACATATGTGGCCTATGTATGTGACCTACAGATTCTTTTAGACTGCAAGTTCAATAGGGAAGACTTTAGCCTTTTAATCATCAAACAATAAAAGATTTGAAAATCTAATGCAATTCATAACCGTAAGAAAACATAAGACCGACCAACATATATATTTTTATTAGTTAAATAATCTATACTATATTATAAAACATTTTGTTTACAGTCTATAAAAGAACCATTTAAGCCTCAAATGTTGTTGCCTAATGCATATTTCTTTAATTATGATGGTATATGTATTTTTTTTCATGTGTACAAGTTTTTAAAGCCTTCTGAATTCTATAAATGTAACATCCCCCGTCCCCGTGGTCCGGAACGGGTGATGTTACGAACGGGACTTAACATAATTACACAACTAAATCAGAGCTACTAATAAACTCCAAACATATATTACAATCCAAAATCTTACACTTCAAAAAGTGTTTATAAACTTAGAACGCTTATATAATAATGCGAGTCTAAGAACTCCAAAATTTTTACGCTCGATCTCAAGTCCCGTCCCCGTAAACGTCACTTCAAACCTGCCGTGTCAGAAAACAAAAACACGGCTGAGCACAGGGGTCAGTGAATGGATTATAATATAAATTCGTAAATAATAATGAAAACATCGATAACGAAGCGGAAGACATAAAAATTCGATTCGAAGAAAGTTCTTTGAGACTGAAGTTCATAGTTCATTTAAATCAAGAGAAACGTTTGGTAATATAATCAAAAGCAATAATCTCAAGAACATTTCACACTTTAACTTCAAAACGTAATATAAATAAAGTCCGTCAATTCCAGTCATGTTCGTGGGGTGATCAGCCACACGAACTTGGTCGGCATGCGGGCACACACAACGAGTCCCCCATGAATTTAACCACGGTCACATATTATGTGGGTAAATTTCCAGAATCGATTCATCCGCCCTGGAGCCAACAAAGTTAGCCAAGTCCCCCAGAGTGGGTTCACGTAAGCCACATAGGCTTAACTCTGGTGGACCGTCGTCTGCAGGACGCTATGACAACAAAGCCTCCATAGAAGGCATCCCAAATAATGTGCCCATTTATTGGGTTCTTCTAAAATCAACGAAAACTAAACATATGTCACTTACCCAAATGGCGATCACAGAAATTATAATCTATATACTTCACATTTTATTCATAAACAATCTCATACGAGACACATTTTAATAAAACATCAAAATGTTCAAACAATTGATTCAATAAACCAAAATCAATGTGTAAGTGTGTGTACAATTTCGCATTTGTTGATCACATTCAATTGATCAATCACAAGGCGGTGAACCACCTTTCGGAAGGGTCAACTATAACAAATAGTTGCCCACGATTCAAAAGAAATGAAATCCATACCTTAACCAAATTGAGACGTAAAAAGCGATCAACCGAGACTCACGACGAAGCTTAACCCGATCGATTGCCTATTTAAACCATAAATTACTATTACTCGCATCACATAAAACTCAAAGGTTATCATCCTAAGCTTAATCACGAAATTGTATTCTCTTAGACATTAAACCGAACACTTGGTGTGCGGTTAAACATCTAAATACAAATGTCACCATTTTAATTCTAAACTTTACCCATTTGTAATTTTGACAAGCTTAAACATTCCTAAATATGTATTTGATCATAACTTTGCAATAACATGTCATAATCTACCAACCAACTTCAACTACCCTAACTTACCAACTTAAATAACTTAATAAGAAATTTATACCTCTAAGAAGGGTTCGTCGTGTAGATTCCGAATATGTAATTATTTCGTTGATTTCTTCGACGGATTGAGATATATTGTAGAGAGAAGATTGAGATTAGAGAGAGAGAAAAAAAAAGAAATAAGATGATGATGGTGATGGCGGTTTGATAAAAAAAATCACAGGGACGATGTGGTTTACTCTTATATAATAGAATTTTTTTTTCTTATATATATATATATATAATATATATAATTAATATAAGTTTAGTTAAATGACGATTTTAACCCTTAACTATTTTTTATTGTCATTTTTAATTACGGTTCATTTCGGGTAAAAAATAATTATATGTTTTTAAACCGAGTCTTACAATTATTCCCCCCTTAAAAGGGATTTCGTCCCCGAAATCAAATTTAGACAAGAAACTTACCTCAATTAAAGAACATAGGGTATTCCCGTCGCATATGGTCCTCGGTTTCCCACATCACCTCACGTTCCGAGTGATTCTTCCAAAGAAATTTTACGAAAGGAATCACTCTCTTCCGTGTACCTCTCTCATCACGATCAATAATATCTTTAGGTTTCTCGCGATAAGAAAGATCAGGTTCTATATGTTCCAAGGGGATATTTAATGACGTGTAAGGGATGATAGTTGTACCCTCGAAGTGAAGAGATATGAAATACGTTATGCACGTGAGATAATTGCGGGGGTAAAGTTAATCGATAAGACACAACTCCAACCCTTTCTAGAATTTCGAAGGGACCAATATATCTCGGACTCAACTTTCCTTTGGAGACCAAAACGTCTGATCCCACGAGTTGGGAAACCTTTAAGAAACCTTTATCTCCCGGTTGGAACTCGATAGGTCGTCGTCGCTTATCGGCATAGCTCTTTTGATGAGCCCAAGCCTCTTTCATCATTTGACGCGCAATCTCGACCTTTTTGGTAGTAACTTGCACCAATTATGGGCCTTCGAGAATACATTCTCCGACTTCTTTCCAACAAGTCAGTGTTCGACATTTTCGGCCATAAAGTGCTTCATACGGGGCCATGTCGATACTCGAATGCCAACTATTATTATAGGAGAACTCTATTAGGTACAAGTAACTATCCCAACTTCCATGCCATTCCAACGTACATGCTCGGAGCATATTTTCCAATATTTGAATCGTACGTTCAGATTTCCCATCAGTTTGCGGATGAAAGGTTGTACTGAAATTCAAACGTGTGCTCCAAGCTTTATGTAAACCTTCCCAAAATCGAGATGTAAAACTTGGGTCTCGATCGAAGGTAATCGATACAAGAGTGCCATGGAGACGTACTATTTTCTGTCAATTTATCAATTGACCAAGTTTGTCGGATAGGAAGAAAATGAGCCGATTTCGTCAGTCGGTCAACCACTACCCAAATTGCATCGTGTTTCAAGGTTGTGCGGGGTAATTCGACTACAAAATCCATAGTTACATGTTCCCATTTCCTTACGGGAATGTTCAGCGATTGGAGAAGACGACCCGGATGTTGATGTTCGCTTTTAACTTGTTGAAAAGGGAGACAACGAGCTACAAAATCGGCGATATCTCGCTTCATTCCAACCCACCAAGTAATGGGTCTTTAAATTGCGATACATTTTTTTGTTGTACCCAGGTGAACAGAAAACATAGATTTATGAGCTTTGGTCAGAATTTGATCTTTAAGCTCCGAGTTATTCGGAACACAAAGACGATCCCGAAACCACAACATATGATCATCATCGATCCTAAATTCCGAACTAACATTATCTTTTGCTTGCTGGAAGTTCGCCCACAATTCACCGTCCTCTTGTTGGGCTTCTTTTATCCGAGAAATTAGAGTCGGTTCTACCATTGGATTCGATAGAATTTCCGTTTGCGAACTCGGATAGATTTCCAGTCTGAACCGTTCGATTTCCAAAGCCAACTCTGTAGGAACAAGTAAAGAAGAAACCTCTTCCACGACTTTATGACTTAAGGCGTCGGCAACTACATTAGTCTTACCTGGATGATAATGTATATCAACATCATAATCCTTTAGAAGTTCGAGCCACCTCCCCTGACGCATATTTAACTCTTTTTGAGTAAATATCTATTTAAGGCTCTTGTAGTCGGTGAAAACTTCACATATCTCACCGTAAAAATAATGATGCCAAATTTTTAAGTACGAAGATAACCACAATCAATTCGAGATCGTGAGTCGGATAATATACCTCATAAGGGTTTAATTGACGTGATGCATATGCGATCACTCTACCGTTTTGCATAAGAACACAACCGAGACCTTTCTTTGAAGCATCACTGTAAACTTGAAACCCGTCGGTGCCAGACGGTAATACAAGAATAGGCGCGGTAACCAACCGATTTTTCAGTTCCTCGAAACTAGGTTCTTGTTCGGAACTCCAATTGAATTTGACTCCTTTTCGGAGTAATCGAGTTAACGGTAGAGATATTTTAGAAAATCCTTCATCGAATCGTCTATAATAACCAGGCAGACCCAGAAAACTACGAACTTCAGATACGTTCGTAGGTCGAGGCCATTTAGTGACAGTTTCAATTTTCGTCGGATCGACTATGACACCTTCCGCAGAGATTTCATGTCCGAGAAAAGATACTTGATCAAGCTAAAGTTCACACTTGGAACGTTTTGCGTATAATTTTTTTCGTTCGAAGAGTTTCCAAAACGATGTGAAGATGTTGATCATGTTGCTCTCTTGACTTTGAGTATATTAATATGTCATCGATAAACACGATAACAAAGTCGTCGAGATAATCTTTGAAAACCCGATTCATTAGATCCATAAAGACCGCTGGAGCATTAGTTAGCTCGAAAGGCATTACTAAGAATTCGTAGTGCCCATAGCGAGTTTTGAATGCGGTTTTCGAAATATCACAATCTCAGATACGAAGTTGATGGTACCCGGACTGAAGATCAATTTTGGAAAAGTATCGTGCCCCTTGTAATTGATCGAACAGATTGTCGATTCTCGGAAACAGATACTTGTTATGGATCGTTAATTTATTAATCTTGCAGTAATCAATACAAAGACGCATTGTACCGTCTTTCTTTTTGACAAAGAGAACCGGAGCTCCCCAGGATGAGACACTGGGTCTAATAAAACCTTTCTTCAATAAATCATCGAGTTGAGTTTTGAGTTCTTTCATTTCAGTTGGAGCCACTTGATAGGGAGCCTTAGAAATAGGAGAAGCTCCCGGGACTAGATCAATGGTAAATTCGACTTCCTGGACTGGTGTTATACCCGGTAGATCGTCGGGAAAGACATCAAGATATTCAGAAACAACATGTGTGGGTGCAGAAGTAGGGAATACCTGTTCGGGATCTTGTAACGAGGCCAGAAAACCTTTGTTACTTTGCCAAGTATACTGCTACACAGTAATAGAGTTTAAATCACTAACATCTTCTTTTGGAGTACCTCCTTGGAAGATTGCCTCTGCTTTGTCAATATCCCCACATAATATTTATTTGACATTACAGTGTATAGTTGCACGATGGTGTGACAACAAGTCCATACCCAATATTAATTGAAAGTGGGACATATGCATTGGAAGTAGTGTGACCTCCTGTATGCGATCTCCAATAAATAACGGACAGTTTAAAAATCGAGTTAACACACAGATTGAACCACTCATTGGGGTAGATATCACGACTGGAAATTCGGTGGTTTGTTCATAAGGTTTTAACAGGGATTCTAATTGTTCAGAAACAACAGAGTGTGTTGCCCCGGTATCAAACAAGGCATAAGCAGATAAATCGATTAAGTTAACATGGTCTGCACAAGGTATGTAGGTATCATACTTGACATGGTCTGACGAACCACATCAGCAATATTTGGCTCACTTGTAACCCCTTCTGGGTTGGGGTTCGGGTTACCCTTAAGTTGAGATTTGGATTTGCATGGGTTACCACATCTCGACATTCTAACCTAGAACAAGATCAATATCAGAATTCAAAACAGTTACGGATTAAAAATCGGTAAATAGAATTAAATTCTAATCTACCCATTCTAATGTCTACCCAATTCTCACAGGTCAAACCTAGTTAATCTACAAGTCGATACCTATGCTCTGATACCATATTTGTAACATCCCCCGTCCCCGTGGTCCGGAACGGGTGATGTCACGAACGGGACTTAACATAATTACACAACTAAATCAGAGCTACTAATAAACTCCAAACATATATTACAATCCAAAATCTTACACTTCAAAAAGTGTTTATAAACTTAGAACGTTTATATAATAATGCGAGTCTAAGAACTCCAAAATTTTTACGCTCGATCTCAAGTCCCGTCCCCGTAAACGTCACTTCGTACCTGCCGTGTCAGAAAACAAAAACACGACTGAGCACAGGGATCAGTGAATGGATTATAATATAAATTCGTAAATAATAATGAAAACATCGATAACGAAGCGGAAGACATAAAAATTCGATTCGAAGAAAGTTCTTTGAGACTGAAGTTCATAGTTCATTTAAATCAAGAGAAACGTTTGGTAATATAATCAAAAGCAATAATCTCAAGAACATTTCACACTTTAACTTCAAAACGTAATATAAATAAAGTCCGTCAATTCCAGTCATGTTCGTGGGGTGATCAGCCACACGAACTGGGTCGGCATGCGGGCACACACAACGAGTCCCCCGTGAATTTAACCACGGTCACATATTATGTGGGTAAATTTCTAGAATCGATTAATCTGCCCTGGAGCCAACAAAGTTAGCCAAGTCCCCCCAGAGTGGGTTCACGTAAGCCACATAGGCTTAACTATGGTGGACCGTCATCTGCAGGACGCTATGACAACAAAGCCGCCATAGAAGGCATCCCAAATAATGTGCCCATTTATTGGGTTCTTCTAAAATCAACGCAAACTAAACATATGCCACTTACCCAAATGGCGATCACAGAAATTATAATCTATATACTTCACATGTTTTTCATAAACAATCTCATACGAGACACATTTTAATAAAACATCAAAATGTTCAAACAATTGATTCAATAAACCAAAATCAATGTGTAAGTGTGTGTACAATTTCGCATTTGTTGATCACATTCAATTGATCAATCACAAGGCGGTAAACCACCTTTTGGAAGGGTCAACTATAACAAATAGTTGCCCACGATTCAAAAGAAATGAAATCCATACCTTAACCAAATTGAGACGTAAAAAGCGATCAACCGAGACTCACGACGAAGCTTAACCCGATCGATTGCCTATTTAAACCATAAATTACTATTACTCGCATGACTTAAAACTCAAAGGTTATCATCCTAAGCTTAATCATGAAATAGTATTCTCTTAGACATTAAACCGAACACTTGGTGTGCGGTTAAACATCTAAATACAAATGTCACCATTTTAATTCTAAACTTTACCCATTTGTAATTTTGACAAGCTTAAACATTCCTAAATATGTATTTGATCATAACTTTGCAATAGCATGTCGTAATCTACCAACCAACTTCAACTACCCTAACTTACCAACTTAAATAACTTAATAAGAAATTTATACCTCTAAGAAGGGTTCGTCGTGTAGATTCCGAATATGTAATTATTTCGTTGATTTCTTCGACGGATTGAGATATATTGTAGAGAGAAGATTGAGATTAGAGAGAGAGAAAAAAAAAAGAAATAAGATGATGATGGTGATGGCGGTTTGATAAAAAAAATCACAGGGACGATGTGGTTTACTCTTATATAATAGAATTTTTTTTTCTTATATATATATATATATATATATATATAATATATATAATTAATATAAGTTTAGTTAAATGACGATTTTAACCCTTAACTATTTTTTATTGTCATTTTTAATTACGGTTCATTTCGGGTAAGAAATAATTATATGTTTTTAAACCGAGTCTTACAATAAAACTAACTAATAATAAACCTATATATACGTTTAGATACAAAATAATACTATCCAACATTATCTTTGTTATTTTTACCTATTCTATGTTAGTTGAAAAAATATTATCATTCGTTAGATATCGCTGATTAATACGTGTTTTTAAAATTCAAATATACATTTAACGATTACTTTAATATAATTTCTTAATGTTTCATGGTTGAAAAAACTAAAGTTATGTGTTTATCACTACTAATGCTCCATAAATATATGATTTACTCCATATATATCTTTTTCTCTGACAAGCTATAACATTAATTTTTTATTTCTATTTACAATTGCTCACCCCGATGAATTGCACGGGTACACTGCCAGTTTAATATAAAAGGGGTAACTTTAAATTATTAAGAGATTTTTAATTTAATTATTGGGACATCTAGATGTCGTGACGTTAATGATTTGAGACAAACAAATTGGATTCGTTTATTATTAATTTCTAGCGGACAATTAAGACTATAATTAAGGGTTGACCAAGCTTAATCGTTAGTTGACTTTTGGAGAAAATATGGGCGTTAATGGATATTATTGCGTCTATAATTGTAGGTTATTATTTGGAAAGAAGTTCTAACGAACCAACATTATCACGTGAGTCTTTCTCGAGATCTGAATGAGATGTATATGTATATATATATATATATATTATTTTTACATGTATGAGGTGTGATATTATATCTATGTTGCCAAGGTGTTATTTGCACGTTATTTGTAATTGGTGATTTACGTGCATTTAATTTTTATTATTGGTGCAAGCATGATAACTTTGTTATATTCATTTAACATAAAGTGCATGCATATGGTTGGGGTTTGGGGTTAACATGGTGTGTTAACAGTGGTATGGGATATCGGCTCAATATGTCACATTTAGGGGAGGCAAGACCCGGGATTGGCGATTAGTTCTTTGTAAACCTACACGCCCAGGGAATGCTTGTGACATGGCAGGTCCCTACCTAACAGAGTGGAGTTGAGAGATCTCAATGGGTTGCATATATTTTGCATGTCACTCTTTATTCGACATTTATATGGGTAAGTTGTGTGATTACATGCAAACCGTGACTCACTGAGCTATTTAACTGACTATAGTAAACATCTCAGGAGCAGGAGGTTCTGGAATCGATAAAGGCAAAGGACTCGCCTAGGATTTCAATACTTTATTTGTTTTGGTGTAAGTTATTCGGTTGGGTTGGTATTAGTTATCCGGTATGGGACAGGTTAACTTTTAACATTGTTTTTATTACGACGTTTAGACTTCCACTGTAACGTTTGGTATTTATTATTGAAGTATTTATCGTTGGAATATTTAATGATGTATTTTGGGTGACGTAACATTTCATTTTGGCGGAATAAAATGGGGTGTTACAGAAAATACCATCAGACAAATAAAGGACAAATTTTAAAAGATATGTGGGACCCACATCATAAGAAAAAATGTGTCTTCTAACCACCTATGCAATGAATGATGATGCATGGATTGACAACACAAAGAAATCAGAGGAGACAAGGCATTGTGATGTTCAAGTTCCTAAGGAGAAAGCCTGATCCCAGAAGAGCGAATAAGAAAAATTGGTGGTTAGTCTTTAAGTTACAAGGAGAATAAGGTTTAGTAGTAGTATATATGATAGGAACAGAATGAGGAAGGAATCCTCGATCCTACCTCCACCAACTTTTGTACATTGTTTCTTATGATGAAACAAAATCTTCCTACTTTTCCTTGTATTCTCTGAGTTATTCATATGGTTATACTTATTTCTTGATTACATAAATAAACCATCCAACCATATCCTTACCTTTTTTCTATTCACCTAACGTAGGAAACGAAACTAGGATGTATTGAGTGTTGCTGAAGGAACTACAGAGCAGTTACTTGTTTTAAAAATATAGGTTGGGGCTAAAATGTCTGTTAAAAGTTTTGTGGTATAACCCGGTGATACTTTGGTCAAAGAAGAAGATAGTTACGGAAGCATGTTGGACCCCTTATTTTGTAATTTTGAGAAAGAATTAATTGTATGATGTTTTAAGAAGTTGTAACGAAAACTTCTTAAAAAACAAATTCTTACTTTTAAACCAGATTTTAAATTATCATAAATCTCTTTGATAAATGGTTTTAACAATTATTATGACGATAGACATAAAGGATAATATTTTAGATTCTGTTAGTGATAATTTTATTGATATTATAATGTTTTATTTAGAAAAAAAACATTGCTAATTTTCTGTTAGATATCGTTTTGTTTTACCTACATGATATTTTGGACCACTCTGCGATTAGTATCAGAGTCACCATGATTTTGCTTTGCGGGAGGTGTAGAAAGGGTTAGAGCACATACCCTAACAATTTCACTAAATTTATTTCGATATGAATTTTTTTTTCAGAAACTAATAATGAAATTATAACTAATAATAACGATTTTTTAGATGATTTAGAAAATTATTACTTTGAAAATGATTCCGAAAATTATATTTCTGATGAGGAATTTAATTACGATTATTATGGGTGGATAGACTCAGATTATATAATTAATGATACAGACTGGGAATATAATTCAACTTAATGGATAAACATAATTTTATACACTTAAAAGAAAGTGATAACCCATTAAAAATAGATAAAGATCTAATAGAAATACAAAAATCTATTATTTTTTATGGAGAAAAGATAATCTTAGAATTAAATAAATTAGAAACCTTGATTAAAACAAATAATCAAAACAAAAGAGTAAATTACCTCGATATTAGTAAAGACCAAATAATACAACAATTACTTAATATGAAAATACCAAAAGGATATGGTGGAAATTAAAATTGATAAATCTTGATTATGAAATAGAAAGTGAAATAGAGTCAGATATTGAAAATTTAGTAATACAAATAGGAGATATGAAGATTAACGAAAATTTTATAAATATAAAACCAGAAATAAAACAAGAAAATTGGATACCAAATGTTAATGATATCCCTAGCACTAGTGGACAAATTCCTATAAGAAGAGAATTACTAGGCCTACTCAAGGATATGCAGCTATGATGACTACAATATGAAAAAAAAAGAAAATTATTAACCTTATGAGACTATGAAAAAATGAACCGATTTATCCATTTGGAGTATATTTAGATTTAGATTGTATTAGTAATATAGAAAAAGCAATTAATAAATGGGAAACATCTTTCAGAATAGCAGTTTCAGTAAATAAAATGGATATTGAAACAATGAAAAGGTTTTCTAGAACGAACCCTACTAAATAGTACTTTAAGATATTGGCAAAATTTACATCCAGATATCAAAACAACTATATTTGAAACTGATAATATAGTTGCAAATAAAATAACAAGATCTGTAGAAGCTTTTAGATTAGAATTTTGCGGTGAAGGAAACATCTAAAAAGATTCGACCACTGTTAAAAAATTTCCTACAGCTTTGTTAAGATTACAATTATGTGATATTTGTTAAATAGATAGATATATTTGTGGTTTTCAACAATATTATTATCATATATATAATCAAGTACCAGATACAAGTAGTTATTTACCATTATTCTTTGCTAAGATACCTGACCCATGGGGACAAAACTGATAAAATACATATGATCCAGGAGTTGTAGATACTTTAGAAAAAAGAATGACACATGTCAGAGATAAACTAAGTGAATGGTGCGGAGATGCTATTTTAGCTAAAATGAAAAGGATTGACGAAAATAACATTTTTATGTTGTGATAAACCTAAAATACCTTTAATGATAGGATGTTATAGTTCTTACTACTATAGAAAGATAAAAAAAGGGAAATATAAAAAGAGAAGCCAATATAAAAAGAGATATTTTAAAAGAAAAAAAATAAAATAGTATAAGAAAATAGTATATAGTAGGACTTACAAACTTACTTTTAAAATAAAGCAAAAACCAAAAGAACGTCGATGTTATTACTGCAAAGAGATAGGACATTATGTGAAATTGTCCTTTTAATCAAGCAATTCAAACAAGATCAAACAATTATGACATTTATGTTCATGATCTAGAGAGAGAGTAGAGAGTAGAGAGGGAAAGTAACAATTGTATATATCACACGTCTGAATGTTTTTCAGTGAAGTCTCCTACCAAATACAAAGGATTAAAGGTATTTATACCACATGTCTAAAAACACAAGCTTAACACCTAAGTAAACTCATATTTGACTAAACAAACTTTGACTTTGTTGACTTATCTTGACTTGACTTTTCCTATTAAATCTTGGATACAATAATTCACTAACAATCTCCCCCTTTGTATTCAAGATTTAATAAAAATTTGACAATCGTCTTCAGGGCTTGATTCTTCAACTTTTGTCTCTGACAGTCTTGGACTTTGAAGCTCTTCCTAAAGTTGTTGAAGAATATTGAAAAGTCATTCACGATTAGCATCTTTGAATAGTCAACAAGTCTTGTAGACGAACCATTTGAAGTCTTGAAACAATACTTTGAAAACTTCTTTAAACTTCTTTGAAACACTTCATCTTTGAAACATTTGAAACTTCGAGGGATCTTTGAACTTTGCATCTTCATCTCTTTGATCTCTTGACCGTCTTCGGAAAAACAAACTTTCTCAAATCATCTTAATTTGGACTAGTCTTCAGAATCTTTTGAGAGTGATTTATTTTCATCATATTTGAAATTTCAGAAATACTCCACAAATCTTGACTTTGAACATTTTTCAGTACTTTGAAATTGTTTGGAAATTGAACTCTGTAGATTTCTCCCCCTTTTTGATAATTGTGAGCTTCATGATCATCAAAACTTTCTCAATTTCAGCACTTTCTTTGAATCTCCCCCTTTTACAAACAGTCTCCCCTTTTGAGATACATTTAACATTCTCTGCACTTTGATCTGAATAGCTGAATCATGAACTGTATATACCTGAATCTTTTCAAATCCAGATATAATGAACGTTGTAACCCTGATTCAACAAATGAAACAGTTAAAAGTGCCTGTCAGTAACACGGAGTTACTGTGTACAACGAATGTACAATTTAAGGAGCTGGTTTGATGATGACTCCCTAGGACTTCCATTCAATCATTGAAAAACACAAGGTAATTCTATGAATGTTCTAACAGAAAAACAAATTTTCTGTGTTCTCGTGCTTGTGTATGAAAGAATTTATCACAATGATTGTGTTTCATAAGGTTCAAAATGTATAAACTGTTGAGACAACAACAAGTATTACACAGACTCAATGTGCATGAAAGAGGTGCGAAGGTGGGGCAACGTTCCTTCTTTTTCAAAATCTAAATCTTCCGAGTGAAGACTAGATAGCAGATATGTTGCGTCCCCAAAGAAAATGAAACATTTCTTTGTTAAGAAAGAAACGAGTGGTTGGTGGGGTTAATGCAAGAGTTGGCATGGGCTCACTGCCTGTTTCAATGATGGTCACCAAAGAATGTGAACCAATCAGAAGATGTGGCTGCCCGGCTCAGAAAGTAGTTGGTGCAGAGTTTTCATATTCTTTTAACTCTGTTCTCACACCCTCATTCTTTTTATCATTTAAAGCTCACTTCTAACTAAACTCTCATTTCCATTTTTCCGCTCCACACAATGAGAAAAACTCAACCGGATGAGTTATCTCCCTCACTCTTTGATTTTTGACCCCTCACCCCTCAATCACTCTAGGATTACTTCCTGGGTAGGAAACACTGGCTAACGTGAATCCATGGAAGTTCTGTTTAAGCTCACACACGAATCCCATGTAAGTCCTAAAAGAATAGTTGCTCAACAGTTTAACTGAACAGTTAAGCACAAAATGTGATAACATTGTCAAAATGTATGCTCATGAGATTTGAGCAATTGAACTTTGAAGATTTCTCAAAACAAAGATATTGAATGAATGAAATGAAATCAAGAGAATTGTTTTGAGAATCTGACAATGTATCAATCAGATCAAATAAAATGGTTAGGGTATCAAAGAATTGGATATTTTGTTTATATGACAAATATAAAAAATTTTAGCAATGAAAGCACAAATATTGAAATGATGAATGATGCTCAACAATAGTGAAATCAAACAGGAGTATTACCATCGAAAAGTTGTTTCGTTTTAGAGACATGGTAATAACTGATTCAAATGAAGTACTGAACCGGTGTGTATGAATACTTGACAGTATATGAAAAGATAATACACAAGTATTGATCTTTGGAAACACACGGTCAGTTAAACATTAAAGCTCATATTTGAAAAACATTTAAAAGCTCACTTCTGAATTCATGAAATCATTTAAGAATAGAGAAGTGGTTTGAACATTTAAGAAATTGTTTTTCATGCTTGAAAGTTGTTCTTCTTTCAAACAATCAGAGATCTAGATCAGAAGATATTTACCTTTAAGCTCCCCCTCAAATCATTATAAGATGATTTAGTTCATGTAAGCTCCCCCTGGATATTTGCAAAATATCCATGTCTGAACATTAAGAACGGGTCCTGATCTGTCATATGATCAGAAGCCACACTCTTGACATTAAAGTACGGGTTTTGAACTGTTTTGTTCAAAAGCCATAGTCTTTGACTTTGAAAACCGAGTCCTGAGTTGATTTACTCAGAAGTCAAACATCTTTATGTTAAAGTTCGAGTCCTAAGTTGTAGTACTTAGAAGTCAAACATCATGCTCCCCCTTAAACTTTGGGTGCCTGCAACACAGATTTAGCTTTAGGTACCCACTGGTATTTGGGTCCTGATGAGTTAGTTGCAGTTCTTGTGAGGGTAACATAATATGATCCATACCAGTAATTAACAAAATTCTTACTTACAAAGTCATGTGCTCCACAGTAAGAACAACAAATCTTCTTTTGAGCAACCCTGATCAAATGATTAGTAGAGTAAAACATATCAGGATTATCAAAAGATTTACCTTTATATGCACTGTTCCTTTTGGCATTGGATGTGGATGCAGATGCTTTGTCATTCTTCTTCACTTCATCAGAATCTTTTACTCTCCAGACCATATGATTTTTCTTAGAAGACTTTCCAAGAGATTTGATGTAAAAAATTGCTGAACCATCAACAGATTTATCATAAAATAGATTAGATGGTCTGATCTGACTTGATTTGACAGTTTTAGGTTTGACACTGTTTTTTTTAAAACGTTTTGATTATGAATAGAACTTGAAGTTGTTTTGAAAGAACATACTGATTATGTTGAGTTATCAACAGGTGATTGGCTAATCACATCAGCTGTTACTTTATCAGACAATTCAATGTTTGCAACTTCCAAGTCATTTATCTTTTTAGTCAAAATGTTTCTTTCATCTGAAAGTGTGTCAAACTTTTGTTTTAAATCAGATTTGACCTTCTGTTCTTTAAGAATATCTGATGATAGAACAAATAATTTGGATGCGAGCTTAGATATTTCAGATTCAAAATATGAACGTTCTTGTTCAAAATCTTTTTCCAAGATCTTGTTTTTCTCAGAAATATCTTTGAAAATCCCAGCATTTTTCTTTTCAAATAATTTCTTTTCTTGCTTAAAAAACTGCTTCTTTTCTTTGAAAATATTTCTTTCCTTTTCTAGCAAGTCTTGTAAAGTAGAATTTTGCTTGGGAAATTCAGTGTTTTTATCTTCAAGAACTTTTCTTTCTTTGGCAAAAGTATCTCTTTCAGTGATTATAACTTTTTCAAAATCAGACACTTGCTTTGAAAGTTTAATGCATCTCAGCTCAAGGTCCTTTTTCTCTTGTAAAATTTTCTTGGAAATCTCAGATGATTGTTGAGTTGAAGATGTCTTCACATTTGATTTTTCTTTTTCTGCCTGGAGACTTGTTTGTAGTTCAACATTTTTCTTCTCCAAAGCAGATATCTGATCTTCAAAAGCCTTCAACTTGTTTTGAAGCTTGACTGATTCATCTTTCAGCTCAGATGATTTCTGTTCAGTCGTCTTCAGTTGGCTTTGAAGATTTGAAATATTTCTATCTTTCAGCTTGATTTCTTTTTCACAAGCTTGAATAGTATTTCCTTTTATTTCAATCATTTCCTCTTTCTCTTTAATCTCCTTCTCTCTTGCACTGATGATACCTACACAATCAGATTTAGCCATATTAGCACACTTTTTACAGTCAGAAGTTTTATCAGAACTTGACAAATTTAATTTCAACTCCTGAATCTGTTTAAGAAGCTTTGAATTCTGATTTTTCAGATTGTCTCTTTCTGCTTCTATTTTCGGTATCTCAGGCATGTACAAAACAGCCATATCTCTTGCAGATAAAACAGTGTTTCCTCTCTCGTCTGTAACAGGCATCTTGTCAGAATGTTAGCTTTAAAAAAAATGATCGTCAAAAATCAGAAAATTATGACCACTAACAAAATATGTTCCCAAGCCAATTCAGAAAAGTTGACTGAAAGTCAAACTTGGATCACCACTTGAAAAAAAAATTTAACTCTGAAACTCGTAGATCAAGTAAACTCGCTAAGTACTAAAACTCGCTAGTCACTATTCACTGAGAAATGCGCTAGACGTTATGTGCGCGTTTGAAAAACTCGCATGCCACTGAAAGCGCAAAAGCACTATTCACAATGAAACTCGCTAGTAGGCACTTGCGTGTTTCTGGAACTCGCTAGCCGCTACATGCACGTTTTATGATGTTTGCGCGTTATGACGTTTGCGCGTTTCAGCACTCAGAAAACTTTTCACGGATTTCAAACTCGCAAGCCTCTTAGCGCGTTTCGAACAAACTCGCAAGCTCTGTCTTGCGCGTTTATCAAACTCGCTTGCCTCTATTAGCGCGTTTTAGCAAACTCGCACGTTTTGCTTGCGAGTTCTTCAGATACTTGCGCGTTTGATGATGAACTTGCGTGTTTGATGATGAACTCGCAGGCTTTGTGTGCGCGTTCTTCAATTAATGAACCTTGCGCGTTTTACGGATGAACTTGCGCGTTTCGTGAATCTAGCGTATTCTTGGCTATTTTTCACGAAATAGATCCAAATTGATTCAATCCTGCATATTAAAACATGAAATTGCACCAATATGATCGATTTATCAATTAGAACACAATTCTACCACAAGATTTCCATATTAAAGAACAAAAAGCAACAAATTGATTCAAGAAATAGTGTTTGAGTCCGTTTTCAAGAAAACTTCAAAATTCAAAAAATTGAATATGATTTAATGTGAATTTTGAGATATGATCAACACAAGAAATGATCCAAAACTTAAATCGAATGAAATGATTCCATTTACTTGTACTAAAAACGATTTTTCAACAAAAAATTGATCAAACAGTGACTTTTTCAAGAAACGAGTTCGTGAAAATCAAAATTCTCAAATCTATCCAATCTGATTAATCTGATCCTTCTGAATTGATTTGGTTGGCTCTGATACCAATTGAAATTGTCCTTTTAATCAAGAAATTCAAACAAGATTAAACAATTGTGACATTTATGTTCATGATCTAGAGAGAGAGTAGAGAGAGAAAGTAACAATTGTATTTATCACACGTCTGAATGTTTTTCAATGAAGTATCCTACCAAATACAAAGGATTAAAGGTATTTATACCACATGTCTAAAAACACAAGCTTAACACCTAAGTAAACTCATATTTGACTAAACAGACTTTGACTTTGTTGACTTATCTTGACCTGACTTTTCCTATTAAATCTTGGATACAATAATACACTAACATTATGCTAATAAATGTCCCAAAAAATTTGGTAAAGATGTCAAGAAATTTGAAATAG
Organism: Arctium minus; assembly: GCA_954870635.1. NCBI lineage: Eukaryota > Viridiplantae > Streptophyta > Magnoliopsida > Asterales > Asteraceae > Arctium > Arctium minus. The sequence continues at coordinate 49,544,990 of OX941094.1, forward strand.
ATGAAGACATTGAGAAAATGATAAATAACGGAGATTTATCCAAATAAATGATTATCAAGAACAAGACTCCGATGAAAGTATATTTATATTAACTGATACAGAAGATACACCTTCTAAAGAAGAATAAATTAGAGATAGCCTCAACAAATAAGTCTGTAACAACCCGATATCCAAAATAAACTTCAATAACAAAAATACAGAAACCAACCAATAAATATCATAAAAGAATCGGATAATACAATCTTTCTAGAATCACCTCAAATACAACGAGAGTAAGAATATTTCTAACCACAATAATAAGTTCTAACCAAAGATTTATTTTTACCGATCTCTGATCACCCAAACAGATAATATAATACAAATAACCCGATCAATACAAACGAGCTGGTAATTGAATCCAATCTCAACTACCTTTTTCCCAAGCTAGCAATCCCAATATAAAATCATCTGAAAATGCATTAATTTTAAAAGCGAGGATTAGACCAAAAAGGCCTCGTGAGAAATCCCTGTTAGAGAAAAATCTAGTAAAATTTACTTTGACATAAAGTCATAAATCAAATAGTCACAAATTGGCATTCAACAATCACTTTTCAAAATAACGCACAACCCGATAAGACCAAAGTCAATATCAGCGATGACTCACTACATGAAACATATTTGCGAGCATAAACATGCACACTCCGATAAGACCACGATCAATATCATCGTGGCTCAGCACACTAACCATTTTCGCGGGCCAAGCAAATATATATAACCCCCCTGCGTGGACCATTACGTTCCACGAGTTCTGTTGTGAAAGTCCCTTTATCCCATAAAAATTATAATCAAGCCATATATGTTAATAATAAACAACATGTATTAAAAACCGTATCACAATTAACGGTAAGAATTCAAATATACCAATTTCGTATAACATAGAGATAATAACCATTTTATAATATATGCATTTCAGTTCGAAAATGGTTAAAAGAACACTCACCTTGATACAACAAACGGTGATATAAATCTTAACCGATACGAAGGATCGAAACCGAACGCTAATCTAGATAGCCAAAAATCCAAACCATACTCTTCAAAATCCTTCTATCTTTTTTTTCCATCAATCTCTCCAAAGGTTTCTTTTCCTCTCTCTAAAACCCACCAAAAAGAATAAAAATAAGAAAGAGGTTGGCTGGAACATGAAGGAAGATAAGGAGAAAATTTTACTCCTTTTTATACTCCCAAAGTTACTACTTTGGCCCTCTAAAATCGAGAATTACCAAAAAAAAAATAAAAAAAAAAACCCAAACTTTCTTTAATGAAAAACCGGGTTATTACAATTTCCCCTCCTTAGAAGAATTCCATCCCGGAATTCATTCAAACAACAAATGAGGGTAACTGATTACTAAAAAGATATCAAACTCTCCCATCACTTTGATGCATTTATCGCCAAAACAACTTTCACAAGATCGACCACTTTGATTTTTTCAGTACATCCCTTGTTCCTCATTCCTACTAGGAACAATCTTAAAACCACAACAAGAATATCAACAAACTACCATGCTTTCTATGCATAACTCTAATTAAGCTTACACAATAAAACATTTCACTTTCTAGCTTAAATATTCACTACTCTGAATCTAGAAATTTCAACGAAGAACGAACATTACTTGCTTTAACCATATCAGGATTTACGTTTTTTTAGATCCACCTAATTTTGGATTCCACAAATACCACAACAAACATCAACTCCCGACTAAATATATCAGCCGTTAAAACACCGTCTTATCACAAGGTCATCCTTATATTCCTCACTTGCAATTACTCCAAAGAATATATCAATATTTCAATTCAACAACCTTAAACAAATACTAAACACCAATAACCAGTCGAACCTGAAATTTCATCAATGTCCCATAAGAGCAAAATAAACTCATCCATAAATACACCACAACCAAATAAGATCATGGATTTTCCAATGCTATTACTTTACATAACAACAAAACTCAGTAACTAAACAAAGCCTTACACGTCTACCTTGGCATAAAACGCCAATAACTTAATAAATTAACAATCACATCACAATATCATACCTCAAAACCCTTATAACACTCTTTAGATATACAATAGACGATTCTTTCATGACACCAAACAATACATCATCATCAAGCTCAAATAAAGTCTTATCATGACTTAAATTTTTGAGTCTAGATGAAAGACAATCTTAAATATCTCATTCATCACAACGGCTTCACAAATATAACTTATACCGGCATCCATATTATAATATCAACATAATCCTTAACATAATGGTAACCCGCTATCATATCAATGCATTACATATGAGACTTAGCATAAAAAAATGCTAAACACACTTAAACATCTAATTCACTTAAACCACTCCACAACAGAAACCCGTCACAATTATCCTCACATCACATAACTGACAGGGTCACCGATTAATAACAATAACTATTGTAAAGCCAATTCACGGCTTAAAATCTCAAATACTTACTCCATTTAGACCACTTTTCTATTCTATGAAAAACTCACAAACATCAAATACTTGTAACATTAATGTCGGAATCAATAAATATATGCCTTCAGTTTAATCTAGGCTATCAGCAATCTAGTTCACTTAAACGAAAGCTCTGATACCATCTGTAACAACCCGGTTTCCAAAATCAACTACAATAACAAATACAGAAACCAACCAATAAATATCAGAAAATAATCAGATAATACAATCTTCCCAGAATCACCTCAAATACAACGACGGTAAGAATATTTCTAACCGCAACAATAAGTTCTAACCAAAGATTTATTTTACCAATCGCTGATCACCCAAACAGATAACATAATATAAATAAACCGATCAATACTTGCGAACCTATAATTGAATCCACTCTCAACTACCTTTTTCCTAAGTTAGCAATCCCAATATAAATTCACCTGAAAATGCAATAATTTTAAAAGTGAGGGTTAGAACAAAAAGGTTTAGTGAAAAATCCCTGTCAGAGAAAAATCCAGTAAAATTTACTTTGACATAGAGTCATAAATCAAATAGTCACAAATTGGCACACAGACACAACAATCCTCCCAAGTAACTAACCACAACCATCGCTTTTCAAAATAACGCACACCCCGATAAGGCCAAAGTCAATATCGGCAGTGACTCACTACATGAAAAATATTCGCGAGCATAAACACACACTCCCATAAGACCACGATCAATATCGGTCGTGGCTCACCACACGAAACATATTCACGGTCCAAAAAAATATATCTAACCCTCCTGCGCGGACCATTACAATCTCACATGCATACGAGCTTCTGTTGTGAAAGTCCCTTTATCCCATAAAAATTATAATCAATCCACATATGTTAATAATAAACATGTTATAAAAACGGTGTCACAGTTAACAGTAATAATTCAAACATACCAATTTGGTATAACATCGAGATAAAAACCATTTTATAATATATATGCATTTCAGTTCGAAAATTGTTAAAAGAAACTCATCTTGATACAACAAACGGTGATATAAATCTTAACCGATACGAAGGCTCGAAACCAAATGCTAATCTTGATAGCCAAAAATCCAAACCATACTCTTCAAAATCCTTCTATTTGTTTCCATCGATCTATCCAAAGTGTTAGTGTATTATTGTATCCAAGATTTGATAGGAAAAGTCAAGTCAATATAAGTCAACAAAGTCAATGTTTAGTTTAGTCAATATGAGTTTTCTTAGTTGTTAAGCATATGACTTTAGTTCCTTGTATAAATAGCTTGTGCCTTGTAAATCTTGTAACTAAGCATTCATTGTCACATATATGAATATAGAATTACTTTCTCTCTCTATACTCTCTCTCTAGAACTTCATATTGTCAATATCTTGATTGTTAGATTGCTTGAATTTGATTTGGAATACAATATCAATTGGTATCAGAGCTCTAGTTTTGCAAGTTCGTGTGGTTTGCAAGTTTTACAGAAATACACAGACAAGCATCTGTGCATTTGTGATTAATCAGTCTGCGAGTACTCGTTTTGAGAATTTTTCAAGTGCAAGTTTCAAGCGGTTTGAGAAATCTAGTGACAGAAAATTGTTCAGAAGATTTTTTTCTGATCTAAGTTTGACTTTCAGTCAAATATTCTGAACTGTTTGGGAACGATCTTTAATATCAAGCTAATAACTTCTCATTCAAGATGTCTTCTGCAGATAACCATTCTCAGTAGAGAAAGCAGATAAACAGTAAAGATTTAGAGCATATCATTTTAATTCCACGTATTATAGTGGACGGAAAGAAAATAGTGCCTGAGATACCAAAAAAACAAGCTGAACAAGATAGACTGAAAGATCAAAATTCAGAGCTTCTTAAGCAGATTCAGGAGTTGAAATTTAAATTGTCAAATTCTGATAAAACTCCTGTTTGTACAAAATGTACTGATCATGCTAAATCCGATTGTGCAGGTATCATCAGTGCAAAGAGAAAGACATAAGAGAGAAAGAGAAAGAGATTAAAGAAAGAGAGAAATTATTGTTCTAAAAGAAAAAACAATTGTCACATATGAAAAGGAATTAAACTTGAAAGAGAAAAAGATTGAATATCTCAAAAGCCAACTGAAAACAACTGAACAAAAATTATTAGATTTACAAACTGAATCAGTTGAAATTCAAAACAAGTTTAAGGCTTTTGAAGATAAAATATCTGCTTTGGAGACACAAAATTCAGAATTAATAAAAAGCATCCAAGCAGAGAAAGAAAAATCAAAACTGGAGACATCTTCAACTCAACAGATATCTGAATTTTCTAAGAAAGCTAACCAAGAGAAAAAGGATTTGGAGCTTAGATGCATAAAGCTTTCCAAGAAAGTGTCTGAGTTTGAAAAAAATTTAATCACTGAAAGAGACACATTTGCAAAGGAAAGACAAGTTCTTGAAGATAAAATAACTGAACTTCCCACACAGATTTCTACTTTACAAGACCTACTTGAGAAAGAAAGAAAATGCTTTAAAGAAAACAAGAGGTCTTATGAGCTTGAAAAGAAAAACGCAGAAAAGAGAAATACTGGGATTTTCAAGGTAATATCTGAAAATTCCAAGAACATGGAAAAGAATTTTGAGCAAGAACGTTCACATTTTGAATCTGAAATATCTAAGCTCACATCCAAATTAACTGTTCTGTCATCAGATTACCAAAAAGAACAGAAGGCCAAACCTGATTTGAAACAAAAGTTTGACACACTTTCAGATGAAAGAAACATTTTAACTAAAAAGATAAATGACTTAGAAGCTAGAAACATTGAATTATCAGATAAAGTAACAGTTGATGTGATTAGCCAATCACCTGTTGATAACTCAACAGAATCAGTCTGTTCTTTCAAAACAGCTTCAAGTTCTATTCATGATAAAAATGTTTTCAAACAGAATCGTGTCAAATCTGAAACTGTCAAATCAAATCAGATTAGACCATCTAATTTATTCTATGACAAATCTTTTGATGGTTCAGCAAATTTCTACGTTAAATCTCTTGGAAAGAATTCTAAGAAAAATCAGATGGTCTGGAGAGTGAAGGGTTCTTCAGATGAAGAGAAGAGGAAGAACAAAGCATCTGCATCAACATCCAATGCCAAAAGGAACAACGCATATGAAGGTAAATATTTTGATAATCCTGATATGTTTTACTCGACTAATCATTTGATCAGGGTTGCTCAAAAGAAGATTTGTTGTTCTTACTGTGGAGCACATGACTTTGCAAGTAAAAATTTGTCAATTACTGGTATGGTTCTTATTATGTTACCCCCACAAGAACTGCAACTAACACTTCAGGACCCAAATACCAGTTGGTACCAAAACTGTGTTGCAGGTACCTAAAGTTTAAGGGGGATAATGATGTTTGACTTCTAAGTACTACAACTTAGAACTCGGACTTTAATGTCAAAGACAATGGCTTCTAAACACTTCAGTTTAGAACCCGGACTTTAATCTCATTGTGGCTTCTGATCACATGACAGATCAGGACCCGTTCTTCAATGTTCAGATAAGGATATTATGCAAATATCTAGGGGGAGCTTAAAAGAAAACAAATCATGATATACTGAATTGAGGGGGAGTTTAAAGGTAAATATATTCTTATCTAGATCTCTGATTTGAGGGGGAGTTTAAGGGGGAGAATGATGTTTGACTTCTAAGTACTACAACTTAGAACTCAGACTTTAATGTCAAAGACAATGGCTTCTAAACACTTCAGTTTAGAACCCGGACTTTAATGTCATTGTGGTTTCTGATCCCATGACAGATCAAGACCCGTTCTTCAATGTTCAGATAAGGATATTATGCAAATATCCAGGGGGAGCTTAAAAGAAAACAAATCATGATATACTGATTTGAGGGGGAGTTTAAAGGTAAATATCTTCTTATGGATACATATACGAGCAATACAAATAATAATAAAATCAACCTTTAAAGAAGGAATAGATTCTCCTATAGAATTAACCATAATGGATAATAGAATACTAAGTAGAGAAGAATCTTGTTTAGGGCATTCTTAAATGAAATTTACAATACTGAAATTTAAAATTTAATATTTATCCAAGAACTTCCTATCATCTACAAGATAAAGATTTTGATAAAACTTTAAGCTTGTTACAATTTTAAAAGAAGAAATTTCTTTAAACAACAGAACAGACCATATTCGATAACATATGCAAGAACATATGTTATTTCTTATGCAATATCAAATACCCATCATTCAGATTGTTTAAGTAAAAAATATTATAGATTTTCCCTTATTATTTTATGAAGTATGTCAAATACAAGTCCCTAATTTACCAAAAATAGAGGAAATAGATTATTGACCAAAAGTTTAGATTTACAAGATAAACCGTTGTTAACATCTAACGCTATAATCCCTAGATTGTCTTTCTCAAATACAGGAGTAATTTATCAACCTTTAAAAAGATTATCAAATTCATATAAATTTAATTCTATAATAATAGCCAAAGAAGATAATTTAAGAAAATATAAAATCATTGGTGAATACTTTGATGGAATAAAGTTTTCCCCAATAAATATAGTAATAGATACAGGAGCAAATGGTAATTACATAAATCATAAACTATGTAAACAATTACAAATATATAGATTACGGACGAGCCTCATCAATATACAAATTTTAATGGAGAACTTCATGAGATAGCTGAAACAATAGAAACTATACTCCGATTTGGACAAGAAATAATACCTCTAAGATTATCAATAGAAAATGGAAGAGAAAATGATAAAATAGAAATTAGGTTAGGATTAACATTTTTAGAAAATTTTAGACCTTATCAGGTAACTTCTTATGGGTTAAAAATAATATCTAATGGAAAATTGATATATATACCAAAATGACGAGTCTTTGTAGTATATATATTTCTGTAGGAATCACTTATAAATATTATAAAGCATAATACTTCACTGCTTATAAATATTGGTGCAAGGATATGTATATGTAAACCACATTGTTATCCTAAAGAATATCATCAAGATTTAAGACTTCATAGAGGAAGAGGAATATCTAAATATATATTTTTACTAGATAAAGGAATCCAAGAACCAATAATATTAATAGGATCATTTATGATTAAATGTCCTCCTTTTGACTTCTATGATAAAGGTTCTGATATCATTTTAGGTAATAACTTTCCACAAAGATTTAATAAAGTAACTTTTGATATAATTTCTTTTCAAATTATATTTAAGAGACCTTGTCATCATGTAATAGTAATAAATAGATTAAAAAGAGCATATGGAAAAACCTTGCCAATTCTCTTTAAGGCTACATGATGACTTTTACTTACCAAAATTCTTGGCTTTACAGATAAGTACGCATAAGGTGGGTTGGAGTAGGAGGTGATGTAGTGTGGGTGGTTGGTGGCTGGAGATGGTTGAGGTGGGTGTAGGTAGGTAGTGGGGGTGGTATGTGGGTGGGTAGAGTAAAGTGGGGTAGGTGGGGGTGGTAGTAGGCTCGCGTAGGGGTTGGGTGATCAGGTGGCATAAAGTGGGGTGGAATAGGAGGCAATACGGACTTGGTGGCTTGTGGATGGTGATGGTTAGGGTGGTAGAGGGGCACTGGCGATGCGGTGTGGGTGGTTTTTGGATGGTGATGGTTAGGGTGGTAGAGGATCTCTAAGGGACAGGGCGAGGTGGTAGGGAGTCCCGGGGCCAGGGTGGAGACCGGAGCAGGATGGTGTGAGGAGGGAAGAGGGAAGGATTGGTGGTGCGTCGAGATGGTTGATAGTGGTGGTTTTAGATGGGGTTGGTAGTGTGGTGGGTGAGGTATGTGGTAAGGTATGGTGGTGTTGGGTGGGGGTAGGGATGTTAAAAAAACCTAGAAAACCGAGAAAACCGAGCCGAACCGTTTGATCCGAAAACTAAAAAACTGGGTATTCACTGGTCGATTTTGGTTTTAAATTATAGGTATATGTGGGTAAACGATCTGAACCGATATATATAAAGGAATTAATAATATTATATTTAATATTAAATATTTAACTTTTAAATAGTCATCAACTAAATACTGGATATTTTTAAACCATAAAACTTATTTCAAATAATATTTTTCTAATAAATTCGTGTAACTGTGAATCGAACAACGGGTAACCGACTAACTTCGGTTTGGTTTGGTTCGGTTTAGTTCACCCCGCGGTTCGGTTTTGGTTCGGGTAACCAGGTATCCGCCTCATGCGGTTCGGTTCACATTTTTCTTACTAACCGAGAAGAACCAAACCGTAAACACCCCTAGGTGGGGGAGGCGGTGGTGGGTGGGAGGTGTAAAGCAACGTGTGAGGGCCCAGCAGGTTGGCGTGTAGGAGGGCAGGGGAGGGCACGGGAGGGGAGGGGAGTGGCGTGAGGCTGGGTTAGGGGTGGGTTGATATGGTTGATGGTGGTGTATTGGGTGAGGGTGGTAAGGTTTAGTGTTGGGTAGTGGTGTTTGGAGGCGAGAATAGGGTGGGTATGGGTGTGGACAGAGTGTGGTGGGGTGGGGTGGATTTGGATATATGATTTGGTGGTCTGGTGGGATCAAGAATAAGGTGGGTGTGAGTGAGCTAGGGTGGATGGGGTGGGGCATGATGGGTGATGAGGTGGAGTGGTGGTGAGTGGGGGTGGTTGATGGTGATGGATTTGGATAGGGTTGGTGGTGTGGTGGGTGAGCGTGACAATGTCTAGGGTAGGATGGTAGTGCTTGGGATGGTGATGGGTGGGGACGATAAAAGAGTTCGTATGGGTATTGAAGGGGGAGCGGTGGTGTAACACCCTAAAAATAGGGACAACAAAAATCCGCAAAACGGACACGAGGTATGCAAAATAGCCATAGAAAGAGCCTCCCAAAAATGGAGAAATGTATAAACTACCTGTTTAATTACAACTGTAATTCAACGAACAATAAATAACAACCAACTAATCTAATTTCTACAACTAGAAAAGAGATAACAAAAGGGTTGTCATCTAAGAACCCAAACGATTCACTTTCAAAAGTATAATATGTCCATGTGCAAAATCCCCAAGCTCTCAACCCAAAGAAACTAAGCCTTCTTAGGACCGGTGCCGCTAGAACCTGAGATACACATCGACACCAAACAAGTGTTAGGCCAAAAATCCTAGTCAGTTGAACAATAATAAGCATGCATGAACAGTTACAATTCTTATCAGCAGTTAACCAGTGTTCAATATATGTGGAGACATTAGGGGAGACCCAAAGCACCAATCAAGTCCCACCCAAGAGTCGATATACCTTGATGCCCTTAACAAGGAACACCCCAAAGGCCCGACACACCCGAAGACTATCGCTAAGAAAATTCCCCGAATGGCGGAGGTCTAGGCACATACCATCACAGTGGCGGCCAAGACTACATCCTCCTAGTGTACTGACTTGGTTCGTCCACACAACGCATATAGGAGGTCCTTTAGGTATATTTCAACCCAACATATTTCAATACCAACTACGGGTACAATACTACCATCCTATCCTCATGCAGTCCAACAAAAGACCCAAATGACACTTATATTCATCATGCATATAAATATGTCATCAAAGTGGTATTCCAACTAGAACCATCACAATACCCATACATGCGTACATTTCATATCAAGTTAATCACATTGTTTATCCATGAGAAAAGCCCCAAATAATGGCACCCATAACATAAGACATAGCATATCACCAATATCTATATTTCCAACTATTTTCATCAAGAAATCCCAAATACTTGAACACATAGAGATAAAATATCAAATAGAAGATTATGATGTGTATCTAGTTTTAACAAAGATTTAGTAACTCACCTTGCTAGATTTAGACTAAATCTAGATTTTACCCACTTAGAACTTTCCTTGAAGAACTTGATTCTTCAAACCAAATCTTCCAAAACCTAGATCCACAAGGTTCCCACCATAAATATACATATTCTACCATAAATAATCATAATCAACCACAAAGAATCGTTTCCCAACCTTATACATGAATCCCTCAACTGATACCGAAATCTTAACTTCCATAAATGAAGAGAATAGAAGATTACCTTAATTCAAACTTGAATCCACCAATCAAAACACCTCTATTTCACCAAAATGATTACAAACCTTCAATCTATGAAAGGGAGAACAAAGGGTGGATGAAACCCTAGAAAACTTTGGTGAAGAAGATGAATAAGGAGAGATGAGAAGCTTACCACCACAAAACGCTCTATTATGCTTCAATATACTTCCAATAACTTGCTAGATCCTTGAAGAGCTCTCAAAAACGAAACCGTAGCAACTTGAATCACCCAAATCGGAATTGTGGAGCAAAAGTTATGAAGGAATAAAGTTTAGGGTGAAAATGGGGTTTGGAGGCCGATTTTCGCCCTTTTTGTGCGACTAGCGGTCCCGCGCGGGTGGCCGCGCCCCCCGAGCCGCGCGGAGCACTTCCGCCCCAAATTTTGCCCGAAACTGTTTTGGTAATAACTTCTTCGTTATAGCTCCGTTTTCGCTCCGGAAATAACTGTTGGACTCGTAATTGAATCCTTTATCTAACAAGACTATAAAATCAAGGATTCAAGTCCAAAATTAAATATCTTATTTTTCCTTAATATATCCGTTTCTATATTAACTTGAAATGATACCTTTCGAAAATTGGGGTGTTACAGGTGGGTGGTTGGTGAAGGGGCGGGGCACGATGGTGGAGGCGGTGGTGGCACAACTTTGGGTGGGGGTAGTAATATAGGCGGGGTTTGTGGGTGTTGGAGCAAATGGGGTTGGGCAACGGTTGGGTGGAGTGGGGTGGGGTGGGGTATTTGTTGTTGTTGGTGTGACATATGGGGTGAGGTGAGGTTGGGATGGTTGGGTATGGGACGAGTAGGGGTAAGGTTGGAGTTCAATAGGGGTTGTTGATGATTGAAAATGATGGTATAGTGGTAGGATCATGTGAAACCACGCTTTGGGATAATAGATGCAGATTTATATGATTAAGGAGATTTAATGGCTGGTAGGTGGTCTCACGGATCTCACGAAAAAATGATGTTTTCATACGATCCTTATATATATATATATATATATATATATATATATATATATATATATATATGGGTCTAATCAAATGAAAAAATAGATATTTAAACAAAACCTAAATCTAAATGTGAAAACACAAGTAATCTATCCAAAACCCAAATAGAGATGAAGGTGAGTTTTATCAGTTGAATGGCATCAATAGAAAACAAAAGGTGGTAGCGGTGAGCTGGAATGTCGGAGAAGAAAAGAGATATTATTATATAATAGTAAATAAATTGGTTAGCTTTAGTACTAGACAACCCCGCAGGGAGCCAAGAGAAAGTAAGCTTAGGCTACACATGTCAGATCCTATTCCAATTTAAATAATTACCCTCTTATGTCAAATCCGAAAATAACCTATTCCTATTCGTCGTAAACAAAAGGCATATTAAACAAAAGGTTTTACGAAGTCTTGTTCTAAAGTCCCACGCATGCCTGCTCTTCGTATATAGAGACCCGATTCTCGACATCCTACCTTTTCGGCTACCTCTCCCACACATCAAGGCAAAACATTAGAAAGGTAAACTATTTTCAAGAGAGACCGGGGAACACTCTTCCGCTTCACCTGCAGAAGGATTCATTATCAGAGTGCTTCTCAGGGCCACCTGAGTCAGAGTAACCCCCCCGGGTGATCCAGTTAACCAGAATTTTCACTATTATTCGAACATTCGCTAGATGGGAACACAACTTTTACCACCCAAACAAAGATCTCAAGTGATTAGGTGGGGATAGGATTCGAACTTGTAGTCTTCAGATCATGGGTCTGATGAGTTGACCATTCCTCCACCCCGCTTCATCCACCATTCCAAAAAGTCCATCACAGACACGAAGCGATCATCTTCTTTGGCATAACAAAACCCAAACACAAAATCCAAACAAACCAAACCAAACCCAGAACCTTATTTCTAGAACCGAAAAAATAAGATCAAACGAAAATACATGGAGGTCGAGACTTTATAATTCTCTACGAAAGCAAACAAATTCAATGGGGGGTTTATAGGTGTAAATCACACACTTCATAACTTTCAGTCAAAGCAGATCGTAGAAGATATCTAAGATCTTCGATGCGGATTATTGGAGACCATATTAATAGATATGAATCAGATTAGTGGAGAAAATTAACCAACTCGAACCAAATCACTGGAGCAAGTTTAGGGTTTTAGGGTTGGATTTGACGTCCACCGAAGTTGTCGAAGGGGAAGAATGTTGAGTGGCGCCGGTAAAAGTGGAGGGGGTTGAGGGAGTCGGTCATATATATATATATATATATATATATATATATAGAGAGAGAGAGAGAGAGAGAGAGAGAGGGAGGGAGGTTACTTTATTAACCTTCCAATTTGTATTAACTTTATGAACTCCTCTCAACCAATAGGAATTCATTTTAATCCTTGGTTTGTTTGAATAAATCATTAAATGTCCAATGGTAGAAATGGTACTTCATTATTTTTTTTCTAGACTTTTTTGCTTGGGAGTTACAAAGTGACCATTAATGAAGGGGAGGTTACAAAATAACAACATTGATCGACTGAACTCTAATGAACGAGTTTACTTGTATAAATATCTGGTAGTATAAAGATTATAACAACATTGTTCATATATGTTCAACAGATTTGAATGAACTGTAATGAATGACCGTAGATGCTCAGTCGTTATATACATGTCCATTTATGTTCATATACGTTCACATACTTCATTATGTTTTTTTCCTAAACTTTTTGGCTTCAGAGTTACAAAGTGACCATTAATGAAGGGAAAGTTACAAAATAACAACATTAATCGACTGAACTCTAATGAACATTGTTCATATATGTTCAACAAAATCGAATGAACTGTAATGAATGATCATAGATGTTCAGTCGTTATATACATGTTCATTTATGTTCATATATGTTCACATGTCGATGTTGATGTCGATAATTCAGGCTTCGCTTGATTCCATTAGTGTTCACTTAACGGTTTCGATTTGGGTGATGATGAGATATATCCATGAATTAAGCATTGTGGAATATACTAAATGTGAAAAGGGGTTGTGAATTTCTTCAAAATCCCCTATCATATATGTTCAATATAATTAATTATTATAAATTTAATAAATAATAATTAATGCTAATTGGTTTTAATCTCAACCCTTAATCTCAATATCAACGGTCAAGATTTGGTTCACAAAGTTAGTACAAAAAATCGGGTTAACAAATGAACCCGACCCTATATATATATATATATATATACTTAGGATCACGTGAGACCAGCATGTTTTCGTGAGACCCGTGAGACCAAGTTTTTACACTTGAAACTTCACAGCAAAATGCTGTGAAGGTAACCTTCACAGTGTTTTTGATGTGAATCTTCGGATTTTTTTTACCTTCACAGTATTTTGCAGTGAAGTTTCAAGTGTAAAAACTTGGTCTCACAGGTCTCACGAAAACATGTTGGTTATTTAGATCTGAACCACGACATTGGTGTTAACCGTGCTAACCAATCTGGACCGTTGGTTATTTAGATCAATGGTTCACAATTAATTAGAATTTTAATTTTAGAAATATTAAACTAAAAGGCTAGGAAATTACGGTGTATAAGAGCATACAGTTAAAAATGTAAAAATGCAAATAGCCTTCCAAAATCATATTAACACGTTACCAAAAAAAGAGGCGCAAAAGTAGGGATTTTTTAAACTAATAATTCTTGTTGTTAAACCAAAAAAAAGAAGAAAAAAAAAGAGTTCTACACAGTTTAAAGTGTTTGCTATTTATGTGAATATTTGCATTTTTTAAACTAATAATTCCTAATGTACATTTTCAAATCAAACATATGTGCATGATTTTTGTGTTGTGCATATGGGCATTGTCTACACTAATAAGTCTTGATGTGCATATGTACAATTTTAAAAATGCATATCAAAATGATTAGATTATTTGCTTTTTCGGTGAATATGTGCATCGTTCACGTTAATAAGTTTTGATGTACACTATGAGCCTTTGTATATAAATACGGAAAATGGTTTAAGAAATGCACATATGCATATGTGCAAACTTAATAGCATAAAATCCGGAAAATGCATATGTGCTCACTTGGACATTTGTTCATTGTCAAGTAAATATGTGCATTTTTTAAACTAATAATTCTTAATGTACATTTTCAAAAATACATGTGCATGATTTATGTGTTGTACATATGTGCATTGTCTACACTAATAAGTTTTGATGTGCATATGTGCAATTTGAATATGCATATCAAAATGATTAAATTATTTGCTCTTTCAGTGCATATGTGCATTGTTCACATTAATAAGTTTTTATGTACATTATGAGTCTTTTGTATATGCATATGAAAAATGGTTTAAGATATGCACATATGCATATGTACAAGCTTAATAACATAAAATCTGGAACAATAGCAAAGTTACGTTCAAAAATATTAGATTTAACTCTTTATAACATAAAATCCATATATATCGCTCATTGTGATATAATGAAAAATATATGTAAAGGATATATTAAGATTTAAGATAATCTTGAATAATTTAAAATTTCAAACTTTTATATTTAGTATGGTATATCATTACCATAACAAACATTGCTATAATTATGGTACACATTAAATAGGCGATAATGATTACCTAATTTGAATATTCCGATTTTATATAAATTCTTTTATTACCCTTGGAAGTTTAAAATAAACAAAATCATTTTCTAATCTCTAGGAGCATTCTGATTTGCCGAAAATGGGTTAGCATGGTTAGCACTAATAGATTGGTTAGCAAATGAATGACCCTCTCTCTCTCTCTCTCTCTCTCTCTCTCTCTCTCTCTATATATATATATATATATATATATATATATATATATATATATATATATATATATATATATATATATATATATATATATATGGGTTAAATCAAGTGAGAGCCACAAAAAAGTTAAGAACTATAAGAACCAATCTCAACCACAATCAAGATTAATCAATGGTGAGAGTTGTGAGGTAACATTTTGAATATATGGGGTCATTTACATACAAACATAACTTTTAAAAGGGCATAAAAGTAAATCTCTTCACCTTTTATCTCTTATTGAAATTATATAATTGAAATTAAACACCACATCCTTTTTAAATCAAAAGTATATTAATTACAATAAAAAATTTAATCAAAAAAATTATATAAAAAGCGAACATTTTTTTTTCTTTAATTTGACAGGAGTATCTTTTTTTTACATTTTCTTTAAGAATTGCAATTTTTACATGAAACAATAAAAATGATTTAACTCGTATGCGTTTCACCTTGTGAAACAACATTTTACTATTCCACATCACATTTAACGTTATTTTGGTTTCTTTTCACATTGTGAACAACAGTACTATTTCATAATGTAGCCCATACGAGTTATGTTGCTCTCTGTAGTTTGAGTTTTAATATGTGAATAAAACTACATATTCCTTCCCAAATCATCCTTGTTATGTTTCTAATATCAAATCAACTGTGATCATGGACCTAACAAGTGGTATCAGAGCCTAACGAAGAATTGTTTCTACAAACGATCGAGATCAACTTGTTTTGATTGAACAGTCGTTGTAAATTTTTCGAATTCTCTGCTTTGGTGTTAATTTGGATGAGCTTTGATGTCATATTGATTGAGAGGACATAGTCGATCAATATACAATCAATTACCTGATTTAATTTCAACAGATTTGGTTGAATTGGTCGATTTTGAATTTTTTTTTGTTCGAAGATGTTTTTATCACTGTGTTGAGATCGAATGATGCTATAGAGTTGTTTTTAGACATGATCATCAACAACAAATACACTCCATTGATATTTTCGAACCTGCTCACAAATTTCCAGACTCAAATTCTATGTCTTGAAGAATTTTTGGAAAAACAATCGTAGATCTCAAGAATTCGCATGATTCTTGAAGAACTCGCATGGAAGATTCGGATGATTTCGCACGATGAAAAACTTTGACGATGAAAATTTTTGAAGTATGGAATTCTCATGACAGTGATATGCGAGAAGTGCAGAATTCGCATCGACACGAATTCCTTGTGGCTAAAATATATTCTAAGTAAAGAATTCGTATGATGTCATATGCGAAAAGTGTAACACCCGTAAATTTGGAAACCTTTAACCATTGTAGTGTAACCGTATAACTGTTACGATGGAAAGTTATTGAGGTTTACCTCTCTATCGTAATGGAAATCTCAAGGATCGAGTCGGGCACGAAGATATGGGCAGGAAGGGGTTGGACAGTGAGTTGCCCGACCTAGCGCGCGACTCAGGGTTGCGGCACAGGCCGCGTAAGTCTCTGAGTTTTGGGTTCCAGCAACACGCGCGACTTGGCCTGGGACTTGAGGCCGCGGCCAAGGCCGCGGAAGTTGTCTGGTCATTTTTATACCCAAAATTTAGGAGTTTCTCTCATTTCACTCCCACTTTCTGTTTCTATCTTCCTTGGGACAATTTTGAGAGCTCAAGAACCGAGTTTGGAGCATCTTGAGGTGAATCCACTCTAGAGAGATCAAAGGGTTTGTGATTTAAAGTTTAGTTATGGGAAGAGTAAAAGATTTCTTGGGAGGTACGTGGTTTGGAAGACTTCTGGTTTCCTTTGAGGTAAGCATTTTGTAAATCCAAGATTTAGTATAAGGATCTTTGTAGATCTAAATGTTTACTTGTTGTTGGTTTATTTCTAGAGTTGGGGAAATGGGTTATTTGGAAACCTTAGCTCATTGTTGAAGATGACTTGGAAATGGTGGAATTTGCATTATTGGAGGCTAATGGTTGGATTTGGAACCTATGTTTAACCTAACCTAGCAAAGTGAGTTCAAGTTGATTTATGAAAACGTTGTACATGCCAAAATGTCCATTTTAAAGTATTTATGTGTTTTACATGAAATTGTCAACTATGGAGTTATTTGGCAACTTTTGATTATTTAAAGTATTTAGCTTACTAAACTTTATAAAACACCCACATTTGGGATTTTCGACATTTTGTTAAATGTGTCATAAATGAATGAGTTTCGATGATTTATTGCACAAATGGATATATGGTCAAAAATGCATTTTAGTGTTTGTCGGGTTCTATGCATCATTCATGTAATGGGACGTTTTGAAAGAAAGAGTGTGTGAGTCCTTTGAGTTGGGACATTCCCGACCTTGGGAACATTTTAGAAAATAATAATCCTTTTTTAGTTTTGGGCCAAAGGTCAATGGTGATTTGAGAAACAGAGATTTTGGGGAAGGATATAATTTGGGTTATATAACCATATTGGCTCTCGTGTTTTAGCCAAACGTTTATTAAGTCTTTTGGGGCTTGATTTGTAGTGTTGAGTCTTTGGATCATTTTTTCAATTTTGGTAGCTCGTTAAGGATCCTTGAACGTATGGTGTACTTAGTTGCATCTTATTTGAGAATTACATGTTTTGAATGCGTTAGTTCATTCGTTTGAGTCATGTAACGTTTAGACTGTAATTCATTCAATCCATAGGCATATGAGTCAGTCAGTTGGTTTAGTGGGGACTTTATCCCCGTTTTGGGACTGGATATTGTTTATGGCCAGCGGGAGCTCGAGGTATAGATCGTGGGTGGTTGAATTCTATTACCGTGTAACCTTTATTAAAGGGCTCGAGGTATAGATCGTTGGTGGTTGAACTTGATGCCCTTTTGTAATCCAGCCTGGTTACACATCGTGGAATTTAGTGTCCGCGTTTGAAGTCTAGTGAGTGGTCCCAAGTCATGTTTTTATGGAAGCTTGTGGTGGTGCTCTGCAGAGCCGTATATGGAGCTAAGTCTTGCGGTGGTGCCCATGGTGAGTCGGATACGGGTCGAGTAGACACTAGAGGCATTTGGGTATCTTGCAGTGGTTGTTCGGTTGTGAGTCGTATACGGGGATTCATGGCTGTATGTGAAGCTTAAGAACATTGATAAGTGGCCTAACTTTGTGTGCCCGCCACATTCAATGGAATTCGGGTCTCCCCCAGCACCGAAAGGTGTTGTTTTGGGTATTGAGTTTTATTATCCAAGTTTTCGGTGACGTTTTGTTTATATGGATCTTATCCATGATTTATGGGTTGAGTATTATACCTCACCCGTGTTTTTGGGTGTTTCGGGATATAAAGTTTTATCCGCATTTCATAAAATGGAGGGTTCAATTTATATTCATGTTTTGAGTTAGTTTCGGTTAAATTTAATTTACGAATGAATGTTTTATATTGGGATCTTCGTCCTTGAAGTAGTTTGGATTGGAAAACATATATATTGGTGTTTCTTTGCCTAAAATGCATATTATTGGAAAACGAGTCGTTTTCATATTTATGACATATCAAATTGAAAAAGATTATGATTTAAATTGCATTACCGATTTTTAACGATATCTTTATCCATGTTGAAACCTCTTTAATTCACTAGGAGTTAGCCTAACCTTTTTATTTGTCGGCATGTGCAACAGGTTCTGGTTGGGAATAGTCTTATTGACACTGTGAAGCGAAGAATGGTAGTTGTGTGCTCGAGGAGTGGATATCTTAGTGAAGTCTTCCGCATTTAGAGCAACTTACGTTTGGGGGTTAAGTAGCACCCGACTGTGGCTTAGTCTTTGTGTATTATTGGAGTTTGTATTTGTTGAGGTTATTTATCGAACTTCATAATTGGAGTATGTTGAGTTTTGAATTGTAGGATGATATGTTGATTTATTTGATGTTATATCGAAAGTTTTGATTAGTTGCTCTTACCAAATTTGAGGGTGTTGCAAGTTGGTATCAGAGCTTAAGTTTGAGAGAATTAGCTGTTGATTTTGGATGCCTAGACTAGAACTAGCGTTATTTTAAGTGATTGAAAGTGAAGTTGCACTAATAGACACTTCAAAATTGGATGATTCGAGGTGGTTGGAGTCACGTGGAATGGGAAACACGCCGAAGGTGGCAAGGATGATCATGTACAGTATGTTCATAATAGTACCTGGCCAGTGTTATGGTGAACCTAAGAGTTACATGTGTATGTTTGAACTGTCTTGGTATGATGACCGTTGGGGTAGTGAAGAGATTTCTATATGGGTAACAATTAGAAGGAGTTGATGATTTTAGTATTCGTCACTTGGGGCGACAATAAGCTTGGTGATTGCATTAAGTGGACCCTTTTGAGTCGGAATGAATGGTGGGATTAGAGCCATAGACTTTTGGAATCGACATTATTCGAGGAGGAATTGAAAGGTGAACATGCGAAATCCTTGATCTTTGCCTTAAAATGTTTGAGCATCCGGATGACGATAGTGTAACTAAGAATCAAGGAGCGTGGTTGAAAGGTGTTGAGTGCCGATCGAAATCATGCACGAAATTATTTCTGAAATAAATTGCATCGATTATTTCTCATGTTTCCAAATCATCATGTGGATCATATTACGAAATCTTGAAATGTTTAGCACACACAAATTTTAGACCATGATCTTAAACATGCATACAATTATTTTATTGCATGTGGTTGCAAGCTTTGTTGAGACTTTTTTTATTCTCATTGCTGCTTAACGCTATTTTCGAATATTGTGATGTTCATATTTTGACGTTGCGTAGAGTCTTGGACAGGTAACTACGGCTTAAGACGTTAACATTGGATCTCCTCCACATATGTTAAGGCCTTAGACGAAGAGTTGTCTTTCACTATTTTAGTGTTTGAGCTTTCTTGGGAAGTATATTCCATGTGATATTTGTTAAGTTTTATGGAGTATTGTTTTACGACATTCGCGACGCATGGGTGAACCTTGAAATGCATAGTCTAAGTTCTTTGCGTGCGTTGTTTTCTGGGTTGTTGAGAAATTTATCTCATGAGAATTTTGTTGGTGGATGCCACCCCATATGCTATTTTGGGAGTTTCAATGTCGTGTGGGTTCACTTTTGAGTTTATGCAAGCTTATTTCGTTGTATACAACTAAGTGGGTGAGTTGATTTAAACTTTTAGTGTGAGAAAACTTATGAAAAACCTAGGATGGTTCGTGTTTTACTGATGCATTGGGTATTCTTTGATTCTCAGTTTTATCGTTATTGTTTCAGGCAATGCATTATGTTGATTTGTTAATATGCATGGCTTTGTAGCCACTATCTTTAGTCAAGAACATTTTATTCGTAGGACCTAGAGTTTGAAATCAATTTAAAATTTATCCACGTTTGATAAATCGCATGTACCTATCATTTCACAAAATTTTAAAAATAAACTGACGTATGTGGGCTTTGTTGGAAATTTTATTTCATGTAATTATATGGTTAAATGAGAAATTTTTGGAACTTGATACGTGAATCTTCCCTTTGGGAGTTTTGTACAAACGCCTTTTTATACATTGTCTTAGTACGTAAAACTCTTTCTCATCTATGGCATAAATTGATGCATGTGAGGACCATAGTGGCCCATTTGAGAGGTTGTTGCGTATCTTTGCTTATCGTCAGTATTAACTTGAGTAATGACCAAGCGGTTTTCGAAATGATTTTATGTGTGCGGTATATGAGACCACTTTGTACACCCACCGAGTAAACGGTAGTGGATTTTTATTTATATGATTACTTGTTAAAAAACTTTTTGCATTTAGAAGTTTTATGAAATTCCAAATTGGCATAGTACTTGAACTCATTAGAGCTATAGGTGCAAACCCTCTTGTAATAGAGGTCGTATTTAAGGACTAAAGGAGTCCTCGGAGGTTGAAATGTTAGAGGACTTGACCTATGGTTAGTTTTGAATTTGGGATTTCGGTTATATGGACTGGTTCATGCAGAGGCAATTGATGTATTAGATTTATGCATTCTTCCATTATTTAAGTGGTGATCATTCTGTTCGGTAAAACTGCGGGTTAAAGCTTTGGATGGTTAATTGCGTATAGCTAGAGATGATTTAATGGCTTGGATTAAGACATCATGTATGGGTAGGATAGGTGCCATCCGGGTAAGTCTTCGGGAATAAGAAAATGTGGTGATTCGTTTGTTTGAATTTCAGTGCCATGATAAGTGCCAACTTTAACTCTTTAATGCAATCGGGAATGATTATGTGGTGGTATATCCACGATTGCAGTATAGACATTTTGAGGATAGGTGATGACACTCGATTTTGAGGACAATTGTTAATCATAAAATCCCAATCACAACAAGCTAATTACTCAATATATGTCAAATAAGCTCAAGAACTAGAGAGAGAATCTAGAGAGAGAAAGTAGATCTTGTATTACACACACTCTAGAATATTACAATATGCATTAGCCACTAGTTCGTTACAACAAGATTACAAAGGCAAACCTATATATACCCACATAACTAACAAAGACAAAACTACTAAGGAAAGTAAAACATTACAAAACTAACTATTACAAGGTCAATGTTGACTTTTACACATTTGACTTTCCTATTAAATGTTGGATACAATGTTTAGACTTAACAATCTCCCCCTTTGTATTCAAGATTTAATAAAAATTTGATGCAAAGCTTCAGCTCTTGATCCTTAATCTTTCATCTCTTGAAGCTTTCAAAAACTTTGCTCTTTTGCAGCTTTTGAAGAATCTTGGAAAGTCTTTTTAATCTTTGAAGCTTTGGAAAGTCAACATGCCTTCAAACAAAAACAGAAAATTCTTGAAACTTCTTTGAAACTTGAAACTTCATTTCTGAAAAATCTTTCGTCTTCAAACAAAATTGTATCTTCATCACTTTGATCTCTGAATCGTCTTCAGAAGAACAAACCTACTTGAATTCTTGAAATTTTCTTTTGAAGAAACTTTTGAAAAAGCTTTTGACTTTGAATAAGCCTTTGAAACAGCGTTTGAAACATCCTTTGAAACAACGTTTGAAACATCCTTTGAAACAGCGTTTGAAACAGCGGAAGCAAATTGAACTTTAGGTTTGAACTTTGAACTTGAACTCTGAAATTGAATCTTTATAATTCTCCCCGTTTTTGATGATGTGAGCATCATTATCATCAAAATATCATCAATTTCAGCATAGGCTTTGATTTCCCCCTTTGTGAACAACAAACAATCTCCCCTTGATATTGTTGTACTTTTGATCTGAAGAGCCGAATCATGAACAATATATATCCGAATCTTTTCAAATTCAGACATAATGAGCGTGAAACCCTGATTCAACAAATGAAACAGTTAGAAATGCCTGTCAGTAACACGAAGTTACTGTGTACAACGGATGTACAATGTAAGGAGCTGGTTTGATGTTGACTCCCCAGGACTTCCATTCAATCATTGAAAGACACAAGGTAATTTTATGAATATTCTGACAGAAAAACATATTCTCTGTGTGCTAGTGCTTGTGTTTTGAAAGAATTAGCACAATGATTGTGTTTCATAAGGCTCAAAGTATGTAAATCACTGTGACAGCAATGATTATACATGGACTCAATGTGCATGAGAAAGGGTCGAAGGTGGGGCAACTTTCCTTCTTTTTCAGTATCAGTATCTTCCAAGAGAAGATCCGATAGTTTATGTGTTGCTTCCCCAGAGAATGTGAAACATTCTCT
The DNA here is from genome assembly GCA_954870635.1 of Arctium minus. Taxonomy (NCBI): domain Eukaryota; kingdom Viridiplantae; phylum Streptophyta; class Magnoliopsida; order Asterales; family Asteraceae; genus Arctium; species Arctium minus. The sequence continues at coordinate 49,568,024 of OX941094.1, forward strand.
TTTTAAGAAAAGAATGAGTAGCTGGTGAGGTTGTATGCAAGAGATGGCATGGGCTATTTGCCTATTTCAATGATTGTCACCAAAGAAATGTGAACCAAGCAGTAATGTGGTTGCCCGACTCAGAAAGTGGTAGGTGCAGAGTTCTGATATTCTTTTAACTCTGATCTCACACCTTCTTTCTTTTTATCATTATACTCACATCTAACCAATCTCTCATTTCCATTTTACCTCTGCTCACTCCCACACTCAAATCTTTTAGACCCCTCGCCCCTTAATCACTCAAAGGATTTCTTCCGGGGTAGGAAACACTGGTTATCATGAATCCATGGAAGATCTATTAAACACTCATACTGAATCCCATGTTCCTAAAATCATATTTTCTTTTAATGATCTAAAATCTAAAATCATATACTGAATCCCGTGAATCCTAAAATCTAAAAGTACATGCTTATCAATGATTTTCTTGACATGTAAAGCACAATAAATCATATGTCAGTGTATGTATGCTCATCAAAAATCAGATATGAAATTTGAGCATTTTGAACTTTGATGATTTCTCAAAACAAGAATATTGAATGAATGAAATGAAGTCAAGAGAATTGTTTTGAGAATCTGACAATGACTTAAACAGATCAAATCAAATGGTTAGGGTATCAAAGAATTGGATATTTGTTTATATGAACAAATATAAACAATTTATCAATGAAAGCACAAATATGAAAAAGATGAAAGATGCTCAACAACTATGAAATTGCAAACGGGAGTATTACCATCGAAAAATTGGTTTGAATTTGAGACATGGTAATAACAATTTCAAAGAAAATACTGAACCGGTGTGTGTGAATACTGAACAATATATGGACAAGATAATACACAAGTATTGATCTTTGGAAACACACGGTCAGTTAAACATTAAAGCACAAAAATTGAAAAAACATTTAAAAATCACACTTCTAAATTCATGAAATCGTTTGAGAATAAGAAGTGGTTTGAACATTTAAGAAAAGGTTTTTTTTCATGTTCGAAAGTTGTTCTTCTTTCAAAAAATCATGAGATCTAAGATCAGAAGATTTTTACCTTTTCGGCTCCCCCTCAAAACATGATATAAAGATTTAATCTTTTAAGCTCCCCCTGGTTATTAGCACAATATCCTTCTTTAAACGTTGAAAAACGGGTCCTGATCTGTCATATGATCAGAAGCCATCACCTTTACTCTCCCTTAAATTAAGCATCTGAAATATGTCAAAAAAAAACAGGATAGAGATCAAACACTCCCTTTTGAATTATTAGACCATCAATATCAGAAAAATCTAGCATTGAAAAAGTATAGGATAGAGATCAGATCAATTCACTTGGGATGGAGACCATCAATATCCATCGGATGCAAAAGCACAGGAGTAAGGTCTTTTTATCGCTGAGGTCCGAGTCCTAAACTGTGGTGTTTAGAATTCAAACTCCTTTGAAAACCGGGTCCTAAGCTGATATGCTTAGAAGCCATAATCTTGACATTGAGATGCGGGTCTTGAACTGTGTTATTCAAGAGCCATAGTTCTCTTACTCCCCCTTGACTTGTGTTGCCTGCAACAAAGAATCAGTTTTCTTCTTTGGTACCCACTGGTATTTGGGTCTAGAAATGTTAGTTGCAGTTCGTGTGGGGGTAATGGAGTAAGAACCATACCAGAAATGATCACTGGTCTTATGGATATGATCATGTGTACAACAAATAGAATAATAATATTTCTTACCATTAGGTGCTTTGTTCTTCTTTGCTTTGTGTACAGGTACACATGATTTCTTCTCTTTCAGCTCATCAGTCTTGTCATCTTTGACTGATTTCTTCATCCAGACCAGTTTCTCTTTCTTGAAACTTCTTCTCCTTGGATAAGTATCTGAACCATCAAAATATTCATCAAAGAAAATGTTAGATCGACGAATCTGATTAAAGGATTTAAATGACCTTTGTGAAGAGACAGATTTCTGGGTAGAAGTCTAAATATTGTATCCAAGATTTAATAGGAAAGTCAAATGTGTAAAAGTCAACATTGACCTTGTAATAGTTAGTTTTGTAATGTTTTACTTTCCTTAGTAGTTTTGTCTTTGTTAGTTATGTGGGTATATATAGGTTTGCCTTTGTAATCTTGTTTTAACGAACTAGTGGCTAATGCATATTGTAATATTCTAGAGTGTGTGTAATACAAGATCTACTTTCTCTCTCTAGATTCTCTCTCTAGTTCTTGAGCTTATTTGACATATATTGAGTAATTAGCTTGTTGTGATTGGGATTTTATGATTAACAACAATAACCGTAGCACGTCCGTTGAATCTGGAGTGTTTGCAAGTTAAGTGGTAACATTAAGGGAAGTAGATATTAATACTTAGAGATCGATCATTGATAAATCTGTAACCAACGAGGTTTCGTTGATTTGTCGGTCGGTGCTTGATCGCATTATGAGAATTGTGTAACCGTGGGGTTTAGAGTGACCCGTTGTCTATAGGTGTTGTGTCGTGTCAACTTGAGGAACGAGTCGAACATTGTGGTTAGATCGGACCAAACTAGTGTTAGGAAATATCGTCTAGAAGGGGACGATGGATCTCTTATGGTATGAATTATTTGGGAATTTGGTGAGAATTTCGAGGTAATGCATAAGTGGAATTCGATCATTGAGGAGACTTAATTTGTCAAACGGGAGATATTGTCTTTACGACAGCAGCGGGTGATCAGCTCATCAGTTATATATGGATTCCTTCACCACTCGGGTAAAGTCATCATGGCTGTGGATACTTGGAATTGAAAGGGGTATGGTCAATCAATGGTTGGGTCGTTTCTGCATAGTTTGTTGTGTTCTTAAAGGAAGGAAAACAGGGTAACGTGATTCAATGAAGAACGATTAGGAGTGTTTAAGGACAAAGTTCACTTTGGGATACCCTTTGTGGGAATGGTTAGCTCAGGGTCGTAAGCTATTCTTGAGGTGATAAGTGCAACCTGAGGTTGAGGTTGGGAGGCAACCGAGATTTTTTTTATGATTGGAAAATGATATGATAAGAACTTGATGACCATTCCTTCATCGGTAAGGTACAATGAACCTTGGAATTAAGTTTTATGATGGTTCGACATGAGAAATTCATTGACAACCTCAACCTGGATGTAGTGGGGTTCGTATTTAAGGTAAGGTTTCATGAAGGCATTCCTTTTGGATAGAGAATCAATTTGTCATGCTAAACACGACGTTTAGGATTTTAGTCGGTGCCAGATTTCGAGGACGAAATCTCTTTTAAGGTTGGGAGGATTGTAACACCCGTGAATTTGGAAACCCTTAACCATTGTAGTGTAACCGTATAACTCTTACGATGGAAAGTTATTAAGGTTTGCCTCTCTATCGTAATGGAAATCTCAAGGATCGAGTCGGACACGAAGATCTGGACAGGAAGGGGTTGGACAGTGAGTTGCGCGACCTGGCGCACGACTCAGGGCCGCGGCACAGGCCGCGTAAGTCTCTGAGTTTTGGGTTCCAGCAACACGCGCGGCTTGGCCCGCGACTTGAGGCCGCGGGAAGCTGTCTGGTCGTTTTTATACCCAAAATTTAGGGTTTTCTCTCATTTTACTCCCACTTTCCGTTTCTATTTTCCTTCGGACGATTTTGAGAGCTCAAGAGCCGAGTTTGGAGAAACTTGAGGTGAATCCACTCTAGAGAGATCAAAGGGTTGGTGATTTGATGCTTAGTTATGGGAAGAGTAAAAGATTTCTTGGGAGGTATGTGGTTTGGAAGATTTCAGGTTCCGTTTGAGGTAAGCATCTTGTAAATCCAAGCTTTAGTATAAGGATCTTTATAGATCTAAAGGTTTACTTGTTGTTGGTTTATTTTAGAGTTGGGGAAATGGGTTATTTGGAAACCCTAGCTCATTGTTGAAGATGACTTGGAAATGGTGGAATCTGCACTATTGGAGGCTAATGGATGGATTTGGATCCTAGGTTTAACCTAACATGGCAAGGTGAGTTCAAGTTGATTTGTGAAAACGTTGTACATGCCAAAATGTCTATTTTAAAGTATTTATTTGTTTTACATGAAATTGTCAACTGTGGAGTTATTTGGCAACTTTTGATTATTTAAAGTATTTAGCTTATTAAACTTTATAAACATCCACATTTGGAATTTTGGGCTATTTGTTAAATGTGTCATAAATGAATGAGTTCCGATGATTTATTGCTAAATGGAAATATGGTCAAAATCGCATTTTAGTGTTTGTCGGGTTTTATGCATCATTAATGTAATGGGACGTTTTGAAAGAAAGAGTGTGTGAGTCCTTCGGGTTGGGACATTCCCGACCTTGGGAACATTTTAGAAAATAATACTCCTTTTTGGGTTTTGGGCCGAAGGTCAATGGTGATTTGAGAAACAGAGATTTTAGGGAAGGATATAATTTGGGTTATATAACCATATTGGCTCTCGTGTTTTAGCCAAACGTTTATTAAGTCTTTTGGGGTTTGATTTGTACTCGGTTGAGTCTTTGTAACATTTCTTCAATTTTGGTAGCTCGTTAAGAAGCCTTTAACGTATGGTGTACTTAGTTGCATCTTATTTGAGAGTTACATGTTTTGAATGCATTAGTTCATTCGTTTGAGTCATTTAACGTTTAGACTGTAATACATTGGATCCATAGGCATATGAGTCAGTCAGTTGATTTAGTGGGGACTTTATCCCCGTTTTGGGACTGGATATTGTTTATGGCTGGCGGGAGCTCGAGGTATAGATCGTGCATGGTTGAACTCGATAACCGTGTAACCTTTATTAAAGGGCTCGAGGTATAGATAGTGGGTGGTTGAACTTGATGCCCATTTGTAATCCAGTTTGGTTACTCATCGTGGAATTTAGTGTCCGCGTTTGAAGTCTAGTGAATGGTCCCCAAGTCATGTTTTTATGGAAACTTACGTTGGTGTTCTGCAGAGCTGTATACGGAGCTAAGTCTTGCGGTGGCGCCCATGGTGAGCCGGATACGGGGACCTGTGGCTTTTTTGGTGACACTCATTTTGAGGTCGAGTAGACACTAGAGGATATTGGGTATCTTGCGGTGGTTTCTCGATTGGGAGCCGTATACGGGGATCCATGGCTCTATGTGAAGCTCGAGAACATTGATAAGTGGCCTAAATTTGTGTGCCCGCCATATTCGATGGAATTCGGGTCTCCCCAATCACCGAAAGGTGTTGTTTTGGGTATTGAGTTTTATTATCCAAGTTTTCGGTGACGTTTTGTATATATGAATCTTATCCATGATTTATGGGTTGAGTATTATACCCCACCCGTGTTTTTGGGTGTTTCGGGATATAAAGTTTGTTAGACTAGAATTGTATTAAAGATTAAAATAGAGGGTCTTGGTTGTAATAGGTTAAAAGTTAAGGGGTTTTGTGTTGTAAAGTCAACTTAGTTTGACTTAGTATATATAGGTTGTTTTCTTGGTAAACTTGTAAGTACGCTCATTAGACATAATCAGAGTTGGTAAGAACTTGCATACACTCACAGAGAACAGTACGTGAGATATGTGGCACTATGTTAGATCTATGAATTCGATGTAATCTGTGATTAAATCAATAAAGATTGTTTTCTAAATGATTGTGTGAATTATATGCTAGTAATCTGGGTCACAATTGGTATCAGAGCTAGAACAGACTAATCAGAAAGATTGATTTTTGTTTCAAGAAAAGTTACTGTTCATCGTTACTGTTCCGTCGATCAATTTGTGAAAGAGTGCTGATTTGGGTGTAAATTTGTGTTCATAGTGTTCGTATATAGTCATAGAACATTTCTTGTTCTGGTTGCAAATCAAATTGATCAACAGAATCGAAGAAATTGATCAATTATTTCATTTTCTGAAAGTTTCAAGTCGTGGATTGTCAAGAATCGATTACCACATCTATGATTGTTTTAGAAATATTCACTCCGTAGGGTTGTGTTCGATAACAACGTGATCAAGACTGCAAAGTTTCAGAGCCAAACATCAAGATTTGAATGGAAATTTGTGGATTTTTGTGAAAATTAACTCGAGATTTACATAATTCGCATGAGCAATGAAGAACTCGCACGTAAAACTCGCAAATTAAAGGAATTCGCACATTTCAGAGAATTAAAATTGTTAAGGACAGAATTCACAGACGTTATTATACGAAAAGTGTAGAATTCGTACAAGAGACATGTACGAATTGTGCAGAATTCGCATCTGGGTCTTATGCGAAAAGCTCAGAATTCGCATTACAATGATATGCGAAAAGATTAGAATTCGTATCATTTTTATATTCTTTCATGCGAATTGCTTGATTGTGTGTGACATACGAATTCTGTGTGATCTATACGAATTCTATACTTCAATTCTTGTTTGTGAGTGTCTTGCGAATTGTGCTATATGAATTCTTGCATGCGAATTGCTTGTTGAGTGTGTTATACGAATTTTGTACTTGTTGAAATTTTTGCGTGATTTTTCTGTATTTTCAATAGTGATTTTTCTAATTTTCTGATTAAAGATCATTTCTAGCTAATTTTTTTTAGATATCAAGCTGCAATATGAGATTTAATTGTCAAAAAAAATTCAATAGGGGCGCTGCCCCTCGAACCCTCAAGGGCGTTGCCTCTTGACCCCACCCGCTAAGTTTGCGTAGGGGTACATATTTTTGACTGTGATTAAGGTTTTTCATTCTTGTTAACGATTATTTCAAGCTTATATTTTTGCATATATCAAAATGTCGTACATTGATGAAAAAGGAAATATTGTGCTGACGAAAAGAGACTGTGCCTTAGCATATATGCTAGAGATTGCGGCCATGGAATCTGACATCAAGAATCTGAAGATTCAGAATGAATCTCTTCTTGTTCAAATTGATAGATTGAAAAGTGATAAAGATCTTAAGAAAGATTTTATTTGCTCTGACTATGTAGCTAACTCAAAGATTAATTTTGCAGGGATTATTGAATCTAAAGAGAAAGAGATCTTAAATCTTTAAGACAAGCTGAAAAGGTCTTAAAGTTTTAATTCAAGCTCTACTTGGTCTAAAAAGGAACAAATGCAAAGAGAGCTTGATGATCACAGAAGAAGAGCAAATATTGCCAGTGAGACATCTGATGGACTTAGAAAGTCAAATTCTCTACTCTATGCTAAAAGAGATAAGTTGAAAGATAAAGTTTTCAGTCTTGAGGTTGAGATTAACATGATGAAAGAAAAAGCAACCCAAGACAGAGACAACATTAAAGTCCAAGATGACATGAAGAAGACTGAGAAGAAGAGAAAGGAAATTGAAGGATATAATGCTGAGCTAAAGAAGAAAATATCTGAATTAGAAGCGCAAATGGATAAAGAGAAGAAAGAAAGAAAGGAATTTGAGAAAGAAAGAAAAGCTTATGCTCAAAAGTTTTCAGAATTCTCCAGAAAATCTTTTGAAGAAAAGAAATCAGTAGAGCTGAAATGCATAAAGCTTTCTCAACAAGTTTCAGACTTTGAGAAAGTAATCATAATGGAGAGAGATAAGTTTGATAAAGAGAAAAAGATAGTTAAGCAAAAGTGTGTAAAGAAAGATTTTGGAGAAGAAAAGAAAGCATTTGAAGCTGAGATAAAAGAGCTGAATGGAAAGCTATCTGAGCTGTCAACAAACCTTATGAAGGAGAAGAATGCAAAATCTGAGTTGCAAAAGAAGTTTGACATACTATCAAAGGAAATAAACTGTCTGTCTACAAAGATCAAAGAACTTGAGGAGATCATGTTCAAGGTGAAACTGACTGAGTCAAAGACTCCAGAATCAACTGTCCAATCACCAAAAGATGATATAGCTGCATCCGAATGCTCATTCAAATCAGCAGCAAGTTCAATTTTCACTAATGTTTCTAATAATCCTTTGTTTGATGTAATTGATATTCATACTTCTAAACTTAAAGCACAAATTCGTCCTTCTAATCTTTTCTATGACAAAAATGTTGATGGTTCAGTTAATATCAAGAAGAATAAAACTCATCAGAAAATGACCTGGACAAAGAAAGATGAGAAAGATAAAGAGAATTGGTTTTGGAGAGTTAAAGGATCTCCAGAGGAGAAGAAAAAAGAAGAGAAATCATTTGCGCATGCATCTAATGCTAAAAGGAACAGTGCTCCTAAAGGTAAAACTTTTGGCAAACCTGATCTGGTTTACACTATTAATCAATTGATTAGGTTAGCACAAAAGAAAATTAGTTGTTCCTACTATGGTTCAAATGATTTTGTAAACAAAAATTATGAGAATAACTAGTATGGTTCTTATTTTATCTCTTCTATTAGAACTGCAACTAACAAATTAGGACGCAAATACCAGTGGGTACCAAAAGTTGAATCTGTGTTGCAGGCACCCAAGGTTTAAAGGGGAGAAAGAACCATGGCTCTTGGATAAAACAATTCAAGACCCGTTCCTCAATATTTAAGAACTATGGTTTCTGGTTACATCAGATCAGAACCCGTTCTTAATTGGTAAATCTGTAAATTACTATTCTCACTGGAGAATATGTAATTATGGTTTATGAATATTTCAATTCAGAACCCGAACTTAAATGTTTTTCTTCTGAAGGATACTTAAAAGATTAAATCTTTTCAAGAAGTTTTTTTTCATTTGAGGGAGAGTTAGTGAATTACACTTCTATATCTTTTAGGGGGAGAAGATAATATATAGTTGTACTTTCATTGTTATATTTTTCTAATAAATTGACTTTTTACAAATATTTTGGGGGACGATATCTGAGTTTTTGTCAAGGATACTTCACTGAAAATATTCATTTCAGGGGGAGTTAAGGATTTTGTTCTAAAAGGTATATATTTCTAATCCTTACACTCTTATCAATTGTTGAAAGATGAACAACTTTCACTTGTGAAAAATCATTTTTGGATTATTTGTTCAAACCACTTCGTGTTCTCAAAATGTTTTAATGAATTTCGAAGTGTGTTTTTAAATGATTTTGGATACCTTAATGACTATCTGACCGTCTGTTCTTAAAGAATAATACTTGTGTATTTTCTTTTCATATACTTTGTCAAGTATTCATACACACATCGGTTCAGTACATTTCTACACTTTGTTATTACCATGTATCAAATGTTAAATCTTTCTATGGTAATACTCCTGCTTGTACTCTATATTGTTTGAGATCAGACGTCATTTCATCATTATATGTGCTTTCATTGGAAATATGTTTATATATTGTTCATATAAACATCTTACGTCTTTGATTTCCCAAAATATTATTCTTCATGAATTTTGATCTGACTTGAATCATTGTCAGATTCTCAAAACATTTCTATTCTTTCATGATTATTCATTCATACAAAGTTTTGATAAATCTTAAATGCTTAAAATGCTCAAATTTCATTTTGATTTTTGATGAGCATACATACACTGATATTGATTTCTTGCGCTTTAATGTCTAGAAAATCATAGAGCAACACATGTTTTTAGGACAATACATGGGATTCAATGTGAGAGCTTACCAGAACTTCTATGGATTCACGATAACCAGTGTTTCCTACCCAGGAAGTATTCCCTGAGTGATTGAGGGGAGAGGGGTCAAAAGAATAGAGTGTTGGTGTGTGAAGAGGTAAAATGGAAATGAGAGATTAGTTAGAAGTGAGCTTAAAAGAATAAAAGAAAGAGGGTGTGAGATCAGAGTAAAAGAATATCAGACTTTGCACCAAATCTTTCTTTGCCAGGCAGCCAGATAATCTGATTGGTTCACATTCTTTGGTGACCATCATTGAAAAAGGCAGTGACCCCATGCCATCTATTGCAAACACCCCACCAGCTACTCATTATTTTCCTAAAAAGAGAATGTTTCACATTTTCTGGGGATGCAGCACATATGCTATTGTTTCTTCGCTTGGAAGATACTGATATTGAAAAAGAAGGAAAGTTGCCCCACCTTCGACCCTTTTTCATGCACATTTGAGTCTATGTAAAATCATTGTTGTCTCAATGATTTGCATAATTTTGAGCCTTAACAACAATCATTGTGTTAATTCTTTCATAACACAAGCACGAGCACACAGAAAATCTGTTTTTCTGTCAGAACATTCATAGAAAATACATTGTGTTTTTTAATGATTGAATGGAAGTCCTGGGGAGTGAACATCATCTCAAGCTCCTTACATTGTACACTTGTTGTACACAGTAACTTTGTGTTACTGACAGGCATTCCTAACTGTTTCATTTGTTGATTCAGGGTTACAACACATAATTTGTCTGAATTTGAAAAGATTCGGATAAATACATTCATGAATTGACGGCTCATTCAGATCAGACAAAAGATTTTTTCCTATTACTCTTTGGGGGAGATTGATCATTTATTGTCAAAGGGAGAGATTGTTCATATTTCACCACCAGGGGGAGATTATTAATCATGAAGATTGCGCTTATCGAATGATTTGGGGGAGATCTTTCAAAGACTATGCTGACATTGAAAAAGTTTTGATGATTCTGATTCTCATAATTCATCAAAAAGGGGATATATATAAAGGTTTCAAAGTCAGTTTACAGAATTGAAGAAAAGTTTGTCAATGTTGGGAACTGAAGATTCTACTAAGTGTAGTTACTACTGCTAGTACAAGTGTAGTTACTACTGCCAGAACAAGTTGAATATTAATACTGCTAAGTGTTACTACTGCTAGTAGAATTACTACTGCTAGTTAAAGTTAGTACTGCTTGAACAAAGTTAGTACTGCTTAGCTAGTTAGTACTGCTAGTAGTTAGTACTGCTTGCAGTTAATACTGCTAGATGAAGTTAATGCTGCTGAGCATTATTAGTGCTGCTAAAGAGATCCGGATGGAATGTACGACAGCTGGATATACTGAAGATATAATTAGAAGATATACATGGAAGATATACTGAAGATATAATTAGAAGATATACATGGAAGATATACTGAAGATTTGTTTATTCTTTGTAATTATCTTTTTATCATTATATGTATAGAATGTTTAGAATAGATAGAGATAACTTTTGATAATTGTTTTTCAAGAGAGAAATCAACCTCAAGGCATAGATCCTAATTCTAGAGAAGTAGAATTCGTATTGGTGAGCCTGTTCATCAATATTGAGGTTGAGTGTGTAATCGTGTAGCTTTAAGCATTCAATACAAGTTTACTGTTTGATCATTATATACTGTGTTTGATTACTGTTTTATTAAATATCAAAGTGTTTTTCCGCAACTTCTTTGATATTGTTTCTGAGAATTAATTATTGTTGAGAATTCGATCCTGACAAGTGGTATCAGAGCTAAATTCTCTCAGAAACAGTTATTCATCATGGAAAATCTTACAGAATCAAGCAGTACTTTGGTCTCAAAAGTTCCAATGCTCAGATCCAATGAATTTGACATGTGGAAAATCAGAATCAAGCAATATATTCTCCTCACAGATTACTCAATATGGGACATCATTGAGAATGGCCCATCTGATGGAGGAAAGATTGGTGAAGATGGCAAAAGAACTCCTCCAAAGACAGATACAGACAGGAAATCAAGACAGACAGAGATGAAAGCCTTGAGCACACTGCTCTTGGCCATTCCAAATGAGTATCAACACCAATTCTGTAATTGTACTGATGCACAGATGCTCTGGAATGCTCTAGAGAAGAGATTCTCAGGTACTAAAAGTACCAAGAGAAATCAAAAGGCAATCTTAAAACAACAGTATGAAAACTTCATCTCAACTAAGAATGAGTCCATGACTCAAACTTTTGACAGGTTTAATAAACTAATTGGTGAACTAGCTACTATGGGAGTACAGATTGATCAAGATGATGTGAACAGAAAGTTCTTAAGGTCCCTTGGAGATGAATGGACCATGTACACTGTGTCATTCAGACAGAATGATCAGTTGGAAGACAAAGAACTTGATGATCTGTACAATGATCTTAGAGTATTTGAAGCTGAGGTGGAGGCAAAGAAGAAGCCTTCTGGATATGTTCATAATGCTGCACTCCTATCAGCATCAATTGATTCTACTGCTAACCCTGAATCAGTTAATGCTGCTAATGGATCAAATTTAGATAAAGGCACTGATTATGTATTTGAAGCTCTTCTTTCTAATCATGGAAATTCTTCTCTGATCAATGATGACTTAGAACAACTTCATCCTGATGATCTGGAAGAGATGGATATTAAATGGCAGATGGCCATGCTCTCCATGAGGGTTAAGAAGTTTATAAAGAGGACTGGAAGAAACAACTTCTCACAAAGAAGAGAAGATGGAGCAGGGTTTGATAAATCAAAGGTAGAATGCTACAAATGCCATCTGAAGGGACATTTTGCTAGAGAATGCAGAAGTGGAATGTCTCACAACAACAACCATCAACAAGCTCAACCTGGAAGCTTCAATAACAACAGAAACTCTGCTCAAGCCCTTGTTTCTCAACAAGGAATGGGGTTTGATTGGAGTGATCAAGCAGAAGAAGCTATTCAGAATCAAGCTCTTATGGCTAAAGTATCTCATCTCCCATCTGAGGTAAGTTCTAATCTCTGTTCTAAAACTTGCATAGACACTGTTAAAAGGTACAGGGATCACAATCAGAAGATGAGTGATGACCTGAAGAGACTAGAAAAGGATATAAAAGACTATGTGAGGATAGTAGAGAGATTTGAAGATCAAATCAAAGGTTTTCAAGCCAATGAACTACAACACTCATATGACACAAATTACTGGCAGTGGGAGAAAAAGGATTTAGAACTTAAACTGACCAAATCTAAAGAGGAGAGTGAAAAACTGAAAGAGGAGTTAACCAAGGTTAAGCTTGATGTAGAAAAGTTTTCCAATGCTTCTAAAGCAATGGACTCCTTACTGCAAAATCAGATTCATGATAAATTAAGAAGAGGAATTGGGTATAATGCCACACCTCCACCATATAACAACAATTACATTCCTCCTACTTCAGACCTGTTAGACACCAAAGATAGGAAGGACTTGCCTGAGGGAGCCACTGAAATAGATCCCTTAGATGAGGTAATTGTTGAGGATAAGACTGAGAAAGAGGTTGGCAAGAGTAAGAAGAACAAGGTGAGTGGTGAGACTTCTATAGAAAACAACATTATCACCAATGAGGATTGTGGAAGGGCTTGGATCAAATCCAAGAACATAGAGAAGACAGAGGAAAAGTCTGGTAAGGTCCATTATAAACAGACCACAGTTGTGAATCCAGGTCCTTGCAAACAGTGTACTTGTAAGAAGAATGAACCCCAAAAACAGGACAAAAAGAGGGGAAATCAAAGAAACTGGAATAATCAATGGGCACATAAACAAGGGGTTGATCTGAGTAAAATCAATAGACCAAAACCTTGCTTTATCTGTGGAAAATTGAATCATCTTGCAAAATTCTGTTATTTCAATCCTATGAACCAAAGAATGAATTTCCAAAGATCCATGCAAAAACCCTTTGGTTATAAGAAAATTGAAAAGAACCATGTGGCTAAGAAAACTGTTAAAACTAAAAGCCACATGAAGAAAAAGTATTCTGTTAAAGAAAGTGTCAATATGTGGATTCCTAAAAGCACTAAAACTGTTAGTACTGCTACCACAAATAGTGCTGCTGACAATGATAGTGCTGCTAGAAGTAATACTACTGCTAACAATGTTAATGCTGCTAACAAGGTTAGTACTGCTAAACCTGTTAGTACTGCTACACCTGTTAGTACTGCTAACTCTGTTAGTACTTCTAAGGTTAGTACTGCTTCCAGTGTTGATTCTGCTAAGCCAATCATATTGACAAAGTACTCTAATAAAGAGTGCTCTGAGTTTAAAAACCTCATTAAAAAGGAATGTAAATACTTTGATGAGAAAGGAAGACCCAAGATCACTTTGGCTTGGGTCCCCAATCATACTAATTGATTTATTTAATGTGCAGGGCAACCAACAGCTCAAGGGAAAGAGCATATGGCATGTTGATAGTGGTTGCTCTAGGCACATGACTGGCAACATGTCATGCCTTCAGGATTTCAAGCAAATTAATGGAGGACATGTTGCATTTGGAGACAATCTTTCTGGTGGTAAGATAAGTGGAAAAGGTAATGTCACCAAAGGTAAGATGACATTTGAGGATGTCTACTATGTTGATCAATTAAAGTACAACCTGTTAAGTGTATCACAGGTTTGTGACAAACAACATAGTATATTATTTACTAATACTGAGTGTATGATTCTTGCTCCAGGGTTCAAGGTAGTTGATGAAAGCATGATACTACTTAGAACTCCAAGGAAGGACAATGTTTACTGTCTTGATTTGGACAATGTTGATAGTGATTCATCTTTAAATTGTCTTGTTTCAAAAGCTTCTATAGATGAATCCTCCCTTTGGCACAGAAGGATGTGTCACATGAATTTCAAGACTATGAACAATCTTGTTAAAAATAACCTTGTAAGAGGTTTACCTTCAAAAGTCTTCTCATGTGATGATCATTGTGTTGCTTGTCTTAAAGGCAAACAACACAAAACTTCTCATAAGACTAAAGAGTTAAATTCTGTTTCTTCTTGTCTCCAGTTATTGCATATGGATCTGTTTGGTCCTACAAATGTTATGAGTATAGGCAAGAAATCTTACTGCTTGGTTATTGTTGATGATTACTCCAGATTTACTTGGGTATATTTTCTAAGGACTAAGGATGAAACAAGTGGTCTTATCAAATCCTTTATTCTAAGAATTGAAAACCAAACTAATCAAAGAGTAAAAGTCATTAGATCAGATAATGAAACTGAATTTAAAAATCATGATTTAAATACTTTTTGTGAAGGAAAAGGTATTGAGAGACAATATAGTGCTCCTAGGACTCCTCAACAGAATGGTGTTGCTGAAAGGAGAAATAGGACACTAATAGAGGCTGCTAGATCTCTGTTGGCTGATTCAAAATTGCCAATTACATTCTGGGCTGAAGCAGTTAATACTGCTTGTTATGTCCAAAACAGAGTTCTAGTGGTCAAGCAAAAGAACAAGACCCCATATGAGCTTTTAAATCAAAGAAAACCTTTTATTGGTTTCTTCAAACCTTTTGGGTGTCCTTGTACAATTCTAAATACCAAATCTCACTTAGGTAAGTTTGATAGCAAAGCAGATGATGGATTTCTTGTTGGATATTCATCTCAGAGTAGGGCCTACAGAGTTTTTAACTCTTCTTCTAGAATAATTGAAGAAAGTGACAATGTCAAATGCAATGAGAACACACCAAATCCTGTTGAGTCTGGACCTCAGTGGCTATTTGACATTGATTCACTAACTAACTCTCTTGGTTTCAGTAATGAGTATACAGGAACAGATGGTGGAGAATCAGAGATCACACAAGTTCAAGAAAGTATATCTAAATCTGTGATTTTTCCCATACCCACAGTAAATGAAGACTGTGAAAAGGAATCATTTACTGAACCAAGTCAGAGTGAAGAAGACACTAGAGATGAGGAGACTCAAGAATCAGAAGTGACATCTGAAGACACTTCAGTTGAATTGCATGACTCTAATCTAGAGGCTGGACTGAATGTAGAACCTAGTCATAACACAAGAGTTCAAAAGAATCATCCTCCACAGTTGATAATAGGTGATGTCTCTTCTCCCATGATGACTAGACATCAAAGCAGGCTTCAGGAAATGCAAGATCAACAGCATACAGTGCTCTCATGTTTTCTATCCCAGCTTGAGCCTAAAAAGGCACATGATGCTATGAAAGAATCTAGCTGGATAGAAGCAATGCAAGAAGAATTGTTACAGTTCAAGCTACAAGATGTGTGGGATCTAGTAGACCTTCCTAAAGGTCACAGAGCAATTGGCACAAAATGGATCTTCAGAAACAAGAGAGATGAAAGAGGTATTGTTATAAGAAACAAAGCAAGGCTGGTAGCTCAAGGCTACACTCAAGAAGAGGGCATAGATTATGAAGAAGTTTTTGCACCTGTAGCTAGGATAGAAGCAATCAGACTATTCCTAGCCTATGCTTCTTACATGAACTTCAAAGTCTACCAAATGGATGTAAAAAGTGCTTTTCTCTATGGGTCAATTGAAGAAGAAGTATATGTCTGTCAACCACCAGGGTTTACAAATTAAAGAAAGCACTTTATGGACTACATCAAGCCCCAAGAGCATGGTATGACACCCTGTCATCCTATCTCTTGGAAAATGACTTTGAAAGAGGAGTCATTGATAAGACTCTATTTATCAAAAGAAAGAAGAAGGATATCTTGCTGGTCCAAATATATGTTGATGACATTATTTTTGGTTCTACAAGAAACAACATGTGCAAGGAGTTTGAGGATTTAATGCATCAAAGGTTCAAAATCAGTTCCATGGGGGAACTTAATTTCTTCCTTGGACTCCAAGTTCAACAGAAGTCAGATGGCATTTTTATATGTCAATCCAAGTATGTGCAGGATATTCTAACCAAGTTTGGTTTCTCAGAATCAAAACCTGCCAGCACACCTATGGAAACACACAAGCAGATCACAGCAGATCTTGAGGGGGAGGATATGGATGTGCATCTTTATAGATCCATGATTGGCTCTCTCATGTATCTCACAGCATCAAGGCCAGATATTATGTTTCCAGTCTGTGTATGTGCAAGATTTCAAGTTAGGCCAAAGCAATCTCACTTTTAAGCTGTTAAGAGGATATTCAGATATCTCAAAGGGCAACCCAGTTTGGGACTTTGGTATCCTCATAACTCACCTTTTGACCTAATAGCATACTCAGACAGTGATCTAGGTGGGGCAAACTTGGACAGAAAATCTACTTCTGGAGGATGTCAGTTTTTGGGTGCTAGACTAGTCTCATGGCAGTGCAAGAAACAAACCACAGTATCCACATCTACAACAGAGGCAGAGTACATAGCAGCTGCAAGTTGCTGTTCTCAAGTCTTATGGATTCAGAATCAAATGCTGGATTATGGGGTAACCTTTCTACACACTCCAATCTTTATTGACAACAGCAGTGCTATTAGCATTGTAAATAATCCAGTCAAGCACTCAAAGACAAAGCACATTGAAATCAGGTATCACTTTATAAGAGATTGTAATGAAAAGAAACTTATTCAAGTTGTCAAAGTTCACATTGATAATCAGTTTGCTGATCTATTCACTAAAGCTTTTGATGTGGGTAGATTCACTTTCTTGGTAACAAGTGTGGGAATGATAAACTCTAAATAATCTTCTTCTCAAAAAGTGGTTTTATACCTGTATATTTTTATTCTTGGTGTTACTAATCTTCTTTTCAGGATATGCATAGCAGTACTCAGTATTTAGCAAGTTTAAAAGGAGTAAGTCTGGTTAATACTGCTTGTGGTTAATACTGCTTTCAGTTAATACTGCTTGTGGTTAATACTGCTTGTGGTTAATACTGCTTTCAGTTAATACTACTTTCAGTTAATACTGCTTTCAGTTAATACTGCTAGTAGTTATTACTGCTAGTAGTTAATACTGCTAGTGGTTAATACTGCTTTCAGTTAATACTGCTAGTAGTTAATACTGCTAGTAGTTAATACTGCTAGTTCAGTTAATACTGCTCGTGGTTAATACTGCTCGCGGTTAATACTGCTAGTTAGTTAATACTGCTAGTAGTTAATACTGCTAGTTCAGTTAATACTGCTCGTGGTTAATACTGCTCGCGGTTAATACTGCTAGTTAGTTAATACTGCTCTAGGTTAATACTGCTTATATTCCGAATACTATAAATACTTTTTGCCCGCCTAAAAGTTCATAACGACTCTTTGCATACTGTTCTCTTGCGCTCAAAACCTTTTCTCTCTCAAGTTCGAAGTTTTCAGGCAAGTTTTCACTAAGATCAATGGCATCCATGACGTTCATCGACGAGCACAACGAGATTGCGATGCTACAAAAGCCAAAGCAAGCTTCAGGATTTCATCAGATTGTGGATTTCCTCAAGTCAAGTCACATTGCTCATGCTCTTACTGTATCCCCTACAATCTACATTGAGCACCAAAGGCAGTTCTGGGCTAATGCAACCATTGTTGTGGAAAATGGTGTGCAAATGATCAAGACAAGAATCTGTGATCACTCACTTACAGTTACTGAAGAAGTCATTCGCATCAGTCTACGTCTAGACGATGACTCTGGTATAACGTCTATCTCTAATGATGAACTGTTTTCTAATCTTACTAGAATGGGGTATGGAGGCCCATTGGGGGTTTTCAAATTCTCAAAAGCAAAGTTTTCACCCCAATGGCGTTTTCTTGTTCATACCCTGATGCATTGCATCTCCAAAAAGACCACTGGATGGAGTGAGTTCAGCAGTCCAATTGCATATGCTTTGGTATGCTTGGCTACATCCAGAAGGTACAATTTCTCAAAGATGATTTTCAGTGATCTTGTATCAAATATGGGAAACAAAAAGAGTTTCTTTATGTATCCCAGATTTGTTCAGGAAGTAATTAACCATGAATTGACGGATATACCTCAACCTGTTGGGGTATATGTACCTAAACCCCCCAAAGGCAAGGTTTTCTCAAATATGAGAAGATCTGCTGGGGACTCGGAAGGAGTTGACACCCCATTGTTCTCTACAATGATGGTGGTGTCCCAAAACACTGAAGGTATGGCAGCAGGGTCAAGGCCCTCATTAGACCATCCCACTGCTAGCCAAGCCCAACCTTCTCACTCAAAAACAATTCCCCAGTCCATTCTTACAAAACCAACCTCTCCAATTTCCCATACGTATAAAAGAAAACAGGTAAAGAAGGCTCCTTCCCTTCTTGTACCAGAAACCCCTAAGTCTTTAAGCCCTCTAAGGGAGAATACTCCTTTAGAGAATATCCAAAGGGAAACCACAGGGGTGTCTCCCAACCCAAAGGAGGTGCTCTCTGAGGAGGAGGTAGAGCATATGGGTGATGAGGCTGCCACTACTCCTGCTAACACAGAGGAGGAAAGTGGTAACATCAATAAGACCTCCCCCATGGCAACTTTGAATGAGCAATCATTTGAAGGTCCCTGGTGCCAAGAAACCACAGGGGTGGATAGTGCTTCTGCTAGGCAGAAGACTTCCACTACTAAAAGATCCAATGATCTTTCAATAGGGGGTAACACTCCTGGAGAAGGTGAGGACAGATATAACTATGATGAATTGATGGAGGCAATGGGCAACATCAACATGGATGTACTCAAACAGGGCAAAGATATAGAAGAGCTAAAACTCATTGTACTGTCACAACAAGAACAAATCATCAAGTTGAAGCAAATGGTAAGGAAACTGATTCTGCAAAAGAAGAAGAAACAATTTGTGCTCAGAAGGAGGGAACCAGTGACTGATGCTCCCAAAAAGGGGGAGTCAGAAGCTGATGCCAAAGCTAAGGGGGAGCAAGAGGAAAAACATAATGTTGAGGGGGAAAATGAGCAAGCAGCAGAAACAGAGCCAGCAGCAGAAACCATTAATACTGCCAGTTCAAGTAAAGCAGCAGAAATGGTTAATACTGCTGAGCTGAAAGAAGCAGCAGAACAAGTAAAAGAGGTCCTTACAGAGCTAGAGGTTGCAGAAACACTCATCAAAGCAAAACATGATACTCCCAAGGTCACCTCAAAGGCCAAAGGAGTTGTCATAAAAGAAAGAGGTGATGCAGCAAAGAACTCTAGCATTGAGAAGGAGATGGGTAAAGATAAAGGTAAGGCAAAGTTAGTGGAATCTGATCAACCAATCAAGAAGCAAAGGTTGGTTGAATCAGATGAAGCTTTAGCAAGGAAAATGCAGAAGGAGATGGAAAAAGAAGAAAGAGCTCAGGTGGAGAAGGACAGGGAAATGGCAAAGGCTTTAGCTGCTGAGCTAAATAAAGCCTATCAAAAGGGGCTTGAAACTGAAAAGGCTAAACAAAGGGCTATAAGTCTGAGAAAGGCTATGATGGCTAATACAAGTGCAAAGAAAAGAAGACCTTCACAAACTTACCTTGCCACTCAGGAAAGAAACAAAATGATAACTTTCTTGAGGAGTGCAATTGGGGTAAAGAAAGAAATGTTTGTGAAGATGAGTTTTGATCAAATCAGAGAGCTCTATGAAAAAGAAATGGGGAATCTGAAGAGCAATGAAAAGAAAAGAGTAGAGTTTGAAAAGAAGGCCAAGGAGAGTAATGATATAGATATGAATCAACCATTCTCTGAAAGTGAAGAGGGAACTCCTATCAAAGAAATGGCAAGGGAAAAGGAAGAAAAGAAGAAGGAAGCTACTCTAGTACAGGTTCAAAAGACTTTGAAAAGAACCAAGATGATGGCCAAAAGAAAGAAAGATAAGAAGCCTAGAGTAGAAGAAGAACAAAATGTTGCTGAAGAAGAAGTGGCACCTGAGTCATCAAGCCAGCAAGGGGCATCAATCAAAGATGATGTAAGCTTATATATGGTAGTGATGGACAAAGTGCCTGAACCAATTTCTGCATAACCTGTTGGAGTTAAGCCACCTGAGATCATTCACTGGGATGTACTGACAATGGATGGGAAAGATTACATCAGACTCAAGAGGAAGGGTGATAAGTATGAAGTATTCAACACTTGGGTCAAGATTGTCAGAACATGCTCTAGATCTGATATAGAAGAGATGTTTGACATAGGAATTAAGCTGTATGCAGACCATCTGAATACTCCAGGAATTTCTCTTACAAAACTGGTGATGGAGTATCTATGCATGATGTTCAAACCTGAAGAAGTGGACCAGGTCATCAAGAGTGTGTTTAAAGAAGTCACAAGTTGGACTCTATATGAAACTAGTGGAGTATATGCAGTGACTTTGGATAGAAATCACACAGAGTACTTCCTAGTGGATAGAGTATATAATCACACCAGACTGAAGGTTCATGCCATGTTAAAGAAGAAGTTGGGTTGTGCACCAAATTCAGAAATGGCCAAGTACCTAATTCAGAGGATAATCAATCAGAGTTTGGGACTGAATCCAGACTTAGGAGCATGATCTTGGAAGTTTTGGGAGCATCAAAAAGAGCATCTGGAAGAATATCTGAAGAACTTGACTTCTCTTCTAAAAGTCAAGTTAGGGGGAGATTGTTGGGAACTGAAGATTCTACTAAGTGTAGTTACTACTGCTAGTACAAGTGTAGTTACTACTGCCAGAACAAGTTGAATATTAATACTGCTAAGTGTTACTACTGCTAGTAGAATTACTACTGCTAGTTAAAGTTAGTACTGCTTGAACAAAGTTAGTACTGCTTAGCTAGTTAGTACTGCTAGTAGCTAGTACTGCTTGCAGTTAATACTGCTAGATGAAGTTAATGCTGCTGAGCATTATTAGTGCTGCTAAAGAGATCCGGATGGAATGTACGACAGCTGGATATACTGAAGATATAATTAGAAGATATACATGGAAGATATACTGAAGATATAATTAGAAGATATACATGGAAGATATACTGAAGATTTGTTTATTCTTTGTAATTATCTTTTTATCATTATATGTATAGAATGTTTAGAATAGATAGAGATAACTTTTGATAATTGTTTTTCAAGAGAGAAATCAACCTCAAGGCATAGATCCTAATTCTAGAGAAGTAGAATTCGTATTGGTGAGCCTGTTCATCAATATTGAGGTTGAGTGTGTAATCGTGTAGCTTTAAGCATTCAATACAAGTTTACTGTTTGATCATTATATACTGTGTTTGATTACTGTTTTATTAAATATCAAAGTGTTTTTCCGCAACTTCTTTGATATTGTTTCTGAGAATTAATTCTTGTTGAGAATTCGATCCTGACAGTCAAAGTCCAAGTCAAAACAATGTTGATATTATTAAGAAGTCAAAGGAGATATTCAAATCAAACAAATGGTTGATTGAAAAAGTGGAAGATAGTTCAAGTTTTGAAAGATAAAGTGAAAGCCAAAGCAAGAAACATCAAAAGAAAAAGAATGACAAAGTTTTGAAGATGTAAAGTTCGTTTGAAGATTTCAATGATAGTGAAGAAAGTGTTATAAGTTGTTGGAAAAGCCAAAGAGGGAGATTTATTTCAAAGTTGAAGAATGTGAAAGTTTCAAATTTTGCTGAAGATGTTAAAGTTTTTAAGATTCAAAGCTGAAAAAGATTTTTACTGATGATCATTTCTGAAGAATAGAATAGCTGAAGAAAATTGTCAATTTTTTTTTAGACTAGAATTGTATTCACGATTAAAATAGAGGGTCTTGGTTGTAATTGGTTGAAAGTTAAGGGGTTTTGTGTTGTAAAGTCAACTTAATTTGACTTAGTATATATAGGTTGGTTTCTTTGTAAACTTGTAAGTATTCTCATTAGACATAATCAGAGTTGTGAATAACTCGCATACACACAGAGAACAATACGTGAGATATGTGGCACCATGTTAGATCTATGACTTCGATGTAATCTGTGATTAAATCAATACAAATTGTTTTCTAAATGATTGTGTGAATTATATGCTAGTAATTTGGGTCACAAAGTTTTATCTGTATTTCATAAAATGGAGGGTTCAATTATTCACGTTTTGAGTGAGTTTGGGTTAAATTTAATTTACGAATGAACGTTTTATATTGGGATCTTCGTCCTTGAAGTAGTTTGGATTGGAAAACATATATATTGGTGTTTGCTTGCCTAAAATGCATATTATTGGAAAACGAGTCGTTTTCATATTTATGACATATCAAATTAAAAGATTATGATTTAAATTGCATTACTCTTTTTTAACGATATCTTTATCCATGTTGAAAACTCTTGAACTCACTAGGTGTTAGCCTAACCGTTTTATTTGTCGACATGTGCAACAGGTTCTGGTTGGGAATAGTCCTAGTCACACTGTGAAGCGAAGAGTGCTAGTTGTGTGCTCGAGGAGTGGATATCTTAGTGAAGTCTTCCGCATTTAGAGCAACTTGCGTTTGGCGGTTAAGTAGCACACGGCTGTGGTTTAGTCTTTGTGTATTATTGGAGTTTGTATTTGTTGAGGTTATTTATCGAACTTCAAAATTGGAGCGTAATGAATTTTAAATTGTAGGATGATGTGTTGATTTATTTGATGTTATATCGAAAGTTTTCATTAGTTGCTCTTACCAAATTTGAGGGTGTTACAAATAGTAAGAATTCGCTTATAGAAGGATGCGAATTGCGAAGAATTCGCACATAGGCACATTCGAGAAGTAGGAATTCGCATATAGGCCTATGCGAATTGTGAGGATTTCTGCTAAGCCTCATGCGAATTGTGCTTTAATGAATAGTGATATGTGAATTGTGAGTGTTATGCGAAAAGTTTTGATATTTTTTCAAAAAGTGACTGTTTTGAACCCATTTTGCTACAAGTTTGCCCTGTTCCCGAGATTTTCCGCGTAATGCATATGTGACATCATTCCTATCTTCTGTTGGTCACATATTCTTAGCAACTGATCTGAATTTTCACAAGTGCTTGTCAAGATTTTCATATTCTGAATGTTTGGATTTAGTCTCTGATTGGATTAGATTAGCAGCCTGAGTATCTGCAATCATCAGTCTGGAGTTTTCTCTACGATGTTAGACCTTTGAGTGTTCTTAATCATTCTTCTGACCTGATCAATTAGGAGTGTGAGAAACTGCAATCATTGTTCTAATGCTTTGGTTGTGATTCAGAATCTTGAGTGCTTATAATCATCCAGCTGATTCGTGAAGAAAAGAGTTATGAGTTCGTTCGTTCAGTGTTCTGGAAAGCAGTTAGAAAATGAGCGTCTTCCATCAATTGTTGAACATATATCAGAGTTGTCTTCTAACCTTTGCATTGTAGTGTTTGCTACCATATGCTTCCTCCTGCAAGTTGATCAGAATAATTTCTTCAGCTTAATTCTTATTCAACTCGTGTTTCAAAGACAGATCCGGTGTTATATACTGAAGATGCACTTTGGTTGTCACGTCAGAATTCACACATTTCTTTCTTGTGGGCGTAACGAATGTGTTGGGTTTACAAGAGATAAAAGTTGTCTTTATGTGCACTTAGTCGAGGTTATTGTCTACATCAGATCTGGTATTAAAGTTGAAACATCAAGAATAAGAGCTATTTTCAAGGGGGAGCTGAGGATGATTTGAAGTTTATGCAACACTAAGTTTTCTAAAGAAATCAAGGGGGAGAGGAATTGAAGCTAAAAAGGATGATTCCTTTACAAAATTTAGGGGGAAAATGTTAGAACGTAAAATGTTTTGTTTAGAAGTTTTGTAAAGTAATCAGTTTTATTTGTATTTGGGCCTTATACTTTAGGTTTGGGCTTTATTGTGTACAAGGGTGTTAGGGGTATAAATAGGATTCTGTTAGTATTTGTTTGTAAGTTTTCATTTTCATAATGTAGCCCATACGAGTTCTGTTGCTCTTTGTAGTTTGTGTTTTAATATGTGGATAAAACTACAGATTCCTTCCCAAATCATCCTTGTTATGTTTTTATTATCAAATCAACTGTGATCATGGACCTAACAACATTGTTTCACCAAGTGAAACTACACTACGTTGTTTCACATTAACAACACTTTAGTGCTTCACATTAACAACATTGTTAGATTCCTTCACATTAACATTCCTTCACAATAAAATGTTAGATTCCTTCACATTAACAACATTGTTTCAATATGAAACAACACTTTAGTGCTTCACATCATATTTCACGTCAACTATTGTTTGTTTGTTTTCAAATTGTGAAGCAACAGTACATTGTTTCACCTTGTGAAACAACAATTTATTGTTTCACTTTAGCGACATTATATTATTTCACAATATGAAAGAACACAACATTGTTTCACCATGTGAAACAACACTACATTGTTTCACATCAACAACATTGTGTTGTTTCACAATATGAAACAACACTTTAGTGTTTCACATCACATTTCGCGTTAACTTTTGTTTTGTTTTCATTTCTGAAACAACACTAAATTGTTTCACCTTGTGAAACAAAAGTATATTGTTTCATTTTAGCGACATTATATTATTTTACAATATCAAATAAACTATATTGTTTCACCATGTGAAACAACTGTACATTGTTTCACCATGTGAAACAACAAGAAACAACACTACATTGTTTTACATTAGCAACATTGTGTTGTTTCACAACATGAAACAACACTTTAGCTTTTCACATCAACTTTTGTTTTCAAAATTGTGAAACAACACTTTATTTTTTAACTTTAGCGACATTATCTTGTTTTACAATATGAAAGAATACTTTAGTGTTTCACTTTCACATCACATTTTACATCAATTATGTTTTGTTTTCACAATCTCAAACAACCCTAAATTGTATGAATTAAAACTTTAGTGTTTCACTTTGTATTATTCATTATGTGAATTGAAACTTTGGTGTTTTGTTGAATTCAAATGTGATGTTTTAATTACAATACCTTTTTATTTACTATATTTCTTTTCCTATATGATGTTTTTATTATATAAATAGTAAAAAATATTTTATAAAAATGTATGTTTTTTTCTATACATTACCATTAGATAATGTATATGTGAGAAAGTAAGCGGGTAAAAAATTAAATTAATAATACAATGAACTAATGAGAAATAAAATATTATTATCAATTAATGAAAATTAAAATATCTTATTATTACATATAAATTACATCGTATAAGATTTAATAAAAATAAAATAATAATTGATTCTAAATTTTGATATCTATAAAAAAGGGAAATAGAAAATAATTAAGAAAATGAAAAATTACCATCGTGTTCTTCCTTGATTATATATTAAACATTAATTAAGTTTGTTAGATTGAAGTGATTACCATCCAATATATATATATATATATATATATATATATATATATGGAGAGAGAGAGAGAGAGAAAGTGAGTGTTAATGCATAAATTTGTTGGATACAAGATCATGAAATCTGAAGACTGAAAGTCAAAGTCAAGTCAACTCTCTAGGAAAGTCAAAGTCTTTTGTAATAAATATAAAAGTCAAAGTGTTGTAAAGGAGTCTAGTATAAATAAGTTTTATTTCTATTAGTAGGGATATGGCTAATTGTAACAGATTCAGAAATATACGTGAACACAGATTATAGAGAGAGAGTTAGAGAGCACATTGTACGAATTCTTGATTGAAATGGAAACAAAGTTTATTTGATTTTAATATTATCATCTTAATCGTAATTCTGTGATAAGAACTTGATCTTGGGATCTATCAATTGGTATCAGAGCAGAATTCAAATTGAAATCATTCAAGAAAATGGAGTTTCGCACTGTTTGTTGAGTTTTTGATCGAATTTTCAAGTTTTGTGTGTAATTGTGAAAGAAATTGAGTCAAGTGAGTTCGTATGTTGTATTAGACAAATCTTTAATTGATTTGTAGTGATCTTGCACTGTAATTTTGATCAATTTTTGAGATTTTACGAGTTTTCTTTTCACGAGTTCATATGCACTGTTCATATTCAATTTGTACTTTTAATTGAATTTCTTTGAAATTCATCATTTGTAAAAGGTTCTAATAGTATATTAGATCAATTTGGTGAAGTTTGGAATCATAATTCGAGGATTTGATGGAGTTTTTGGCTAAATTCAAGTGATTTTAGTTCGAGATCTACGAAATTCGCATAAAATCTGAAGAACTCGCATGGGATACTAAAGAACTCCCATAAAGAGAAGATTTCGCATAAATTTTGTCTGAAATTTTACAAGTATAGAATTCGTATATGTGTAGGATGAGAATTCCTCAGAATTCGTACAAGCCTGTGTATGAAAAGTCGAAATTCGCATAACTCGTTTATACGAAAAGTTTGTTGAAAAGTTTTCTAAGGACAAAATTCGCATATGCGTGTGAAAAGTAAATAAGTCGCATATAGTGGTATACGAATTCCTAGAATTCGCATTGTGCTTTATGCGAATTGTTCAGAATTCGCATAAGGTGATATACGAATTCATCAGATTTCGCATAGAAAGTTTTAAAAAATTTCTAAGTATAGAATTCGTATCGATGCGAATTGTTTGAGTTTGAAAAAGTTTCTAAGTACAGAATTTGTATGTTTCTGTTGTGCGAAAAGTTGTTTTTAGAATTTTTCTAAGTCTAGATTTCGCATTGTGTGCGAATTCTTAGAACTCGCATATAGCTTCGTGCGAATTCCTGAAGTGTGTGAATTCTCAATATTGTGCTTGTGTGCGAATTCTGAATAATAGTTTGTTTGTGTGAATTGTTTGGTCATAGTGTGGTGTGCGAATTCCATACTTAGGAGATTTTTGGAAATTTTATTTCTGAAAATTCTTTTTATATTTTGATTTCATTTAAACTAAAGATCATTTCAAGTTCTTATTGAACAATGTTCTTGTCAGGATGACTTCCAGAGAGGCTTTAGCTATTGGTACGGATGTGAAGCCACCTGTGCTCTTTAAAGGCGAATACGAACAATGGAAAGATAGGTTCCTCGGTTTTATAGACCGCAATCACTTAGGAGACTATATCAGATTATCTCTCAAAGAAGGAGTGATGAAACCTCCTACGAAGGTTCATATGATTGAAACTAGAGGAGAGGAAGATGAACAAAAAGAATACCCACTACCACTTGATGAATATACAGATGAATAGAAAAAAAAAGAGTTAAAGCTGATAGATTGGCGAGGTCATTCATTCTGCAAGGGATTTCGAATGAGATCTATGTAAAGATTGATAGCTACAATGCCACGGGAAAAGAGATGTGGGATCAACTCGAGAAAATGATGCTCGGATCCAAGATCGGTAACCAACTGAAAGTCTCAAACTGCCTGAATAATTACGAAGAATTCAAGGCTAAGGAGGGTGAATCTCTTGAAGCAACCTATGATAGATTTGTGACACTTCTGAACGAACTCAACAAGAACAGAGTCAAGAAGTCTAAAATAGAGCTGAATGTCAAGTTTCTGAGCATTCTACAGCCCGAGTGGAAGAGGTTAACAAGGCAAATGAAGCAAATGAAGTATTTGAATGAGATACCACTTCACGAGGTATATGAGACTCTCAGGCAGAATGAAGAAGAGGTTGGTGAGATTAAGGATGAGAAAAGGAAATGTGAGAAAGTGGCTACAGATCAGGTTGCTTTGGTGGTGAAAAAGAAAGAAAAGAGATTTGTGAGCATGAAGAAGAAGAAGAAGGTTGTAGTTTCTGAATCTGAGGAAGCTGATAGTGCGGAGGATTCTGACTCTGATGACTGTGAGAACCTGAAACAGACCATATTGTTATTGACAAAAGTCTTCCAGAAGAAAATCTATAAGAAGCCAGGGTCGAACAGTTAGAGATACTCATCGGGTTCAAGAAATTACGAGCATAAAGAGAGGATTGAAAGCAAGAGGTTTGAAGAGAAGAAGCCTGAAGAAAAGAGGTATAGGAGTGAGGAAAAGAAAGAGTCTAAGCCAGTTAAATGCTACAACTGCGGGAAAGTAGGCCACTATGCAAAGGATTGTCGGAAACCGAAGGTCCGTAATTCCGAATACTACAAGAACCAGATGCTTTTGGCCAAGCAACAGGAGGCTGGCAAAGCACTAATGGCCGAAGACGAGTACTGCCTTGATCACTCAGAAGATGATGAAGAGAAAGAAGAAACGACTTATATGTGTTTTATGGGTAAAAATGATACTGAAGCGGAAGCAGATTCTGATGGTGAAGACAATGAAGAGGTATGTGATATGTCTGAATCAGATTTCTTAAACCAAATGAATGTCATGATGATTGAACTCCAGAAATTACAGTCTAAGCTTAAACGCGAGAAATGTATCAATAAAAAGAAGAACCAGTCAACACTGAAACTCGACAATGATATTGCTGAGAAGAACGTATTGATTGAGGCTTTACACAATAACATTGATACCAACGCAAAAGAGAAGACTATAATTCATAATCAATTGTCTGAAACTACTTCTAAATTTAAACTGTGTGAATTTGAGGTTAAAGAAGTTGCGAAAAAGTGTTCATCATTAAAGAAAGAAAATAAATCTTTAACTGAAAAAGTGAATGTTTTGGAGGAAAAACTTTATACTTTGGGTCAAACTGAGCAAACCATTTACCAGAATAAACCTAAGGATAGTGTGAGTGTTGGGGTCTTGGTTACGAGAACCCACATTATCTCAAAAAGGTATTTCTAAAGTGCCTGCCTTATATGATTTCGGATTTTTAAAACTGGCACCACAATACCCTGAACTCAAAGCTAAATGGACTAAACTATCAGAAGAAGATGAAGCTAAGGAGAGGGAGAAAAGAAAGAACAAAACTAAAATGCAACTTCCATTTAGATATGAGAGATTGAATTTTTGTTACAGTTCTGATCAATCAAAATTTCTTTCTAACGACTATTTCCAAAGCTATTCTACAGAGGAATTAGAGGCAAAACCAGTTGAAGTTAAAATATATGTTCCTCCACTCATGTTAGAAAATAAAATTTATGAACTCGAGAACACTCTGGTAGAAGAAAGGATTTTGACTGATCTAGAACAAATAGTGTTTTCAACTGTTTTTCTCAACACCAATTTTTCAAAATCCTCTATAGCTTCAAAATCTGATGATGTTAAGAGTCTGTTTGATGAAGAGTTTGATTTCCTTAACTCTGATGGTTGTTTAGATGATTATGTTGATCAATTTTATTTTAATGCAAAACTTCCTGATCATTCGCAATTTATTATCAATTCTTTTGGATTACCCAGTGTGTTTGAAAAGGGTGAAACATCAACAAAAGTTGAGAAACTAGTCTTTGTAAATACCAAGGATGCCAAAGGTAAGAAGAAGAAGAATACTAGGCATCACAGAAACGGACAACCATTGGTAAATCTAAGAATAAGCTGTCTTTCAAATCTCAAAGTTCTAACTTGAAAAGTTCATATGTTTCAGATATGAGTAAGAGAAAGTCTAGAGTGAGATCAGAATGGCGACCAAAGCAGAAAGTTGATGAGACTGCAAAATCATCTTCTGATTCTGATTGTAATAGAAAGACTAATAGTAAAACTGATGTAGTTGGCAATGTTTTTTTCATAAACAAAAACTTGTAACTTCTTACAAGAGATATTCAATAAAGCAATTAGTCCAATTATCTCTGTCAATATTCTGATGATTGGTTTGGTTCATATCATGTATATCATTGTTGTAAGTCCAAGATCAATGAATCTTTAGAGAGAGAAAGTAGAGAGAGAGCAAAGTAGCGCAAGATGCAATTGTATTGAATATGGCGTGAAGTTCTTACAAGGACACAAGACCAAAGGGACTTAAATACCCTTAGTCAATACAACACAGAAATAGACTTTAGACACAGTAATTGACCAAGCCTACAAATACAATGATTACTATAAAATCAGACTTAACAATTCTCATGTTTCAAAAGATTTTCAAAAGAAAAGAGGACCCAAATTCAAATGAGTGCCAAAATCATGTGCTAACACTGTAGAACCCATCTATAAATGGGTACCTAAACCGATTGTTTCCTGATTTCTCATGTGCAGACCCGTCATATGTGGTACTTGGATCCTGGTTGCTCCAAGCATATGACTGGACAGAAAGATATATTCATCATCTCCATCCAAGCACATCTGAGCGATCTCTACGTTTGCAGCTTCATCGTCAGAGTGATCCAGCCAGAATTCTTCTTCTGCTAGCAAAGCAATTCCATTCTCTCTTTTCTCAGCCAGCTCCAATTTCTTTCTGTAATAAGTTGAGTCCTTAACCTTCTTTGCTCGACACTCCTTTGAAATATGCCCCGGCTTTCCACAGTTGTAGCAAGTAGCAGTCTTTGGCTCGGGTACTTTGGCTCTAGACACAGAAGTGTAGCGAGAAGAGTTGGAACCAGTTCTTGGTTGGAACTTTTTATGGAAATGCTGAGAGAGAAGGATCATCACTTTTTGCAGAGCCTCACCATCATCATCAGTTGACCCGTTGTAAGCGTTATCTGACAACGCTTGTTCAGCCAGTTGGCTTGTGAGGAGTACAACCGGGTCTACTGACTTCTTGTTCTTCTTCTCCAGTTTGGCCTTCTTCTCTAGCACCAAGCTCTCATCAGTCATCAGAATCTCGTATAGTTCCTGAATCTGCATTGTGGAAATTCGAACATCGTTCCTCAGTCTGTGACATGATTTGTTCCATTCAGGCTGAAGAGCATTAAGAAATTTCAGATTCATCTCAAGATCTGTCTTGTTCACATTTATCTTTCGCAGATCATTCAGCACTGCACATAATCTGTCGAAAACACTCTTTATAGACTCACTTTCTTTGGCCTTGAACTCCTCAAAGTTGTTCATGAACCGAGTATGTCGGAGCTGAGTTGCTACCGAAGAACCAAACATGATCTTTTCCAATTGTGCCCACAACAGATTTGGATAATCCTTGCAATGATCAACCCGGTTGTAGACAGAGTTTGGTAAAGCTAGCATCAGATTAGCTTTCAGCTCTCGATCAACTTTCATTCATGAAGCCTCTTCAGATGTTGGAGGAGTCTCTTTATTAGGCTTTACGAAAGGTCCTTCAGTTTAGAGACTTCATCATGTTCTCTCCATTAGCTTGACGCTCGATGAAGTTTAGAAATCGATCTTCCCATTCAGTGAATTCATTTTCATCGACAAGAACTGGAGGATGAGTTTCAGATCCCAAGGACATCATCAGATCACTTGTGTAGAACTTAGCTTGAAAGGAAAACTTTGCAGAATCCATAGCAGATATTCAGAGAAATTCTAAGTCTGAGACTGGCGCAAAGTAGAGCTTTGCGTGAGAAGCAGAAGACGCAAACTGAGCTTTTCGCAAGCAACGGGAAACGCAAACTGGACTTTGCGTAGTCCAAGTGATACGCAAACAGAACATTGCGTGAGTAGAAGGTTACGCAAGCTAAGCTTTGCGTGATGAACTTGTAACGCAAACTGAACTTTGCGTAAGTCAAGTGATGCGCGAACTGAGCTTTGTGTAATCCAAGTGATACGCAAACTGAGCTTTGCGTAAGTCGCTGATAACGAAAACTGGACTTCTCGTGACAAGAGGAAGGCGCAAAGTGAGCTTTGCGTGAACTGTAGAATGCGCAAACTAAACTTGAACTTTGAAATACGCAAAATAGCTTTGCGTGAATAACTCAATGAGAAAACCTGAAATACACTAACACAAGGATTAGAACAACAATATGAACTTGCGCAAAGTAGTATGAACTTGCACAAACCTCTATGAACTTGCGCAAAACGAAGAAATCAAGAAAAATTCGCAAGAACGATTAAAACCAAGAAATTAAAGAAAGAGTTTCACACACTGATGATCGAAAACAACTTTCTTACAACTTTTAACCAACAATTTCGATTAAAAAACATGAAATCTCAAATTCGTAAATGGAACAGTACGTGAAAACAGGTTTCCAGAAACTCTTTAAATCTCAAAATCGACAATCTAAAACTATTTTTCTTGCAAAATTGTATGAATCAAATATGATCAAAAACCAAAAACGAGTCTAATGAATCAAATAGCAAACAAATTCAATCACAAACACATCCGAATTTGATGAAAATTCAAGAAAACGAGATTTTCTTGAAAAAATCAAGAAAATCGATCAAATTTTCGATTAATTCAACAAATTCAGGAACGAAAAAACAATCTCTCAATCCTCTCAAGATTCAGATGGCTCTGATACCAATTGTGAGTCCAAGATCAATGAATCTTTAGAGAGAGAAAGTAGAGAGAGAGAGAGCAAAGTAGCGCAAGATGCAATTGTATTGAATATGGCGTGAAGTTCTTGCAAGGACACAAGACCAAAGGGACTTAAATACCCTTGGTCAATACAACACAAAATTAGACTTTAGACACAGTAATTGACCAAGCCTATAAATACAATGATTACTATAAAATCAGACTTAACAATTCTCATATTTCAAAAGATTTTCAAAAGAAAAGAGGACCCAAATTCAAATGGGTGCCAAAATCATGTGCTAACACTGTAGAACCCATCTATAAATGGGTACCTAAACCGATTGTTTCCTGATTTCTCATGTGCAGACCCGTCATATGTGCTACTTGGATCCTGGTTGCTCCAAGCATATGACTGGACAAAAAGATATATTGTCTAATTATATAGAGAAATACTGCTGAAACGTACGATTTGGAAATGACTAGTTTTCACCTATTATGGGATATCGTGATTGTTAATTCCCCAATTCAAATTCTAATTGCTAACACAAATCACAACAATCAAGATGAACAATTTTCGTAATCACATGTTATTGATTTCCAATTCACAGATTACAAGTCACTCTCTCTCTCTACTTTCTCTCACTAGAAAATATATATCAATGGACTCTTCTCTTATCTGCTCAGCGTGCTTACTTGTTGTTACAAAAGATTACAAAGGCAAGGGCTATTTATACTAAGCTACAAATACTACACAAGACACAAGTTTTGACTTTGACTTTTATTACAAGTGACTTTGACTTTCACTTTGAGAGTTGACTTTGAGCTTTTACTTGCTTTACTTTGATCTTCAGTAATAATGATCTTGTATCCAAAAAATATGTGCACTAACATTCTCCCCCTTTGGATCAAGATCATCTCTAAAAGATTTTGCAATTCAATCACCCCCTTTCAAGCTCAATTTATGCAATCTCCCCCTTTCTATTTAACACAAACTATCTTCCCTTTGTAGAACAAAAATTACAATCTCCTCTTTTGTTTGATAAAATTGTCTTCAAAATTTTCTGAATTCTTGTTGGATCAGTAATTGTGAGTCCAAGATCTCTAAATCCTAGAGAGAGAAAGTAGAGAGAGAGTTTGGGAAGCGTAAAGAACAAGTGTATTAGAATGAGCGTGAAAGTGTGTTACAAAGGAATAAAGACCAAAGGGACTTAAATACCCTGGTCAGATACAACACCGTATGAGACACTAAAAACAGTATAAGACCAAACCTATAAATACAATGATTACTATAAAATCAGACTTAACAATCTCCCCCTTAGTAATCATTGGCGTTGTGGTCTTCAAAAACAATCTTCTAAATCAGCACGGACCATCCACGCGACTTTGCGAAGCAACTTTTTTACTTAAAAAAAAATTATTCTCAGCATCTTTCAGATTGAGTTGTCTTTGCTATCTTGACAAGACTGGACCAGTTTGAATAAGCTTGAAGGAACAAATGGTTCAACAGCTTGTGCTCTAGACGATACACCTCTTTTAAATGAACTTGAAGAATTTGTGGTGATCGGAGCTTGAACAGCAAGAAGACAAATATTGTTGAAGAAATTAGAATCTTGAGTGAATCTTGATCAGCAGATAAACTTTTGAGTTATTTGTCTCTTTAACATCTCCTTAACTTCTCTCCCTCATGACCTTGATGATCGAGATCAACTTGGTCATGCAAATGTTGGAGACGAGACAACTTAAAATATGCAAAATCAGAATAAAGGAAAAATAGAGGAGGTTTGCGCGACACGCTGGTGGCGCAAAGTAAGGTTTGCGCTAGCCGAAGGTGGCGCAAAGTGAGGTTTGTGCGACCAACTGTTGGCGCAAATCTGACTTGAACTCAGAAAATTTTTCCTTTTTAAACTCTTTGACTCCCCCTACACTAATGCACTAGATATGACAATTCAAGTTAGCATTCATGTAGAAAATCAGATACTCCCCCTCAAAAATAGATATTAGCTTTTCAGAAAAATTTCTCTTTATTTACTCCCCCTTGAATAATGCACAAACCCATTTATAAAGAAAATATGAGAACACAAGAAATGAAACATCAATGTAGAAAGAAAAATATACTGAATATGTATTTTGAAACAACTAAATATAAAAAAAATTAAACAGAAACAAATAAAATTCTACTTAGTAAAATATCACAATAAAATCCATCAGATGAAATCAAATGTATGCTTTTGGATACAAAAACAAGTTTTATGTGCATATTAAGTTAAGGCATATTCAGTTTCAAAAAACTTTCATCACTCTATTCAGTGTGCTCGCATGTGAACTTCGATTAGCTTCAAGAAAATGTAATTCTAAAAATATAATAGAGAACTTTGCATGTAATCACACTAAGCCATCAAGAATTCAGACTTTCACAAATTTACAGGTTTATTGCAACTCAAACATATCACTAAGTATCATGAGATGTGTGCTCATTGGCATCTTTTAGCATTGTGCTCTATGGCATCTTTACATGAGTGTGCTCTTTGGCATCTTTTAAGCTTGTGCACATTTGACATCTTTTTAATCAACAAGTTTATTAAGTAAAGAACATGTCGTAAACATAACTTTCTATCTGACCTTATTGCAGGATTTGAGTCAGCCACTCCCAGACCAGTTGGCCCTAGGGGACTAGGTGTCAAGCACCCCTTGGAACTTACTTACCCAGATCAGAAAGGCTACATCGACACATCCTAAACCCATTCATACCAGTAGAACATGACTTTCGATCTGATTCTATAGAAGGATTTGGGTTCGATCACTCCCAGATCAGTTGACCTTAGGGGATCAGATGACAAGCATCCCACATAACTTACTTTCCCAAACCAGAAAGGTCACAGGTACAAACTTTTAAACTTAAAGATTTCTGATTTATAAGAATTTAATAATCATCTCAATCACAAGGTTTTACATCTAAGTGCTTAGCCCATATTTTCATTACGATCCAAAATTCCAACTTTTTAGGTTTTCTATGCATTGTAACTATAAATATTCTGAATCACACAACTTTAAAGCAATATCAAAAGCTACAAACATGTTGCTGACTTTTCGACTTGTAAAAGACTTGAAAGTTGAACATATTAAACTTTAATATTAACAAAGCAACTTGAAAATTTATCCTAGACACACATTTTATTCAAAAGAAAGAAAAATTGTAAAAATTGTACTTTATAGAATAAAATTTGTAACGGTTTAAACTTTTAAAACAAAATGCCAAGATTTGAAAATAGAAATATTTGATCGGCAAATTTATATTTAGTTGAAACAAAATATAATTCAATATTATAATCTTTCACATAAAAAAAATTGTGTCTCTTTTGAAAAAAATTTGGGTTGAACAAAATCAGGAGTTGAATTGAAATGCTCAGATTCTTTTTAAAAGTATTTGAAAAAACTGGAACAACATCATTATCAGAAATAAATGCAGCGGAATTAAAGAAGATGCACTCACAGTTTCTCATTAGTCAGAAGCTGAAAATCATTGAATAACGAGTCCTAGACTGACATGTCTAGAAGTCAATGTCTTTGAAGCACGGGTTCTAAGTTTATGTACTTAGAAGACAAAATCTTGACATTGAGATGCGGGTCTTGAACTGTGTTATTCAAGAGCCATAATTTCTCTTACTCCCCCTTGACATGAGATGCCTGCAACTTTGAGTCAGATTAAGATTTTGGTACCCACTTGAATATGGTCCCATGTTTGTAAGTTGCAGTTCGTATGGGGAAATATTTATTAGATTTGACAGTTAAAGCATGAGAAAGATCATCAGAATAATAAGCACAGTCATTGTCGGTCCACAATATATATCAAGTTCTATCGATACAAACACATTAACGATTACTAACCTGTATTGATTAATAACAACGGTTACAAGGTTTGATCTTTTAAGCTCTCGTGTGTGTTCTCTCTGTATTACACCTTTTGTGTGTGTGTGAAAGTGATCTGATGTCTTGAACGTTAGCTTCTCAAACACACAAACACCTAATATCTAACTAACTAACTAATATCTAGATATCATCTAGATATTATCTAATAACTAATATCTAAATAACTTAGATATTAAATAACAAACTAATTTTTAACATAATTGGATATTTAAACTAATTTAAACTAAATACTCAAATTACAATAAACAATAATTTACTTCGACATTTATTACAAACGATATTAGACTTTATATGGAGAGTCGACTTTCCGGCATTAGCTTCAGATTGGATCTTCAGATTGGATGATCTTGAATCCAATAGATATGTGATCTAACAATCTCCCCCTTTGGATCAAGATCATTACTAAAAATATTTTAGCAATTCAGTCTTCTTTTTCAGCTTAGAAGATGCAATCTCTTTTTCTAGCTCAGAATGCTTTAGCAAAGTATCTTCAAAGAAAATTTATCTGAAATCACCATGTCTTCAGAATACTTTGATCTCGCATTTCTTGATTAGCTTTTCTCTTCTCCAATGTCTTGTGATTGTAATGGACTGGACATTTCTTCAAGCTTTAGATTCTCCCCCTTTTTGAGGAAAAGAGCAACGCTTTCATCAAAACTGGTAGGAAGAAATGTATGTGATATGGAGCATCTGATCCGTCAATTTAAAAGATATTCATCCAGATCTTTGCAAATCCAGAAAAAATAGTCGTGTAACACCTGAATCAACTAATGAATCAGTTAATATGCCTGTCAGTAACACTAAGTCACTGTGTGTAACGAATACACATTGTAAAGGAGCTGTTTCATGTTGACTCCCCCAGGGCTTCCATTTAATCATCGAAACACCACAAAGGTAATTTCTATAAACGTTATGACAAAGAAACAAATTCCTTGTGTGTTCGTGCTTGTGATAGAAAGAATTAAACACGGATGATTGATTATTGGCTCAAAATTGTGTAAACCACTGAGACAACAGTAAGTTAAACACAGACTCAATGTGCATGATTGAAGTGCGAAGGTGGGGAAGACTTCCTTCTTTTCAATATACAGATTTTCCAAATGAATATCAGATAGCAAATGTGCTGCATCCAATTTGAAAATGTGAAACACTTTCTATTTGAGTAGAAAATGAGTAGTTGGTGAGGTTTGATCAAGAGTTGGCATGGTCTAGTTGCCTGTTTCAATAATGATCACCAAAGAATTGTGAAACATTAGAATTGTGGCTGCCCGACTCCGAAAAAGTTGGTGCAGAGTTGTGATATTCTTGGGTAGAAATCACTGGTTAAGGTGATTCCATAGAAGTTGTGTTAATTCCTAGCACACATAAATCCTGTTTTCCTATGATGCATGTGATGCTCAATATGGTTTAACTATTTCAGTTAAAGCACAAAGTTGATCTTTGAAAACATTTAAAGTCAAACTTCCATATCATGAAATCGATTTAAGAAACGGGAAGTGGTTTGAACTTTTAAGAACAATGTTTTCAAATGATTGAAGGTTATCCTTCTTTCAACCATTTATGAGATTAAGATAAAGGGTCGTACCTTAACGTGCGATCTTACATCTCATGAAGCTAAGCTTAAAGTGATAAACATATGATCTTTTAAGCATGTCTCAAAACTTCTGCAAAAGTCTTATGTCAAATCAAAGAAAAATTTATTCACTTCAATTGAAAAGACAAAAAGCAGTAAAACTTTTAAAGTACGAGTTCTGATCAGAAATAATCAGAAGTCATATCCGTACTCCTTTGACTTGAACAGCTCCCCCTAAAATCTTGCATTACAAAAAGTTTGTCAAAAAAGGTTAATGCATAAAATTTTATGAGCTCCCCCTCGAAATAATATTGACCACTTGTCAATTTCTTCTTCTACTCCCCCTTGGATCATGAACATAATATAGAAGTGCATATATCAATCAGAATTAAGAATGAATACAGATGAAAAAGTATACAATTAGAAAACTTTGATAGGTAACTACTGATTAGATCTTAAGATTTAGCATACGAAGCTTAGAGACAAGAAAGGAAAACCTATTTTCGTCTAAAGGTTTGGTAAACAAATCGGCAAGCTGATAATCAGTTTTTACAAAGAAAAGTTCAATTGTTCCTTTTTCGACATGATCTTTAATAAAATGATACCTGACGTCTATGTGTTTTGTCTTTGTGTGTTGAACAGGATTCGTTATTATTGCGATGGCGCTCTTGGAGTCACAGTATATCAGGATTTTGTTGAAGTGGAAACCATAGTCGCGCAATTGAGTTCTCATCCATAAGACATGAGAACAGCATCTAGCAGCAGCTACATATTCTACTTCGGCTGTGGAAGTTGAAACACAAAGTTGCTTCTTCGATGCCCAACTTACGAGCTTATCACCGAGGAATTGTACATGTCCTGACGTGCTCTTCCTGTCTATCATACAACCAGCATGATCTGCATCTGTGTAAGCTGTTGGTTCGAAACTAGTATCTTTAGGATACCACATACCAAGATCTGCAGTGCCCTTCAGATACCTAAATATACGCTTAACTACAGACATATGGATTTCTTTAGGATTGGCCTGATATCATGCACATAAGCATGTTGAGAACATTATATCTGGCCTACTAGAAGTAAGATACATCAAAGAACCTATCATCCCTCTGTAAGTCCTAACATCAACAACCTTACCCGAAGGATCGGTGCCAATCTTAGTACCTGGTGCCATTAGGGTACCAATCGGTTTTGAATTTTCCATTTTGAACTTTCGAAGAATATACATAATGTATTTTGATAAAAATACCCGATGAAAACTGTTTGACTTGTAATCCAAGAAAGAAATTCATCTCTTCCATCATATTCATCTGAAATCTAGACACCATAAGGTTTGAAAAATTCTTACAGTACTTAGGATTTGTAGAGCCAAAAATAATATCATCTACATAGATTTGTATTAAAATGATATCGGCTTTTTCCTTTTTGATAAACAAAATGGTATCCACCGTACCTTTTGAAAAACCAGACTTGACTAGAAATTTGGAAAGGACATCATACCAGGCTCGAGGAGCTTGTTTCAGACCGTAGAGTGCTTTGTCGAGAATATATACGTGATTCGGCTTCTTTTGATTGAGAAAACCTTCTGGCTGAGAGACGTAGACTTCCTCGTTTAGAATGCCATTCAGAAAGGCAGTCTTCACGTCCATTTGAAAGACCGTGAAGTTCTTATGGGCTTCATAGGCTAGAAACATTCTAATTGCCTCTAATCGCGCCACAGGAGCATATGTCTCGTCGTAGTCGATTCCTTCCTCTTGTATGTATCCTTTGGCTACAAGTCTCGCCTTGTTTCGGATATAACGGTACCATCTTCGTCTTTCTTGATCTTGAAAACCCATTTCATACCTATAATTATTTTACCTTGAGGTTTTGGTACGAGTCTCCAGACTTGAAGTGCGTCGAACTGATTCAGCTCTTCTTGCATTGAAATCACCCATTCTAGATCAGCAAGTGCCTCTGATACGCGAGTTGGCTCGAACTTGCTCAGAAATGAGTCATGCATGCACATATTTATTGATGCTGACCTAGTTTGCACCGGTTTTGATGGATCGCCAATGATCTGGCTTATCGGATGCTCTTTGGTCCATTTATGTTCATGAGGTAGTGGATTATATGAATGTATGTCAATTGTATCATCTATAAATCCACTTGTACCTTCTTCAGCTTGTTCAGGTGGAATGATGATCGCAGTTGAAGTGGTAGGTTCAAAAGGCTCAGCAGGTACAGCTTGGTCCGACTGTAGATGGATTTGTACAAAACATCGTACTATTTCAGCTACTTATGTCTCTTCATTACATGTCTCTTCTTCAACTGTTGGAGTCGGCATTTGAATTGGATCTTCTTGTTGAATCGGGGTGTTGGAT
Source organism: Arctium minus (assembly GCA_954870635.1). Lineage (NCBI taxonomy): Eukaryota > Viridiplantae > Streptophyta > Magnoliopsida > Asterales > Asteraceae > Arctium > Arctium minus. The sequence continues at coordinate 49,608,405 of OX941094.1, forward strand.
TCAATAGGAATATCTGAACTAGTTGGATGAGTAGTCGTTAAGTCTTCCATCCTGTCAACTACAACAGATTTCTTTACATTAGATCCAAGAAATTCATCATAAAACAATTCAAATAATAAGTCTAAATCAGATATATGATTAGTTGACGTTGATGCTTCATCTGATTTGTTCTGTTGAGACGCAGGTTCTGGACTAATTTGCCCAGAAGCTAGTACTCCGGTTATCACGGGTTCTGAATTGTGTTGTTCGGAAGCCATATCTTCATCAAACGTGACGTTGATGCTTTCTATAACCGTCTTTGACTTCTTCAGATAGATACGGTATGCAGTTGATGTTGAAGAATAACAAATGAAGATGCCTTCATCCGCCTTGGCCCTGAATTTTTTTAGACTCTCCCTATTGTTTAGAACGAAACACTTACTCCTAAATATATGGAAATATTTAATTGTCGGTGTTCGGTTGTTGATCAACGCATAAGGAGTCTTCTTGAATCTTCGGTGTATCATGAATCGATTTTGTGTGTAGCACGCAGTCGATACAGTTTTAGCCCACAGAAATGGAGGTAAGTCTGATTGACATAACATAGTTCGAGCAGCCTCGACTAGTGTACGATTTCTTCTTTCGACCACTCCATTTAGTTGAGGCGTACGAGCAGAAGATTATTGATGTGAAATCCAGACAGATTCGAGATATTCTTAAACCTTTTTATTCTTGAACTCTGTGCCGTTGTCTGTTCTTAGAAAATTGACCGATTTTTGCAGACTCACCTGGGTCGTCTTCAAGAATGTGATGAGAACATCTGGTGTCTCATCCTTTGAACATAGAAACTTGACCCATGTGTTTCTCGAGTAATCGTCCACGATAACGAGTATGTACTTCATTCCGCCTAGACTCTGAGTTCGCATCGGACCGCATAAGTCCATATGCAATAACTCTAACAGAGCGTTAGTACTCGGTTCATGCTTTGGTTTATGTGGAGCCCTCTTCATCTTTCCCTTATCACATGCTGCACAAAGATGTTCTCTTTCATATTTGAGCTCTGGAAGTCCTTTGACGAGCTTTCCACTGACCAGATTATTGATGTACCTGAAGTTGAGGTGAGAGAGTCGTCGATGCCATAACCAGCTTTGTTGCATCGAAGCTTTCGATAGTAGACAAACCTGCTTATCAGTCTGGACATTTGACAAATTGATTGTGTAGAGGTCTTATTCTCGAGTACCGACCAAGAGTTCCTCGCCTTCTTCAGTGCGAACTGAACACCTCTTGGCTTTGAAGTTGACCTCTAAGTCTTTGTCACAGAATTGGCCTATGCTGAACAGGTTGTGCCGTAAGCCTTCAACATAGCTCACCTTCTTTATCGTGACTTGATCATGTTTACATCACCATATCCCATTGTTGGTGAAAACTGGTCATTGTCGAATCTAACTGTTCCGCAATACTTCTCTTTAAAGTTGGACAACATCTCCTTTTGTCCAGTCATATGCTTGAAACATCCGCTATCCAAGTACCACATATGACGGGTCTGCACAAGAGAAATAACGAAACAATTGATTTAGATAGTCTTAAAACAAAGATTAAGTTAAGACTTTTTGAGCATTGAAGTGTGGGTCTTGAACTGATTTGTTCAAAAGCCATCTTTCTCTTAAGCACGGGTTCTGAACAGACATGTTCAGAAACCATTTCAGATTTATCCTTCTTAAACATTGGGTTCCTGCAACACAGATTTAGCTTTTGGTACCCACTTGAAATTGGGTCCAACTGTGTTAGCACTAGATTTTGGTACCCATTTGAAATTGGGTCCTATTTTCTTTTGAAAAACAAATGAATCAGATGAATGATATGAATGCACATGATAATTTCCAAACCAAATCTCAGAATCTTGATAAGAAGTAGAAACATTTTTATCATAAATAGAAGACTTTCTAGCAGATTAAGATAACTGGAATAGTTGCGTAAAAGAGTATTTCAAAATAGTAGCAACATTCGCATTCAAAACATCTCTACTAGGTAAAGTCTTATTACAATTAACACTACAAAATGATTTATCAGCCTTGTCAAGCTTCTGTTTCGGTTGCCACTAAGATTTAACTTCTAGCATTTGCTTGCTCAGATCTGAAACATGTGAAACTCGTGAGTTAGACTTCTGAGCAACAAACGAATGCTTCTTCTTCAGATTACCAATAGTGTTCGGTTTCTGTGAATGCTTAGATTTAATCTTACCTTTAGCATTTTTAGCTTTCACAGAGACTGAGTTATCAACTTTCGTTGATTTTGCACTATTAACAGGCATACTGGTCTTTCACAACAAAAGATGAATGGTTAGAAAGTTTCACATTAAAATCAAATTGTTCAAAACAACCAACCGAACCACTGTCAGAGTTAAGAAAATCAAACCCTCCATTTGATGAACCAAACATGTCATCAGATTTAGAAGCCTTTGAAATAATAACATTTTTCAGCACGGTAGAAAAAACTTTTTGTTCAATCTCAATCAAAAGTTTTTCATCTGTTAAAGAGTCCTTGAGTTCGGAAATCTTACTTTCCAAAACAAGAGGAGGGATATAAAGTTTACCTTTAACAGGCTTTCCCTCCATTTCTTTGACAGAATAACTTTGAAAGAAGTCATTTGGAAGAGATTTATTTTCATCTTTTTTATCATAACTATTATTCAGCTTCACATAATAAAATGGAAGGTGAACTTTAGATGATTTCCTCCATTGTTCCGTTTCTATGGCTTTGTCCTCTTTTGATAATCCAGTCCAGAAAACTTTAAGTTCAGGGCATCGATGAGAGAGTCATAAGAACGTAAAATCATAAAGTGCAGGCACTTTAGATATACTGTTTTTAAGATAACGAGGATTCTCATAACCGATTCCCCAATTTTCTTTATTCTTTTTCGGTCTGTTTAGATGAATGGTTTGCTCACTTTGACCTAATGACTATAACTTCTTTTCCAAAGCATCTAATTTATCAATTAAAGTTTTGTTTTTTTTCAGTACATGAAGAATTCATTTTAGTAAGCTCACTGAAATCAGACTCACTCTTTCGCAGTTTAGACTTGATTTCAGAATTCTCTTTAAGAATTATTGTCTTTTCTTTGGCGTTGGTATCATTGTTTCTATGTAAAACCTCAATCAATACTTCTCTCTCAGCAATTTCATTGCTAAGTTTCTGTATCGATTGGTTTTTGTCAGTTATAACACCATTTTCTCGCTTAAGATTCGACTCTAACTCTTGTTGTTTTAAATTCATGGCATGCATTTTATTTATGAAATCTGAATAAGATAAATCACATACCTCATCTTTCCCATCCTCTTCTGAATCTGCTTCAGCGTCTGATTCCTGCTTTCCCATCAAGCACATGTTGACTGCTTCATCCTTCTCTTCATCCTCTTCTTCCTCGTCTGAATGATCAAGCTAGTATTCATCCTCTGCCATCAGTACCTTACCTGCCTCCTGTTGCTTTGCAAGAAGCATTTTATTCTTGTAATAATCGGAGTTTCTGACTTTGGGTCTTCGGCAGTCTCTGAAAAAGTGACCTGTTTTGCCACAGTTGTAGCACGTTGGTGGTTCTGACTGACTGGATCCTTCAGCTTGAAACCTTCTCTCTTTCGGATTCTTCTCCTCTATTCTCTTCCCTTCAAACTTCTTTCCTTCATATCTACTTCCTTCAACCCTTTTCTTATGAGCATAATTGTTAGGACCAGAAGAATACCTCAGACTGTTTTAACTTGGCTTCGTGTCGAACTTCTTCTGAAAGGCCTTAGTCAGCATGAGCATAGCCTACTTCAGTTGTTCACAGTCATCCGAGTCAGAGTTTACATAAGCTTCATTTTCTTCTGATTCATACACAATCGTCTTGTTCTTCTTCTTCTTGACAACAAGAGCAACTGTGTCTTCAAATATCTTTACTTTCTGCCACTTTTCATCTAGGATTTCATCCACCTCTTCTTCATTTTGTTTGAGGGTTTCATACACCTCATGAAGTAGAATCTCATTCAGATCCTTGATCTGCTTCATCTGTCTGGCAAATCTCTTCCATTCCGGCTGTAGAATACTTAGGAATTTGACGTTTATCTCGATTTGAGATATGGTGACTTTGTTCTTGCTTCTTTCGTTTAGAAAGGTCACGAATTTGTCATAAGTTCCTTCTAGAGACTCTCCACTTCTGCCTTTAAATTCTTCATAACTGTTTAGGCAGTTGGAAAGTTTGAGTTGGTTCCCAACTTTTGAACCTAGTATCATCTTCTCTAGCTGATCCCACATCTCTTTGCCCGAGGCTTTATAGCTGTCAATCTTTACATAGATTTCATTTGGAATCCCTTGTAGAATGTATGACTTCTATAATCTATCACCTTTTGCTATTTTTAGGTTATCATCATCGAGGTCATGATACTTAAGTTCATACTGTGTCGTCACAGTTACAACCATACGAGTCATCGTGACTGGTTTCATAATACCTTCTTCTATCGATTTCCTGATGAATTCACCCAACTCATGTCTGTCAATAAAGTTCAGGAACCGATCTTTCCACTGTTCGTATTCTCCCTTAAAGAGAACTGGTGGCTTGGTGTCAGTTCCGATTGCAATGGCTTCTCTGGATGTCATTCTGAATAAAAAGATCCAAGTCTGGAAAACTTTGCGTTTTTAGAAGGTGGCGCAAATGAGGTTTGCGCTAGTGGTGGTTGGCGAAAAAAATGGTTTGCGCGAGATGTACGTGGCGCGAAGTGAGGTTTGCGTTACAAGATGGTCGCGTGAATTGAGCTTTGCGCGATGAGAGTCTGGCGCACAATAGGTTTGCGCTACGTGAGGCTGGCGCAAGATGAGACTTGTGCTTTTCGTGAAGAGTTGATCGCGCGTACTGAGTTTTGCGTGATCCGTTGGTCGCGAGAGTTGAGGTTTGCGTGAGCTTTTGGTGGCGCAAAGTGGGATTTACGTTATATGTTGGTCTCACAAAATGAGACTTTGCGTGAGCTTTGAGTGGCGCAAGATGGAGTTTGCGTGATCAGTTGGTGACGCAAAGTGGACTGCGTGAAGCGTTTATGGCTCAAAGTGGGTCACGCAAAGTTTAACTTGCGTGAGTTCGTCCCTTTGTTTGCGCGAGTTCGTCCTTGTGACTTCGAGTTTCAACAATAGCAAAGTGACTATAAACACTTCTAGAACAGATTGTTACCACTCGATTTCGATAAAACTCACTTTTTAAAAAGCAAATCGATGGTACAGTGACTTTAAAAAGTCGACTGCTTTATCACTAAAATCACAAATTGGAACTCGATTTAAGCTCTATTTTGATAACAAACTACAACAACTCGATCTAGCACACCTATTGTTAAAGCACAGTTTTATTGGATTCAAGATTATCAAATACTGAAGATGGAAATCTGAAGTCAAAGCTGGAAAAGTCGTCTCAACAAATAGTCTAGGGTTCTTTTTGTAATAATAGTCAAAGTTTATTTTCCGTATTTTATTTTTAAATAAGTTTAGTTTTAGTTGTTGGGTCTAAACCTTGTCAAGCCCATTAGGTCCTTAAGCCTATGTTTAAATAGGTTTATTACCGGTAATAAGAGCAGAGTTGATCATTATTGAGAATTAGTCGTATATTGAAAATATAGAGAGAGAGGTCGCTGTGGAGAGAAAACAGAGAGAAAAAGCTTGATCAAGATTGTAACCTGTTGAATCGTTTGGTTAATCAATATCAGGTTTGCTTTATTGTGTTGAATATATGTTTACTTGATTGAATGATTGCTTATTGGGACACACGATTGGTATCAGAGCTAAACAGATTGAATTGAATAAGTTTTTGTTCGGTTCTGTTTTCTGTCAAAGATTCATAATTTTTATTCTGTGATTGTTCATTCAAGTGTTTATATATTGGATTGTAATTGATATGCATATTCTATTGATTTGGTAATGTTTGATTTGAATATTGCATCGATTTTGATTATCAATTTGGTGTTTTTTGGCAATTCTGGGGTCGTTCTCAAAAACGCACTGACTCTCCAATCGAATCCTTCATAGATGGTTTTTATTGAAATTAATTGATTGGAATTTGTTCTAGTTGGTTATTTGATTGTTTTGGTAAAGTTTGGCAGTTTAATTCGCATTATTGTGTGTTTTCTAGGCTGATTTGTTGATTTCTGGGTCGATACTGCATCAAGAACATATCGGTCTTCCACTTCCGGTCGAATACCTTTTATTGGTCTATAGCATTCGACCGGTACACACACGTCCACCCCGGTCATAAGAGTTATCGGTCTTTGTGTTTTATCGGTCGATCGCTTTTTATCGGTCTTTCTTACCGGTCGAAGACCATTACCGGTCGAAGACCTCTATCGGTCTAAGCTATCGGTCTTCACCAATACCGGTCAATATTTTGGTTTGCTCTTTACCGATCGAGTTCTTTTTACTGGTCAAGCAAAGTACCGGTCGTATCATCTTACCGGTCGTTGTAATTTCCCGGTCGAACAAGTGTCCGGTCAATTCTAACTTTGCGCAACCTGCTTGGTACGCAAACGGTACTTTGCGCAACCTGCTTGATACACAAACCGTACTTTGCGCAACCTGCTTGATACGCAAACCACACTTTGCACAACCCACTATTCGTGCAATTCTCACTTTGCGCCACCTGCTTTGCACGCGAAATTCTTCTTTGCGCCAACCGTGTCTAGTGCAAACCTCTATTTGTGCGACCTGCCTCTCAAGCAAACCGCCATTTCTTTTGCGGGGCGCTGCCCCCATACCTCCGTGCTAAGTCTGCGAAGGGGGACAAAGTTCTGTTCGTGATCAAAACTTTCTGAATTTCATTCTAAGATTTCCAGTATTGTTTGACTTTATCTGGACTAACGGTCATTCGTATCAGTTCTTATCTTATATCTATCAAAATGAATTCTTGTGAAATTCCTTCAATCAGTACGGATGAGAATCCACCAATACTTTTCAAAGGAGAGTACAAGCAATGGAAGGACAGATTCTTGGACTTCATCGACAGAAATGACTTGGCTGACTACATCAGATTATCTCTAAAGGAAGGAATCATGAAACCACCTACCAAGGTTCTCACAGTAGCTGGAGAGAACGTAAAAAATGAAAAGTGAGAATATCAATTACCTCTTGATAAATACTCAGATGAGCAGAAAAGAAGACATCAAGCTGACTGCTTAGCCAAATCTTTCATATTGCAAGGAATTTCAAAGGAAATATCAAAGGAGATTTCCATCAAGCTAGAATGCAAAAAGGCTACATAAAAGTTGTTATGGGAACATATTGAGAAAATTATGACAGGACCGAAGATGTCTTCAAGAGTAAAGTTTCTGGAATTTGAGAACTCTGAACTAAAAGAAAAGATTTCTGCTTTGGAAGCTCAAATCCAAAAACTATATTCTGTTGAGAATAATGAGAAAGTTAATGATTTCGAGAGTGCAAATGCTGATCTTCAAAAGAAGATATCTGAACTGGAGAAAAAGATGGCCAAAGAAAGATCAGAGTTTGAGATTGAAAAGAATGCATTTGTAAAGAAATTCTCAGATTTTTCGAGAAAATGTGCAGACGAAAAGAAGTCAGTTGAGTTGAAATGTTTAAAGCTTTCTCAACAGACTTCGGAGTTTGAGAAAGTAATTATTCTGAAAGAGAGAAGTTTGCAAAAGAAAAGAAGGCCATTGAACAAAAAAATGTTGGCGTCTTCAAAGAAATATCCGGCCAAAGAAACAATGCTGAGAAGGGATTTGAAGAAGAGAGAAGTATGTTGGAGGCTGAGATCAAAAAGCTTACTAAGAAATAATCTGAACTATCTGAAAGTGTGCTGATAGAGCAGAAAACGAAGTCTGAGTTCACGAAGAAGATTGATTTGCTTGTTAAAGAAAGAGACAACTTTGCTTCGACGATTAAAGTGCTTAAAAAGACTGTATCAAGTTCAAATCAGAAATCTATCTCTTCACAAAGGTCAGTTAAATCTTTTCATCAGATTCTTAAAACTAACCTTTTCTATGATTGCAATATAGATGGTTCAGGTACACATCAAAGAAGAAGAAGATACAAAGAAGAGGACCTGGTCTGGAAGAAGAAACCAGTTGAAGATGAGCTGAAAGAAAGAGAATCATGTGTACATGCGTCTAATGCCAAAAGGAACAATGTGCGTAAAGGTAAACCGGATCATGTCTACTCGAGAGATCAATTACTCAGGTTATCAGGTAAGAAATACTATTGTTCTTATTGTCGCACACATGATCACATTCACAAAACCAGTGATCATTTCTGGTATGGTTTTTATTCTATTACCCCCACAAGAAATGCAACTAACATTCATGGAGCCAAATACTAGTGGGTACCAAAGCCAAAAACTGATTCTGTGTTGCAGGTACCTACTGTCAAGGGGGAGTAGACGAATGAGGCTTCTAAGTAACTAAGCTTAGGACCCGTTCTTCAACAAAGTTTGACTTCTAAACACAACAGTTTAGGACTCGTACTTCAGTGATCAAAAGACCTTACTCCTGTGCTGATATGAGAATTGTACTCCAATACTCGATTGAGAAAATCAACCATCAAGGGGGAGTACATATTTCGTCTGAAATTTTATGCATCCAACAGATATGATGATCAATATCTGATGGGGAGTTAATGCATATCTTTTACACTGATAATTTTTCTGATGCATAATTTCAGGGGGAGTAAAGGTGATGACTTCTGATTATCTCTGATCCGAACTCGTACATTAATTGTTTTACTGCTTTATGTCATTTCAATTTCAGTGAATAAAGTTACTTTGACTAGACTTTTAGACTTTTGCAGGTTGAGAGATGCTTCAAAGATCATATCTTTATGACTTTAAGCTTGACTTCATGAGTTGTAAGACTGCATTCGAAAGGTATAATTTCTTATCTTCATCTCATTTATGGTTGAAAGAAGGACAACTTTCAATCATAAAAAAATCATGTTCTTAAATTTTAAAACCACTTCCTGATTCTCAAACAGATTTCTTGAATTGGAAGTGTGATTTTAAATGTTTTTTTCTTCATCATTGAGCTTTAACTGATCAAGTTAAACCATCTGAGCATCATGTGCTTCATAAGAAAACATGGGATCAGTGTGCTAGGACTTAAAAAAACTTCTATGGATTCACGTTAACCAGTGTCTCCTACCCAAGAAGTTAATCCTTTAGTGATTGAGTGTGAGGAGTTCAAACAGAAATGAGTGTGGGATGTGTGATGAGAGAAATTGTTAAAAGAGAGTTTGGTTAGTTGTGAGCTTACTGATAAAAAGAAAGAGGGTGAGAGATCAGAGTAAAAGAATTTTTAAACTCTGCACCAACTACTTTCTGAGCCGGGCAGCCACATTTCTAATGCTTCACATTTCTTTGGTGAACATTGTTGAAACAGGAAACTAGCCCATGCCAACTCTTGCAATTACCCCACCTACCACTCATTTTCTTCTCAACAAGAAAATGTTTCATTTTCAAAGGGGACGCAACACATATGCTATCTGGTTTTCATTTGGAAAATCTGGATATTGAAAAGAAGGAAGTCTGCCCCACCTTCACATTTCACTCATGCACATTGAGTTTGTGTTTAACTACTTCTCTCAGTGGTTTACACATTTTGAGCCTTATAAGCAAACATCATATGCTTTATTTATTTCTACCACTTGCACGAACACACAAAGAATTTGTTTCTTTGTCATATCGTTCATAGAAATTGCCTTTGTGGTGTTTCGATGATTGAATGGAAGCCCTGGGGGAGTGAACATCATAAAATCTCCTTTATATTGTGTATTCGTTACACACAGTGACTTTGTGTTACTGACAGGAAATTTTAACTGATTCATTTGTTGTTTCAGGTTACCTTTCATATCTATCTATTTTGTCTGGATTTGCAAAGATCTGGATACACATCTTTATGAATTGACGAAACATCAGTGGTTCTGTTTGCAAGATTAGTGGTAGAAGACATTTCTTGACATGAAGTTTTGATGAACTACTCGCTCCTTTCATCAAAAAGGGGGAGAAGCGTCAATCAAGAAATGGGGAGAAGATTGGAAGATTGGAAGTTTTGAAATAATTTCTGAAGATTTAATTTATGAAGACTTGCTGAATTGAAGAATTTTTCTGAAGATGATTTGCTAAAGCATTCCGAGCTGAAACTGGAGATAATTTCTTTCCAAGAGATTTCAACTATTGGGGAGATTGCTACATTCTGAAGACAAAGAAGGAGGTTACATCTTCTGAGCTTAAAAGAGAAGGATTGAATTGCTGAATTTGTTCAGTAATGATCTTGATCCAAAGGGGGAGATTGTTAAAGCACAGTTTTATTAGATTCAAGATCATCAAATACTGAAGATGGAAATCTAAAGTCAAAGATGGAAAAGTCGTCTCAACAAATAGTCTAGGGTTCTTTTTGTAATAATAGTCAAAGTTTATTTTTCGTATTTTACTTTTAAATAAGTTTAGTTTTAGTTGTTGGGCCTAAACCTTGTCAAGCCCATTAGGTTCTTAAGCCTATGTTTAAATAGGTATATTACTGGTAATTAGAGCAGAGTTGATCATTATTGAGAATTAGCCGTATATTGAAAATATAGAGAGAGAGGTCGCTGTGGAGAGAAAACAGAGAGAAAAACCTGATCAATATCAGGTTTGCTTTAATCAATATCAGGTTTGATTTATTATGTTGAATATATGTTTACTTGATTGAATGATTGCTTATTGGGACACACACCTATCGATCACAACCTGATCGATTTCTAACCCAAAAACACACAAAATCACGAAAATGATTTTGAAAATAAGAACACAGAGTCGGTGTTGAAAAAACTTGATTGAATCTCTTATCAGGCTCTTATACCAATTGCCGGTCCACAATATATATCAAGTTCTATCGATACAAACACATTAACGATTACCAACCTGTATTGATTAATAACAATGGTACAAGGTTTGATCTATTAAGCTCTCGTGTGTGTTCTCTCTGTATTACACCTTTTGTGTGTTTGTGAAAGTGATCTGATTTCTTGAACATTAGCTTCTGAAACACACAAACACCTAATATCTAACTAACTAACTAATATCTAGATATTATCTAATAACTAATATCTAAATAACTTAGATATTAAATAACAAACTAATTTCTAACATAATTGGATATTTAAACTAATTTAAACTAAATACTCAAATTACAATAAACAATAATTTACTTCGACATTTATTTAAAACGATATTAGACTTTATATGGAGAGTCGACTTTCCGGCATTAGCTTCAGATTGGATCTTCAGATTGGATGATCTTGAATCCAATAGATATGTGATCTATCAGTCATCAGATGAATACAAAGCATAATCATCTGAACTATAATCAGAAGAAGAATATGAGACATTTTTGGAAATTTGAATTATTTGCTTTATTGAATATTTTGAAATTTTCTTACAAACAGCAAATGAATCACTTTTATAATATCTGTTTACATATCTATCTCCATCAGTCTGAGATTCATCAGATATCCGCTTCGCTCTCCAAATCTGCTTCGATGACTTGCTCAAAGTCCTATCTGTAAAATTTGAATCAGAAGAATTAGAATTATCTGAAATGACTTTATCTTGTTTCTTCGACTTCTTTGACATTCTTCTTTTACGCTTTGGTTTATAATAATCATCATTAAGCGTAAAAGATTCATCAAGAATTTTAGACTTAATATCAGAATTAGAAGAAGCAATTTTACCTAAGTCACCCAACTTATCAGTCAATAAATCTGCGCTTACCTTGGAGTCTGAAATATTTTGAGAAAAGTTTTCAGATTTTGGAAATTCCTTTTTGTTTTCTTGAAAATAAGAAGAATGGCCAGAAATAGAATCTTGTTTTTGAAAAAATAAATTTTCTTCAAGACTTGACGTCATGAAAGAAATAAAAATATCAGATTCAATTTCTTTTAAAATATTTTGATCTTCCATTTTGTCTTCAAGATCAATGATTTTGCTTTCTAAAATTAAAGGAGGAATATATATATCTCTTAGAATCATAAATGATTGTAGATATATTTTCCTTTTCAGATTTATTAGCAAAAAAATCAACAAAATCATCAGACACTGAAGATTTGACAGGAGATATATCATTTAAACCTTTTCTACCTTTTCTTGATTTATCAGGAAAATATTTGGCATTTTCAAATGTGTAAACAAAAGGAATTTCCTTTTTTCTTGTTATTTGTCCTTTTCTCATTTTCGATTTCTAACACTTGCTTCTCATTCATCCAATCAATTTTAAATTGAGGAGCATATTGAGCAAGAGTTAGATAATCGTATTTATATAAAGTCGGGGATTTTTCGATCGCATTGTTTAATCAATGTGGATTTTTAAAACCAAGACCCCATTTTTCTTTTAAAGCTTCCTCATTCCTTGGTTTATTCATAAAAATTGTTTGCTCAGATTGGTTTCTTCGATATAACTTTTCTTCTAATTTATTTATTTTATCCGAAAAACTGTCTTTTAATTTGGTCATATCCGTCAAAGATTCAAGATAAGTCTTATTTGATTTTTCCAAATCATCTAATTTCTTTTGAAGGATGTCTTTTGTATTTTCCAAAATAAATTTTTCATCTTTCAAAGAAATTTTCAGTTTGTCAATCAAATCTGACTTTTCAGAATTTAAATTCTTTTCAGATAATAACTTCAATCGTAAATCATGTAGAGCAGTAATTATAACGTCCATCTGTGAAGAAATGAAAGTGTAATCAAAATCATAAATTACCTCGTCTTTATCAGTGTCAGAATCATCATCTGACTGATCATCTCCAACAAAGCACATCTGAGCGATCTCTACATTTGCAGCCTCATCATCAGAGTGATCCAGCCAGAACTCTTCTTCGGCAAGTAAAGCAGTTCCATTCTCTCTCTTTTTGGCTAGCTCCAATTTCTTTCTGTAGTATGCCGAATCCCGAACCTTTTTCACTCGACACTCCTTTGAAAAATGACCCGGTTTGCCACAGTTGTAACATGCAGTAGGTTTCTTTGCCTCGGGCACTTGAGCATTCTTGGACCTAGAAGTGAAATGAGAAGTGTTGGAACCCGACCGTGGTTGGAACTTTTTCTGGTATTGCTGAGAGAGAAGGATCATAGCTTTCTCAAGCGCCTCACCATTGTCATCAGTAGCCCCGTTATAAGCATTATCAGACAATGCGTGTTCTGTCAATTGTTTCGTGAGGAGAGCAACCAAGTTCACTGACTTTTTGTTCTTCTTTTCAAGCTTTGCTTTCTTCTCTAGCACCAAACTCTCATCAGTCATCAAAATCTCATATAATTCTTTAATCTATCATAGTGGATACCCGAACATCGTTCCTCAGTCTGTGACAAGATTTGTTCCATTCAGGCTGAAGAGCATTGAGGAATTTTAGATTCGTCTCAAGCTCTGTCTTGTTCACATTTATCTTTCGCAAATCATTCAGCACTGTACAGAATTTGTCAAAAACACTCTTTAGAGACTCAGATTCTTTGGCTTTAAACTCCTCAAAATTGTTCATATAACGTGTATGGCGGAGTTGAGTTGCAACCGATGAACCAAGCATGATCTTTTCCAATTGTGCCCACAACAAATTTGGATAATCCTTGCAATTATCAACCCGGTTGTAGACAGAGTTTGGTAAAGCTAGCATCATATTAGCTTTTAATTCTCGATCAACTTTCATTCGCAAAGCCTCTTCAGTTGTTGCAGGAATCTCTTTATTAGGCTTTATGAAAGGTCCTTCAGTTAGAGACTTCATCATGTTATCTTCATTAGCTTGACGCTCGATGAATTTCAGGAACCTATCTTGCCATTGAGTGAATTCATTTTCGTCAACTAGAACTGGAGGACGAGTTTCTGTGCCTAATTGCATCATCAGATCATTCTTGTAAAACTGAGATTGGAAAGCAAACTTCGCAGAATCCATATTTCAGAAACTCAGAAAAATTCTAAGTTTGGACTGAGAACTGGCGCAAACTTGAGGTTTGCGTGAGAGGCAAGTAGCGCAAACTGAGATAGTCGCGAGCAGTTGGAAACGCAAACCAACTTTGCGTGAGTAGAAGGATACGCAAACTAGGATTTGCGTGAGCCGTGTGAAACGCAAACTTAGATTTGCGTGAGTCACTGAAGACGTATATTAAACTTTGTGTGAGCTTTAAGTGGAGCAAGATGAGACTTTGCATGAGAAGAGCAAGACGCAAACTGTTCTTTGCGTGAACAAAGACTGGCGCAAAGCAGACTTTGCTTGAGATGCTGAAGGCGCAAACCTCGCTTTTCGTGAGAAGACCAACTCAAACTTGAGTTTGCGTGATATGAAGATGACGCAAAGAGAGCTTTGCATGAGACTTGAATGACGAGAATTTCACTTTGCGCAAGAGGTTAAAGGCGCAAACTAGGTTTGCGTGAAGAGCTGAAGACGCAAAGTATACTTTGCGTGATTTAGAAGAAACGCACTCTGTACTTTGCATGATGCACGAGAAATGCAAATTGCACTTTGCGTGAAGAACTTGATGAAAACCTGAAACACACTAAGACAAAATTAGTAAGATCGTGCAAATCAAAAGATGAACTCGCACAAACTCATATGAACTAGCGCAAAGTTCAAGTCTGGCGCAAATCGTAAGAAAATCAAGAAAACTTCCAAAAATCGATTACAAAACTGAATTTAATGAAAATTTCTCACACAGACTTGATCGAAAACAATATTCTAACACATTTCTATGAAACTTTTCGATTAAAAACCACAATTTCAAAGATTCAGATATGAACAGAACGTTAAAACCATTTTTCCAGAAACTTCAAAAATCTCAAAATCGACCACCAAAAACTGAATTTCTGGTAAATCAATGTGAATCAAAAGATTTCTTCTATTAAAACCGAATCCAACAAACTAATTTTCAACGAAATTCGATCAAAACGAGATTTTCTTGAATTTTCTTGAATAAATTCAAGAAAATCAATGAAATTTTCGATTAATCTACAAATTCAGAAACGTAAAACACTATCTCTCAATCCTCTCAAGATCTAGATTGGCTCTGACACCAATTGTGAGTCCAAGATCTCTAAATCCTAGAGAGACAAAGTAGAGAGAGAGAGAGTTTGTGAAGCGCAAAGAACAAGTGTATTAGAATGAGCGTGAAAGTGTGTTACAAGGAACAAAGACCAAAGGGACTTAAATACCCTGGTCAGATACAACACAGTATGAGACACTAAACACAGTATACGACCAAGCCTATAAATACAATGATTACTATAAAATCAGACTTAACAATAATTGTATTCAAGATTAAATTAAATAAGGGGTCTAGTTTGTAATAGTATTTAATAACTTAGGGGGTATTTTAGCAAATAGTTAATATTAATTAGGTTATGTTGACCTAAGTATAAATAGTTTTATTTTCTAGTTTTAGGTTAACAACAACAACAATAAGAAAAACAGAGGAGGAGTCGTATTCTCTGTATTGTACGCATCACGAGGTATCTGTATTCACCAAGAAAACACGCACGGTTTTATCTGATTAATCAAGAGATCATTGGTATGTTGATTTGATCTATTTATCTCTTGTTCTTTATTGTGTTGTGATTGTTAATCAACTATTAATTTCGGTTTAACAAGTGGTATCAGAGCCAAAGAATCAAGCTTTTGGATTAAAAACAGTATTTTTTCGAAAACCTACTGTGTGAAAATCGATTTCATGGTTTAGTGTGTTTTTGTGCATAAAACTGATTTGATTAGGTGTGTTTTATGTTATTGAACATCATATGATTGCTTAATTGCTTTTAAAATCACAAATCGATTGACTTTTGATGATATTTGAGAATTTTGGTCTTTATACTGTCGAGCACTGTTCCATTAAATTTCAAGCACAAAAGTTGATTTTGGTCATTGATTTTGATTGGGTTTCGTTCATAGTATGTTTGTGGTTGATTTGCATGATTTTTACACTGTGTTTTAACCTGTTTGATGCATTTCTGGAGTGAAAGTCAAGTACAGGGACGAACTCGTGAAGAGCTCGCAAGTTCTGTGATGAACTCGCAAGTTCTGTGAAGAACTCGCAAAACTCTTCTAACTCTCGCAGGGTGCTTGACTAGCGCAAACCTCAAGAACTCGCTAAGTTCAGCTAGTGCAAATCTCAAGAACTCGCAAGCTTCAGCTAGCGCAAACCTCAAGAACTTTCAAGCTTGAGTAGCACAAACCTCAAGAACTCACAAGCCTCAGCTAGAGCAAACCTCAAGATCTCGCAAGCTTCAGCTAGCGCAAACCAAAGAACTTGCTAATCTCTTATATACGAAAGTCTAAGTTTCACAGGGTGTTATTTAGCGAATTTCTTCTTTTTGCGCCATATGCCCTTAGCGCAAAGTAGAGTTTTCGCTACTGCCTTTGGTGCATTTCAAAGTTTTTGCGCCAGCCATTGTCCTTAGCGAGTTTCTAAATTCTTGCCAAGAATTCGCTAGCTACTACTTCGCGAATTGTCAAGGTTTCGCAGGTTGCATGTTTACGAATTCTAAGTTTCTTAACTCTCTAGACTGCGAATTCTATTTCTTGCGAATTTTGAATGGTTTATCTCTTTTGCGAATTTCTTTGAGATTTCTTCTATTTGCGAATTTTGCACTTGAGATTTTTGGAAATTTATTTTTCAGAAAATTTTTTAAGTGTAGTTTTCATCTGATTCTTGATTCTAAGATCTTATTAGTTGATTTAAGTGGTACAGATATCATCATGCCTTACATAAACGAGAAGGGAAATACAGTGCTGACCAAGAGAGATTATGCTTTAGCATATATGCCAGAGATTCCAGCACTGGAAGCTGAGAATGAAAATCTGAAGATTCAGAACTCATCTCTTCTTGATCAAATTAATAAGTTGAAAGATGATAAATGTCTAAAAAAAGATTATGTTTGCTCAGAATGCATTAATGATTCTAAATTTGATTTTGCAAGAATAATTGAGTCTAAAGAAAAAGAGATCTTAAATCTTCAAGCAAAACTGAAAAGATCTGAAAGTCTTAATTCTAGCTCAAGCTGGTCAAAGAAGGAGTTAATGCAAAAAGAGCTTGATGAGCTTAGAAGAAGAGAAAACATTGCTAGTGAGACATCTGAAGGGCTTAAAAAGACAAACTCTCGAATTTTTGCTGAAAGGGATTCTTTGAAAGATAAAGTTTTCAGTCTTGAGGTTGAGTTAATATGCTGAAATAAAAGGCAACCCAAGACAGAGACAACACAAAAGCCCAAGATGAGATGTTGAAGATTGATAAAGAAAGAAAAGAATTTGCTAAGAAATTCTCTTATTTCTCAATAAAAGCCTTTGAAGAGAAGAAATCATTAGAGCTTAAATGTGTTAAGCTTTCTCAACAAGTTTCAGACTTTGAGAAAGTTATCATACTTGAGAGAGAAAAGGTTGAGAAAGAGAAGAAGATAGCTGAGAAGAAAAATGAAAATAAAGACTTTTCTAAAGAAAAGAAAGTTCTAGAGACTGAGATAGCTAAGCTGATAGGAAAGCTATATGAGTTGTCAACAAACATCAGAAGGAAAGAAGACGAAATCTGAATTGCCAGAGAAGTTTGATCTGATTACAAAGGAAAGAAACAGTTTGTCATCAAAGATAAAGGAACTTGAAGATATCATATTCAAGGTGAAGCTGAATGAGCATAAAACGCCAGATTCAATAGCTCAATCACCAAGAGATGATCTAACCGCATTCGAATGCTCATTTAATTCAGCAACAAGTTCAATTTTTACTAATGATTCTAATAATCCTTTATTTGATTCAGATGATAGTCTTACGTCTAAATCTAAAGATCAGATTCGTCCTTCTAACCTTTTCTTTGACAAAAATGTTGACGGTTCAGGTAATTTCAAAAGGAATAAGTCTCGGAAGAAAGGGTTCTGGAGAAGGGAAGATGAAGAAAAAGATAGAGAAAATTGGATCTGGAGAGTTAAAGGATCTTCAGAGGAAAAGAAGAATCATTTGTGCATACATCAAATGCTAAATGGAACTATACTTCTAAAGGTAAAACTTTTGGCAAACCTGATATGGTTTACACTATCAATCAATTGATCAGGTTAGCACAAAAGAAAATTAGTTGTTCCTATTGTGGTACAAATGATTTTGTAAGAAAAGATTATGTGAATAACTGGTATGATTCTTACTTTATATCTCCCAGTAGAACTGCAACTAACCCATTAGGACCCAATTAACAGTGGGTACCAAAAGCTAAATCTGTGTTGCAGGCACCCAAAGCTTAAGGGGGACAAAGAATGATGACTTCTGATTACTACAGATCAGGACTTTTGCCTCATCGTCAAAACATTCACTTCTAAGTACAACATCTTAGGACTCGATCTTGAATGACAAAAATGATGACTTCTAGACAATACAGTCTAGGACTCGAACTTCAATGTCAAAGAGTTTGACTTCTGAATTTACTTTAATCCTAGTAATTCAGAACTCTGTTTCATGATTAAGTATTATGCACTTATTAAGGGGGAGCTTATATGCTATATATTTTTACTGATGTGTTTTCTGATGTTTCAGGAAAAGATTAAATACTATTCTCATCGGAGAATAAGTAATCATGGCTTTTGAATACTTAAGTTCAAAACCCGTACTCAAATGTTTTTTTCTGATAGGATGCTTAATAGATAAAATCTTTTATATAAGTTTTTAATTTGAGGGGGAGCTAACTGTTATATCTTTTAGGAAGAGGAGATATATATGATTTTTACTATCATTGTCATATTTTTCTGATAAACTGTTGTTTTACATATAAAAAGGGGGAGAATACTTAAATGAAAATATTCACTTCAGGGGGTGTTAAGGATTCTGATTTACAGGTATATATTTCTAATCCTTATACTCTATCACTTGTTGAAAGAAGAACAACTTTCACTTGTGAAAAATGGTTTTAAATGTTCAAACCACTTCATATTCCTTAAATGTTTTCATGAATTGAGAAGTGTGTTTTTAAATAATTTTTGGATACTTTGATGCTTATTTGACCGTGTGTTCTTAAAGAAAAATACTTGTGTACTTTCTTTTCATATACTTTGTCAAGTATTCATACACATAACGGTTCAGATCATTTTATTTGACTTTGTTATTACCATGTATCAAAAGTTAAATCTTTCTATGGTAATACTCCTGTTCTTTGTATTCATTGTTGTTTGAATCAAACGTCATTTCTACTTTAAAAGTGCTTTTATTGCAAATATGTTTATATATTGTTCATATAAACAACATGCGTCTTTGATTTTCCAAACTTTTATTCTTCATGTTTATTTGTGTTCCTTTGTGCTTACATGTAAAAAAGACTATTGAACAACACGTTCTTTTAGGAAAGTACATGGGATTCAGTGTGAAAGCTTAACAGAACTTTCATGGATTCACGATAACCAGTGTTTCCTACCCAGGAAGTATTCCCTGAGTGATTGAGGGGAGTGGGGTCAAAAGATTTGAGTGTTGGTGTGTGAAGAGGTAAAATGGAAAAGAGAGATTGGTTAGAAGTGAGATCTAAAAGATTAAAAGAAAGAGGGTGATAGAACATAGTAAAATAATATCAGACTCTACACCAAACTTCTTTCCTAGCCCATGCCATCTCTTGCATACTACCCCACTAGCTACTCATTTTTTTCTCAAAAAGAGAATGTTTCACATTTTCTGGGGACACAACACATATGCTATTGGTTCTTCACATGGAAGATACTAATATTGAAAAAGAAGGAATGTTGCCCCATCTTCGACCTTTTCTCATTCACATTGAGTTCTTGTATAATTTGTTGCCGTCTCAACAAGTTTACATACTTTGACCCTACATTGAAAAGCAATCATCGGTGCTTAATTTTATTTTTCATACACATGCACGAGCACACAGAAATCTGTTTTCTGTTAGAACGTTCATAGATAACCATGTGTTATTAGATGATTGAATGGAAGTCTTGGGGAACCAACATCAAAACCAACTCCTTATATAGTAACTTTGTGTTACTCAGTAACTGTGTGTTACTGACAGACATTCCAAACTGAGTCAATTGTTGATTCAGGGTTACCACTTATTACTTATTTGGATCTGCAAAGATTGAAATAATCACTCTCTCTATCTGGGATAGATTGCTCTTATTTCCACACAGGGCTCTATACATGAAGACTGCGCTTAATTGTTGATTCGGGGGAGAAAATTCCTAGTTTGTTTTGCTATGTTTTGATGATGCTGATTCTCACCACTCATCAAAAAGGGGGAGAATACAAAAAGTGGGAGAACCCAAGAATTATTGATTGAAGACTGCTGAAGAATTTAAAGATATCAATGTGTCTGAACTTATTTGATTTATTAAAAGTCTGACTGACCCGAAGTGAAGACCCGAAGATAATTGGAATTTTTTTTTTAATCTTGAATCCAAAAGGGGAGATTGTTGAATCAGTAATTGTATTCAAGATTAAACTGAATAAGAGGTCTAGTTTGTAATAGTATTTAATACCTTAGGGGGTATTTTAGCAAATAGTTAATATTAATTAGGTCATGTTGACCTAAGTATAAATAGTTTTATTTTCTGGTTTTAGGTTAACAACAACAACAATAAGAAAAACAAAGGAGGAGCCGTATTCTCTGTATTGTACACATCACGAGGTATCTATATTCACCAAGAACAAACACACGGTTTTATCTGATTAATCAAGAGATCATTGGTATGTTGATTTGATCTATTTATCTCTTGTTCTTTATTGTGTTGTGATTGTTAATCAACTATTAATCTGGATTTAACAATTCTCCCCAAAGTCTGTCTTCAAATATTGTAATAATCTCCCCCAAGGTTGTGAAAACCTGTTTCAGACATTGGAAAGAAATTATCTTCAATTTCATCTCGAATTGCTTTAGCAGATTGTCTTAAAAGAAAATTTCAGTAAAATCTGCAACAATTCTGAAATCTTTGAACTAGCTCTTTCAACTTTCAACAGACTTTCTTCAAATTCAACTGTCTTGTCATAACTTTCTTGATCACTTCACACGTTTCTTGATTTTGTCTCCCATCTATTACATTTCTTTATTATCTCTCCCTCTTTTTGATGAATGAAGCATGAGATCATCAAAACTTTACAAGAAATGTCATTGACAATCTGATCTGACCACTGATCTTATGAACACTGAGCCACTGACTATTCATCAATCCACAAAGATATTCATCCGAATCTTTTCAAATTCAGACAAACTATGAGTGTAACACCTGAATCAACAAATGAATCAGTTAAAATGCCTGTCAGTAACACAAAGTCACTGTGTGTAACAAATACACATTGGAAAGGAGCTTTTGTGATGTTCACTCCCCCAGGTCTTCCATTCAATCATCGAAACACCACAAAGGAATTTCTATGAACGTTATGACAAGAAAACGTATTCCTTGTGTGTATATGCATGTGTTTGAAAGAATTTAGCACTGATGATTTCTTTTATATAGGCTCAAAATTGTGTAAACCATTGAGACAACAACAATTAAACACATACTCTATTATGCATGATCAAAGTGCGAAGGCGGGGCAGACTTCCTTCTTTTTCAACATCCAGATTTTCCAAATGAATACCAGATAGATTATGTGATGCGTCCCCTTGAAATATTGAAACATTTTCTTTTTGAGAAGAAAATGTGTAACTGGTGGGGTTTTTATTAAGAGTTGGCATGAGCTAGTTGCCTGTTTCAATAATGCTCACGAAGAATTGTGAAAGACTAGAAATGTGGTTGCCCGACTCAGAAGAAGTTGGTGCAGAGTGTGATATTCTTTTACTCTGTTCTCTCACCCTCTTTCTTTTTAATCATTGAGCTCACTTCTAACGAAACTCTCTTCTCCATTTTACCTCATCATTCAACCCACACTCAGTTATTTTGACTCCTCACTCTTCGATCACTTAAGGATTAACTTCTTGGGTAGGAAACACTGGTTAACGTGAATCCATAGAAGTTCAGCTTAAACTCACACAAGGAACTCATGTAATCCTATAAGTATAGTGTTGCTCAAAATGATTTAACTTTGCAGTTAAAGCACAAAATATACAAGTAAGATGTATGTATGCACAATGAGATAATCATGAAGATTTGAGCATTTTAAACATTGAAGATTTTTCAAAAACAAGTATAATTGAATGAATGAAATGAATACAAGAAACTTGTTTGAAAATCTGACATTGTATGAAAAAGATCAGAATATAAAATGATTTATCAAGTAAAGCTTAGGTCAACAAAAATTATATATTGTCTATACGAACCAAAATATAGACACTTCTTGAAAGCAACGTTTTGAAATGAAATGACGCTCAAACATTCTCTGAAGTTCAATCGAGATGTATCACCATCGAAAAATTTGTTCAATTTGAGACATGGTGATAACATATCCAACAAAAATATTAAACCGGTGTGTGTGAATAATTGACAGTATATGGAAAAGATAAAACACAAGTATTTATCTTTGGAAACACACGGTTTCTAAATCATTAAAGCACAAGAATAATGAAAACATTTAAAGTTCACACTTCTATATTCATGAAATCATTTTAAGAATCAGAAGTGGTTTGAACATTTAAGAACATGTTTTCATATCTGAAAGTTGTCCTTCTTTCGGATACGTATGAGATTAAGATTAGAAATAAACGTTTTGCTCAGTCTTAAATCTCATCAAGTCAGCTCAAAGTCATAATAGATATGATCGTTTAAGCTCTCTCTCAATTCTGCAATAGTCATAAAGTCTGCAAAGTGCAAAGTTTTATTCACAACATTTATCGAAAAATAAATGACATTAAAGCAATAAAACTTTGAATGTACGAGTCTTGATCAAAAGTAATCAGAAGTCATATACTCCCCCTGAAATTATGCATCATAAAGTATGTCAGTGAAAAACATGATAGAGATCTGATACAAATATGTCAGTGAAAAACATGATAGAGATTTGATTCAACTCCCCCTGAAGTGTAGATCATCATATCTTGCGAATGCATATTTTCAGTAAAAAAAAATATGTACTCCCCCTTGAAGGTTGATCTCCTCATTTAAGCATCAGAGTACAATCTCATATCATAACGGGAGCATCATCTCTTTTGATCATTGAAGAGCAAGTCCTAAATTGTTCTGCTTAGAAGTCAAACTTTTTGACATTGAAGTACAGGTCATAAACTATAGTATTTATAAGCCTTGATTCTCTTACTCCCCCTTGACTTGAGATGCTTGCAACAAAGAATCATCCTTTGGCTTTGGTACCCACTGGTATTTGGGTCCATGTTTGTGAGTTGCAGTTCTATTAGGAGTAATTGAATAAGAACCATACTAGTAGTGATCACTTGTTTTATGAATAAAATCATATGTACGAAAGTAAGAACAATACTTCTTTTTAAACAACCTGATTAATTGATCTCTCGAGTAAGCAAAATCAGGTTTATCTTTCAGCACATTGTTCTTCTTTGCTTGTGATGCGCATACAAATGACTTGTTTCCTTTCTTCTCATCCTTCTTTTCATCATTCTACTGGTTTCACTTTCCAGACCAGTTTCTCTTCATCATATCTCCTTCTTCTCCTTCTTCTGAATGTACCTGAACCATCTACATTTTTATCAAAGAAAATGTTAGTAGTACGAATCTGATCAAATGAGTTAACTGACCTTTTTGTTGAAACAGTTTTCTGATGTGAGCTTGCAGTGTCTTGAATGAACATTCAGTATCAGCTGAATCATTTCTAGGTGTGTGGATTTTTGACTCTGGAGTCGTTTGCTCAGTCAACACCACCTTTGAAACAATGTCTTCAAGCTCTTTTATCTTTGAAGAATAAATGTCTCTTTCTTTGACGAGCAGGTCAACCTTTTAATTGAAACTCAGACTTCGCTTTCTGATCTTTCAAGGTACAAGTTGATAGTTCAAATAACTTGTCAGTAAGCTTCCTTATCTCTGCTTCAAATATGTTTCTTTCTTCTTCAAAGCCCTTCTCAGCATTGTTTCTTTGACCAGATATCTCTTTAAAGATTCCAACATTCTTCGGTTCAATGGTCTTTTTATCCTTCTCAAACTTGTCTATTTCCATTATTATTACTTTCTCAAAATCAGTCACCTGTTGAGAAAGCTTAGAACATTTAAGCTCAATACCTTTCTTCTCTTCAAAACTCTTCTTGGAAAACTCAGAGAATTTCTTTGCAAATTGTTTCTTTTCACTCTCAAACTCATCTCTGTCTTTGGCTATCTTTTGCTCCAAATCTGATAATTTCTTTTGAAGCTCAGCATTAGTAGTTTCCAAAATCTTTTCCTTCTCCTCATTCTTATTTCTATCTATAACTTTCCCCATCTCTGACATCTTCAGCCTTAACTCATAATTCTCAGTCTTCAATTTTTCAGATTACAACCATTTATCGTCTTTCAAAGCTTGAAGAATTTCTCTTTCAAGTTGAGTTATATGATCTTCATATTTAGCAAAGAAATATGAAAATTTTCCTGAATCAATTGCCTTTTTCAGTAAATATATATGTGAATGCATCCATTATTTATGACTATTAAAAGTAGCAACTCGGTCACTTTCTTTCTTCTGATAGTATTAAATCTGATTCATCTTTCCAGCCAAATATTGATAATAGCTATCACACTTTTGAACAATCTTTTCTTCGAGAGAAACAATCTTGGCCTTGAGTTTAGCAATTTCTCCTTTTGATGTCATCTTGAGCTTTACACTGTTATCCATTAGAACTTGAAATGATCGTTAGTCCAAGTGAAATCAGAAAAATACAGAAAAACTCAGAAAAATTCAGAAAATAAGATTTCCAAAACTTTCTAAGTATAGAATTGGCATGCAAGAGGGAGCCACAAGGAATTCGTATGATCAATTCGTGAGAGTCCAAGATCTTATGAATCCTAGAGAGAGAATAACAAGGAAGCGCAAAAGAGAATATCAGATTAATGTGCGTGTAAAACTTACAAGGAACAAAGACCAAAGGGACTTAAATACCCTTGGTCAGATACAACACAGTATGACACTAAACACAGTATTTGACCAAGCCCTATAAATACAATGATTACTATAAAATCAGACCTAACAATCTCCCCCTTAGTAATCATTGGCGCTTTGGTCTTCAAAAATTATATTTTATAACAGCACGGACCAACAAAGCGACTTTGTGAAGCTTTCTGACCTTTTGAGAAAAATTTCTTCTCAGCATCTTTCAGATTAAGTTGTCTTTATTGTCTTTAGCTCTAGACGATACACCTCTTTTGAATGATCTTGAATGAACTGTGGTGTTCGGAGCAGAAACAGCAAAAGAATTTATTGTAGCTGAGAGAATAGAATCTTTGAGCGAATCTTGATCAGCAGATAAACATTTGAGCTCTTTGTCTCTTTAACGTCTCCTTGACTTCTCCCCCTCATGACCTTGATGATCTTGATCAACTTGGTCATGCAAATGTTGGAGACGAGACAACGTAAGATCTGGAAAAACAAAGAAACAAAGAAAATAGAGGAGGTTTGCGCTTCATGTTGGATGCGCAAACTAAGATTTGCGTTTCATGTTGGACGCGCAAACCAAGGTTTGCGTTTCATGAAGGAAGTGCAAATCAAAGTTTGCGTGTCATGCTGGAAGCGCAAAGCTGACTTAGACAAAGTTTACCTTTTTAAGCTCTTTGACTCCCCCTATACAAATGCACTAGATATGACACTTTGAGTTAGCATTCATATAAAGAAAATAAGATACTCCCCCTAAAAAACAGATATAATCTTTGAAAAATATTCTATTTGTTTACTCCCCCTTGAATAATGCATAAACCCATTAAAATATATTTATGAGAACACAATGATCAAATATTAATGTAGAAAAAAAAATATACTGAATGTAAATTTTGAAACAACTAAACATATAAAATTTTAAACACTAAACAAATAAAAGTCTACTTAGTAAAATATCACAGATTTATCAATCATTTGAAATCAAACATATGATGTTGGATACAAGAACAAGTTTCATTGCATATCAAGTTAAAACATGTTCAGTTTCAAAAACTTCCATCAATCTATTCAGTGTGCTCACATGCGAATCTTCGATTAGCTTCAACAAAATGAAATTCTAAATATATTATAGAGAACTTTTCATGTACTCACACTAAGCCATCAAGAATTAAGATATTCATAAATTTACAGATTTATCGCAACTCAAACATATCACCAAGTATCATGAGATGTGTGCTCATTGGCATCTTTTAGCATTGTGCACATTGGCATCTTAACATGAGTGTGCTCTTTGGCATCTTTTAAGCGCGTGCACTTTGGCATCTTTTGATCAAAAAGTTTATTAAGTAAAGAAGATACCGTAAACATAACTTTCTATCTGACCTTATTGCAGGATTTGGGTCAGCCGCTCCCAGACCAGTTGGCCTTAGGGGACTAGGTGTCAAACACCCCTTGGAACTTACTCTCCCAGATCAGAAAGGCTATATCGACATATCCTAAACCCATTCATACCAGTAGAACATGACTTTCGATTTGGTTCTATTGAAGGATTTGGGTTCGATCACTCCCAGATCAATTGACCTTAGGGGACCAGATGACGAGCATCCCACGGAACTTACTTTCCCAAACCAGAAAGGTCACAGGTACAAACTTTTAAACCTAGAGATTTCTGTATTTTATGAAATTATTATTCATCTCAATCACTTAGATCAACGTCTAAATGCTTAGCCCATATTTTTCATTCCGATCTATAATTCTGACTTTTTAGAATTTTCCAAACATTGTAAACTATAAATATCCCGAATCACACAACTTTAAAGCAGTAATAAAAGTTTCAAACATGTTGCTGACTTTTCGACTTTTGTAAGACTTGAAATTTGATCATATAAAAACTTTAATATAAACAAAAGAACTTGAAAATTTATCCTAGACACATATTTTATTCAAAAGAAAGAAAAAAATGTAAGACTTTACTTTATAGAATAAAATTTGTAAAGATTTAAACTTTTAAACTCAATATGCTGATGTTAAAAATTTTCCTTAAAGACAAAATGTAAAGAATTCGGCAAATTGATATTTAGTTGGAACAAAATGAAATTCAGTTATTTCATCTTTCACATCTTTCACATTAAGAAAAAGTTGAACAAGCTCAGATTCTTGAAAAATAAAGAGAAAAACTGGAACACATTATAATCAGAGATAAAATGCAGCGAAATTAAAATTGATGTACTCACAGTATCTCATATAGTCAGAAGCTTAAAAGCTTTGAAGAACGAGTTCTAAACTGATTTGTTTAGAAGTCATAGTCTATGAAGTACGGGTCCTGAGCTGAATTACTCAGAAGCCAACTTCCCTTACTCCCCCTTAACATGTGATGCCTGCAACTTTAAATCAGATAAAGATGTGGGTACCCACTTGAATTTGGGCCCGTGTTTGTTAGTTGCAGTTCTTATGGGGAAATAATAAGCAGATTTGATACGAGAAGCATGAGAAATATCATCAGAATAATAAGCACAATCATCAGAAGAGAAAGCATAAACATCTGAACTAGAATCAGAAGACGAATATGAGACATTTTTGGAAATTTGAAACATTTGCTTTATAGAGTATTTTGAAACTTTATTACAATAAGCAAATGAATCACTTTTATAATGTTTGTCTACATATCGAACTCCATCAAACATAGAATCAGTAGATGTCCGCTTTGCTTTCCAGATCTGCCTTCTTGACTTGCTCAAAGTCCTATCTGTAATAATCGAATTGAAACAATTAGAACTGTCAGAAAGATTTTTCTCGTTTCTTTGACTTCTTTGACCGTCTTCTTTTACGCTTAGGTTTATAATATTGATCATTGAGCGTAAAAGAATCATCAAAAATTTTAGACTTAATATTTAAATCAGAAGAAATAAATTTATCCAAGCAACCAATCTGATCAACTAATAAATCTGAATTTACCTCAGAGTCTGAATAATTTTGAGAAAAGATTTTAAAATTTGAAATTTCTTTTTTTTTTTCCTTAGAATCAGAAGATAGGCTAGAAATAGAATCTGAGTTTTGAGAAAATAAATTTTCTTCAAGACTAGACGTCATGAAATAAAGAATAATATCATATTCAATTTTCTTCAAAATATTTTGATCTGCTATCTGATCTTCAAGATCTATGATTTTTCCTTCTAATACTAATGGAGGAGTATATTTCTTCGAATCATAAATGATTGGAGAAATATTTTCTTTATCAGAATCAGGTGAATAAGGAGCAATAAAATCATCAGACATTGAAGATTTAACAGAAGATATATCATTTAAAACTCTTCTTCCTCTTCTTGATTTTTCAGGAAAATATTATGCATTTTCACTTGTATAAACAAAAGGAATTTCATTTTTCTTGTTATTTGTCCTTTTCTCATGTTCGATTTCTAACACTTGCTTCTCATTCATCCATTCAATTTTAAATTGAGGAGCATAATGAGCAAGAGTCAGATAATCGTATTTATATAAAGTTGGGGATTTTTCAATCGCATTGTTTAAACAATGAGGATTTTCAAAACCAAGACCCCATCTTTGTTTTAAAGCTTCTTCACTCCTCGGCTTGTTCATAAAAATTGTTTGTTCAGATCGGTCTCTTCGATAAAGCTTTTCTTCTAACTTATTTATTTTATCTGAAAATTCATCTTTTAAATTAGTCATAGCTGTCAAAGATTCAAGATAAGTCTTATTTGAATTTTCCAAATCCTCCAATTTCTTTTGAAAGATGTCTTTTGTATTTTGTAAAATGGATTTTTCATCTTTCAAAGAAATTTTCAGTTTGTCAATCAAATTTGACTTTTTAGAATTTAGATTATTTTCAGATAAAATCTTTGAACACAAATCAGATAAAGCAGTTATCATGATATCAAACTGAGAGGTAATAAATTTGTAATCAAATTTAGAGTATACCTCATCCTCATCTGTTTCAGAGTCATCTGACTGGTCATCTACGATCAAGCACATCTGAGCGATCTCGACATTTGAAGCTTCATCATCGGAATAATCCAGCCAGAATTCTTCCTCGGCCAGCAAAGCAGTTCCGTTCTCTCTCTTTTCAGCCAATTCCACTTTCTTACTGTAGTATGCCGAATCCCTAATCACCTTTGCTCTACACTCCTTTGACATGTGACCCGACTTTCCGCAGTTGTAGCAAGCAGCATTCTTTAGCTCGGGTACATTTACTTTAGGACCGGAAGTAAAGCGAGAAGAATTGGAACCCGACTTTGGTTGGAACTTCTTCTAGTAGTGCTGAGAAAGAAGGATCATTGCTTTCTGTAAAGCCTCGACATCATCTTCAGTTGATTCGGTGTAAGCATTTTCAGACAATGCTTGTTCAGATATTTGCTTCGTGAGAAGAGCAACCGGATCTACTGTTTTCTTCTTTTTATCCATCTTGGCCTTTTTATCTAACACCAAGCTTTCATCAGTCATCCGAATCTTGTAAAGTTCATGAATCTGCATTGTGGAGATTCTGACATCATTCCTTAATCTGTGGCATGATTTATTCCACTTTAATCTTTCTGAGATCATTAATCACAGTGCAAAACCGGTCAAAAGTCACCTTCAGAGATTCATTGTCCTTTGTCTTAAATTCCTCAAAGTTATTCATGAAGCGTGTCTGGCGTATTTGAGTAGCAACTGATGACCCAAGCATGATCTTTTCTAAATGAGTCCACATCATGTTTGGATTATGCTTGGAACAATCAATTCTATTGTAGATTGAGTTAGGCAGTGCTAGCATCAAATTGGACTTTTCTTCACTATCGGCTTTTTCATGTTTGATTTCATCATCAGTCAAAGGAATGTCATTTTTCGGTCTGATGAATGGTCCTTCAGTAAACGACTTCATCATATTTTCTCCATTTGTCTGACGCTCAATGAAATTTATGAACCTATCTTGCCATTGTGTAAACTCATCTTCGTTGATTAAGACTGGTGGACGAGTATTAGTTCCCAATTGCATCATCAGATCATTTGAGTAGAATCTTTCTTGGAGAGCAAACTTGGCAGAATCCATTGTTGATGTACCAGAAAATCAAAAATCAGATTGAATTGAAAAAATTCGAAAAATATTAAAAATTCAAAATTTCAAAAACACTTGTTATGACACAAAGTTTAAAAAAAAATAAAGATGACACAAAGTTTAAAAAACACATTTTTTTTAAACTAAGTCAGGGAGACGCGCAAAGAGAAGCTTTTCGATTGAAGTGAGACGCGCAAACTAGAGGTTTGCGTTTCAAGAGAGAGCCGCGAACTAAATTGAACCGCGAACAGAAGGTTTGCGTTTGCTTAGAGAAACGCAAGATGACACTTTGCGTTTGTGAAGACTTTGCGGGTGTAGGAGGAAGCGCAAAGTTAGCTTTGCGTGTGAAGAGGGAAACGCAAAGTAAACTTTGCAGGTGTGACTTGAAACGCGAACTTGTCCTTTTTCGGTCGAAGGCAGAAACGCAAATCAAACTTTCCGTTTGTAGAGGGAAACGCAAACTTCACTTTGCGGGTTGAACTTGATACGCAAAGTAGCTTTGTATTTCCAATGAGAACTGAAAACCTGAAAAACAAGATCAAGATTAGTAGAACATGCAATTCAACTCAATGAATGAAACGCAAAGCAACATGAAAGACACGCAAAGTATTATGAATAATGCGCAAAGAATATGAATGAAACGCAAAGTTTAGATCTTGAACAAACCGAACGCAAAACACAAAAACTTCTAAAGAATCGATTTCAACACTGAATTTTATGAAGTTTCCTTTTACAAATAAGATCGAAAACACTTTTTCAACTCAAATCAACCAAAAATTTCGATTAAAAACCATAAAAACGAGATTTCGACGATAGAACAGTAACCAAACTCGTTTTTCCAGAAAACTTTTAAAACTCAAAATCGATGATCGAATATTGTTTTTCTTGAAAAACAACCTGAAACAAATGTGATCGATTATTAAAAACGAATCTAATGAGACCAAAAACAACCAAATTCGATCACAAACAGATCCAAATTTTATGAGAAATCAAGAAAACGAGATTTTCTTGAAAAATTCAAGAAAATCGATCAAATTTTCGATTTCAATCACAAATTTAGATTTAGAAAAACAATCTCTTAATTCTCTCAAGATTCAGTTGGCTCTGATACCAATTGAGAGTCCAAGATCTTATGAATCCTAGAGAGAGAAAGTAGAGAGAGAATAACAAGGAAGCGCAAAACAGAATATCAGATTAATGTGCGTGTAAAACTTACAAGGAACAAAGACCAAAGGGACTTAAATACCCTTGGTCAGATACAATACAGTATGACACTAAACACAGTATTTGACCAAGCCCTATAAATACAATTATTACTATAAAATCAGACCTAACAATTTGCACACAAGCACAAATGAAAGAATTTGCCGACACACATAAATTAGAATTCGCAGACAAACAAAGTACCAGAATTCGCATACAAAACAATTTAACAAGAATTCGCACACAAGAATATATCAAAAATCGCATACAGCTTTTCGCATGACAACCTCACACGAATTCTACACTTAGAAAAAATTTCAACTTTTATGCGAAAACAAAGAATTCGTATGATGCCCTTAAGCAAATTCTGAGGAATTCGTATCTCACTGTTATGCGAATTCTAGGAATTCGTATAATGCGACATGCGAGTTCTTTCACTTTTCGCATACAAAAGTTGTGCGAATTCTATCCTTGAACAATTTCACAAAACTTTTCGTACAAAATACTTATGCGAATTCTTGCAATTCGCAACACCCACACGTAAGAATTATGTACAATTCGCACAAGACACGTATGCGAATTCAACACTTGTGAATTTTTCAGAATCAAACCTATGCGAAATCTAATGATTCTACGAAAACCAATGATTTTGAGAAATCTTAGATGCGAAATCTTCAAATCCTATGCGAGTTCTTCATGATCTGCGCGTTCTTCGTGAACTTATGCAAGCTCTTCAGATCTTGTAACTTTGACAAAATTCTCTCTAACACATCTAGAATCAAATTCTACCACTAAATTATGACAAAAATCACTTACAAGTACAATTTAATTCAACTACAGTGCGACTAAAGTCGTGAATACAAAAATTCAAAATTGATGATCAAATACAATTCAATTATGTATCAAACCTATACAAGATTGATCTATTTACTTATACGCAAAACATCAAATCGATTACAAACTCAAATTCGCACAAAAATTCAAACTCGATCAAGACTTCGATGAAACAATGTCGAACTCCATATTTCAAGATTGATTTCACTTTGGATCTGCTCTGATACCAATTGTTAATTCCCAGATTCAAATTCTAATTGCTAACACAAATCACAACAATCAAGATGAACAATTTTCGTAATCATATGTTATTGATTTCCAATTCACAGATTACAAGTCACTCTCTCTCTATACTTTCTCTCACTAGAAAATATATCAATGGACTCTTCTCTTATCTGCTCATCGTACTTACTTGTTGTTACAAAAGATTACAAAGGCAAGGGCTATTTATACTAAGCTACAAATACTACATAAGACACAAACTTTGACTTTGACTTTTATTACAAATGAGTTTGACTTTCACTTTGAGAGTTGACTTTGAGCTTTTACTTACTTTACTTTGATCTTCAGTAATAATGATCTTCTATCCAACAAATATGTGCACTAACAGTGATGTTATTCAAGAAAACATAACGATCAAGAAGGTGAGCTATGTAGAAGGACTAGGACATAACCTATTCAGCATTGGTCAGTTCTGTGACAAAGACTTAGAGGTGAATTTCAAGGCCAAAAGGTGTTGTGTACGAAATTAAGATGGAAAAGAACTTTTGGTCGGGACGAGAAAGTCAAACCTCGACACGATTAACTTGTCAAAAGTCCAGACTGATAATGAGGTGTGTCTACTATCAAAAGCCTCTATGCAGCAGAGATGGTAATGGCATAGACGGCTATCTCACCTATATTTTCGGTACATCAACAAGTTGGTCACTGGTAATTTAGTGAAAGGACTTCCAGAACTCAAATATGTTAAAGAACGTCTCTGTGCAGCGTGTGAGAAAGGCAAGATGAAAAGAGCCGCTCATAAGCCGAAGCCTGAGCCGAGTACAAGTTCTTCCTTGGAACTGTTGCATATGGATATCTGTGGTTCGATGCGAACACAAAGCATCATCGGGAAGAAATATTTATTAGTGATTGTGGACGATTACTCTAGATACACTTGGGTCAAATTTATGAGATCGAAAGATGAGACGCCTGATGTCATCATTTCATTCCTAAAGACTACTCAAGTGAATCTGCAGATGACAGTAAAGCTTCTTAAACGGACAATGGCATAGAATTCAAGAACATAATTATTGATGATTATCTCGAATAGGTCGGGATAACACACCAGTTCTCTGCTTCCAGAACTTCTGAACAGAATGGAGTCATAGAGAGACATAACAGAACACTAGTCGAGGACGCTCGTACTATGTTGAGTCAATGAGATCTACCTTTACTTGTATGGGCTAAAGTTGTGTCTGCTACTTGCTACAAGCAAAATCGCTCCATTATCCATCGTCGGTTCGCTAAAACACCGTATGCTTTAATAAATAATAGAATACTTAGCATTAAACATTTCCATATTTTTGAATGTGGGTGTTTTGTACTGAATGATAAGTAGAACATGAACAAGTTCAGTCCGAAAGCTGATGAAGGCATTTTTATTGGCTATTCTAAAAGGTCTTCTACTTACAAAGTATACCTGAAGAAGTCAAAGATTCTTGTAGAGAGCGTGAACGTTACATTCAATGAAGAGATGGCTTCTGTTCAAAACAGTTCAGAACCTGTTCTTACCGGAGTATTAGCTTCTGGGCTGATTAGTCCAGAACCTGTAATTAGTGATAATAAATCTGATAAAGTGTCATCATCTACTTCGCATTTATTTGATTTAGATTTATTGTATGAATTGTTTTATGATGAATTTCTTTGTACTAGAGTGACTAAACCTGTTATGATTGACAGATCGGAAGATTCAAGGAATAATCATCCAACCACTTCAGAGATATCAACTGAATCAAAATCCCCGGTTCAGGAAGAAATTCCAATTCAAATGCCTACTCCATCAGTTGAAGTTGTACATGAAAGTGAAGAACCAGAAGTAACTCAATGAGTTGGATGTACTTCAACGTCTACTAAACAAACATCCAATGTCTAACCAACTGAAGTTTCTGCACCGTCTACTTCAACTAAACCCCTAAATGAACAAAATGAAGAAGATAGTGGATTTTTAGATGAACATCATGATCAATCTACATCTAATCTACTCCCTCATGAACATAAGTGGACCAAAGAGCACCAATACATCAAATCATTGGAGATCCGTCCAAACCATTGCAAACTAGGTCTAATGCACTAAACCAGTGCATGCATGATTCATTCCTGGGCAAGATAGAGCCTACACGAGTATTTGAAGCTGTAGCTGACTCAGACTGGGTGACTGCGATGCAAGAAGAGCTGAATCAATTCGATGCGCTTAAGGTTTGGAGACTAGTGCCTAAACCTGAAGGTAAGACAATAATCGACATGAAATGGGTTTTCAAGAATAAGAAAGATGAAGATGGTATCGTCATAAGAAACAAAGAGAGACTTTTGGCTAAAGGATATAGGCAAGAGGAAGGTATAGAATACGAAGAGACTTATGCTCCAATTACGCGCATAGAGACAATCCGCATTTTTCTAGCATATGTCGCACACAAGAACTTCACCGTCTACTAGATAGACGTGAAGACTGCCTTTATGAATGGCATTCTCAAGGAGGAAGTCTACGTCTCGCAGCCTGAAGGTTTTGTCAATCCAGATAAGCCAAATCATGTATACATTTTGAACAAAGCTCTTTACGGTCTTAAACAAGACCCTCGCGTCTAGTATGAAGTCTCATCCAAATTCTTAGTCTAGTCGGGCTTTTCAAAAGGTAAAATCGATACTACTCTTTTCATTAAAATAGAGAAAGTTGATATCATATTAATTCAAATATATGTGGATGACATCATATTTGGTTCAACCAATCCTAAGTACTGTAAGATTTTTTCTAATCTCATGGTGTCAAGATTTCAGATGAGTATGATGGGAGAGATGAATTTCTTTCTCGGATTACAAGTCAAACAATTTTCTATGGGGATTTTCATTAATCAAGTGAAGTACATTTTCGATATTCTTAGAAAATTTAAAATGGAAAATTGTACTCCTATTAATCCGATGGCACTTGGAACTAAGATCGTAGCAGATCCTTCTGGAAAAGTTGTCGATGTTAGAACCTACAAAGGTATGATTGGTTCTTTAATGTACTTGACATCTAGTCGGTCAAATATAATGTTTTCTACATGCTTATGTACTAGATATCAGGCTTCGCCTAGAGAATACCATATGTCTGCAGTAAGTCGTATTTTTAGATATCTAAAGGGGACTGCAGATTTTGGTCTGTGGTATCCTAAAGATACAGGTTTTGAACTCACGACATATTCAGATGCAGATCATGCAGGTTGTATGCTTGACAGGAAGAGTACTTTGGGACACATTCAATTCTTAGGAGATAAACTCGTGAGTTGGGCTTCGAAGAAACAACTATGTGTATCTACTTCAACAGTTGAGGCAGAGTACGTAGCTGCGGCTAGCTGTTGTTCTCAAGTATTGTGGATGCGGACACAACTCCAAGATTATAGCTTCAAGTTCGACAAAATCCTGATTTACTGCGATTCAAAGAACGCAATTGCCATATCTGCAAACCTTGTTCTACATACGAAGACCAAGCACATCGACGTGAGATATCATTTTATAAAAGATAATGTTGAAAAAGGTACAATCGAACTTTAATTTGTAAACACAGATTATCAACTTGCAGATTTGTTCACCAAGCCACTTGATGAAAAGAGATTTAATTTTCTCGTTTCAAAACTTGGCATGCTAAATCTCAAGACTTAATCTATTGTTACCTAGTACAGTTTAGCTTTGTCATTTTCTTTATTTCTTTATTTTTAATCTGAAAGATCTCTGCACTTAAGTTTGTTCATGTTTTCAGGGGGAGTGTGAGACAAGATAAGATAAGATCTACATTTTAGGGGGAGTTCATCAATTTTGCATATCTTAAATGAAATTCTTATGATGCATAATTTCAGGGGGAGTACGGACAATGATTTCTGATTACATCTGATCAGAACTCGTTCTTAACACGTTTTATTGCTTTATGTATTTAATTTTCAATAAATTTTGTGAATTTAAGATGAGCGTAAGGAAATTTTCTACTCTTAATTTCATATATGGTTGAGGGAAGGACGACTTTCAATCATAGAAAAAAATTTCTTAAATGTTCAAACCACTTCTCGATTCTTAAAAGTTTTTATGAATACAGAAGTGTGATTTTAAATGTTTTCAATATTATGAGCTTCAATGTTTAAATAAACCGTGTGTTTCCAAAGATAAATACTTGTGTATTATCTTTTCCATATACTCTCAAGTATTCACACACACCGGTTTACATTTTTTTTTCTTGATATATTCTTACCATGTCTCAAATTGAAACCAATTTTTCGATGGTAAGACACCCCGCTTGATATTTAATGTTTGTTGAGCAATGATTCATTCTAAACGTTTCTTTCAAGAATGTCTATAATTGTTCTTATAGACAACATCCAATTTTCATGACCTAAGCCTTGATTGTTAAATCATTCATATTTGATCTTTTCATACAGTGTAAGATTTTCAAACAAGTTTATTGTATTCATTTCAATATACTTGTTTTGAAAAAAAATCTTCAATGATTAAAATGCTCAAATCTTCATGATTTTCTTCGTGAGCACACATACATCTGAAATGTATATCATAATTGTGATTTAATTGTTCAAGTTAAACCAGTTGAGCAACATTGTACTTTTAGGATAACATGGGTTCATTGTGTGAGAACCTAATAATACTTCTATGGATTCACGTTAACCAGTGTTTCCTACCCAAGAAGTTAATCCTTAAGTGATCGAGTGTGAGGAGTCAAAATATGAGTGTGGGTGTGTGATGAGCTGAAAAATGGAAAAGAGAGTTTGGTTAGAAACGAGCTTAATGTTAAAAAGAAAGAGGGTGTGAGAACAGAGTAAAAGAATATCAAACTCTGCACCAACTTTCTGAGTCGGTCAGCCACATTTCTGATTGTTTCACAATTCTTTGGTGAACATCATTGAAACAGGCAACTAGCCCATGCCAACTCTTGACTAAACCCCACCTGCTACTCATTTCTTTCTCAACAGAGAAATGTTTCAATTTTTTCTTGGGGATGCAACACATACTCTATCTGGTTTTCATTTGGAAAATCTGGATATTGAAAAAGAAGGAAGTCTGCCCCACCTTCGTACTTCGATCATGCACAATTGAGTATGTGTATTACTGTTGTCTCAATAGTTTACACAATTTTGAGCCTGATAAATCAATTATTCTGATTAAATTCTTTCATACACAAACACGAACATAGAGAGAACTTGTTTTTCTGTCAAAACATTCATAGAATAAACTTGTGTTATTCAATGATTGAATGGAAGACCTATGGGAGTGAACATCAAAAAACTCCTTTCCAATGTGTATTTGTTACACACAGTAACTTCGTGTTACTGATAGGAATTTATAACTGATTCATTTGTTGATTTAGGTGTTTCACTCATAATTTTTCTGAATTTGAAAAGATTCGGATAAATATTTTATGAATTAACGGTTAATCAGAGGCTCAGTGGAAAAGATCTTGGTCAGAATATCATGACATTTCTTATAAAGTTTTGATGATTTCGTGCTACATCATCAAAAAGGGGGAGAAGTGATCAAAAATGTTGGTGGAAGAAAGTTTGTAAAAGATGATTTGAAGAAAGTTCATTGCAAGTGTGTGTCAAAGATTGCAAGTTTGTGTCAAAGATTGCAAGTTTTGTTGAAGATTGTACAAGTTTGAAAGAGAAAGTTCAGAGATTTCAAAATACGAGCAGAATTTACTGAAATTTTCTTTGGAGATTGATTTGCTAAAGAAAAGAGAGCCAAATCTGAAGATGATTTCTTTCCGATGTTTGAAAGAGGTTTTTACAACCTTGGGAGAGATTGTTACTGTTTTTGAAGACAATTTTTATCCAAGAAAGAGGAGATTGTTTTTTAGCGTAAAGGGAAGATTGCACTTTAATGCTTATTTTGCTAATAATCAACAAAAGGGAGATTGTATTGCAAAATTTTTTTGGAGATGATCTTGAATCCAAAGGGGGATATTGTTAGTGCATAAATCTGTTGGATACAAGATCATGAAGTCTGAAGACTGAAGGTCAAAGTCAAGTCAAAGCTCAAGTCAACTCTCTATCAAAGTCAAAGACTTTTGTAATAAATAGAAAAGTCAAAGGGGTTGTTTGTTTTTTTAAAAATACCTCCTAATCTCTCTTAAGTCTAAATCGTTCAGACATTTTTACACACGACCTCTTATTAATTATAACTAAATTAAGACTTCAGACTTTAGACCTCTTAAAAAACAAACGACACCAAAGTGTTGTAAAGTAGTCTAGTATAAATAGGTTTTATTTATGTTAGTAGGGATATGGCTAATTGTATCAGATTCAGAAATATACGTGAACACAGATTCTAGAAAGAGAAAGTCAGGGAGCACATTGTACGAATTATTGATTTAATGGAAACAAAGTTTATTTGATTGTCATATTGTCATCTTAATCGTAATTCTGTGATAAAAACTTGATCTTGGGATCTATCAGTGTAACACCCTCAAAATTAGAAATAGCAAATAATTAAAATTTTCCAACTTGAACTCACCTTGCTATATTTAGGGTAAATCTAGATTTTACCCCAACTTGAGCCTTCTTGAAGAAATCCGAATCCACGAGAAAAATACTTTCAAAACCTATATTCACAAGTTCCACCCATAAATAATCACATTCAACCATTTAGAATCTATCCCCAAACATATTACACCAAAATCTCCATTTTGGTCCATACCCTAATTTTGACCCAAATCTTCCAAAATCTTACAAACCGAAATTGGAGTAATAAAACACTAGGAAGTCATCCATGAAAAATTTAGAACTCTTAAATAAGTTTAGAAATGAAGGGGATGAAATTACCACTTAGGTTTTAGTGAAAACCTAGAACACTCTAAAATGGAGCTTGAGGTTGAAGATGAAGATGGAAATGGTGAACCCTTTATCATAGCTTCCAATCCTACCACTTGATGATGTTTTACCTCCATAATACCTAAGCATTTGAGACAAGGATGACCCAAAATCGACATATATGATTTAGGTTAGTTCTAGAGAGTGTTTGGGAAGAAGTGGAAGTGAAGAAATGGAGAAATGAGTTGAAACCCGCACTTAACAGCCCTCTACCCCTCATGTGCGACATTGTCATGCGACAATGCCCTGGGCATTGTCGTTGGTCATTGTCGATGGATTCCCCACTGCTTCTATTTCATGCTGCGACTTTGCCCGGTGCGACTATGACACTATCATAGTCGTCCGGCATTGTAGCCAAGCCCATACCAAGCTCTGAAACTCGACTTTTTCAACACCAATACCCCCGATACTCCAAGGAAGTTCAAACAATGATTTCCCAACAAAAATCCCGCCGTTCATAAGTTCGAAAAACGTTCGGGTGTCCTTTACTTACCGAAAATTACGGGTGTTACAATCCTCCCAACCTTAAAAGAGATTTCGTCTTCGAAATCTAGATTCCCAAGAAACGTTGACCACATGATAGATTATCTCTACACCGCTTGCCAGAACTACCACCATAACCTTATGTTAGACCTTACGATAAATGTCCCCTTGGGCACATCCCTCTTATATCCGATTGAGTAATAATCTTACTAACGTGGCCTTTAACCATGAGACTGCGGTTGTCTCCCAACCTTAGGTAACACATACTACCTCAAAGGTAGTTTGTGATCTCAACTTCTCACCAGCCCATTCATCTCAAATCCACATGTTTCTGAACCCAAAACCAACGATCGACATGAAATCCTAATGAATTCTCATTTTTTTTTCTTAATGATCCATTCATGATTTTTTTTATAAGGTCGTCCTTCCAAGGGAGTACCAATACGCTCTACGAGTAGCTGGTTAGTGCAGATCCGGCTAACAACCAACTCCGTTTTACGCACAACCTCAAACATTCCCTTAATAAAATCTTTACCACAACGGGAAAACTTATACACATTGATACTTAATCACCAACATTTAACCTTCTTTTAAATTCCCCCACGAGAGGTCAACATTCTCTTGACCCAACGGGGATACTTCCAACCTTCCAACGATTTGTTGTCTTCAAAAGGGCAAGTCGACGCCTAAACCAAATGGTAGCACCGAAAACGTGGACATCTAACCCAATATTTCATTCCCGAAGTATTGTCGCGTTAAAGTTGACACCTAACAGGGTATTAAGATCCCAAATCTTACATTTCTAACCAACATACCACAATATTTCCCTTGCTCACGCAAGCCCATCAAGACGATACGCTAGCAACGTGTAACATGATGTCTAACGGACCATCGACCCGTCAAATCCAATCCAGCCATACCAGAATCATACAAGACCATATCCCGTAGGTTTGCCAAAGCATAAAGATTACCCCTTAGTTAACTGGGAAGGCATGAATCTATTGCCTCAACTATTCATGCGTGAACCGATTCATAAACCAAAATATGAAGTTACAAGGTTGACCACAAGTCGAATCATCCGACTCTTCAATTCCCAAGGACTCCTTAGTTCCTTAATTACAACTCTTTTCACGACAGGGGTTTAAATCTATAGGTCTAATGAGTTCAAGGTTTTCAATTAATATGCCAATTTAAACTTTTATAAAACATTCAAATACATAAGCTTTACAACAATTAATCATGCGGAAAAAAAATCCCTTACCGCTCACTCGATAGGTTTTAAAATTGATCACCGACGCTACGCATATAAAACCATTTTCCAGAATTCGTTTGATCAGTACTTACGTTAATAAGGACAATAACAAAAGATGTGCCACAATTTATACTATATACATGAAAATAATTTTCTGCACCCCAACACATGCAATAAATGTTTGTACAACTCCAAAAGAGAACTTCACAATTTTAACCTTAAAATTCTTTCTTTTTAACCGCAAGACGTCGTGGCATAAAATTTTCAACAAGTCCCATATGCATCAGTTTATTCCCCAAAACTCGGAAAAACGATGGGAACGTAAATAAATTTCAAATCGAGTTTAAAACTTTGAGCCGCATAGATAAAACACACTTAACCAAAATAGTAACTTCAACGACATGAATACCGATAACTCATTTAATGCATTGCGGAAAATTTCTAACGGTAAAATCAACAACTGAAACATGTTCTGAGCAACAGTTCTATCTAAAACAACATAAATTTTTTATACATTTACTCACACCAACAGTATAATTTAATCCGAACACGAATAGTGTACAACGATTATACTTGTATAAAGCCCAAAGGTAAATCGCATGATATTGAAACTTCTCCAAAATAACATATAGGGTGACATCTATTAACAAAACCCATAAATTAACGCACACAACAATGCATGTACACACATTCCAAAATTTATCTACGCGACGCAAAGGTCGTACGATAAGACACCATAAAACCCAACTGAATTTTCATTAAACTCATTAAAGCCTAAAATGAAGAGGTGTCAAAATTTTCATTTCCAAACATAAAAGCATAAAACGACAACAAGACTAAATATGTTAAAATTTTAAAACCACAACGTACGAATAAGTGACCCTTTTCAACAAAACTTTCATGAGACAAGACACCCAAAACATCGAAAAACTATACTCCATAAAATTCATCACGACTCATACAGACCAAAATTCCCCAGAAAATTCCGACTCAAGAACATGGGAACAACTCTTTTCTTTAAGACCTTAACATACGTGGAGGAGATCCAATGTCAAGGTTAAAAATTCCACAGTTATTTGCCCAATATTCTAAATGACATTAAAACATGGATCTTATATTATCCAAAAATAGTGTTAAACACAAAACGGGGACGAAGAGATTTTCAATATAAATTTGCAACCGTGTGTAACAAAACAGTTTCATGAATGCTTAAACTCACGGTTTAAAGATTTGATGAGTGCTAAATGTTTTGCCAAGACTTTAAAATGTAACCCACTCTATGTTTTGAGAACATGAAAAACAATGTATGCAAACTCATTTTAGAAGTAAATTTAGTGCATGAATTTGGTCGGCTCTCGGCCTCCTAGGGCCACGCTTCTCAATTTCCTGACATACTACCGTCATCCGGATGCATCAATCATCTTAGAGCAACAATCACACTAATTTGGTCAACTTACGATTTCTCCTTGAAATGGAGTCAAGTCAACCAATAACTCCGACTCTAGATGATCAACTTAATGTATTCCTCGCGCTTAACTATCACTCCAAAGTGACATTACTATGAACACCGACCCTTCTTTAGATCACTCGCTTAGAAACTTTCTCACTACCCCAACGATCATCATACCAAGGTAATTCAAGTATACACATGTAGCATGTAGGTTCACCATAACACTGGCCAGGTGCCATTATGAACGTGCCAAACATGATCATCCTTGCGACCCTCGACAAGTTTTCCCTTTTCTAGCGACTCGGTCAATCCCCAAAACATCTTATCTTAAGGTACCTAATGTGCAATTTCACTTACAATCACTTGTAAGAACGTTAGTTTGAGTTTAGGCATCAAAAAATCAATACCTAATTCTCTCAAACTTAAGCTCTGATACCAACTTGAAACA
Source organism: Arctium minus (assembly GCA_954870635.1). Lineage (NCBI taxonomy): Eukaryota > Viridiplantae > Streptophyta > Magnoliopsida > Asterales > Asteraceae > Arctium > Arctium minus. Next base: position 49,651,162 of record OX941094.1, read on the forward strand.
CCCTCAAAATTAGAAATAGCGACTAATTAAAATTTTCCAAGTACAATGATAACTAAATCAACTACAACAACAATTAAGGTTTAACCTCAATAAACACCATTCAATTCCTATACACGATCTATAATAGGTACGTATGCTACTACAACCCAAATACAGTCACTATCTCCAACTGCGGAAGACTTCATCAAACAACTTACCCTCGTGTAAATCTAGAGCTCATCTCCTCTAGCACCGCTAGAACCAAATCCCAACTGGAACCTGATGCACATGCCAATAAATAAAAAGGTTAGGCTTAACGCCTAGTGAGCTCAAGAGTTTCAACATGAAAGAACATATCTTTGAAAGAAAGGAATTCAGTTCGAATCAAGATATTTCAAAATGGTTTACTTTAGAAAAGGGAAACGACTCTTTTTCCAAAATATGTATCTTTGAAGACAACGATTCAATACAAACATAATGGAAATGTGAATAACACTTGACTATCCCAAAATGTAAATATGTGAATAACACTTCATATCCCAAAACACCCAAAAACACGGGTGGGGCATAATACTCGACCCTTACATAATGGAAAACAATCAGTAAGAATATAATATGCGATCGAAAACATGGAACTGAAATTCAATACTCACGCGACCATAAAATGGAATGAAATCCAAATATTAAAGCATGGACAATTAAATATCCAAAATACTACTGGCCGACAACGGGGGAGACCCGTGTCCATTGAGAGTGGAGGAACACAAAAGTATGCCACTCATACAACGTTAGTCTTATGACACTTCACGACACGCAAACCCAAGTGCCCCTACGACACCCTTCAAGCTACACCAAAAGAGACAACTAACCTTAGCGAATATTACCATGAATACCACCAAAGGCCCAACAACATTCGAGGACTACAACCATGGCATTACCCCGAATGGCGGAGGTCCAAAACGCCCATCATGAAATGCCCATCATCATAATAGCACAACCGAACTTAGCCCTCCAAGTGTACACTTGAAAACTTAAGGTCATATGACATAAGTTTCGGAGTCCAACCCCAAAATACCTAGTTGACCGTCAATTAAAGACTGACTTGTGTGCCTATGGATCCAATGCAACACAGTCTAACATTACATGACTACACAAGAGTGACCACGCACCCAAGCCTGTAAGTATCATCAAAATGCAACAAAGTGCATTAGTATGTAATTCATAAACGGAGTCTACACCGAGCCATTAAAACCGGACAAATATCCTCAAGACTCTTTTAAGTCAACACCGAGCTAGAATGCTTAAAATCCATTTGACTACAAATAACGTCCCCCAAATAATATAATGCATTTAAATGGCGTTTATGCAGACACATACCTCAAAGATGTGATTAACCCAAAACTCATCACGGATTGGGACAAAAGATTTTCCAAATGATTTATGAAATCAATTACACCAAAAATGCATAAATCATAGATTAGACTTCATTTGTACAAAATCAACAAAGATGTATAAATCATAAAATGGACTTTATTTGCACAAAATCACCAAAAATGCATAAACCATGCTAATACTTATGAAGACATCCAAATCCCAAATAGGGGCATTTTGTGAGGATAAAACAACCCAAGTTTATCAAATATGAAAACTTATCAAAATACCCAACACATTGACAAATACCAAGTAAAACATATTTTCACTTCAAAATACTCAAAACTTATCAGCAGTTAACACTTTCATGTAAAATACAAAACACTTTAAAATAAACATTTTGGCATGTACACCGTTTTCACAAATCAACTTGAACTCACCTTGCTAGATTTAGGCTAAATCTAGATTTTACCCCAACTTGAGCCTTCTTGAAGAAATCCGAATCCACGAGCAAAATCCTTTCGAAACCTATATTCACAAGTTACACCCATAAATAATCACATTCAACCATTTAGAATTGATCCCCAAACACATTACACCAAAATTTCCATTTTGGTCCAAACCCTAATTTTAACCCAAATCTTCCAAAATCTTCAAACCGAAATTGGAGTAATTAAACACTAGGAAGTCATCCATGAAGCATTTACAACTCTTAAATAAGTTTAGAAATGGAAGGGATGAACTCACCACTTAGGTTTTAGTGAAAACCTAGAAAACTCTAAAATGGAGCTCGAGGTTGAAGATGAAGATGGAAATGGTGAACCCTTGATCATAGCTTCCAATCCTACCACTTGATGATGTTTTACCTCCATAATACCCAAGCATTTTAGCCAAGGATGACCCAAAATCGACATATATGATTTAGGTTAGTTCTAGAGAGTGTTTAGGAAGAAGTGGAAGTGAAGAAATGGAGAAATGAGCTGAAACCCGCACTTAACAACCCTCTACCCCTCATGTGCGACATTGCCAGGCGACAATGCCCAGGGCATTGTCGCTGGTCATTGTCGTTGGATGCCCCACTGCTTCTGTTTCATGCTACGACTTTGCTCGGTGTGACTATGACACTGTCATAGTCGCCGGGTGTAACACCCTTAAATCTGAAGATAGCAACTTATAAAAAATTTCTAAATACATCAATAAATACTTCGAACTACAACATAAATTGAAAATTAACTTCAACGCTCACATTCATCCTATACATACACTCTATAAAAAGGACGGGTGTTACTAAACCCAATAACAATTACTAACTCCAACCTGCGGAAGACTTCACCGACTACTCACTCTTGTAAGGCTAAGGCTCAACTCTTCAAAGCACTGCTAGAACTGAACCCTCGAAAGGAACCTGATGCACATGCCGACAAATAAAAAGGTTAGACTTAACGCCTAGTGAGCTCAAGAGTTTTAACATGAATGGATATATCTTTAAAAGTAAGGAATTCAGTTTAAAGCAAGATCCTTCGAAATATTATACTTCAAAATGGAAACGGCACATTTTCCCATAATATACACTTTTAAAGACAGTGCTCCCAAAGACACTGTTGGGAACTGAAGAATTCATCAAGTATGGTTAATGCTGCTGGTTCAAAGTTACTACTGCTAGAAGACTTAAAGGTTAGTACTGCTGAGTGTTACTACTGCTAGTACTATTAATACTGCTAGTCAAAGTTAGTGCTGCTTGAACAAAGTTAGTACTGCTTAGCTAGTTAGTACTGCTAGTGGTTAGTACTGCTTAGTAGTTAATGCTGCTAGAAGGAAATTAATGCTGCTGAAGATTAATACTGCTTATATGATGAAGATTCGTATGAAAGGATATACATGGAAGCTTAGAGATATACTTGGAAGATATACTGAAGATATTTTATTTTTTCTAATTATCTTTGTTTTCAGTATATATATTGTATAGTTTAGAATAGATAGTAATCTTTTGTTCATCTTCATTCTGTTAGAGAGAAAATCAACCTCAAGGCATAGATCCTAATTCTAGAGAAGTAGAATTCGTATTGGTGAGCCTGTTCATCAATATTGAGGTTGAGTGTGTAATCTTGTAACTTCAAAGCATTCAATACAAGTTTACAGTTTGTTCTTAATTATATTCTGTTTTGATTTCCTGTTTGATTAAAATATCAAAGTGTTATTCCGCAAACTTCTTTGATATTGTTTCTGATAATTAATTCTTGTTGAGAATTCGATCCTGACAAGTGGTATCAGAGCCAAACTCTCTCAGAAACATCTATTCATCATGGAAAATCTTACAGAATCAAGCAGTACTTTGGTCTCTAAGGTTCCAATGCTCAAACCCAGTGAGTTTGACATGTGGAAGATCAGAATCAGACAATATATTCTTCTCACTGACTACTCAATGTGGGATATCATTGAGAATGGTCCTTCTGAAGCTGGAAGGATAGGAGCAGATGGGAAAAGACCTCCACCAAAGACAGATGGTGAGAGGAAGATCAGACAGACAGAGATGAAGGCCTTGAGCACTCTGCTCTTGGCCATTCCCAATGAATATCAGCATCAATTTTGCAACTGCACTGATGCTCAGATTCTCTGGAATGCTCTAGAGAAAAGATTTGCTGGAACTAAGAGCATCAAAAGAAATCAGAGAGATGTTCTAAAGCAACAGTATGAGAACTTCACTTCCACAAAGAATGAGTCTATGACTGAAACTTTTGACAGGTTCAATAAACTCATAGGTGAACTGGCTACTGTAGGGGTAAAGATGGAACAAGATGATATCAACAGAAAGTTCCTCAGATCTCTTGGGGATGAATGGACTATGTACACTGTCTCATATAGACAGAGTGACAATCTGGAAGAGAAAGAACTTGATGATCTATACAATGATCTAAGAGTTTTTGAAACTGAGGTAGAAACCAAGAAGAAGCCCTCTGGTTATATTCACAATGCTGCACTTCTTTCAGCAACCACTAATACTACTGCCAACCCTGAAGCAATTAGTACTGCCAGTGGAGTAAGTTCAGAAAAAGGCACTGAATCTATCTTTGAAGCCTTTTTGTCCAGTCATAGCAGCAATTCTCTGATTAATGATGATCTTGATCAAATTCACCCTGATGATCTGGAGGAGATGGATATTAAATGGCAGATGGCCATGTTATCCATGAGGGTGAAAAAGTTCATTAAAAGAACTGGAAGAAATAACTTCTCTCAAATAAGAGAAGATGGAGCTGGTTTTGACAAAACCAAGGTGGAGTGTTATAAGTGTCACAAGAAAGGACACTTTGCTAGAGAATGCAGGAGTGTTGTTCCAAACAATAACCACCAACAAGCTCAGAATGGATGATATAATCAGAACAAGAATCCTGCTCAAGCCCTGGTTTCTCAACAAGGAATGGGATTTGACTGGAGTGATCAAGCTGAGGAAGCCATTCAGAACCAAGCTCTTATGGCAGAAGTGTCTGATCTCCCTACTGAGGTAAGTTCTAATCTTTGTACTAAATCTTGCATTGACACTGTTACAAGATACAGGGATCACAATCAAAGTATGTGTGATGATCTCAAAAGATTAGAAAAAGACAGAAGAGATTATGTGTTAATAGTAGAGAGATTTGAAGAGCAAATCAAAGGCTTTCAAGCTAATGAACTTCAACACTCTTATGACACAAACTATTGGAAGTGGGAAAAGAATGAATTAGAAACCAAACTGTCTAAGTCCTTAGAAGAGAATGATAGACTGAAAGAGGAACTGTCAAAAGTTAAGCTTGACATAGACAAGTTTTCCTATGCTTCAAAAGCAATGGACTCTCTTCTAAAGGCTCAGATACATGATAAGATGAAGCCTGGTATTGGATTCAACAATACACCCCCTCCTTACAATAATAACTATATTTCTCCTACATCAGACTTGTTAGAAACTAAGGAGAAAAAGGACTTGTCTGAAGAAGCATTTAAGATAGATCCTTTGGATGAAGTAGTAGTTAAGGATTTGACTGAGAAAGGAGCAAATGTGAACAGGGATAGTAATGTGAGTAAAAAGATACCATTAGAAAACAATATTATCACCAATGAGGGATGTGGGAAAATCTGGGTCAAGTCCAAGGAGATAGAGAAGACTAAAGGAAATGATAACAAGGTTCATTACAAACAAACCACAGTTGTGAATCCTGGATCTTGTAAACAGTGTGATTGCAATAAAGCCAAGAGCCTAAATTCTGGTTTAAAAAGAGGAAATCAAAGAAACTGGAATAATCAATGGGCTCAGAAACAAGGAGTTGATCTGAATAAAATCAATAGACCAAAACCTTGTTTTATATGTGGCAAGTTGAATCATTTGGCTAAGTATTGTTACTTTAACCCTATTAACCAACAGATGAACTTTCAAAGATTTGTGAAAAAATCTGTTGGTTATAGGAAGGCTGGAAAGAAAAATGTGATAAAGAAAAATGTTGAAAGTAAAGGCACTTTAAAGAAAAAGATTTTAAAAGAAAGTGTCAAAATGTGGGTACCTAGAAGTACTAACTGTGTTAGTACTGCTAACAATATTAGTACTGATAACATAGTTACTACTGCTAACAGTGTTAGTACTGCTGAAAAGATTAATGCTGTTAATACTGTTAATACCTCTTCAAAGGTTAATACTGCCAACATAGTTACTGCTGCTAACACAGTTACTACTTCTAACAAGGTTAGTACTGCTAAGCATGCAAGTGTTGCCAAGGCAGTTAGTACTTCTAAAACCAATACTGATTTTATTCCAAACATTTCCAAGCCTATTATTGTAACAAAGTACTCCAAGAATGAGGAATTAAAGTTCAAAAATCTTGTCAAGAAAGAATGAAAGTATTTTGATGAGAAAGGGGTACCCAAGACCACTTTGGCTTGGGTTCCTAATTCATACTAATTGATTTATTTAATGTGCAGGGCAACCAACAGCTCAAGGGAAAGAGAATTTGGCATGTTGATAGTGGTTGCTCTAGGCACATGACAGGCAACATGTCATGCCTTCAGAATTTCAAGCATATCAATGGAGGACATGTTGCATTTGGAGACAATCTTACTGGTGGTAAGATAAGTGGAAAAGGTAATGTCACCAAAGGTAAGATGACATTTGAGGATGTCTACTATGTTGATCAATTAAAGTACAACCTGTTAAGTGTATCACAGGTTTGTGACAAACAACATAGTATATTATTTACTAATACTGAGTGTATGATTCTTGCTCCAGGGTTCAAGGTAGTTGATGAAAGCATGATACTACTTAGAACTCCAAGAAAGGACAATGTTTACTGTCTTGATATGGACAATGTTAATAGTGATTCATCTCTAAATTGTCTTGTTTCAAAAGCTTCTGTAGATGAATCCTCTCTCTGGCACAGAAGGATGTGTCACATGAATTTCAAGACTATGAATAATCTTGTTAAAAATAACCTTGTAAGAGGTTTACCTTCAAAAGTCTTTTCATGTGATGATCATTGTGTTGCTTGTCTTAAAGGCAAACAACACAAAACTTCTCATAAGACCAAAGAGTTAAATTTTGTTTCTTCTTGTCTCCAGTTACAGCATATGGATCTGTTTGGTCCTACAAATGTTATGAGTATAGGCAAGAAATCTTACTGCTTGGTTATTGTTGATGATTACTCCAGATTTACTTGGGTATATTTTCTAAGAACTAAGGATGAAACTAGTGATCTTATCAAATCCTTTATTCTAAGAATTGAAAACCAAACTAATCAAAGAGTAAAAGTCATTAGATCAGATAATGGAACTGAGTTTAAAAATCATGATCTAAACACCTTTTGTGAAGAAAAAGGTATTGAGAGGCAATTTAGTGCTCCTAGGACTCCTCAACAGAATGGTGTTGCTGAAAGGAGAAATAGAACACTAATAGAGGCTGCTAGATCTCTGTTGGCTGATTCAAAATTGCCAATTACCTTCTGGGCTGAAGCAGTTAATACTGCTTGTTATGTCCAAAACAGAGTTCTAGTGGTCAAGCAAAAGAACAAGACCCCTTATGAGCTTTTAAATAAAAGAAAACCTTTTATTGGTTTCTTCAAACCTTTTGGGTGTCATTGTACAATTCTCAATACCAAATCTCACTTAGGTAAGTTTCATAGCAAAGCAGATGATGGATTTCTTGTTGGATATTCATCTCAGAGTAAGGCCTACAGAGTTTTTAACTCTTCTTCTAGAATAATTGAAGAAAGTGACAATGTCAAATGCAATGAGAACACACCAAATCCTGTTGGGTCTGGACCTCAGTGGCTATTTGACATTGATTCACTAACTAACTCTTTTGGTTTCAGTAATGAGTATACAGGAACAGGTAGTGGAGGATCAGAGATCACACAAGTTCAAGAAAGTATATCTAAATCTGTGATTTTTCCCATACCCACAGTAAATTCTGTTGAAGACTGTGAAAAGGAATCATTTACTGAACCAAGTCAGAGTGAAGAAGACACTAGAGATGAGGAGACTCAAGAAAATAATGAAGTAGCATCTGAAAACACTTCAGTTGAGTTGCATGAATCTAATCTTGAGGCTGGACTGAATGAAGAACCTAGTCACAACACCAGAGTTCAAAAGAATCATCCTCACAGTTGATAATAGGAGATATCTCTTCTCCTATGATGACTAGACATCAAAGCAGGCTTCAGGAAATGCAAGATCAACAGCATACAGTGCTTTCTTGTTTTCTATCACAACTTGAGCCTAAAAAGGCACATGATGCTATGAAAGAATCCAGCTGGATAGAAGCAATGCAAGAGGAATTGTTACAGTTCAAGCTACAAGATGTGTGGGATCTAGTAGACCTTCCTAAAGGTCACAGAGCGATTGGCACAAAATGGATTTTCAGAAACAAGAGAGATGAAAGAGGTATTGTCATAAGGAACAAAGCAAGGCTGGTGGCTCAAGGCTATACTCAAGAAGAGGGTATAGATTATGAAGAAGTTTTTGCACCTGTGGCTAGGATAGAAGCAATCAGACTATTCCTAGCCTATGCTTCTTACATGAACTTCAAAGTCTATCAAATGGATGTAAAAAGTGCTTTTCTCTATGGCTCAATTGAAGAAGAAGTATATGTCTGTCAACCACCAGGGTTTGAAAACCCAAGCTATCCAGACAGGGTATACAAATTAAAGAAAGCACTTTATGGACTACATCAAGCCCCAAGAGCATGGTATGACACTTTGTCATCCTATCTCTTGGAAAATGACTTTGAAAGAGGAGTCATTGATAAGACTCTATTTATCAAAAGAAAGAAGAAGGATATCTTGCTGGTCCAAATCTATGTTGATGACATTATTTTTGGTTCTACAAGAAACAACATGTGCAAGGAGTTTGAGGATTTAATGCATCAAAGGTTCAAAATGAGTTCCATGGGGGAACTTACTTTCTTCCTTGGACTCCAAGTTCAACAGAAGTCAGATGGAATTTTCATCTGTCAATCCAAGTATGTGCAGGATATTCTAACCAAGTTTGGTTTCTCAGAATCAAAACCTGCCAGCACACCTATGGAAACACACAAGCAGATCACAGCAGATCTTGAGGGGGAGGATATGGATGTGCATCATTATAGATCCATGATTGGCTCTCTCATGTATCTCACAGCATCAAGGCCAGATATAATGTTTCCAGTCTGTGTATGTGCTAGATTTCAAGTTAGGCCAAAGCAATCTCACTTTCAAGCTGTTAAGAGGATATTCAGATATCTCAAAGGGCAACCCAGATTGGGACTTTGGTATCCTCATAACTCACCTTTTGACCTAATAGCATACTCAGACAGTGATTTAGGTGGGGCAAACTTGGACAGAAAATCTACTTCTGGAGGATGTCAGTTTTTGGGTGCTAGACTAGTCTCATGGCAGTGCAAGAAACAAACCACAGTATCCACATCTACAACAGAGGCAGAGTACATAGCAGCTGCAAGTTGCTGTTCTCAAGTCTTATGGATTCAGAATCAAATGTTGGATTATGGGGTAACCTTTCTACACACTCCAATCTTTATTGACAACAGCAGTGCTATTAGCATTGTGAATAATCCAGTCAAGCACTCAAAAACAAAGCACATTGAAATCAGGTATCACTTTATAAGAGACTGTAATGAAAAGAAACTTATTCAAGTTGTCAAAGTTCACACTGATAATCAGTTTGCTGATCTATTCACTAAAGCTTTTGATGTGGGTAGATTCACTTTCTTGGTAACAAGTGTGGGAATGATAAACTCTGAATAATCCCCTTCTCAAAAAGTGGTTTTTTATCTGTATAGTATTCCTGGAGTTACTAATCTTCTGTTCCAGGATTTGCATAGCAGTACTCAGTGTTTAGCAAGTTTAAAAGGAGTAAGGTAGTTAATACTGCTAGTGGTTAATACTGCTTTCAGTTAATACTGCTAGTGGTTAATACTGCTTTCAGTTAATACTGCTAGTGGTTAATACTGCTTTCAGTTAATACTGCTAGTGGTTAATACTGCTTTCAGTTAATACTGCTAGTGGTTAATACTGCTTTCAGTTAATACTGCTAGTGGTTAATACTGCTTTCAGTTAATACTGCTAGTGGTTAATACTGCTCTCAGTTAATACTGCTAGTAGTTAATACTGCTAGTGGTTAATACTGCTAGTTAGTTAATACTGCTAGTAGTTAATGCTGCTAGTAGTTAATACTGCTCTAGGTTAATACTGCTTATATTCCGAATACTATAAATACTCTTTGCCCGCCTAAAAGTTCATAACGACTCTTTGTATACTGTTCACTTGCGCTCTAAACCCTTTCTCTCTCAAGTTCGAAGTTTTCAGGCAAGCTTTTCACTAAGATCAATGGCATCCATGGCATTCATCGATGAACACAATGAGATAGCGATGCTACAAAAGCCAAAGCAAGCTGCAGGATTTCATCAGATTGTGGACTTCCTCAAGTCAAGCCACATTGCTCATGCTCTTATTGTATCCCCTAAAATCTATATCGAGCATCAAAGGCAGTTCTGGGCTAATGCCACCATTGTTGCTGAGAATGGTGTGCAAATGATCAAGACAAGGATCTGTGAAAAGCCACTAACGGTTACTGAAGAGGTTATTCGCATCAGTCTACGTCTAGACGATGCCTCTGGTATAACTTCTATCCCAAACGATGAACTGTTTTCCAATCTTTCAAGAATGGGGTATGGAGGCCCATTGGGTGTTTTCAAATTCTCTAAAGCTAAATTCTCACCCCAATGGCGTTTTCTTGTTCATACCTTGATGCACTGTATTTCAAAAAAAGACTACTGGATGGAGTGAGTTCAGCAGTCCCATTGCTTATGCTTTGGTCTGTTTGGCCACTGCCAAAAGGTACAACTTTTCCAAAATGATTTTCAGTGATCTTGTCTCAAACATGGGAAACAAAAAGAGCTTCTTTATGTACCCCAGGTTTGTTCAAGAAGTTATTACTCATGAATTGACGGATATACCTCAACCTGTTGGGGTATATGTACCTAAACCCCCCAAAGGCAAGGTTTTCTCAAATATGAGAAGATCTGTTGGGGACTCTGAAGGAGTTGACACCCCATTGTTCTCTACAATGATGGTGGTGTCCCAAACCAATGAAGGTATGGCAGCAGGGTCAAGGCCCCCATTAGACCAATCCACTGCTATCCAAGCCCAACCTTCCCTCTCAAAATCAATTCCCCAGTCCCTTCTTGAAAAACCAACATCTCCCATCACCCAAACTTACAAGAGAAAACAGGTAAAGAAGGCTCCTTCCCTTCTTGTACCATTACCCACTAAGCCTATAAGCCCTCTAAGGGAGAATTCTCCCCTAGAGAATATCCAAAGGGAAACCACAAGGGTGTCTCCCAACCCAAAGGAGGTGCTCTCTGAGGAGGAGGTAGAGCATATGGGTGATGAGGCTGCCACTACTCCTGCTAGTACAGAGGAGGAAAGTGGTAACATCAATAAGACCTCCCCCATGGCAACTTTGAATGAGCAATCATTTGAAGGTCCCTGGTGCCAAGAAACCACAGGGGTGGATAGTGCCTCTGCAAGGCAGAAGACTTCCACAAATAAAAGATCCAATGATCCTTCAAATGAGGGTAACACTTCTGGAGAGGGTGAGGACAGATATACGTACGATGAATTGATGGAAACAATGGGGAACATCAATCAAGATGTTCTCAAACAAGGCAAAGTAATTGAAGAAATGAAGCTAGTAATTCTGTCCCAACAAGAACAGATTGCTAAGCTGAAAAGGATGGTGGTTAGTTTGGTACAAAGGAAGAAGAGAAAGCAATTCCAATTAAGGAGAAGGACCACTGAGGATGATGCTCCCAAAAAGGGGGAGATCAACATGGAAGAAGCCTCAAGAAAGGGGGAGCTTGATGGAGAGAAAGTTAATGTTGAGGGGGAGAAGCAAGCAGAAACAGTTACTACTGCTGACATTAATAAAGCAGAAGAAACTGTGAAAGAAGTGTTAACAGATCTTGAGATTGCAGAAACCTTACTAAAAGCCAAGAATGATACTCCCAAGGTCACTTCAAAGACCAAAGGTGTAATCATAAAAGAACAAGGTGAAGTGATCAAGAAAGATAACAGTAAGAAGGAAATGAGCAAAGACAAAGGAAAAGCAAAGATGGTAGAATCTGATCAACCAATCAAAAAGCAAAGGTTGGTTGAATCAGATGAAGCCCTAGCTAAAAAGATGCAGGAGGATATTGAAAAAGAAGAAAGAGTTCAGATGGAAAAGGACAGGGAAATGGCAAAAGCTCTAGCTGCTGAACTGAATGAAGCTTATCAACAGAGTATGGCAACTGAAATTGCACAGAATAAAGCTGCAAGTATGAAGAAAGTTGTGGTTAAAACAGTTGCAAAGAAGAGAAGACCCTCAAAGACATTCCTAGGTACCCAAGAGAGAAACAAGATGATTATATTTCTCAAAGGTGCTGTAGGAGTCAAAAAGGAGATGTTCTCCAAAATGTCTTTAGAGAAGATCAAAGAGCTCTATGATTCAGAGATGTTAAAGCTTCAGGGAAGTGAAACTGCTAGGGTGGAGATGGAGAAGAGAATAAAAGAAAGTAATGACTTTGATTGTCAAAAGCCATTTCCAGATGAGCAAGAAACACCTCCTAAGAAAGAGTCCACCCTGAGAGAAAGTCTAAGGACTTTAAAGAGAACAAAAATGATGGCAAGGAGAAAGCCAATTAAAAAGCCTAGAGTATCTGAAGAAGAGGCTGATAAGGTTGCTGAAGAAGAAGGGGCACCTGAGTTATCTAAACAGACAGAGCCATCTAACACTGATGATGTAAATTTGTATATGGTAGTGATGGACAAAGTGCCTGAACCAATTTCAGCAGAACCTGTAGGAGTTAAGCCTCCTGAGGTGATTCTCTGGGATACATTGACAGTGGATGGAAAGGAATACATAAGGCTGAAAAGAAAGGATGAAAAGTATGAAGTGTTTAACACATGGGCTAAAATTGTCAGAACATGCTCTAGATCAGATATTGAAGAGATGTTTGAGATAGGAATGAAGTTGTATGCAGATCTTCTAAAGGCTCCAGGGATTTCAATTACAAAACTGGTAATGGAGTATCTGTGTATGCTGTTCAAACCTGAAGAAGTTAAGCACTTGATCAAGGATGTCTTCAAATCAGTAAACAGTTGGACTCTATATGAAATTAGTGGAGTATATACAGTGACTTTGGATTTAAATCACACTGAATACTTCCTAGTGGATAGAGTGTATAATCATAGCAGACTGAAGCTACATGCCATGCTGAAGAAAAAGTTAAGGTGTGTTCCAGATTCAGAAATGGCTAAATACTTGATTCAAAGAACCATCAATCAGAGTTTGGGATTGGATGCAAACACTGGAATTTAGGCCATAATAGAGTTTTGGGAGCATCTTGAAGAAAAATTGAAGAACTTGACTTCTCTTCCTAAAAGTCAAGTTAGGGGGAGATTGTTGGGAACTGAAGAATTCATCAAGTATGGTTAATGCTGCTGGTTCAAAGTTACTACTGCTAGAAGACTTAAAGGTTAGTACTGCTGAGTGTTACTACTGCTAGTACTATTAATACTGCTAGTCAAAGTTAGTGCTGCTTGAACAAAGTTAGTACTGCTTAGCTAGTTAGTACTGCTAGTGGTTAGTACTGCTTAGTAGTTAATGCTGCTAGAAGGAAATTAATGCTGCTGAAGATTAATACTGCTTATATGATGAAGATTCGTATGAAAGGATATACATGGAAGCTTAGAGATATACTTGGAAGATATACTGAAGATATTTTATTTTTTGTAATTATCTTTGTTTTCAGTATATATATTGTATAGTTTAGAATAGATAGTAATCTTTTGTTCATCTTCATTCTGTTAGAGAGAAAATCAACCTCAAGGCATAGATCCTAATTCTAGAGAAGTAGAATTCGTATTGGTGAGCCTGTTCATCAATATTGAGGTTGAGTGTGTAATCTTGTAACTTCAAAGCATTCAATACAAGTTTACAGTTTGTTCTTAATTATATTCTGTTTTGATTTCCTGTTTGATTAAAATATCAAAGTGTTATTCCGCAAACTTCTTTGATATTGTTTCTGATAATTAATTCTTGTTGAGAATTCGATCCTGACAGACACATTTCTTATAAAGCGATGCAACCCGTAACTCACCCAAAACGGGGTCATACTTCGATACTCAATTTGTGAAAATGTAAATAATAATTCATATCCCAAAACAGCCAAAACTCGGGTGGGACATAATACTCGACCCTTAAATAACGGAGAACAATCTATATAAATATGATACGCCATTAAAACATGGAACTGAAACTTAATACTCACGCAACCATAAAATGAAATGAAATCCAAATATTAAAGCATGGACAATTAAATATCCAAAATACAGCGGGCCGACAACGGGGGATACCCGTATCCGTTGAGAGCGGAAGAACACAAAGTATGCCACTCCTACAACGTTCATCGCATGACACCTAACGACATGAAAGTCCAAGTGTCCCTGCGAATCCTTGACAAGTTTCACCCAAAGAGACGAGGTACCTTGATGCCAAAAAGGACACCCGAAAGTCCCGACACACCCGGGGACTACAACTAAGGAAATTCCCCGACAGCGGAGGTCTAGGCACACACCCACACAGTGACGCCCAAGACTACATTCTCCTAGTGCCTACTTGTCAAGTTTTGGTCATAAAACATGTGTCCCGGAGTCCAACCCCGTACCACCCATTTGACCATCAAATAAGATTGACTTACATGCCTATGGATCCAATGCAACACAGTCTAAAAATACACGACTACACATGAATGACAAAAGCACTCGAGCCTGTAATGATCATAAATATGCAATAAAATGCATTAAGATGTAAATCATAAATTGGACTCTACATCGAGCCATTAAAACCGGACAAATGTCATCAAGACTCTTTTAAGCCAACACCGAGCTAAAATGATCAAAATCCATTCGACCAACAATTACTGGTCCCCCAAATAATGAAATGTCTTTAAACAACGTTTACGAAGACACATACCTCAAAGACGAGCTTAACCCAAAACTCAACACTTAATGGGATCAAAGGTTTTCCAAAAGGTTTATGAATGCAAATACACCAACATGCATATAACATGGAATAGACTTCATTTGTACAAAATCATCAAAGATGCATAAATCATAAAATAGATCTTACTTGTACAAAATCACCAAGAATACGTAAATCATGCTATTTAGTTGTTGAAATGTTCAAAACCCAATATACACATTTTAAGAGGTTAACACAACCCAAGTTTACTAAATATGAATACTTATCAAAATACTCACTCTTTGACATACAACCAAGTAAAATATATTTTTACTTCAAAATACACAAAACTTATCAGCAGTTAACCATTTCATGTAAAACACAAAACACTTTAAAATAAACATTTTGGCATGTACACCGTTTTCACAAATCAACTTGAACTCACCTTGCTAGATTTAGGCTAAATCTAGATTTCACCCAACGAGCTCTTTTTAAGGTCACTTGAATCCTCAAGCCGAGGACTTCCAAAACCTAGATCCACACATACCAAACCGTTTAGAAACATTACCCAAACATTATTTACTAAAATCCCCAACGAGATCAAAACCCTAGTTTACCCAAAACCATCAAATCCGAGATTTGAGAAATCAAACACTAAGAAACCATCAATGGAGCATTTATAACTTATTTCAAGAAAGCTTACCATTCTAGGTGATGAGACTTTCCGAGGACACCCATTCCAACTCTTCAATCCGAGCTCCCACACGTTGAACTTGATGAGGAAGATGAAGATGGAGGTTTTGTGGTTCAAGATCCCACTAGCTAGATGATGAAGAATCATGTGGTTCAAGGGGAGAAAACCCTCAAAATGGGTTAGGGTTCGTCTTTGGGGTTTGGGAGAGAAAAGGGGAGAAGATAGAAGTAAGAAATGAGAAGTTTGGGTGAAAATTCGGACATTTTAGGAGACAGGGCCGCGGGCGACCTTGCCATGCGATAGTGACATTGTCACTATTGCGAGAGCATTCTCGTGAGGATTGCACCGCGGGTGGTACACCCCCAGCGATTGTGCCACGTGATAGTGACACATGTCACTATCGCGAGTCACAATTGCGCCACTCGTACCGAAGTCAGAAAAAGGTCAAAACTTGAGATTCTCGCATGGGTCGACTTAAGGTACGAAAGCACAACATTTTCCACCTAAAAAGGTAGGCGAAAAACGGAGAGATTACCAACGGAGGACGAAAACTTACTTACGAAAAACCGGGCGTTACAACGGGCATTGTAGGCAAGCCCGTACCAAGCTCCGAAACTCGACTTTTTCAATGCCAATACCCCCAATACTCCAAGGAACTTCAAATAATGATTTCCCAACAAAAATCCCGTCGTTCATAAGTTCCAAAAACGTCCGGGTGTCCTTTACTTACCGAAAATTACGGGTGTTACAATCAGTGAGAGAGAGAGAGAAAGAGAGAGTAAATTTCGTTTTTCGTTCCTGTCGTTTGTTAAAAAAATCTATTTTTGTTCCTACGATTTTGAAATTATGATTGTCATCCTCATGGTTTATACTTCATATTATTTTCGTCGTTATGGTTAAAACTATATTTCTTTCTTCGTCCCTACGGTTTACAATTCGTTTCTATTTTAGTCCCTGATACTTAATAGTAGTAATTAGCCTCAGGAATGAAAATAGAAATGAGTTGCAAACCATAGGGACAAAAACCAAAATTTCAAAACCATAGGGATGAAAAACATAATTTACTCATATATATATATAAATATATATATATATTAATATGATATAATACTATAATAAAAATAATATATAATTTATAATATAATAATTATATATTTAAGTTTTTTAATTGAAATGATAGAAATACTAAAAAGGCAAAATTACCTCCCGAGTTAACGGACCTATTTAACAAATGTTAGTGTCATGGACCACAAATGAACCAAAATGGCAACCATAATGACCAAAAAATGTAATTATTTCAAAAGAGGGACGTGAGTTGATAGTTGTGGCAACCACAATGATCAAAAGTGTAATTTAATCAAGATATTAAATTGTTTATTCATTTAATTAATAAAGGGTGTATTAATAATTTTAGTAATTAAAACTCAAAATTAATTTTTTTTTATTTTAGTAGTTATCTTTTATTAGGTTGTTTCTATAAATATCTCAACCAAATTTATTTGTATTGATTTTGTTTTCTCTACATTCTATCTTTCACCCATGAAAACATTCACATACTTGATCTTGACATCATGCATGGTGTTCAATGGCCGCCTCTAATGCAAGCCATAGCAAACTGATATCCTCCTCCAACTCTCCGTATTACAGCTACCGACACAAACCTCAATATCATCCCTCGAACCGGTGACCAACTTCCAAGGTTGCCTACTTATTTGGTTTCGAGTTCCGTTTTTACCCACTCCTACTTTACCATACCCACAACGAAAGCGTTGACCACCTCTTAACCGTCCTCCTTCTCCCTAACAAAATGCTAGTTGCCAATTGCATCTTCTACATATATAGCCTCTTGAATGACCGAGACAAACTTTGCTTGTTACTCAGAAAGATCAAGGCCATGTCCTCGTTAGCACCACAAAGTTAGATCTAGTCTCAACTAGCGGGTATCACAATGGTTATGTATGGTCTAAAACCCATATCAGTTCTGGTCTCAAACCATATTCAGAACGGTTGTTGGATCCCAGATTTAATCTTATAACAATAATGATATAAACAACAAGAGTATAAACAGCGGAAGCAATATAGTTTAATATCAAAAGCAGATTCAAATATCACAGTTCATATATAAAGCAAGTAGAAAGAACAAGATCTTCGTGAGATATATTCAATTGATTCTTCTTGTACAAGATATCAAAAGGCACACATTTGTGAAAGGAGTGATGGTCCTATTTATAGGACCATAAAGTAAACAGTGTACTATTCTGACAAATAGAAGCATGCTTGAACAGTGTCTTACCTAATAGGTAAGCTCAAGACATGCTTGAACAGTAACCTACTCTATAAAGTAAATCTTATCACTAAGTGATTGGTTATCTGTTCTGATACTTCAGGAGTCTTCAGCGCCATCTTCAGAGAGAATGTCTTCAGAGCTCTGACGTTGTCTTCAGAGCCTCTGATGAAGCCATCTCTGATGTCTTCTGTTGAAAGTTGCAAATCTCTGATAAGTACTTCAGAGGCAGGTTTGTCCTCTGAAGTCTTCGTCCTCTGAAGTCTATACCCTTTGAGGTCTATCTTTGGAAGTCCTCTGAAATAAGACTTGGGTATTTTCAACACTTTAACAAACAGAAGATTTGGAGCTAACAATCTCCCCCTAAGTGTTGAAAATAAAAGATACAATAATAGCATAGAATAGATTATTTAAACTAGAAAGCGTAGAGGAGAAAATCATCCTCTTAAATATTACTACTTAAACATTTTGAAGTTTAATACAGAGAAAGTAATATTCAAAAAATAAAGAAACAAACTAAAATTTGTCACTTGAACAGATTCCATGGAACTTCATGAGTAGAGCTCTGAAGTTGATCATCGAGTCAATCTCTAAGTCAAAATTTGCAAGTAAATCTGCTCTGTGCCTTTCTTCCTTCACATGGATCATTTTCTTTATACCTCTCAAGGTTTCATCAGAGTACTTCGAAACTTCCGAAGCGAGAAAGATCTTCTTTACTTGGTTTACTCTGTAGACGAAACCCAGAGGTTCTGCAATGATTGATCCAGTCTTCTTTGCCTCAAGATTAACGATCGACTCCACAGGTTCAGTTACCTCCAGCTTTTCTTCCCCCAGGTTCAGAGAAATTTGGAAGTCACGTTTTGCTCTGTGTTTGACATAGGCCTCCATTGCCCGTCTGACTTCAACCATGCCCATCCTAATTTCCCTTCTTCCCTGATCATATCTGGCAGAGCAATAGGCATACAAATGAGGTAAATCATATGGACTTAGATTTACGAGATCATTATCATTGAACTCGTAAATCTTCTTATCAGATCGAGTTACCACATAATGCCTATAGATGATCTTGTTGTAAGCAAATGTCTTCACTGAGATTTTGTTGATTTTGATGATTGGATCATCAAAGAGGACTTGTACTCTGGGTGAGGTTTTATCTCTGACAAATCTTCGCTCATAGTCCGGCATGTTCTCTTTGATCCTTAGATTCAAAGGAATGACTAAAGTGTCTGCCAAATTGAACTCACAGTAGATGTATCTGAAGTGGTCTTCTATGGAAGCTTCGGGATTGGATGCAAGGAATGTAGGAGGTTGAGTAAACACTTTGGCTGGTAAACCAATGCTTGCCATCTGAACAGGATTCTCTGAAGGAGCCTGTTCATCAGCAACCATGATCTCTGGTTCCTTTGTCTGTGGAGGATCTTCTGTTGTAGGTTCAGAGATGTAGCCATCTATCTCTGGTGAATCCCTCAACTCTGTTGCTGTTGAAGTATGATGTGCTTGAGCATTCTTGAATACATATTCTTCAACATCAATTACTTCAATCTGTTTTTCAGCAGCTTCTTTTTCATAATCTGATTTTTCTTCTTTTTCAGATTCTGATTCTGCTCTTTCAGCCTCTGATTCGTAAGCATCTCTCATCACATAAGTTTTTCCTTCTGGCGATGAGAATGCATCTTCTGATGTAGAGAAGTCTACTAGCTGTTCGTCTTCATTTTCTTCCAGAGCTCCAATAGTTTCTGGAGTTGCAGCTATTATTGGAACTATTGGAGCACTCGAAGTATATGGTGCTAGAAAGATAACAGGTACTGGAGACTTTAGAGTGGCCTGGTTATCTTCAGCAGAGGTTGAGGTTGAACGTCTCTCTGTTCCTTTTTCCTTGCTTTTGTTTGATTCAGAGGGAGTGGACTCCTTTTGTTTTTCAACAGTTTTTGGTATAGGAGTCTTCTCCCCCTTATGAAGATCAGATGACCCCTGAGGTTGGTCATCATGGTCATCACAGTCTTCATACCTGGACCTCTTTCGGGCTTCCTCAGAGCATGCGACCTCTGGTTCCTTCCGCTTCAATAATCCCTCTGAAGATTTGACATTCTACAGAAGGTCTTCAATCTTTTTGTTTTGCTGAGTGGTCTTGGAGACGAACTTGCTGGAGATATTCATTACATTGTTGGTGATCTTCTTAGAGAAGTTGGTGAGGTCAGCCTTTGTAACAAATTCGGATGTAGCAGGAGCAGCAGCAGAGGAGGTAGGGATCTTTGCAATCACCTCTGTCAAAGAACGCAAGACTTCCTCTTTGAATTGAGAAAAGTCAGCATGTGTTGGAGTGGTGGCAGAGGGAGTTGGAATCGCCTTGAGGAGCTCTGTGGTGGAGTTCTGAATTTCTCTGGATAGAACAGAGTCATTTTTTATGACCAGGCTTTCCAGAACATCCAGTTTATCGTTCTGAGAGATAATGGTCGTGCGCAGCTCAGAGACCTCTGAAGTGAGCTTTGCAACTTCAGAGTGAGAGGCAGAGGCCTCTGAGGTCTTCTCTATTTGAAGTTTAATCTCTTTCAGTCTGATTTCATCACCAAAGATTCTGAACTCGTCTTTGGTAACGTAATCAGAGGGGGTGACCTTAGGATCAACACATGATTCTAAGTTTCCCTCGAGTTCAGAGAGGCCGTCATTCGGAGTTGGCTTGATATTGACTCCGGAAGGACTTCCCATTAATCCTTGGGGACCCTTTTTCAAGGATTTCCCTATAATGGTTCTGATTTGTCTCTGATCATCAGAGTCAGAATCTGATGATGAGAAACGAATGTGGGTGGAAACCTTGCTGTCCAGGCTAAAGAGTCCATGTGCAAGAAGGTCGTGCCATTCTTTTTCTGACAGGAAATCCTTACGAGAGATCTTAGGTCTCTCCTGATCTAAGGGACGGTCCATCTTTTTATGAGCCACAAAGGCATCATGTGTGTGAGGAGGTGACATACTCTGGGGTGAATGAGTATTTTTATCTTGGTCTAAGTCCTGTTGGGAGGACTTAGCCGTATCAGAGGATTCCCCTTTGGTGCGTGCTTCAGAGACAGAAGTAGATGCCTCTGAGCGGCTAGGATGGGAAGGGTTCGAGGTCTTTTAAGATCATCACACATACCCTGATTGTGATCCCTGTACCTTTGAACAGTTTCAATACATGATTTAGAGCAAATATTAGATGATACCTCAGTGGGAATGGCAGTGCTTGTCGATTCTGATTCTTTAGCCATGATGATTGATGTTGAATGAATGTTTCTGAGAATACTAGCTCTGATACCACTTGTCAGGATCGAATTCTCAACAAGAATTAATTCTCAGAAACAATATCAAAGAAGTTTGCGGAATAACACTTTGATATTTTATGAAACAGTAAATCAACACAGAAAATATGAAGAACAAACTGTAAACTTGTATTGAATGCTTTGAAGTTACAAGATTACACACTCAACCTCAATATTGATGAACAGGCTCATCAATACGAATTCTACTTCTCTAGAATTAGGATCTATGCCTTGAGGTTGATTTTTTTTTTCTAAAAGAATGAAAAACCAAAGTTATCTCACTATTCTAAACAATACAAAATATATACTGAAGATAAAAGATAATTACAATTTATACAATATCTCCAGAATATCTTCCATCATTATCTCTAAGCTTCCATGAATATCTTCAGTTTATCCAGCTGTCATCCTTTCCATACAGATCTCCATCTTATAAGCAGTATTAATCATAAGCAGCATTAATACTCTGAGCAGTATTAACTCTAGCAGTACTAACCATGCTCAGCAGCATTAATCTCTTCAAGCAGTACTAACTTTGAACTAGCAGTACTAATCTTGTTGAGCAACATTAACCATCAACTAGCAGCATTAATAACAGAAGTACTAACTAGAAGTATTAACAACTAGAAGTATTAACTGTTTTCTTCTAGCAGCATTAACTAGAAGCATTAATATCAGAAGTACTAACTAGAAGTATTAACTGTTTTCTTCTAGCAGCATTAACTAGAAGCATTAATATCAGAAGTACTAACTAGAAGTATTAACTGTTTTCTTCTAGCAGCATTAACTACAACTAGCAACATTAACCACAGAAGTAGTAACCATGTTGAATATTAACTTCAGAAGTATTAACCATGTTGAACTAGAAGTAGTAACCATGTTGAACTAGAAGTAGTAACTATCCTTGGCATATTTCAGACCCAACAGTGTGCACCTCTGTTTCAATGTCCACTGATGCTAGACCACCTTGGACAGTAGATGTGTTTGCACAGGGATTTGGGCTTTGGAATCGCTCATGTGTGCCAACAAGGACATCTTTTTCTACCTTGCCGCCCTCGGATTCTAAGTTTAGAAACTCACCCTCTGGAATTCTCTCTTCCTCGCCTTCCTCTGCTCTGACAGAGTTATTCTCTTCGTCAGAGGGAGGGTTATCTTGTTTTCTCTTCCTTACTCTCTCAGAGCCACCCTCTGGTTGCGCTCTGTTAACGTTTTGAGCAGTATTAGAGATATCACTCTCTGATTCAGGCTCAAGCTCAGAACCTAAGTGTGTTGGGGATCCCATCATCGGTTCTGATGATTGGGCAACACGACTAAGTAGGAGGTGGGTAGTAGAGTCAGCAGGAATTACCTCAATCATAGTGTGTGGGAAACATCAGTCATTTGGATAAGGAGGAACCTCTGTAGCTTTGAACGAGTTCATCATAAACAGAGGTGTCCTTGGGCCCTCCTCAGTGATGGAGAATTTCTCCATTGCTCGTTGAATGACCACAGAGATGAATCTGGGAAACAATACCGAAGTTGGTTGTTTTCCTTTGGCCAAGTCTTTGTTCTTCTTGTCCACCGCCGTCAGCATCTCACAGAAGAGAATGTGAGCCATATTTATGCTTCTGTTGAAGAAGAGAGCATACATTATGGCTAGAATCGCTGGATGGGTCTGATCCTGGCTTCCAATCTTGCAGGTAATTGTTCGGTTGAGAACACTAAACATAAAGTTCCACTTGGGAGGCAGGTACTGACGTCTGAATTGACTTAGGCGTGTGATCTCCCTGTTGTAGCCTAAGTGGTGGAGGAACTGAAGAAGAACTTCTTGAGTTGGTAGTTTCTCAAAGTTTTCTATTTGAAGATCAGTTTTTGTGAGCAGGTTGAATCGGCGAGTTAGGGTTTGTGGGGTGATTCTTATGTGTTATCCCAGTTTAATCTAGTTGGTAAATAATCAATCAAATAATCAAGCAACACAATAATAATCAAGAGATATATAAATCAAAATAACATACCAATCCCTTGAATAAACAATGAAACCTTGAGTGTTCTTGATACCCTTTGAATATAGGATTACAGCAACCTCTCTCTAAACAATAATTATGAAAGTAATTGTGAGGATTCTTATCTAAAAACCTATTAACTAAAACATTAAATACCCAGGCTTTTAGGCCTAATGGGCTTATGGCCTTGAGGCCCAATAGTAACTAAACTATTAGCTTATTACACAATTAACCCTCTAACTTTAACTTTAGCACAATTGCAGTTTAAACCCTGAACTTTAACTTTAACTTTAATCTTGAATACAATTATTTGATCCAACATTATGTTCATGCTTTGTTCACCTAGGTCAATGTACCCAACCAATTCTTCCTTTTCATCATCGTATTCACTTGAATATCACCATTGTTGGACAAAGCGTAGAGGATTATCTGAAGCATGTTTGGTGAGGACATCGTTGAGTTCGCAGTTGGTCAAAAAATCTAGTATTGGGCGAAACTGCTCATCGTATTTGGTAGGGGTGACGTCCAGAAAGTAGTTGTTACCTTTTATTGGAACATCAAACTGTGCCATATTCAAGCTTGGAACAAGTTTGCTGGAGTTATCTGAGGTTTGGGAATGAGCCGCCATTGATGCAGGTTTTTGAGAAAGATGAGAGCTTAGAAAGAGAGATTGGATTCTGAGAGCGTAAAGAATAATGAGAAGAGAAAAAGGGTTTTATGGATAGAAAAAAGGTAGAGGGAGAGGTTATGGAAACGGCGTTTGAGAGTTCCAATGTCAGAAAGGACGTTCCATCATCCCCTAATTAATAGGTGACA
This sequence comes from Arctium minus, assembly GCA_954870635.1. Classification (NCBI taxonomy): domain Eukaryota; kingdom Viridiplantae; phylum Streptophyta; class Magnoliopsida; order Asterales; family Asteraceae; genus Arctium; species Arctium minus. The sequence goes on from OX941094.1 coordinate 49,675,096, forward strand.
CATTGAGGTGTGTAGGGGAGAGCCGCTTGGTGTCAGAAAACCGCCAGTTGGTTTTTTTTTTTTTTTAAAAACGAATGGTTATCCAAAAGATTTATTATTAAAAGAATTTCCTGGAATATTCGTTTAATGAGAAAAGATCAGGGTCTTTGATATAAATATCGAAGACAAGATCAGAGGCTCTGATATGGGTATCAGATAAGCTCACTTTCTCCCCCTTGACAGATGAAAGGTTCTTTGTCTCCCCCTTGACCAAAGAATAATGTATTTATCTTCTCCCCCTTGACACATGCTTGGAGATACAAAAGAATGATTTTTACCATTTGTGAAAATGTCTAGAGGCTCTGAAATTAGTTTCAGAAGTTCTGGTTGAACATGCTACGCGTGTCAGAGGCTCTGATGAATGGATCAGAGACTCTGATGTTTTCCTGTGTTAGGCAAACATGTTCAACATACCCAACTTGCTAATTAAGAAATTGAACCTTCGTTCATCTAAAGCTTTTGTGAAAATATCAGCAAGTTGAAGTTCAGTTGGTACAAAATACATCTATATTGTTCCCTTTTCAACTTGATCTTTCAGAAAGTGGTACCTTACATCAATGTGCTTTGTTTTGGAGTGCTATACTGGATTGGCAGAGATGGTTATGGCACTTTTTGGATCACACAGAATTAGAATTTTGTCATATTGTAAGCCATAGTCTCGGAGCTGAGTTTACATCCATATGACTTGAGAGCAACAACTAGCAGCAGCAACATATTCTGCCTCTACTGTGGAAGTTGAAACACAGTTTTGCTTCTTGGATGTCCAACTTACCAGCTTATTGCCCAATAACTGACAGCACCCAGAGGTACTTTTTCTGTCAAGCTTGCATCCTGCATGATCTGCATCAGTGTAAGCTGTTAAATCAAAACTAGAAAGTTTTGGATACCAGAGGCCTAATGAGGGTGACCCTCTCAGGTATCTGAAAATTCTTTTGACAGCAGATAAATGAGATTTTTTTGGATTTGCTTGATATCTAGCACAAAGACATGTTTCAAACATTATGTCAGGCCTACTTGCAGTTAAGTATAATAGTGAACCTATCATTCCTCTGTAGGTTTTTACATCTACAGATTTTCCCGAAAGATCGGAGTCAAGCTTGACTCCTATGGCAATAGGGGTTTTCATAGAGGTTAAATCATTGAATCTGTATTTTTTTTAAATATCAGAGACATACTTAGATTGAGTTATAAAAGTACCCTCTGATGTTTGCTTTACTTGTAAGCCTAGAAAGAATGTTAATTCTCCCATAAGACTCATCTCGAATTTACTCTTCATCAACTCTGAAAACTTATCACAATACTTTTGATTTGTAGAGCCAAATATAATGTCATCAACATATATCTGTACTAAAAGCATCTCATTTTTGTACCTTTTTATGAACAAGGTTGTATCTATTGTTCCTTTTTCAAAACCATTATTTATCAGAAATGTGGACAGAGTAGCATACCATGCTCTTGGAGCTTGTTTAAGTCCGTATAGAGCTTTATCAAGATAATAAACATGGTTTGGAAACTCTGTATTCTCAAAACCAGGTGGTTGCTGGACAGAAACCTCTTCATTTAATTTACCATTCAGAAAGGCAGATTTAACATCCATCTGATATACTTTGAATCCTTTGTGTGCAACATAGGCTAAGAAGATTCTAATTGCTTCTATCCTAGCCACAAGTGCAAAGGTTTCATCATAATCAATGCCCTCTTCTTGGCAATATCCCTTAGCAACCAACCTAGCTTTGTTTTGGATTATAATGCCATCTTCATCCTTTTTATTTCTGAAGACCCATTTAGTTCTAATTGAAAATTTTCCTTTAGGAAGGGGAACTAAGGTCCAGACTTTGTTTCTTTCAAACTCTTGAAGCTCATTCTGCATTGCAGAGATCCAATGAGGATCTTCAAGAGCTTCATTTACCTTCTTTGGTTCAATGATGCTTAAAAAATTTACAAAAAAGCATTCATTGATTATGGTTGATCTGGTTTTGACAACCTCTGAAGGTGAACCAATGATCTGATCATGGGGATGATCCTTTGTCCATCTTGTGAGTGGAGCATAAACATGAGGTGGAGTTTGAACTTTAGAGATGATAGTTGGAGACATCTCTGTTGTTGATTCCAGAGGCTCTGAAGTTTATTCCAGAGGCTCTGACATTGATTCATTTCTTGGACCTGCATTCAAGGAAGTAGAAGTTGTAACTTCAGAGGGACCAGAGAGATTTGTACCTGACGTTTGTGGTTCCTCTGAAGTTGCTCTATGAATATCTCTGAAAAGAAACTCTGAGTTTTCATCATCAAAGAAATCTTCGAATATTTTGTTGAGTTCAGATTTTCTTATCTTTGATGATTCAGAGATATTTTTGGCAATTTGATTGATATTTTTGTTGGCCAGACTTTTGTCATCATCAAAAGACATTGATACTCTCTTGGATTGTTCTGGTTCTTTGATTGAACACTCTGAAAGCTTTTGAGGCTAATGAATAGCCAATGAATTTGCCTTCATCTGCTTTGTTGTCAAACTTTCCAAGAGACGCTCTATCATTTAGAATAAAACATCTGCATCCAAAAACATAGAAATATTTAACATTAGGTTTCCTATTGTTAATGAGTTCATAAGATGTTTTCTTGAATCTTTTGACAATTGTAGCTCTGTTTTGCGTGAAACAGGTTATTGCCACTGCCTCTGCCCAAAATTTTGTGGGAAGATCTGATCCTGCAAACATAGTTCTTGCAGCTTCAACTAGTGTTCTGTTTTTCCTTTCAACAACACCATTTTGTTGAGGGGTTCTAGCTGCAGAGAAGTTCAGAGTTATGCCTTCCTCTGAAAGATATGAGTTGATTTTTGCATTTCTGAACTCTGTTCCATTATAACTTCTCAGCTTCTGAACTTTGGTATCAAACAAAACCTGCAATCTTTTTAACAATCTTATTAAAATATCAGGGACATCAGACTTGGCTCTGATGAATTCTATCCAAGTATATCTAGAGTATTCATCAATCAAAACGAGGATATACTTTTTACCTGACAAGCTCTGTACAGAGATAGGACCACAAAGGTCCACATGAAGCATATGCAGAGGTTTTGGACAATTATTATCACTTTTGGTCTTGTGGGAAGATCTTTTCATTTTTCCCATTTCACAAGCAGAACAAAGATGATATTTGTTAAACTTCAGAGATGGTAATCCCTTAACCAGATTTAGTTTGACCAGTTTATCAAGTGAAGAAAAGTTCAGATGTGAGAACTTTTTATGCCAGAGCCAAATATCTTCATTGTTCAGAGATACTAGACAGAGTTTCTCTGAGTCAGTTTTTATGTGTTTGGAAAAATTCATTTTGTATAAATTTCCCTTTCTGTCAGCTCTGAGCATTTTTTGACCTATTTTTGAGTGAAGTAGTGAACAATGTTTTTCTTGAAATTTCACATCAAAACCATGGTCACAAAGTTGACTTACGCTGATCAAGTTATGTTTTAACCCATCAACATAAGCAACCTTTGATACTGAAACATTACCTCTTGTAAGCTCACCATAACCTTTAATTTGTCCTTGCATATTGTCTCAAAAAGTTACTGCTCCCCCAGATTTAACTTTGAAAGAGGATAGTAACTTTTTATCTCCAGTCATATGCCTTGAACATCCAGAATCTAAGTACCAGATCGGCATAGACTGTTTCTGCAAGACATATTATATTTTCTTAGGTACCCATCTCATTATGGGTCCTATTTTATTAGACTTCTGATTATCTCTTTGAAATTTTGCCTTCTTATCTTTTGATGTTTTGGCAGAATTGTCCTTTTTCTTTTGAGGCTTTGTCTCTGAATTTTTATTCAGATATTGATTTAGAAAACAGTGAGAACCTTTGAAGTGATTTTTTAGTTTCATCAAGAGTTGGATGCAATTGCACTTTACAGAACAAGAAGAAGTAGAAGCAAAGGATTTCATTTCATTAAATTCATTCGATACATTATGATTCCTTTTTGAATTAGTACTAGGAATATTACAAGTATTCCTAACTACTTCTTTTCTTTTAGCTTGAGAGACAGCCTTCTTTTCAAGTTGCTTTCTCTTGTTCAGAAACATCCTCTTCTCTTTGTTGCTCACTGCACAAACAGGATCAGAATGGTTAATTTCTTGCCATTTTCCTTTTTGTCCAGGAGTAAACTTGATTGGTTTATAAGTGTAGAGTTGAGAAGTGATAGTTTTATTATTTGCCTTTTCTTGTAATTCTTTTTCAAGTTCCAGATAAGTTTTTGCTTGAAGACACATTTCTGCAAAGTCAGGGCATAATGGTATTCTGGGTTTATTTTTTAAAACAGAAATAGGAATGTTCAAAATTCCAGAACCAATGGTATCTATCTTTTTTTGAATTACTTTCTTTGGTTTGTAGAAAATCTGTTCATCTACCTCTGGATCAGATTCAGAATCAGAGTCAAGAAAGTCTCGTTCAGTCTTACCAGAGATAACTACGTCTGATGGTTTCTCAATTTTCTTAGGTCTTGAGACTTTGATGATTCTTTTCATGCTTTCTTTCTTCTCTAAATCAGCTATGATATTTTCTTGATTTATTCTCTTGATGTCATCTGCAAATGTAGTTCTGATGTATTCATCAGAGATTGGTGAATACAGAGGGGCATCTGGATTAAGTGAACTCTGAGGTTCATCTTTCAGAAATACTTGCTTCAGAGGTACTTTGTTCAGATGTCTCTGACTCATCTTTGATGAATGCATTAAACTTAAAAATCTCTTTAGGATCATTGCTCTGACGTTTTTTGAAAAATACCTTTGAAGTTTCCTTTTCTATTTTTAAGATGGAATTTGGAAAGCTTTGTACTTCAGAGTATGCTACATTTTTAAAGTTCAAAGCCCTTATTTTTGATCTCTCTGAGGTTTTTATTCTTTTGAAATTGTTCAGTGATGGACAGTCAGAGCTCTGGACCTTTCCTTTACAGAAAGTGGAAGAAAGTGAAGTTTTCTTCAATCCAGTGAATGGATCTAATTTATTGAATCCAAGCCCTTGAGTATCCATTTGAGAGTTTATCTTTATATGAACATCCTGAGCATCAAGATAACTTTTGATTTGAAGTTCTTTCCTTTCCAGAGATTGATGTAGGATTTCTCTTTCTTTTTGGAAAAAATTGGTTAAGGCAACAGAATTGAGTCTTTCATACTCAGATTTTTTTACTTCTTCTTCTTTAACTTTTAAAACTTTCTCAAGTTCTTTGAATTTTTCTGAAAATGATTTTTCCTTTTGTTTCTGAGCTTTTTCAAGATCGGATTTTTCAACAAAAATATCTCTCTTTTCTGATTCAAGAAGATCTTTTTCCCTTTTGTAAAAATTAAGATCTTTTGTCATTTGTTTTGCTTTTTCTTTTTCCTCAACAAGTTTTTGCTTTAGGATTTGAAATTCATCTGTTAGTTTAATAACATCCAATTCAAGATCACTTTCAGAGGTGGAAGGAGACTTTACCTTCTCAGAGTAGTCCTCTGATGATCCGTCACTTTGATCATCTGTGAACGCCATACCACAGAGATTGGTGGGTTCTTCCTCTCCATCGCTTGTTGAGTCTGACAGCCAGTCTTCCATCTCTACTACAAGTACTCTTTCTTTGACATTGTACTTGTACTTGTTTTTGTAGTAGTCTTCATCCTTGATGAGTCTACCTCTGCATTTGGCGGAGTAATGGCCTGGCTTTCCACATCTAAAACATCTTCCATCATTTTGGTTTGATGGAAGAGCAGTGTCTGATTCTGTCTTTTATGCTTGTACTTGTGGTTGTGGCTTGAAGTATCTCTGAGGTTGAGGATACCTTAGCTGAAATGATTGTTGAGATCTTGATTGTTGAGTAGAATCATGATTGGTGAAATGAACGCCCTTTTGATCACTATGCAGAGTAGATCTGGGCTCTTGTTGATATTCAGTTTTCTGAAATCTTCTTTCTGGATTTCCTCTTCTTTCTTCATTATCTCTTCTTTCTTCAAAGACTTTCTTCCCGAATTTCTTGTTAAATTGATGGGTGATTAATGCAAGAGATTTGGCAAAGGCATTGATGTCATCATCTGAGTCAGAATCTGAGTGTTTAACTTCTTCAGACATTAGAACCTTCTTGGATTTTCTTTTAGATTCCCTTTTTGAACAACTGTCTTTTTCTGCATTTCTGCATTCTTGTGATACACCCTTCTGTTTTGACATGAGTGCAAGTGGACCACCTAAAGAGGTTTTTGATTTTTGTTTAACAACTTCTTTTTCCTGTGCTACCAAGGTACCATAAATGTCAGTCAATGACCATAATTCAAGATTTTGATTGGCTTGTATCGACATTGACAGTTGTGACCATTCTTCATTTAGACTTTTAAGAAAGAGAACATTGTTCTCTTCTTTTGTTCTCATGACCCCAAATTTTCTACATTTGTTGATGAGGATGTTAAACCTTAAGTATGTTTGATGTAAGGTTCTTCGGGTAATGCATGAAAATCATGATATTCATTGATACAAAGATTTCTCCTGTTCTTTTGAGTTTGTAGGCCTCCTTCAAGTTGATTTAACAACTGATCCCATATCTCTTTTGCAGTTACACAAGAATCAAGTTCTTGGAAGATATCATTGGGAATGGCCATTATAAGTAAACTAACAGCTTTTGAATCATTATCCATCTTGTTAGTTTCTTCATCCGTAAAGTTTGAAGTTTTCTTTTCATAATAAGCAGGGATTTCAGCAGTATCTGCTGTTGCTGGAACTCTTGGTACCAACACCATTGGTTGGTGAGGTCCATCGTTCACTGATCTTAACATATCCCTGTCCATGCCTTCTAAGAAATTTACCATCCTTATCTTCCATTGAGGATATCCATCCCTTAGAATTGTAGGAGGTTTGGTTAATGATCCGGCTGTATAAATGGCACTTATGCTTGAGTTTGCCATTTTTGTGAAGAAAAGATGAAGATTTGAAGAACTGATGCTTTTCTATGAAGATCTTTCTATTAAATGATGTAACTGTGATTTACTTTTACATCTGGAGCATATGAAGTTTAATAAACCAGGGTTTACATAAACATGCACAGATAATAAAAGCTTGAATCAGTAAGAATTAAATCTATCCGAGTATGCAGATATGAGCTTCAACTAGTGTTCTGTTTTTCCTTTCAACAACACCATTTTGTTGAGGGGTTCTAGCTGCAGAGAAGTTCGGAGTTATGCCTTCCTCTGAAAGATATGAGTTGATTTTTGCATTTCTGAACTCTGTTCCATTATAACTTCTCAGCTTCTGAACTTTGGTATCAAACAGAACCTGCAATCTTTTTAACAATCTTATTAAAATATCAGGGACATCAGACTTGGCTCTGATGAATTCTATCCAAGTATATCTAGAGTATTCATCAATCAAAATGAGGATATACTTTTTACCTGACAAGCTCTGTACAGAGATAGGACCACAAAGGTCCACATGAAGCATATGCAGAGGTTTTGGACAATTATTATCACTTTTGGTCTTGTGGGAAGATCTTTTCATTTTTCCCATTTCACAAGCAGAACAAAGATGATATTTGTTAAACTTCAGAGATGGTAATCCCTTAACCAGATTTAGTTTGACCAATTTATCAAGTGAAGAAAAGTTCAGATGTGAGAACTTTTTATGCCAGAGCCAAATATCTTCGCTGTTCAGAGATACTAGACAGAATTTCTCTGAGTCAGTTTTTATGTGTTTGGAAAAATTCATTTTGTATAAATTTCCCTTTCTGTCAGCTCTGAGCATTTTTTGACCTATTTTTGAGTGAAGTAGTGAACAATGTTTTTCTTGAAATTTCACATCAAAACCATGGTCACAAAGTTGACTTATGCTGATCAAGTTATGTTTTAACCCATCAACATAAGCAACCTTTGATACTGAAACATTACCTCTTGTAAGCTCACCATAACCTTTAATTTGTCCTTGCATATTGTCTCAAAAAGTTACTGCTCCCCCAGATTTAACTTTGAAAGAGGATAGTAACTTTTTATCTCCAGTCATATGCCTTGAACATCCAGAATCTAAGTACCAGATCGGCATAGACTGTTTCTGCAAGACATATTATATTTTCTTAGGTACCCATCTCATTATGGGTCCTATTTTATTAGACTTCTGATTATCTCTTTGAAATTTTGCCTTCTTATCTTTTGATGTTTTGGCAAAATTGTCCTTTTTCTTTTGAGGCTTTGTCTCTGAATTTTTATTCAGATATTGATTTAGAAAACAGTGAGAACCTTTGAAGTGATTTTTTAGTTTCATCAAGAGTTGGATGCAATTGCACTTTACAGAACAAGAAGAAGTAGAAGCAAAGGATTTCATTTCATTAAATGCATTCGATACATTATGATTCCTTTTTGAATTAGTACTAGGAATATTACAAGTATTCCTAACTACTTCTTTTCTTTTAGCTTGAGAGACAGCCTTCTTTTCAAGTTGCTTTCTCTTGTTCAGAAACATCCTCTTCTCTTTGTTGCTCACTGCACAAACAGGATCAGAATGGTTAATTTCTTGCCATTTTCCTTTTTGTCCAGGAGTAAACTTGATTGGTTTATAAGTGTAGAGTTGAGAAGTGATAGTTTTATTATTTGCCTTTTCTTGTAATTCTTTTTCAAGTTCTAGATAAGTTTTTGCTTGAAGACACATTTCTGCAAAGTCAGGGCATAATGGTATTCTGGGTTTATTTTTTAAAACAGAAATAGGAATGTTCAAAATTCCAGAACCAATGGTATCTATCTTTTTATGAATTACTTTCTTTGGTTTGTAGAAAATCTGTTCATCTACCTCTGGATCAGATTCAGAATCAGAGTCAAGAAAGTCTCGTTCAGTCTTACCAGAGATAACTACGTCTGATGGTTTCTCAATTTTCTTAGGTCTTGAGACTTTGATGATTCTTTTCATGCTTTCTTTCTTCTCTAAATCAGCTATGATATTTTCTTGATTTATTCTCTTGATGTCATCTGCAAATGTAGTTCTGATGTATTCATCAGAGATTGGTGAATACAGAGGGGCATCTGGATTAAGTGAACTCTGAGGTTCATCTTTCAGAAATACTTGCTTCAGAGGTACTTTGTTCAGATGTCTCTGATTCATCTTAAATGAATGCATTAAACTTAAAAATCTCTTTAGGATCATTGCTCTGACGTTTTTTGAAAAATACCTTTGAAGTTTCCTTTTCTATTTTTAAGATGGAATTTGGAAAGCTTTGTACTTCAGAGTATGCTACATTTTTAAAGTTCAGAGCCCTTATTTTTGATCTCTCTGAGGTTTTTATTCTTTTGAAATTGTTCAGTGATGGACAGTCAGAGCTCTGGACCTTTCCTTTACAAAAAGTGGAAGAAAGTGAAGTTTTCTTCAATCCAGTGAATGGATCTAATTCATTGAATCCAAGCCCTTGAGTATCCATTTGAGAGTTTATCTTTATATGAACATCCTGAGCATCAAGATAACTTTTGATTTGAAGTTCTTTCCTTTCCAGAGATTGATGTAGGATTTCTCTTTCTTTTTGGAAAAAATTGGTTAAGGCAACAGAATTGAGTCTTTCATACTCAGATTTTTTTACTTCTTCTTCTTTAACTTTTAAAACTTTCTCAAGTTCTTTGAATTTTTCTGAAAATGATTTTTCCTTTTGTTTCTGAGCTTTTTCAAGATCGGATTTTTCAACAAAAATATCTCTCTTTTCTGATTCAAGAAGATCTTTTTCCCTTTTGTAAAAATTAAGATCTTTTGTCATTTGTTTTGCTTTTTCTTTTTCCTCAACAAGTTTTTGCTTTAGGATTTGAAATTCATCTGTTAGTTTAATAACATCCAATTCAAGATCACTTTCAGAGGTGGAAGGAGACTTTACCTTCTCAGAGTAGTCCTCTGATGATCCGTCACTTTGATCATCTGTGAACGCCATACCACAGAGATTGGTGGGTTCTTCCTCTCTATCGCTTGTTGAGTCTGACAGCCAGTCTTCCATCTCTACTACAAGTACTCTTTCTTTGACATTGTACTTGTACTTGTTTTTGTAGTAGTCTTCATCCTTGATGAGTCTACCCTTGCATTTGGCGGAGTAATGGCCTGGCTTTCCACATCTAAAACATCTTCCATCGTTTTGGTTTGATGGAAGAGCAGTGTCTGATTCTGTCTTTTATGCTTGTACTTGTGGTTGTGGCTTGAAGTATCTCTGAGGTTGAGGATACCTTGGCTGAAATGATTGTTGAGATCTTGATTGTTGAGTAGAATCATTATTGGTGAAATGAACGCCCTTTTGATCACTATGCAGAGTAGATCTGGGCTCTTGTTGATATTCAGTTTTCTGAAATCTTCTTTCTGGATTTCCTCTTCTTTCTTCATTATCTCTTCTTTCTTCAAAGACTTTCTTGCCGAATTTCTTGTTAAATTGATGGGTGATTAATGCAAGAGATTTGGCAAAGGCATTGATGTCATCATTTGAGTCAGAATCTGAGTTTTTAACTTCTTCAGACATCAGAACCTTCTTGGATTTTCTTTTAGATTCCCTTTTTGAACAATTGTCTTTTTCTGCATTTCTGCATTCTTGTGATACACCCTTCTGTTTTGACATGAGTGCAAGTGGACCACCTAAAGAGGTTTTTGATTTTTGTTTAACAACTTCTTTTTCCTGTGCTACCAAGGTACCATAAATGTCAGTCAATGACCATAATTCAAGATTTTGATTGGCTTGTATCGACATTGACAGTTGTGACCATTCTTCATTTAGACTTTTAAGAAAAAGAACATTGTTTTCTTCTTTTGTTCTCATGACCCCAAATTTTCTACATTTGTTGATGAGGATGTTAAACCTTGAGTATTTTGATGTAAGGTTTCTTCGGGTAATGCATGAAAATCATGATATTCATTGATACAAAGATTTCTCCTGTTCTTTTGAGTTTGTAGGCCTCCTTCAAGTTGATTTAACAACTGATCCCATATCTCTTTTGCAGTTACACAAGAATCAAGTTCTTGGAAGATATCATTGGGAATGGCCATTATAAGTAATCTAACAGCTTTTGAATCATTATCCATCTTGTTAGTTTCTTCATCCGTAAAGTTTGAAGTTTTCTTTTCATAGTAAGCAGGGATTTCAGCAGTATCTGCTGTTGCTGGAACTCTTGGTACCAACACCATTGGTTGGTGAGGTCCATCGTTCACTGATCTTAACATATCCCTGTCCATGCCTTCTAAGAAATTTACCATCCTTATCTTCCATTGAGGATATCCATCCCTTAGAAGTGTAGGAGGTTTGGTTAATGATCCGGCTGTATAAATGGCACTTATGCTTGAGTTTGCCATTTTTGTGAAGAAAAGATGAAGATTTGAAGAACTGATGCTTTTCTATGAAGATCTTTCTATTAAATGATGTAACTGTGATTTACTTTTACATCTGGAGCATATGAAGTTTAATAAACCAGGGTTTACATAAACATGCACAGATAATAAAAGCTTGAATCAGTAAGAATTAAATCTATCCGAGTATGCAGATATGATCTTTCTTTGTTTTAGAAAACAAAGGAGGCTCTGATACCAATTGTTGGATCCCAGATTTAATCTTATAACAATAATGATATAAACAACAAGAGTATAAACAACGGAAGCAATATAGTTTAATATCAAAAGCAGATTCAAATATCACAGTTCATATATAAAGCAAGTAGAAAGAACAAGATCTTCGTGAGATATATTCAATTGATTCTTCTTGTACAAGATATCAAAAAACACACATTTGTCAAAGGAGTTATGGTCCTATTTATAGGACCATAAAGTAAACAGTGTACTATTCTGACAAATAGAAGCATGCTTGAACAGTGTCTTACCTAATAGGTAAGCTCAAGACATGCTTAAACAGTAACCTACTCTATAAAGTAAATCTTATCACTAAGTGATTGGTTATCTGTTCTGATACTTCAGGAGTCTTCAGCGCCATCTTCAGAGAGATTGTCTTCAGAGCTCTGACGTTGTCTTCAGAGCCTCTGATGAAGCCATCTCTGATGTCTTCTGCTGAAAGTTGCAATCTCTGATAAGTAGTTCAGAGGCAGGTTTGTCCTCTGAAGTCTTCGTCCTCTGAAGTCTATGCCCTCTGAGGTCTATCTTTGGAAGTCCTCTGAAATAGGACTTGGGTATTTTCAACACTTTAACAAACAGAAGATTTGGAGCTAACAACGGTATCATAGTTTTATTAAACTTGGTATCAGAGTGTTAGAAGTTCTTTGGTATCATAGTGTGTATCACATTCGGTTTATGTCTTATTGTTAGAAGTTCTTGGATATCACAGTAGTGTACACTGAAATAAGATTGGTCGGAGTAAGGTTCGCTGGAGAGAGGGGAGATGAGAAAGAGGAGAGAGGTGAGAGAGATTTACAAAAATACTAATTTACCCGTAAGTATTACCCATAAAATTTTATTTTATTTTTGAAAATTAATTTACTCTGTAATTACCAAAATTAATATTTTTAATAATAATAATAATTGATTATTAATAATAAGTAGTTGAGATTAGATCTCAAGGTTATCACAACACAACTTAGTAGCTAAGCACACTAATTGCTCTCAGGGAATGATGAAACCTTGGTTAACGTTGTAACTTTGATTTTTAGTTCTAATTAAACATATTGTTATACTCGAATGAGATAAAATAACCATCATTACTCTATGGAGACCATTTATAGTCTTCACTCAATATCCATATATGCATGATGATTGTGGAACTCTTACAGTTTCAAGAAATCGACATGACCAACCTCAAGAAAGCACACTACCTACAAAGGCATAAGCACCTGCAAAAGCGAGCTTGAAAGTTCTTTGCATTAGAAATCCTCCAAAAATGCAGCATTTGACCACCGTGGAGATGTTGTTCACCAATATATAAATGCATATTTGTATTGAAATTGTGTATAAATGTCAAGAAACCAGGGTGCACTGCCAGCAAAGGCATAAGCGGTTGCAAAAGGCAGCTCTAAAGCTCGTTACATCAGAAATCCTCTAAAAATACGGCCTTTAACCACTGTGAAGATGTTGTTAACCAATATATAAATGTGTATTTTCTTGGAAATGTGTAGTATTATATATAAATGTGTATTTGTATTGAAAATTTCGAATAAAATTAATACTAGTTTTCAATTTTTTTGATAAAAAACCATATAATTACCGACGGATTAATGGTAGATAAATCCGCGGGTAATTTTATTTATTTTTTTGAAATAATTCACTAAAAAATAATTAAATTAATAGGTGATTTTTGACAGATAATCCGTCGATAGATTAATTCAATTTTTAAAATTCAATTTAAAAAAAAAAGTAATTGAATTACGGGCAAATAACCCAGAAAATTAATCTTAATTACTAATTTAATTATTTAAGTCAAGAAAATTAAAATATTGTAAAAACATTTAGTGGCGAATTTTTGGCGGCTGTAATCTGGCGAAAACGGCAATCCTCTGGAAAATGTGATTTTCGGCGACGAGTTTTTCCGGTCGGCAAATTTGTCAAAACACCATTTTCCAGCGGAGAAAAACCCTGTTGTTTTGTAGTGGGATTTCTTGGTAATTTGTGGGCGATTTGTCGAAAACATCGTATTCTACTAAAACTATTGGTATTTTGTGGGTGATCTATCGATAATCATCGACGGAAATTTTCTTGGATGATTTTTCTAATTAAAAGTCATTTTGTTTTGTAGTGAAGTGTTCACTACATTTGGTCACTTGCGAGGATGTGAGAACGCTATGGCAACAAACAGGAAGATGGTGGAATGTCGACTTGTCATTGGTTAACTCGGTAACCGAGTTGTTGGAGATGAATGGTCAAGTGAGTACGAACGAAATGATTTCCAAGAGATGGACGGCGATGATATGGAGCTTTATCTGTATTATATGGACGCATCGTAACAAAGTGGTCTTTGAGAAAGACCAATGAAAGATTTCGGATACTTTCTTCACCGCACAATTAAAAGTGTTCGAGTGGATCAAGCGGAGAGACAAAGTTCTACTTACAAATTTGGCTAACTGGCTGTCAAGTCCGAGGTCGTTGTAGCAGACAATAAGCTGCAGGAGCCACGGTGATGTTTCATGGTCGAGCCTGCGATGGGTTTTATCCTCCACAAACAGGCCACCGGTTGCTAACTGCAGTGTACTGTTTCCTGTTGCCGCTGTCGGTGCTGGATCTGGAAGATCCAGTTCGAGTGCAAGCTGCGATGACATCATGTGTTTTGGTAGACGTTGACAGTGTTGGTATTTTCCCACTATATGTATTTTAAAATACATATAAAATTACACCGAAGATAAAATAAAACTAAATATAATCAACAAATGATTAAAATAACTCAAACGTAAAGGGAATCGACAAAAGAATTAAACGAATAAACCGTAGATTAATTCAACGATGCTGAGGCTCGTGTTGGACACGATTCCCTTAAACAGATTCGCCGTCTGTTCCTAGGGTACAACAGCATAAACAGTGTGTACTGCCGGATATACCACTTACTTGAAAAAATCGCCAGAAAATACTTGTATGCAGAAGCCTTTTGAGAGATATCGGTTTTTTCTTTCGGTATTCGATGTGTATCTTTTGTATCTTTTAAAGAAGCACGCGGTGCCTCCCTTTTATACTTGATACCGAAACCGACATCATAAATATCTTAATTACCAGATAATTAAAATATTAATTTCTTAATCAATATGTCTGATTTGGGAGTTACGGACCAGATTGAAACAGTTCTCCCCGCAGGTCGCGCCCATGCACAAGTTCGCCGATTTTAGCATACGAAAGTCACAATCGGCAACCCCCTGCGCGCGGGTAGGTGATGGAGTAAAACCAAACTAAGAGTTTGTAAGCTCCTTCCACATCCAAGGTTATAAACCTCAAAAGATTTGGTCCTTCTTCCTATGTGGGACAAGTTCCCACACCCACTTGGTTTTGCCAATTTTCATCCCAAACACTCAACTTTGAGCATCGATATCTCATTCACACATATTCCGTTTTAGACACATAATATATCGTTTCGAAGCTCTCATATAGGAGAACACAAACCCACGAAGAGTTAGATATATACAATACATATACATTATTTATTTGTGTCCAAAGTTAGTAAAAAAATCACATATTTACTAAAATTTTCCAACAGACAGGTTGCTGTGAATGGTTCTGCTTCACGGCCACGTTTATAATGGTTGCTTCCGGCATCGTCGTTCCGGTCATGAATACATCTGAAGACGAGGCATGAACACACAATTGTGAAGTTTGTTTGCTTCTTGCAAACGCATGCTCTGCTGCTCTCTTTTATACTCTGTTTGGGTTGTTGGTTGTCGGTTGTTTCTTTGGTGTGTTTGGTTCGGTATTAGCTCTATGTAAACCTCAATGATTGTTTTTTGCTAGTAATAAAAGTGCTTCTTGTTGTTCAAAAAAAAAAATCATTCTAAATAAGAGTTGATCACTTAAACAAATACAATCGTAGTTATTTTTATTTTTAAATCATATTTATTTTTATTTTCAAATCATATTTATTTTTAAATTTAGAACATATTTAAAAAGAAGGAAAAAGTAGAAGAGTGTGTGTAGTCCCAAAATGGGCGACATTAATTCAGTTTATATAAATTGTGGTCTAATATTAACATTCAACTTCCGTCCATTTGCTTGTGAGAAAGACAGCCTTAGCATCTTTATGGTCCATATTTGAAAAGTTCAACTTTAACTACTCAATTTCAATAAAGCAAATTATATAAAACATGTACAACCTTTGAATTCATTAAAAAAGCCACACTTTCAATACCAAAAATATTAAAATGCATTCCTTTTATCATTAATCGATGGATCCGAAGAAATGCCTTATGTAGGATTGACATAATAAATTGCAGTTTGTGTTTAAAAAATTACACCTTATAAATCACGGGGTTTGAAGAATCTCAATCCTTTAGGCTATGTAAGTGTTTTTTTATGTATTTTAGATATGAAAAGAATTGAACCGTTATTATCTGGTTTGATAAAACTAGCTGATAAGTTAGTCTGTATATGAAAAACTAGTTGTTAATTAGAATTCTATACATACTAAAACCAGAGTTTCAATAAACTTACAAAATAAATTAATTTATGTTGTGATGTGGGGTTTTTTAATCATGAATAGTTATAGATTCAAAACGTTTATCCTCATATGGATAGATGTGTTTTTGTTTGGAATAAATAAAAATGGAAAATATGAGAAAATAAAGTCTTGAGATCTAACAACACTCATATTTGTCAAACATTTCTTTTACATAGTGGGGTTAGCAACTCTCATTCAAATCTTCTCTCTTTCTCTGTCCAATAAACACATAAATATTGTCAAAGCATAAATAAAGACTCCTTGCATACATAATTTGTCAAACTTCTCTTTTTCTCTCTCTCTCTCTCTCTCTCTCTACTTGTCAATTTCTACTTGTTCATTTCTAGTTCTTCTTCTCCATCTTCAGCCATGTCTGAAGATCAGAGAGATCTTTACTATCA
This sequence comes from Arctium minus, assembly GCA_954870635.1. Lineage (NCBI taxonomy): Eukaryota > Viridiplantae > Streptophyta > Magnoliopsida > Asterales > Asteraceae > Arctium > Arctium minus. The sequence goes on from OX941094.1 coordinate 49,691,605, forward strand.
TGATCCATTCAATGATGATCAAAGAAACAGTGAGACTCTCTTTTCATTCTTTGGACCAGATTCCACCATTAGAGGCGATTCTTCACCACCAATTCCACAAAGATTTCATGACTACATGGGTTTAACTCACTTCTTCAATGGATCTACCCATTATAACACACCTCCAACAACCTTTGGTTACTCATCTTCTTCATCACAACTAGGGTTTGTTCTTCAACATGACCAAAACCCCATGACTGATCATCCAGGAAACTTGGTTGCAGGTGGGACTGAAACAATTCCTGTTACACCCAACTCTTCTTCGGTTCTTTCATCGTCTACTGAGGCTGCCGATGATGAACACGAGCTTAGCCAAGGTAAGAAAGACAACCAACTGAAAGGTGTATCTGAAGATGGTGGAGACAGTACTACTAAGAAAGTGTAAGTTTGTATGGTTATGATAATATAATTTGCTGTTGGTTTTTTGTTCTTGGCTCGATTTAGAGGTTGTATTTAATTAATCGACCAAACACATAATAGGAATAAGCAAAAGAAGAAAGAAGAAAAGAAGCAAAGAGAACCACGGTTTGCTTTTATGACAAAGAGCGATATTGATCATCTAGAAGATGGATATAGATGGAGAAAATATGGACAGAAGGCTGTCAAGAATAGCCCTTATCCCAGGTACATATATATATATATATATATATTCATTGCTTTGATCACAAAGTCTACTTGCAGGTTTCTTTGGATACAGATTATTTGATATTAAAATGGACGATTAAATCTTCAATGGATTCAATATATAATTTTAAATAAAACCCTATATTCCCTGCAACTACCAATTTTGTATTTTATCTCCAAAGTCATTGGTTCAAGTTTGATTCACATTCTTGTTCAATTTTCTATCAAAAACACAAGTGGGAAAATTAAATTTTGTTTCCCATTTCAAACATATCCAAGAATCTAAATCTTGTTTTATCAAGAATTATTGTAAGAACCAGTTTTGATCTGTGTTACAGAAGCTACTACCGATGCACGACTCAGAAGTGCACGGTGAAGAAGCGTGTCGAGAGATCATATCAAGATCCATCGACTGTGATCACTACGTACGAAGGGCAACACAACCACCACTTGCCAGCAACACTGAGAGGAAATGTTGGTGGTGGAATGCTGTATCCGCCGTCTATGATGGCAGCACAAGGGGCGATGATGGTGGGTGCTGGCGGTTCAAGCTTCCCTCATGAGTTTCTCGCTCAGATGCCTCATGGTTTCTACAACTCCGGCAGCGGTGGTGGTGGTAGCGGAGGAGGTACCGGATCGATCTACCAGCAAAGTACCCTAACACCATTTCAGCAACTTCAGATTCCTGATTATGGGCTTTTACAAGATATGGTCCCATCCATGACTTTCAAACAAGAACCCTAAATCTTAATCAATTACCCCACCTCCCCCGTTACAACCTCTGACCTTTTTCTTAACTTTCACCGTATGATTCATGGTTACGGTATATTGTTTTTGCAGTATTGAGATGACCCCCATGAATCTGATCATGTCTCTTCACACACACAGAACTTAAATTATGTAATTACAGTGCTTAGTGCATGCATCTATAAATTATTTCTTGGTTGATTATTTATATAGACACTTTTACTCTTCTACACCTCGTACTGATTACGTTAAAATTGCAATTTATTTATTTGCGCTAAAAGTGACTCGTCCGCATAGTAAAAAGTACTTCCTTTAGAACACCCTTTATATTTGAAGTTGTCTTACATTTTATTTTGGAAAATTTCCACTCCATCAGTAAATTGATGCATTAAAAGAATATTGATTGGATTGATTATGGTTCATAAGTAATCCTATTTACGTCTTAGTAATAGATATTTAAATAATATATTTAATTATGGATGACTATATATACTAATCATCTCTACAATTATATATGGATGATGTGTAATAGAAAATTTAATTAAAATTAAACTAATTATGATATGATTACGAGATTATAAACTTTTAATTACAAAAAAAAATTATTCAAATTAAATAATTGATCAATATCATATGAAAATTGTGTTTCTTGTTACTATTTTTTAAAAAGAAAAACCATCATCATCTCATGTTTAATTGCATTAATGTTGATTGATGAGCAAATGATTGGTTTTGGTGCAAGAATAGCGAATGACGTGTACGAAAAGAGAAATGAATAGGGGCTTCAATCAAAATTATATCATCTAATTAAGTTAATTCAAATCTACTCCATCTTTAATTGTATCAATCGGGTAAAATTCATGTCGACGTCGGGCTAATGATCAATTATAAGGATTAAATATCTTACAAAATATTATGTTTTAGTTTTGATTAGGGTTCGGTAGTATCAAATTTGTAGACTTATGAATACGGATTGGAAGACATTAGAGGCATGTGAATGAACTCTTCTGCAAAGATATTTTATGAACTAGTTAAACAACAAGAGACAAAGATATAAGGTTAAACCAACAAAATCTCATATATATATATATATATAGAGAGAGAGAGAGAGAGGGGGGGGAGGATAATGTGAGAAGTTAAACATTTTGCGAGAAGGCGAGAAGTGTTTAATCATATATGATTACACGGCTTGTAGGTGTGTTTAATCATGTATGATTAAACGTCTATGTATTGCCAATATAACATGTGTTTAATCATATATAATTAAGTTTGTGTATCATATATGATTAAACACTTCTCGCCTTCTCGCAAAATATTTAGCTTCTCGTTTGAACTTGCCCTATATATATATATATATATAGGGAGAGGTTCATTTGAGAAATGGTAAATATATGAGAAATAGAGAAGTAATCTTAGCCATTCATCTGGTCAACATTTGCGGCTTTGACCGCGAAGCACCGGATAATTCTTTGTGTGGTCTATAGAAGGTAGAGGGGTAATTTCGTAAAATACACGGGATGAGTTCATATATGAATCTGTATGAATTACAAATATTCATATATGAATCTGTTAATTAGTTCAACTGATTCATATATGAATCTTTGTGATTCATACAGATTCATATATGAATCACAAAGGTTCATATATGAATCTGTTAGTTAGTTCAACTGATTCATATATGAATCACAAAGATTCATATATGAATCAGTTAAAAAAGTTAAGTTATGAATTGCACTGGTTCATATATGAACATATAGTTCATATGTGAATTATACATGTTCATATATGAACACAACCCGTGTGTTTTGTAAAATTTACGAAATTGTTCTTCTATTTTTTGGGATAGCCGCAACTTTTGACCAGTCAAAGCCGCAACTTTTGACCGGTCAAAGCCGCAATATTTTACTAGTCAAATCCGATCTTGACCATATGAATGACTATGATTACTTCTCTATTTCTCATATATTTACCATTTCTTAAATGAACCAAACACTATATATATATATATATATATATATATATATATATATATAGGAGGGATCAATTGGAAACCAACATTACACTTGAAACTTTGAAAACCAATATTTGACCGATCAATGAATTTATTTTTTTTATTTTTTTTAATTGATAAGGGTATTTTAGTCTTTTACCTAATTTTGTAATATATATGGTAATTATTATTATGATGATATTAATTAATATGGTACTATTGATGCTATATATGGTATCTAGATGGTTTCCAAAGTTTCCAATGTAATATGGTTTCCAATTGAAGAGGTGAGTTCATGCGAGAACAATATCTATTTAAGAAAACACAAAACAATCGGGTACATAAAAAATCATATACATGTCAGCATCCGATTTTTTTGGGTTAATGTAAAATCACATATGATCTGTTGTTTATATATATATATATATATATATACTGAAAGAGAGAGAGAGAGAGAGAGAGAGAGAGGTGTGTTTACACGAGAACAATATTTATTTAAGAAAACACAAAAACAATTGGGTACATACAAAATCATATGCATGCCTGCATCCGATTTTTTAGGGTTAGTGTAAAATCACATGTGATTTTGTACATGATCTGCTGTTTTTTTTGTTGTTTTCTTATTTTTTTTTAAATAGTTAGCGTTCTCGTTTCAAATTTCCTCTCTATATGTATATATATACGTTATTGTGATCATAAAATTCATGAAGCATGGAAAACTAAAAGGGTGTAGACCTAATTGGAACTCGAACTCTTTTTGTATTAGTTAATTCAATGAAAGAAAATTGTATAAACAAGACTAACTATATACTCCATAATGGAGCATTAACTTTAGTTGGTCATGAACAAGAAACCATCGGTTTCGCTTGGTGGACTCGAAATGCTCCGCTTATCAATTTATTTGGTAAACTATAGGTTTAGCCTATGTATGAACAAGGATTAATTTGGTTACCCCACATAACTACTATTGGTAGGGCTAGGTAGGGCTAGGATGTGAATGGAAGTTATTTATATTTTTCCATACTTTGTGGATGGAGTACTTCATTTAATTTTCTCTACAATATTGGGTTTTGATGATATTAATCATGCATTAATAGGACCCAAGATGCTTCAAATGTTTTTTCAATCCTTGACTATATAGCAAAAGATGAAAAAATGAAAGAGAAAATTGTACTAATAAGTAATTGATTCTACATTTTTATCTAATTGCTCATATACGACGAATAAAAATTGTCCGTTAGTGACCTAGTGTACCAAACATTTTAAAATCGGGAAATAATGTAACAAAATTTAATTCTAATTATTTCTGACCAAATTATTGAATTTTGTTTGTAAAACCAAATAATACTTTTCCATGTCAAAGATAATCACTTCATATCTAAGGGATCGTATTCTTTTGCAAATATATAGATTAAAATGACTGAATATGGTAGTGGTTCATATACTAAACAAGCAAAGACATGTATCTATGTTGCTTTTAAAGATTTTTCCACCGTTCTTCCATAATTAAAGTTACTCAATATTGCACTCTTGGAATTCATTCTTGAACCTCAAAATTGTTACCACTAATCAATGATTAACTCGTTTACCTTAGTTTTGTCATTAAATCTCTTGTATGGAGGTAAGAGCATAAATGCTACAACATCTTGAAGAATATTGTAGTATCATACCTATAATTGTAAAACCATAAGAGCTTACAGTATTCATTCTAAATTCATTTACATCCACATCATTAAAGTCCGAACTCTGAAATATGATTGTATTAACTAAGAAAAGTTAAATGGTTGAATCAAAAATATGGAAAGATGAAATAAAGTGCAAGGAAAGTGAAAAAATTTAAAAAAAAAACCCCGATTAAACTACACTATCGGCACTAGGAAAAGAAAGTGATCACAAAAGAATAATTACAAACTAGCCAAATTATTAATACTCAACAAAACGTACACTATTTAGTTGGTCATAACCAAATAACCATCGTGGACTAGAAATGCTTTGTTTATCAATTTATTCGGTAAACTGTATTAGGCTCAGCCTATAAAAGAAGGATTAATTTAACTTATTCACTTATAGCTACTCTAGGTTGGGGGTTAGGACTCTGGAAAGTTACAAATATTTTCCATACTTTATAAATAGAGTACTTCATTTAATTTTCTCTGCAATATAGAATGCATTTTCTTGACATTAATCACACTAATAGGACCCCAGACACTTGAAATGTTTTTCCTAATTTTTGTTCTTTGTCTGAAAAGATAAAATAAATTGACATCAATTTCAAGTATTCGATTATTCATTACATATATGTATTTTTCTTATAGCATTCAAGACTCTTTATGAGTAAGGCATATATGATTATTGGCTAATACATATTCCAGTTAGTCTAAATGAGAGTAAATGTTCTAAAAGATGAGCGGTTGAACTAAATATAAAATACATTTAAAAGAACATTAAAATGGAAGAAATAATGAAAATGGGAGTAATTATCTAATTCGATTATTTTAAAAACGAAATTAGAACGACTTAATTTTAAGACCATACCTCCACCAGCATTTTTGTAATGTCCTCCCAAGTTATGCCCAATTCAGAACAAGAATCTGGACTATGGGAAGTTGATCTTCAATGAACTGGTTTCTAAAGTGGTTTCAACTTTCAAGCCTATCATATATAGGTTTCTAAGTTTATATTTTCTCACAAGTTGGGAGCTGATTTTCAGTATCAGGAGAGAGAAGTTGTAGCCCAACTTTATTTTTTTACAAAGTGTTCAATGACAAACCTTCAGCTAAAAAGATGGACTATGGGAAGTTGATCTTCAATGAATTGGTTTCTAAAGTCGCTTTAACTTTCTAGCCTATCATATATAGGTTTCTAAGTTTATATTTGCTCACAAGTCGGGAGCTAATTTTCAGTATTAGGGAGAGAAGCTGTAGGCCAACTTTATTTTTTACAAAGTGTTTAATATCTGTTAGATATAGTTTTGAGTCAATTGTATTGTTGTTGACTTTTATCTTTGACTTTTACTTCTTGTGTTTGTATGAGGTTATGGATTGTATAACCCATATAAATACCTTTTCTTGTCTTTTGTCTTTGTGTAAGATCTCTTGTGTAAGCTTGTAGTACATATCTTTCATTCCAATTCTTGTAACTGTGAGATATATGAATATACAGACTTGTGACAAATTCTCTCTCTAGATTTCATACCTTTGATTGTTAATCTTTGATTGTTAATCTTTGATTGTTAATGCTTGAAATCTGGAACAACAATTGGTATCAGAGCTTAATCAGATTCATTTGGAAAGATTAACTTACACAGATTTGAAGAAAAATCGATTTCAATTATGGAAAGTTCACTGTTAACGGAGATAATGTTCCATTGATCAATCTTTTGATTTTGGGTTGTTTTTAGTGTAAAAATGGTTGCACTGTAATCGTTGTATAGCATAGAACATTTGTCATTCACATTGTAACCACAAAATTACAACAATTATGTGTCAATTCGATGAAAATAGGAAGTTCAGAATGTCTACTGTTTACGCACTGTTAGTGTACATATATGTGTATAAGGCCCAGGCCCATGGCCCATATAGTCTTTGTATATATATACCTTGTATCCTTTAGTCTAGGTTAACTTTCTTTTCATTACTTTGTCATATTGTAAGTTTACTCAATCTATCAATATATCGAAGTCTCTTTCGATCATCATCTCTTTCTAACATGGTATCAGAGCTGTAGGTTTGTTTTCATTCATTCTCACTGTCATCATCGATTGTTGCAATCGACTCTTTCAATCATCCGTCGTCACTCGCCGTCGCCGCAGTCACCGTCGCCGCAATCGACCCTCGCTGTTGCCACTCTCTCTCGGTCATCTTCTCTGTTTATCAAGCCGACATCAAAACCCTAGCCGCAAGTCGCAGATCGGAAGAACTCCGGTCGCAAACTCATTTCGGTCGACAATACTGGTTCACTTCATACCGGTCGACTCATACCGGTCAACGATATCAGTTCACTTCGTACCGGTCCACTACATACCGGTTTACACTCACACCGGTCGACACTACATACCGGTCGACACTCATACCGGTCGACACTCATACCGGTCGACACTCATACCGGTCGACACTCATACCTGTTTCTTGTCACATACATGGCTGCTCATCTCAGTCACTAAAATCCCATTTCGGTTATTTTCAATGGAAGCAACTACATCCTATGGCATCACCATATGAAAATTCTGCTAAAATCCCATGGGCTTTACACCTATTGGTGCATCCAAACTTCCAGTTCAGGAAGCAACTGAGAATGCTGTTGATTTGGCAAAACGCATGAATGAGTGGGACATCAAGAATGCCCGTATTTTGGGTTTTATTAATGCCTCCACTACTCCTGAGATCAACCAACAGTTTCTTGGCTATGTTACCGCCAAAAGTCTCTGGGATTTTCTCGCCAAGCGATACACGTCATCGGGCCTATCTCATCAGTATCAACTGTGGACCACCTTTCTTTCAGAACAAACGTCAGCTTCCTGATCAATCCGTAAACTCTTATATCTCTGAAATGCAGTCTCTTAGAGATCATATCAGTCTTGGAGCACCACAAATTTTTGATGAAACAGCTCAACAATTCACTTCCTATTTCAACCAGCTACATTTGATCACCATTCTGATGGGTCTTACTGATAAATTTGAGAATGTTTGTGCTTCTCTTCTTCATAGGCAGCCACTACCTACACTTGAAAAATCCATATCAGAATTGTTAAGTGAAGAAACCCGTCTTCACATGCGTTCACCGATGCCTACTACTGATAGCGTTCTCTACACGTCTCATCCCAAGTCTAAAGGCAAATGGACCAACAGCAACCATTCCAAATCTGTGGGAAAGACGAACACATCTGAGTGTGCCTTTTGCCATTCTACTGCTCATCTTCTCCTTGATTGTCCTATTCGCAAGTGTCGTCGGTGTGGTATCACTCATCCGCACCATTATGAGTCTGATTGCCCTAAGAACTCAGAGAACACTGGCCCTCAGAACCGGACTAAAGTTGTTGTTGGGTCTACTCTTGGGTCTACTCTTGCTGATAACAAGGTATCCCCAGTCTCCTCCCCTGACCTCATGGAATTGATGCGTCGCAATCAGGAGCTTATGGAACAGATCATGTCTGGTGCTATGGGTATGAATTCTCAACACTCAACTGCATCAGGTAACTCATGGCTTTTTGACTCTAGGTGTTGCAATCATATGACTCCCAGCACTGATGGTTTTGTTTCTAAGAAACCACCTCAGCATTTTACGTCAGTACGAACTGCTGACAATACTGGTCTACCGGTATCTTTTAGTGGAAATGTCTCCACTTCTCATATTAAATTACCGGATGTTCTAAATGTTCCAAAACTATCTCTGAGCTTAGTTTCGATTGCGCAGCTTCTAGAATCTAATCTGATCATTTTATTTCATTCTTCTGGTTGTGTTGTACAGGATCCAAAGACCAAGCAGATCCTTGGACTCGGCCGTAAAGTTGGACGGATGATTGAAGTGGTCTTCCTTCGTCTTCCATTACCCTCTTCAAGTCTTGTTGCTTCGGTTTCCAGCACTTCTTCTTCTGACTTGTGGCATGCCCGACTAGGTCACTTATCTCTAGCCAGAATAAAATCATTAGCTAAGTTAGGGGTGTTAGGAAATTGTATGTCAACTGACAATATTTCTTGTTTATCATGCAAACTTGGCAAACATCATGCTTTATCTTTTGAAACAAATGAGTTTAATTCTACTTCTCCTTTTGATCTTATTCATTCTGATGTATGGGGACCAGCACCACATCCATCCATGGGGGGTGCTCAATATTTTGTTATTTTTATTGATGATCATACACGTTTCACATGGATATATCTCATGAAACATCGTTCGGAGCTACCTAAAATTTATATTATGTTTGCTCGGATGATTCACACCCAATTCTCAAAACCTATAAAGATTCTTAGGGCTGACAATGCCATGGAATACAAAGAGTCCTCTCTTATCTCCTTTCTTCAATCTCAGGGGACTCTCTCTCAATACTCCTGTCTCGACACATCTCCTCAAAATGGTCGTGCCGAACGCAAACACCGTGATATTCTTGATACGGTTCGCACTCTTCTCATTTCTGCAAAATGTCCAGAACGTTTTTGGGGTGAAGCTGCTTTCACTGCAGTTTATACTATCAATCGTCATCCTACTCCCATCCTTAATAATAAGTCTCCTTGTGAGGCTCTTCATGAGATCACCCCTGCCTATGAACTTCTAAAAGTTTGAGGTAGTGCTTGTTTTGTTCAGTTACAACCTCATGAACATACCAAACTTGAACCTCACTCCAGACTTTGCTGCTTCCTTGGATATGGTATCGAACACAAGGGTTATCGCTGCTGGGATCCTATCTCCCAGCGTCTTCGTATATCTCGTCACGTTACCTTCTGGGAACATGTTCCTTTTTCTTCTATATCTAAGTTTCGTGAGTCCCCTACCTTCACCGCTCCGTTCTTTACAGATGCCTCTGTCTCATTGGACTCACCCCAATCTGACATCACTTCGTCTCCGCCTATTGTTCAAACACCTTCCGAATTTGCCTCTCCTTCAGAGTCTCCTGCCTCTACACAACCTACCTCTTCTTATTTTCCTGATCTACATCAATCATCTGTTCCATCCGCACCGCCAACATCTGAGCTGCCTGCTGAGTCTTTGGCTCCTAGAACGTCTCAATCTCAGAATGTTAGACGATCAGATCGGGTAAGACAGGTTCCCTCTCATCTTCGTGATTATCATGTTTATGCTACTCTGTCGTCCAATCACGAACCTACTTCCTACAAGGAAGCCTCCTCTAATCCTGATTGGCAGAAAGCTATGGCTGAGGAACTTCAGGCTCTTGACAAAGCTCAGACATGGGAATCTGTCCCTCTTCCACCGGGCAAGTCAACCATTGGTTCCAAATGGGTGTTCAAAATCAAGACCAAATCTGATGGCTCCATTGATCAGCACAAAGCTCGCCTTGTAGCCAAGGACTTCAATCAAGAGTACGACATTGATTATGAGGAGACATTTGCACCTGTTGCTCGAGTCACTTCTGTTCGCAGTCTCCTAGCCATCACAGCTACCAAACAATGGCCTCTCTTTCAGATGGATGTTAAGAATGCCTTCTTGAACGGTGACTTATCTGAGGAAGTCTACATGACACCTCCTCCAGGTGTTCAACTTCCCCAAGGTCATGTTTGTTGTCTTCGGAAGGCTCTTTATGGACTCAAGCAAGCTCCGCGAGCTTGGTTTGAGAAGTTCAGTTCCATAGTCACCTCTCTGGGTTTCTCAGCCAGCCACTATGATTCCGGACTGTTTACTCGAACCACTGAGGCTGGCACAATCTTACTTCTTTTGTATGTGGATGATATGATTATTACTGGTAGTGACTCTACAGGCATATCTCATCTCAAGACATCTCTCAGCTCCTGTTTTGAGATGAAGGATCTTGGCTCTTTACACTATTTTCTTGGTCTTGAGGTGCTCTCAGATACATCAGGAATTTATCTTTGTCAAGCCAAATACACCTTAGATCTCTTGTCCAAAGTTGGGCTCACTGACAACAAAACTGCATCCACTCCTCTTGAGCATAACCTTCATTTAGCTCTGAATGCTGGACCTCCTCTACATGATCCTACTTTGTATCGACAGTTAGTGGGGTCACTTGTTTATCTGACAGTGACTCGCCCTGACATTGCCTATGTTGTTCATACCTTCAGTCAGTTCATGTCTGCACCCTGTTCCGATCACTATGTTGTTGTCCTACGCATCCTTCGATATTTAAAAGGGACCATGTTTCACGGTCTTCATTTTGCATCCACATCATCATTGACTTTGCGAGGATTTTTTGATGCTGATTGGGACAGTGACATGACTGATCGTCGATCCACTACCGGATACTATTTCTTTCTTGGAGACTGACTCATATCTTGGCGGAGCAAGAAACAATCTTTCACAGCTCGATCCAGTACTGAAGCTGAGTATCGAGCACTAGCTGACACGACTCAAGAACTTGTGTGGTTACGCTGGCTACTCTCTGACATGGGGGCTTCTCAACACTCTCCAACTCCATTGTGGTGCAACAACAACAATGCGATTCAGATCGCTCACAATGATGTCTTTCACGAGCGAACGAAGCATATTGAAATTGACTGTCACTTTGTTCGTCAACATGTGACTCGTCAGACTATCCAGCTTCTTCCTATTTCAACTATTGATCAACCGGCCGACATTTTCACTAAAGCTCATCTACCAGGACAGTTTTGTGATCTCGTTTCCAAACTCCATCAGGCTCATTCTTCTCCCGATTGAGTTTGAGGGGGGATGTTAGTGTACATATATGTGTATAAGGCCCAGGCCCATAGGCCCATATAGTCTTTGTATATATATACCTTGTATTCTTTAGTCTAGGTTAACTTTCTTTTCATTACTTTGTCATATTGTAAGTTTACTCAATCTATCAACATATCGAAGTCTCTTTCGATCATCATCTCTTTCTAACACGCACTGTACTTGAACAAATTCATTTGGTTATGTTTGTTCTTGGAAGAATTGACGCACAAGGGTTGGTATCGATCATATGGTGAGCAAACTGTCAAATTTTGGTGATCAAATTCCAAGATTTGAGTCGAGAACAGTGGATTCAAAGTCAAAATCGATCAAGATCCAAGGAATTCGCATAAATCATAAAGAACTCGCATGAAAAACTCGCATAAGAAAGAATTCGCATAATGATGAATGTTGAAAATTGATAAGGATAGAATTCGCATATCAAAGCATACAAATTTCTAGAATTCACATACTTCAGTGTACGAATTTCTAAGAATTTGCATCCTTCTTCATACGCAAAGATCAGAATACACATAGAGGATCATGCGAAAAGTGAAGAATTCGCACATAGGTACATGCGAAAAGTGAAGAATTCGCACATAGTTACATGCGAAATGCCCTGAATTCGTACATAGTTGCATGCGAAAAGTGAAGAATTCTTATCCTTTCCATACAAATTTCTTTGTGTGTGCTAATTGTTTATATAGTGTTGTGTGAATTTCATACTTAGACTAATTTTGAGTGATTTTTCTGTGGTTTTAGGAGCTGATTTTTCTGATTATCTGACTAACGACCTGTTTAAGCATTATTTCAGATATATTTCCACAATGCCTTACACAGATGAAAAGGGAAATATTGTTTTCACAAAAAGAGACTGTGAACTGTCATACATGCCTGAGATACATTTGATAGAAGAAGAGAATGCAAGGCTTAAACTTCAGAACTCATAATTGAAAGCTGAAATTGAGACACTGAATGTCAAACTGAAGAAAGCTTAAATTCAAGTATCAACATACGAGGCAAAGGGAAAAGATTGGTTAAAGAACGTAGATGAGAGAAGTAAGAAATAGAAAGTTGAATTAGAGAAAACTTTCAACCAAAGATTATCTGATCTTTCAAAGAAGGCTGAAAATGAAAAAAAGATCTATAATTCAGATGTGCCAAACTTTTACAACAAGTTTCTGAATTTGAGAAAATTGTAATGTCTGAAAGAGATATCTTTGAGAAAGAAAAGAAATTTTCTGACAAGAAAATTTCTGAGAAGAAAAATGTTGTTCTTTTCAAAGAAATTTCTGAGAAAAATCAGAATTTGGAAAATGCTTTTGAATCTGAAAGAAAGGTTTTTGAAGATGAAATTTCAAATCTAACCAACAAGTTAGATACTTTGTCTACATATATACTGAAAGGACAAAAGAGTAAATTTGATGTTCAAAGTAAATTTGCTAAACCTTGTAAAGAAAAATCCAAGTTGAATGACAAGATCAAACAACTTGAGATAACTAATGTTGATTTATTTGATAAACTAACATCTGAAACACTGAAACACCTGGCTTATCTTCTTATGATGATGAATTGTTAGGGCATAAATATGTTGGATACAAGATCAAGAAGACAAAAGTCAAGGTTTAAGAAGTCAAAGTTGAAGAAAGTCAACTCTCAAGTGAAAGTCAAAGTCTCTTGTAATAAAAGTCAAAGTTGTTGAATTTGTATTTGTTTGTTTCCTTGTAATAGTTGTACGTATAAATACCTTGTATTTTCTGTTTTTAGTAGTAACAAGTCTTATTGAGAATCTGAGAGATATATTCAGAGAGAGATCTGTAGAGAGAGAGAGAGAGTTCTAGAGAGAGAAAGTTGTAATTGTGGAATTTGAAAGAGAAATCAAACAGGTAATTGGATTGAATTGTTTGTTTGATTAATTGTTTGTGATTAGAAACTAGAAAGACAGGGAATATCAATTATGTTGAATCGGTATGTTCTTTTCAATCAGTTTCTAGCTTGTTTCACAAGATGGGTTTCAAGAAAAAGAATGTCAAATCAGAAATCTTGAAACCAGATCAGATTAAAACTCTTAGTTCATTTTATGTTAAATCTGTTGATAAATATGTTGCTTATTTTTCAAAATCTGGATTTAAAGCATCTGAGAAAGATAAGATGATTTGTGTTGTTAAGGGATCTCCTGAATCAGTCAAATACTAGCAATCATCTGCACAAAACGCGCTAGTAGTGACTAGCGAGTTTCTCAAACGCGCACGTCTCTATCTGCGTGTTTATCTGTGAATAGTATCTTGCGAGTTTCAGCGACTTGCGAGTTTCAGCGTCTGCGAGTTTCTCAGAAAACAGTTGTTTGCGAGTTTCAGCATCTGCGAGTTTTATATTTTAATAGTGACTTGCGAGTTTCTATACTTAGAATATTTTCTGAGAAATTTTCAAAACTGTAATATGGCTTTTAATAGTGAATTTTTTTTCTCTAGGGGCGCTGCCCCTTGACCCCACCGGCTAACCGGGTAGCGAGACCCCCATGCTAAGTCTGCGGAGGGGGACATATTTTTTTTTTGTGATCAAAATTTCTGATTTTATATGTCAAGTTTTCTGTATTTTCTTGATTGTTTCATTTGGACTAACGATCAGTTTCTAGTTTCTTATTGCATATATTTTTTTTCAAACAGGTACATTCAAGATGACTTCCGAAGACGCTCTTTCCATTGGCACTGATGTCAAGCCTCCTGTTCTGTTCAAAGGAGAGTATGAGCAGTGGAAGGATAGATTCCTGGATTTCATAGACCGACATGTAAATGGGGAAAATATTCTGCAGTCAATTACAGATGGTCCTATGAAACCAATCATAGTTCACGTACCTGCTGATGATGATTCATCTTATAGTGGACATGGTGATGAGGAAAAAGAACAAAAGACAAAACCAGTTAAAGTAGATGTCTCATAGTACTCTGAAGAACAAAAAATCCGATACAAAGCAGACAAGCAAGCAAGATCTCTTCTACTTCAAAGCATTCCCAATGAGATGTACATCAAGATTGATAGCTACAAGGATGATGCTAAACAGATGTGGGATCAATTGCAAAAGATGATGACGGGATCCAAGGTAGGGAATCAGATGAAAGTGGCTAACTGCATCAATAGCTACGAGAAATTCAAAGCCAAAGAGAATGAGAGTTTGGAAGACACCTATGAAAGGTTTACTTTGCTTCTGAATGAACTAACGAAGAACAAAGTGACAAAGAAGCAGTTGGAAAACAATGTCAAATTCCTGAGTATCCTACGACCTGAATGGAAGAAACATACACGTAGGATGAAGCAGATGAAAGACTTGAGTGAAATACCTCTTCACGAAGTCTATGAGACTCTGAGGCAAAATGTAGAGGAAGTTGAGGAGAAAAGAGCTGAAAAGAAGAAGACAGAAAAGGTTCCTGATCCGATTGCTTTGGTAGATGGAGAGAAGAAGAAAGAAAAGAAAGAAAAGGCAGAGAAGAAGAAAAAGAAGAAAGTGCTTACGAGCTCTGAGTCAGAATTTGAGACAGATGGTGATGATGGAGAAAGTCTAAAACAAGCCATGCTGTTGCTAAGCCGTGCCTTTCAAAAGAAATTCTACAAAAAGTCGGGATCAAATTCTCAACGATATTCTTCATCAAGTTCTAAGAATCACGAGCACCGAGAAAGGGTGGATGGAAGGAGATATGAAGAGAACATATATTTTGAGAAGAAACCTGATGAAAGGAAGAAGTTCGTGAATGACTACACTGTTGCTGAAAAACCAGCAAGTGATCCAGTCAAATGCTACAACTGTGGCAAGATTGGTCATTTTGCAAAAGATTGTAGAAAGAAAAAAGTTCGTAATTCTCAGTACTATCAGAAAAACTGCTACTGGCCAAACAGCAAGAAGCGGGCATAGCTTTAATGGCTGAGGACGAATTTTGGTTGTATCATTCCGAAGGTGAAGATGAGGAGAAGGAAGAAACAACTCATCTATGTCTCATGGGCAAAGAAGTAAAGTATGATGAGTCCGATGATGAGACATCTGATGAGGTATTACACTTAACTCAAAAAGATTTCATTACCAAAATGGAAGCCATGGTGGTTGAGCTTCAAGATTTACAAAATAAACTGAAAAAGGAAAAAGAAAGAGTTGCTAAAAGGAACAAGAAGATCTTTGAACTTAATTCGTCTGTTATTGGGAACAAAGATCTGATTGATTCTTTACGCAAGTCTGCTTCTGATTCTAAATCAGAAGTAGATTGTTTTGAAAAGAAGATTTCTGAGTTTGAAGTTAAAATTTCTTAATATGAGTTTGAGAAGAGAGAATCTGCACTAACTATTCATAAATTGCAGGTTGAGAACAAGCTCTTGAATAAGAAGGTAAATGGTCTGGAAGCCAAACTTTATGCTAGAGGCCAAACAGATCAAACAATCTTTCTTAATGCACCTAACGATGAGGCTGATGTTAAGGAAAAATGGGGACTTGGTTTTCAAAACCCCCATTACTTAAAGAAAGCCATCAGAAAACAACCGACACTTTATAATTTTGATTTTCTTACATGTGCTGGTAAACATACTCATTTAAAACCCAAATTTGTTACCAAATTACCGGAAGAAGTTGAGGTCAAAGAAACTGAAAATAGAAAGAATGTTAAGAAAATGCAACTACCATTTAACTATACAAAGTTAAATGATAGTTATCTTTCAGAAACACCAAAAGTTCTTTCAAATGATTATTTTGCTAGTTATTTTGATTCTGAGATGAAGGCAAAACCTGCAGTTGCAAAGGTTTATGTTCTTCCACTCATTCTTGAAAGCAAAATAGTTGAGTTGGAAAATGTTTTATCTGATGAAAAACTTTTGGTTGATATTCAACAAAGTGTATTTTCAATCTACATCTACAAAGTGTTCTAAAGTTTCTAAGGCACCTCAAACTTCATCTGATAATTTTGATGACTTATTTGAGTCTGCAAACGATTTTCTTAATTCTGATGATGGGTGCATAGACGAAATTGATATGTTTGACTTCAATGCTCCTATTCCTGATCATTCTACTTGTCTTACAAATGAAAAAGTGTTACCAAGTGGTGTTAATATTGATGAATCATCAACTAAGGTTGGTGAATCAGTTTCTGTAACTGCTGATTACTATGCTCAAGGTAAGAAACATAAGAAACAGCGATTACAGAAACAGAAATACACTGGTACACAAAAGAATTCTCAGTCTCAGAAATATGTTTTTCCTAATAAATCTATATCTTTTGTTTCAGATATAATCAAGAAAAGGTCGAAAGCTCGAACGGAATGGCTACCAAAATGGAAGGATGATGAGATAGCTGGATCAGTTTCTGATAATTCTTGTACTAAATCTATTAGTAGTGATTCAGATGTAGTTGGTCAATGTGCTTCTCATCAACAAAACCTTGTAACTTCTTACAAGCGTTATTCAATAAAGCATTTGATTCAATTATCTCCTATTACTACTACATCTCATTATAATTATCGGAGAACTAATTTTGCTTATTCTCATAATTCTTCTGATTGGTATGGATCTTATCATGTTTATTCTTCAAGATCAAATATTTTTCAAGGTTTTCAAAAGGACAGAGGGTCCATTATCAAATGGATACCAAAATCTTGTGCTAATCTGTTAGGACCGTTTTTTTATGGGTACCTAAAGTTATTGTTTCTTGATTTCTCTTGCAGACCCGGCATATGTGGTACTTGGACAGTGGATGTTCCAAGCATATGACTGGGCAAAAAGCTTTATTGTCTAATTATACAGAGAAATTCAGTGGAAATGTCAGATTTGGAAACGATCAGCTTTCACCAATCTTAGGATATGGTGACATCATTCAAGACAACATAACGATAAGTAAGGTGAGTTATGTCGAAGGCTTGGGGCACAACTTATTTAGCATTGGTCAATTATGCGATAAAGGGTTAGAGGTCAACTTCAAATCTAAGTGTTGCTCGGTTCGTACTGAAGATGGCACAGAACTCTTAGGTGGACATCAAAAGACAAACCTCTATACCATCAACCTGTCCAAAGTTCAGATTGACAATCAGGTAGGTTTAATGACAAAAGCTTCAATGCAACAAAGTTGGCTCTGGCACAAACGTTTATCACACCTGAACTTTCATTATATCAACAAGCTGGTTAGTGGGAAATTGGTAAGAGGACTTCCTGAGCTGAAATACGAGAAAGAACACTTATGTGCTGCATGTGAGAAGGGTAAGATGAAGAGAGCTCCGTATAAAACAAATCCTGAACCAAGCACTAGTTTTCCGTTAGAATTGTTACATATGGATTTATGTGGTCCAATGAGAACTCAGAGTTTGGGTGGAAAGAAATACGTGTTGGTTATTGTGGACGATTACTCAAGATACACGTGGGTCAAATTTCTTCGATCAAAAGATGAGACACCGGAAGTTCTCATTACTTTCTTAAATACGACCCAGGTGAAAATGCAGCGACAAGTCAAGTTTCTTCGAACGGACAACGGCACAGAGTTCAAAAACAAAACCGTTGAAGAATATCTCGAATCGGTCGGGATATCACATCAATACTCTGCTGCTCGTACGCCTGAAAAAAATGGAATAGTCGAAAGGCGAAATCGGACGCTAGTCGAGGCCGCTCGTACTATGCTCAACCAATCCGACTTACCTCTTTTTTTGTGGGCAGAAGCTGTGTCGACTGCATGTCATACTCAAAATCGGTCCATGATACACCGCCGTTTTTAAAAGACTCCATATGAGCTGATCAACAATAGAACACCGACAATCAAATATTTTCACGTATTTGGGTGTAAGTGTTTCATGCTTAACGACAGAGAGAGTCTGAATAAATTCAGTGCTAAGGCGGACGAGGGTATCTTCATTGGTTATTCTTCAACATCGGCAGCATATCGTGTTTATCTGAAAAAGTCAAAGACAGTTGTAGAGAGCGTTAATGTAACATTTGATGAAGAAATGGCTTCTGAACAACTCAGTTCAGAACCCGTTATTACTGGAGTATTAGCTTTTGGATAGATCAGTCCAGAACCTGTTTCTACAGAGAATAATTCGGATAATGCTTCTACTTCACTTTCACATTTATCTTATTTAGATTTGTTATTTGAATTCTTTTATGATGAGTTTCTAGGTTCTAATGTATCTAAATCTGTTGTGACTGACAGGTTTGAAGACACAAGTTGCAATCATCTAGTCACTTCAGAAGTCATAACTGAACAAGAATCTCCCGTTCAGTCAGAAAGTCACATTCCAACAATTACTCTTATAGTTGAAGATGTACAAGAAATTGTTGATCCAGAAGTAACTGTTTCAGTTGGGTGTCATACATTTTCTACTCAACAGCCAGATTCTGCTGTTCCAACTGATACTTCTTCACCTGAAACTTCAACTGCAAACCTCCCTCCTATTATTCAAACTGAAGAGCCTGATAGTGGTTTTCAAGATGATGATCATGTTCAATCAGTATCTAATCCACTCCCTCATGAGCATCGCTGGACCAAAGAGCATCCATTACATCAAGTAATTGAAGATCTCAACAAGCCTGTACAAACTAGGTCAGCGACTCTTAATCAATGTATGCATGACTCATTCCTCAGCAAGATAGAGCCCACGCGAGTATCAGAGGCTTTAGCTGATTCGGATTGGGTATCTGCTATGCAAGAAGAATTAAATCAGTTTGAAGCCCTGAAGGTCTGGAGATTAGTTCCAAAACCGGAAGGTAAATCCGTGATTGGCAATAATGGGTATTCAAAAACAAGAAGGACGAAGATGGTATCGTCATAAGAAATAAAGCTAGACTTGTTGCCAAAGGTTACCGGCAAGAGGAAGGCATAGACTACGATGAGACGTATGCTCTAGTAGCTCGTATAGAAGCAATCCGCATGTTTCTAGCCTACGCAGCTCATAAGAATTTCACAGTCTATCAGATGGATGTGAAAACAACCTTTCTGAATGGCATTCTTAAGGAGGAAGTATACGTGTCTCAACCAGAAGGGTTCGTCAATCCAGATAAGCCAGATCATGTCTACATCTTGGACAAAGCCCTGTATGGTTTAAAACAAGCCCCTCGAGCATGGTATGATGTTCTATCTAAATTCTTGGTCAAGTCCGGTTTTTCTAAAGGTAAGGTTGATACCACTTTGTTCATCAAAAAGGAAAAAGCCGATATCATCCTTATTCAAATATATGTTGATGATATAATATTTGGCTCTACTAATCCTAAATTCTGCAAAAACTTTTCTAACCTCATGGTGTCACGTTTTCAAATGAGTATGATGGGAGAGATGAATTTCTTTCTCGGATTACAAGTTAAACAGTTTTCAACGGGGATTTTCATTAACCAATCTAAGTACATTTTGGATATTCTTCGGAAGTTCAATATGGAAAATTGTAAACCAATTGGAACCCCGATGGCACCAGGTACTAAAATTAGCACTGATCCTTCGGGTAAAAGTGTTGATGTTAGAACTTATAGAGGTATGATAGGATCGTTAATGTATCTTACTTCAAGTAGGCCGGATATTATGTTTTCAACATTCTTATGTTCTAGATATCAGGTTGCTCTTAAAGAATCCCATTTGGCTGCTGTCAAAAGGATTTTTAGATATCTGAAGGGGACTGCAGATCTTGGTCTGTGGTATCCTAAGGATACTGGGTTTCAACTGACTGCTTATTAAGATGCAGATCATGCAGGTTACATGTTGGACAGAAAGAGTACTTCTTGTCACGTTCAATTTCTTGGAGACAAGCTCGTTAGCTGGGCATCAAAGAAACAATTATGCGTTTCCACATCGTCTGCTGAAGCAGAGTACGTAGCTGCTGCTACTTGCTGCTCTCAAGTTCTGTGGATACGAACACAACTGCGAGACTATGGATTCAAGTTTGATAAAATTCCAATATATTGTGACTCGAAGAGTGCAATCACGATATCTGCTAATCCTTTCCAGCATACGAAAACCAAACACATTGATGTCAGGTATCATTTCATAAAAGATAATGTAAAAAAGGAACAATTGAACTTTATTTTGTAAAAACAGATTATCAACTTGCAAATTTATTTACCAAACCCTTAGATGAAAAGAGATTTAGTTTTCTTGTCTCTAAGCTTGGTATGTTAAATCTTAAGACATAATTGGTTGTTACCTCATAAAGTTACGTATTGTTATTTTTTCATCATTTTCTTTATCATTATGTGTGAAGGATATCTGCACTTTAATTGTTTGCTCATGATCTCAGGGTGAGTAAGAGAAGATTTTAGATGATCTACATTATTTTGAGGGGGAGCATAACTAATTTCTGCATTTTATTTCACTGACAAAATTTTTGTAATGCATGATTTTAGGGGGAGAATATAAGCCAAGTCAAAAGGAGTAAGACTATGATTTCTGATTATTTCAAATCAGAACTCGTACTTTAATCGTTTTACTGCTTTATGTCTTTTATTTTTCGAATAAATTTGTGAATAAATTTTTTTTTATTAGACTTTGAGACTTTTACAGGATGAGAGAAGCTGACATGATCATATCTTAATGACTACAGTTGACTTTATGAGAATTAAGATTGAGCGAAAAGGTAAATTTCTTATCTTAATCTCAAATGTATCTGAAAGAAGGACAACTTTCAGATATAGAAAAACATGTTCTGAAATGTTCAAACCACTTCCCGATTCTTAAACAGATTTTATAATTTGGAAGTGTGATTTTAAATGTTTTCATTTTATTTTTGTGCTTCATTGATAAACAAACCGTGTGTTTCCAAAGATTAATACTTTTGTATTTATTTTCTATATACTTTCAAGTATTCACACACATCGGTTTGACTTTGTTCAAAATGATCTTACCATGTCTCATATTGTAACCAATATTTTCGATGGTAAGACACCCCGCTTGTACTTCAAAGAATTTTGAGCGTGATTTCATTTCTAAACGTTCATTTCAAGAATGTTTGTATCTTGGTTCGTATAGACAATATCCATTATTCTTGACCATAAGCTTTGATTGTTATTTCATTCATTTTCTGATCATTTTTCATACAATGTCAGATTTTCAAACAAGTCTCTTGCATTCATTTTCATTCATTCAATTAACTTGTTTGAAATATCTTTAATGTTTTAAAAAATGCTCATATCTTCATGATTATATTTCTGAGCATATGTACATCTGACATTTGTATATGAGCTTTAACTGCTATAGTTAAACCAGTTGAGCAACAAATGATTTCTAGGATTATATGCGTTCTTTGTGCTAGGAATTAAATGAACTTCTATGGATTCACGTTAACCAGTGTTTCCTACCCAAGAAGTTAATCCTTTAGTGATTGAGTGTGAGGAGTCTAAAAGAAATGAGTGTGGGTGTGATGAGGCAAAATGTAAAGGAGAGTTTGGTTAGTAGTGAGCTTAATGATCAAAATAAAGAGGGTGTGAGAACAGAGTAAAAGAATATTAAACTCTGCACCAACTACTTTCTGAGTCGGGCAACCACATTACTAATGTTTCACAACTCTTTGGTGAACGTTATTGAAACAGGCAACTAGCCCATGCCAACTCTTGACTAAACCCCATCATCTACTCATTTTCTTCTTAACAAGAAAATGTTTTACATTTTCAAGGGGATGCAGCATATAATCTATCTGGTTTTCATTTGGAAAATCTGGATATTGAAAAAGAAGGAAGTCTGCCCCACCTTCGCACTTCAATCATGCACATTGAGTCTGTGTTTATACTACTGTTGTCTCAGTGGTTTACACTATGTTGAGCCTTAAAAAGCAATTATTCGTGCTTAATTCTTTCTACACATGCACGAACACACAAAGAATTTGTTTCTTTGTCATAACATTCATAGAAATTTCCTTTGTGGTGTTTCGATGATTGGATGGAAGCCCTGGGGAGTGAACATCAAAAAAAGCTCCTTTATATTGTGTATTCATTACACACAGTGACGTCGTGTTACTGACAGACATTTTAACTGATTCATTTGTTGATTCAGGAGTTACATGTTCTTATTTTGTCTAGATTTGAAAAGATCTAGATGAATACTTGGTTATGGATCACAGCATCAGAGACTGAGTTTGACAGATCAGAGTGGTCAAAGACATTTATTGGAAGAAAAGTTTTGATGATATCAATGCTCAAATCATCAAAAAGGGGGAGATGATATCAAGAAATGCTAAAGTTTTGAAGTTAGGGGGAGATGGTATCAAGAAATGATAAAGTTTTGGGAGAATATTTTCCGAAATGTCTTAGTCATAAGATTCAAAGTAAAGATTCGAAGAAGATCAAAGAATTTCTGAAAATTTGAGGAAATTTTCTTTGAAGATTATCTGCTAAAGCAAATTCGAGCTGATTCTGAAGATAATTTCTTTCCAAAGTCTGAAAGTATTATTGTGAAAGTTTTGGGGAGATCGTTCATTGTTTGAAGATATTTTTGGAAAGAATACAGTCAAAGAAAAAGGGGAGATTGTACCGACAGAGCTTAAATTGAAGTCTGTATTGCTAGATTTTTAAACAGTGATCTTGATTCCAAAGGGGGAGATTGTTAGGGCATAAATATGTTGGATACAAGATCAAGAAGACAAAAGTCAAGGTTTAAGAAGTCAAAGTTGAAGAAAGTCAACTCTCAAGTGAAAGTCGAAGTCTCTTGTAATAAAAGTCAAAGTTGTTGTATTTGTATTTGTTTGTTTCCTTGTAATAGTTGTACGTATAAATACCTTGTATTTTCTGTTTTTAGTAGTAACAAGTCTTTTTGAGAATCTGAGAGATATATTCAGAGAGAGATCTGTAGAGAGAGAGAGAGAGAGAGAGTTCTAGAGAGAGAAAGTTGTAATTGTGGAATTTGAAAGAGAAATCAAACAGGTGATTGGATTGAATTGTTTGTTTGATTAATTGTTTGTGATTAGAAACTAGAAAAACATGGAATATCAATTATGTTGAATCGGTATGTTCTTTTCAATCAGTTTCTAGCTTGTTTCACAAGATGGGTTTCAAGAAAAAGAATGTCAAATCAGAAATCTTGAAACCAGATCAGATTAAAAGTCTTAGTTCATTTTATGTTAAATCTGTTGATAAACATGTTGCTTATTTTTCAAAATCTGGATTTAAAGCATCTGAGAAAGATAAGATGATCTGGGTTGTAAAGGGATCTCCTGAATCAGTCAAATACTAGCAATCATCTGCACAAGCTTCAAAGATAAACAAGAACAAAGCTACAAAAGGTAAATCTTTTACTCCTGATTACATCAAGTCTACAAAGCATTTGATCAGTTTAGCTAAGAGAAAACTTTGTTGTTCTTACTGTTGTACTGATGATTTTGTACACAAAGCACACATCAATAACTATTGGTATGGTTCTTACAAGAATTATTCTAACACTTCATATCACAGAGGTGGAAACTACTCAAAAACGTTTTCACATACTAACCAAGATAGACCCAAATTCATCTGGGTACCAAAACCTATTAAAACTGTGATGCAGGAATCCACACTCAAGAAGGAGTGAAAGGATGATGGCTTTTGAACAAAGCAGTTCAAGATCCGGTCTTCAATGATGAAAATTGATGGCTTCTGATTACAACAGATCAGGACCCGATCTTCAATGTCATGAGATGACTTCTGAGTAAAACAGCTCAGGACTCAGTCTTCAAAGAATTCTACTAAGAGAATCTTTGAATGTCAAATATTTTAAGGGAGTATTTCTTATCTCTAATGAGTTACTAGGGAGATTGTTAGATATAATTTTGAGTCAATTTGAATTGTTGTTAACTTTTGTGTTTGACTTTGTTTGTATGAGGTTATGGTTTGTATAACCCATATAAATACTTTCCTTGTCTTTTGTCTTTGTGTAAGATCTCTTGTGTAAGATCTCTTGTGTAAGCATGAAGTACATATCTTTCATTCCCAGTCTTGTAATTGTGAGATATATGAATATACAAACTTGTGATAAATCCTCTCTCTAGATTTCATACCTTTGATTGTTATTGCTTGAAATCTAGAACAACAATTGGTATCAGGTACCACAAGTTTAGGGGGATATTGTATTTTCAAAGAATATTTTTATTCTAAGGGAGAAATAGAGTTACATTGTTATATCTTTTATTTCCAAAGGGAGAAACAGATACATATTGTTATATTTTACTTTGTATGCAGATATGAAGGGGGAGCATATCTGTAAAATTTCTGAAAGATCCATCTCATGTTAAGGGGGAGCAACAAAATATCAAACACCAATTGTCATATTAAGGAAGAGACAAACCAATGAGAACAAACCAGAGATCAAGTCAAGGGAGAGCAAACACAAGAAAATCATGTCAAGTTAAGGGGGAGCACCTTACAGAACTATCATTTCAAAAGGAGAGTAAGTTCAAGAGAGTAAGTGTGTTTGTGTGTGTAAAACATTTTGGGAATTAAAATGAGCTAAAAATGTCAATTTTTGAAAAGTTTCTATTTTTTGGCAAGTTTTGAAAAAGTTTATAGTTTTAGCAAATTTCCATGTTTAGAATGTTTTTCAAAATGTTGGAAATTTGCTAAGTCCAGAATTCGCATACACTGCTATACAAAATTCTAAGGAATTCGCACACTGTAGCATGCGAATTGTTGGATTTCGCATACTATGGCATACGAAGTCTAACTTTGCGCATCCCTCTATATGCGAAAAGTGAGGAATTCACATCTAATGACATGAGAATTGTTTGATATGCACAGAATTCGCATTATGATTCATGCGAATTCTCACATACAATTGTCTTAATTCTTTGAAAGACAATTCGCATATCAGTGTTATGCGAAAAGTGATTGACGAATCAAATAGTGCCACATGTCTATTCCATTCTTGGGTATAAATACGTAACTTCTCATTTTTTTCAATCACTTTTCGAAGTTTAAACTCTCATATGAATTCTTTCAGTGCACTTAGCCCTAAAACCCTCTCATACGACTTTTGGTTTCAAGAATCTTGTTCTTCTTTGTTCTTCGATTCAAGGTGGTTATTGTTTTTTATTTTTGATTTGTATATGTTTGTTGTTGTTTATTTTTCGGATTTCTTGCAGGGTACCCCAACTGGATTAGAAAATTAGGGTTTTTGGAATCATCGTTGGACTGTTCATCTTTAACTACGAACGAGACTTAGAATATTCAAAAAATTGGACTTTGATTTTGTTTTTCATTGTTATTTTCGGACTCTAATGAACATTTATAATAAGATGAAATCGAACCGTGAATCACAAATAGTTTGACCTAATTTGAACTAATTTGGGTTTTTGATTGGTTTTTGGAAAGTCGACTCTTCGACTGTTCTTTATGATATTCATACTATTCTTGTGAAAAATCATCGAATAATTCTTTAAAATGGTTCATAATCCAAATTTCTTTGGTTAACATTGTTGATAATCGTTAATCGAACCTCAAGAATATATAATTTTGGGTTTAAAATCAAAATTAAGAATTTGATAATCTGGGTTCATATGAGTTTTTGATGTTCATCAATGGTGTTCTTGATAACACTTAGAAGATTTTCAAAGTTTAAAATTTTAAAAACTTTTAAAGGCCATGCGAATTGTTGATATTAACAGTGCCATACGAATTCTTGTGGTTTTTCAATGTCAAATTTTATTCAAGTCCAAAATTCGTATATTGCATCGTACGAATTCTTTGTGGTTCTTAATATCATATTCTTTCTAAGTAAAGATTTCGTATATAGAGTCATACGAATTCTGTGTGTCATTCACTTCATTTTTATTCCTAAGTGAGGAATTCACATATTTGGTTCATGTGAATTATATACTTAGTGAATTTTGGAAAAATGGTTTTCATTGTCAAACTTTTGGTTTTTCACTAACAATTTGGACCTTGTCCATACTGTTCATCTTTTTCAGGTACCAAATGGCTGACAACCAATTCATTGATTAGAATGTTCACATGGGTGAAAACTCACCACCCGAAGCATCGAGAGACTTCCCAATGCCATAATCTAGATCAGACGATCAACCAACACCTCGTGTTTGATAGCTGGATTTTTGTGTTATAATTAGGTTTAAAAACCCAATTTTCTAAATCATCTATCTCTTTAACAAGGCCTAATTAAGTATTTTTTTTTGTATTTTTGTAATTTAGGCCAAAAAGAAAAGCAAAGAGATGAGGCCCATACTTCTATCCATGAGGCCCAAGTCTGGAAAAGAAGGAAACAGGAGATAGCAGAAATCGATCGACAAACAAACCCCCACGCTGATCTCCACATGCCTGGAGCCGTGCCAGGAGCAACGCCGAACACTGTTCGAGCGACGTCCAGACCTCTGCGCGGGTCTCCGTACGTCCTGAGCCATGCCTCCAACTGCGCCTAACAATGCCCGACCTTCAATTTCGTCTCCGCGCGAGTCTTCGCGCGTTCAGACCCGCACCGGCAGCAGCGCACGACCCAAAATCGTGGGTTTTTCTTATTTTTGAACGGTTATCATCTTGGGAAGTTTAAATACCCTTAGTAACTGTCATTTGAGGGGGGGGGGATCGATTTTTGAGAGCAAAGAGACCAAAAACGCAGCAACCAATGGGTCGATTTGGGAGCAATTACGTCATCATCTTGGGTAATTTCTTGCAATTTCAATTTGATAGCCCTAGTTTAGCCATGTGTGGCTAATTTCTACATTCCAACATTGGTTTGTTTTAGACTTTGATGCTTTTCACTTTGAGATTTCGTTGTAATTGATTGGGACAAGTTTATTTGTTTGATTTCTAGGTTAAATGTTAATTTCATATGAATGTTAATTGATTTGGCCAATTAGTTGATGTTCTTGTGAACTTTTGTTAGTCAAAATCTTAGATACGCAATTGTCTTTGCGTTTTTATATAGTAACAATGGAACTCTTTTGATTTCAATATGGTTTTTAGTTTGAGTTCTTGAATTCATTCAATCAAAGTGATAATTACGCCGAGCTTATGTGCTTAATTCTTTGAGTCGGTGTTTTCCTTTTCGTCAATGCTAATCACACCTGGAACATTGAGAGCTTGTTCATTGTTTCATTTGTAGTTAAGATTTATCTAAAGAGCTTGTTTTAACTAATATCAATTTCGTGAAAACTAAGGTTGTTAGAGCTCGTTGGCAACCATAGCCGGCTTAAGCTTGTTCTAACTTTTACATTAGCGAAATCAAGGATGTGTATTAGCATCATCATCGAGAACGAACTAATGTTGGGTTTTTAATTGAATGCATTTTTATAATTTCGTTGATTCGTATGTTAGTTTAAAATCAATCCTAACCCCCCCTTTTTTTGCAATTTAATTTTATAATTCGTATTTGTGTGTGAAGTATCCGGTCGTAATAAGTAGAACCGAGTCCCTGAGGATTCGACCCGACTTACCACTGTCGCAATTTTAAGTACTGATAAGGGTTTAGTTGGTTATTTATTATTTGGTGGACTCGACAACCGTCAAATTTTTGGCGCCGTTGCCGGGGACTCTGTATTTCTAACGGTTTATGCCTAGATCTTCATGTACAGGTACACCCGAACCTTTCTATTCGGAAATAGAAAAACCGCTAAACGGTTAAGGAAAAAAGCTAGACATCGAAAGGAGCGAGGTGAGTCTTCCTCTTCACCGGTAATCAACATCTGGAAAGATATTGATCTACCGTCTGAGACCGATAGCAAAGAAAAAGAACCAAAAACGGAATCTGAGGAAGAGAAAGAAGAAGATCCTGAAGTCAAGATGGAGGACGGAAATGAGCTGACTCTCTGAGAGTTGGCAACACACGATGTCGCCCAAGTTCGCATATGTATTAGGTATCCTCAAGGTAATGCAAATTTTGTTTTAAAAACTGGTTTGGTCTATCTCCTACCCACCTCAAGGAATTCCATGTTGTATGCTTGAGTATGAAGCACAATGAGGTTACGGAAGATCTGATAAAGTTAAAGGCATTCCCTTTTTCTTTAAAAGATCGGGCTAAGGATTGGCTCTACTCTTTACCGCCCGGTTCGGTAACGACTTGGAACCAAATGGCGAGGTTATTCATAGATAAATTATTTCCCGCCTCCTGAGCCGCCACGCTCCATAGGGAAATTTGTGGCATAAAACAAAGAGATGTAGAAACTCTCCATGAATACTGGGAGAGATTTAAGCATCTCTGCGTTAGTTTCCTACAACATGGGATTTCTGAGCAACTTCTTCTGCAATATTTTTATGAGGGTCTCCTTCCTATGGAAAGAAAAATGATAGATGCAGCTAGTGGAGGGGCAATCTTCAATAAAACCTCAACTCAAGTAAGGGCTTTAATCACCACTATGGCTGAGAACTGTCAGCATTTTAGTGTTAGAGGTCATATGAGGAGAGAGCCCAAAAAGGCTAATGAGGTAAATGTAGCTAGTATTGAAAGTAGATTATTTGATTTGACTAACCTCGTTAATCAATTAGTTGTGGGCAAAGAACAGGTCAAGGCATGTGAAATATGCAGGGAGGTGAACCATCCTACGGACGCGTGTCCACAATTGCAAGAAGATGTCTTGGTTACACCCGAAGACGTTAACGCCATTGGAGGTTTTTCGGGCCAACAACCGCAACAAAGGTTCTACAACTCTAATTTTGGTGCCCCAAGACCTACACAACAATTTCAGCAAAGACAAATTCAGCAACCATTCCAACAAAAGCCACAATTTCAGCCTAACAACCAAGCTTAAAGCAGTTCAGGTATGTCTTTAGAAGACATTGTTAAGTCTCTTGCTACTAATGCCCAACAATTTCAACAGGAGACAAGAACCAATATTCAAAACTTGGTGGCTCAAAACAAGAATTTGGAGGCAGAAATCAGTCAAATGGCGGTTTCACTCAATCATATCGAGATTCAAGGTAAGTTATCGTCTCAAACCGAAACTCCTCCGAAAGCTAATATTAGTGCTATTAGCTTGTGAAACACGATAGTGCCAGATCTAGAGCCCAAGGTTAAGAAGAGCAGAAGGAATGAAGAAAAGGAAGCCGAGATTGTTGGAGCCAAACCAAGCTAGGGCAAAGTTGAAGAAAAAGTTGAGGACAAGGGAACAACACCCGAAGTGGTCATCCAACCCCCATTCCCAAAAAGATTTGAGCAATCGAAGAAAGAGCAAGAAGACAAGGAGATTATGGAAACTTTTCGTCATGTTGAGGTAAACATTCCACTCTTAAATTTTATTAAAAGTGTACCTCGATATACCAAGTTTTTGAAGGAGTTGTGCACGAACAAACTAAAGTTGGTTGGGAACGAGAAGGTAAGTATGGGCGAAAACGTCTCCGCCGTTCTTCAAGGAGATAAGATTCCCCCTAAATGCAAGGATCCAGGTATGTTCACTATCCCTTGGAAGTTTGGGAATGTTTTGATTGATAAAGCCATGCTACATTTAGGAGCATCCATAAATGTCATGCCTTATTCAATATATTCATCATTAAATGTGGGACCTCTTAAGAGGACGAGAGTTGTTATACAACTAGCCGATAGGTTCAATGTGTATCCCAAGGGAGTCCATGAAGACGTGTTGGTTCAAGTTAATGAGTTGGTCTTCCCGGTCAATTTCTATGTCCTAGACATGGAGGAGCATAATACCTCCAAGTCTCCTTTGATATTGTTGGGAAAACCCTTTCTGAAAACATCGAAGACTAAAATTGATGTTCATGATGGTACATTAACTATGCAGTTTGATGGTGAAATTATTAAGTTTAATATCTATGATGCCATGAGATATCCTAGTGATGTGTCTTCTATTAAATTTGTTGATGTTTTAAATCCCATTACTCATGACTTGTATGACTTGACTAACCGTGATTTATTGGAGGTTGCAATCACAAGGCACCTAGATGCAAAGACGGTTAATCTATTGATGAAGGAGTATGAGTTAGGGCCCGAGCTCAAGGAAATGGTCTTAGCTATGGAATCCGACAGACACAAGAAGTTTGAGGTATCAAATGTTAATTTACCTTCTTATTAAACAAAGTTGTTTCCATTTATTGTGCAGGCCCCGTACTTGAGTTGAAGGAGTTGCTAAGCCACCAAAAGTATACCTATCTAGGTAAGGAGAATAATTTATCGGTGATCATTTCCACTGAGCTTTCAAGCGATGAAGAGCAGAAGTTGGTGAGTGTACTTGAGGAGCACAAAGAGGTGATCGGCTGGACTATAGCCGATATCAAAGGGTTGAGTCCCTCAATTTGTATGCACAAGATTTTGATGGAAGACGACTACAAGCCATTCCGAGAAGCCCAACGCCGCCTAAATCCACCCATGATGGAGGTAATGAAAAAAGAGATTCTCAAACTCCTTGATGCAAGTATTATCTACTAAATCTCTGATAGCAAATGGGTGAGTCCCGTTCAGGTATTGCGTAAAAAGACGTGTTTAACTGTGGTAAAGAACACCGAAGGTGAGTCGGTGCCTACTTGAGTCCAAAATGGATGGAGAGTATGTATCGACTATAGGAGGTTAAATTCGTCTACTCGTAAAGATCACTTTCCGCTACCTTTTATTGACCAAATGCTTGAGCGGTTAGCGCGTAAAAATCACTATTGTTGTCCTGATGGCTATTCAGGTTTCCACCAAATCGCGGTAGCACTAGAGGATCAGAAGAAGACTACTTTTACATGCCCATTCGGTACGTTTGCTTATAGGCGTATGCCTTTCGGCCTTTGTAACGCACCTGCTACTTTTCAACGATGCATGGTAAGTATATTCTCTTAATATGTTGAAAATATTTTTGAGGTTTTTATGGATGATTTCGCTGTTTATGGTAATTCGTTTGATAAGTGTTTGAACAATTTGACCAAAATATTGAAAAGATGCATCGAGACTAACCTTGTTTTGAATTATGAAAAATATCATTTTATGGTTAGTCGTGGTCTTATATTGGGTCATATTGTTTCAAAGAAGGGTATAGAGGTAAGTAGAGATAAAATTGATGTTATTAAAACTCTACCTTACCCTACTTTTGTTAGGGAAGTCCAGTCTTTTATTGGTCATGCAGGTTTCTATCGAAGGTTCATAAAGGACTTTTCGAAGATCACCCGACCATTATGTTGTTTGCTACAAAAGGACGTGGATTTCCACTTTGATGGAGCGTACAAGAAGGCATTCGATGAGTTGAAAGATAAGTTAACTTCTGCCCCAATCATTCAACCCCCAAATTGGGATCTTCCTTTTTAGATCATGTGCGACGCGAGTAATTACGCGGTCGGGGTTGTTTTGGGACAGAAGTTCGGTAGGGACCCACACGTTATATACTATGTTTCTCGCACGTTAGATAGTGCTGAAAGAAACTATTCAACGACCGAGAAGGAGCTTTTAGACATAGTATTTGCTTTAGAGAAATTTCATTCATATCTACTTGGTACTAAAGTGATAATTTTTTCTGATCACGCAACTCTTAAGTACTTAATGAAGAAGAAAGACGCCAAACCACGCCTTATTTGTTGGATGTTGCTTCTACAAGAGTTCAACCTTGAAATCCGAGATAAGAGTGGATCGGAGAATTTAGTAGCTGATCATTTAAGTCGACTGTTGAATGGTGAAGATCCTTTAACCTTGAAGGATGAGTTTCCTGACGGGCACCTTCTGGCCATACAAGAGACCACACCCTGGTATGCCGATATAGTAAATTATTTAGTGACAAACACCTTACCAGGTACATTAACTAGGACTGAAAAGGGTAGAATTAAAAGTCATGCTAAGTTTTATGTTTGGGATGATCCTTACCTTTGGAAGCATTGTTCTAATCAAATCATCAGGCGATGTGTCCCCCAACATGAAGTACAAAGTGTACTCTAATTTTGTCATGAATATGCTTGTGGGGAGCATTTTGGTCCAAAACGTACGACCCATAAAGTCTTAGATTGTGGACTGTTTTGGCCTTCCATTTTTAAAGACGCATATCTGTTTTGTAAGAGTTGTGATAGGTGCCAAAGGACGGGGAATATCGGACCACATAATCAAATGCCCCAAAACCCAATTTTGGTTTGTGAAATCTTTGATGTGTGGGGCATAGATTTCATGGGACCATTTCCCGTCTCTTCCGGTTTCACCTATATTTTATTGTGCGTCGATTATGTTTCCAAATGGGTGGAAGCCAAGGCCACCCACACTGACGATGCTCGTACTGTTTCATATTTTCTTAGATCTCACATTTTCACCAGGTTTGGGACACCGAGGGCCATAATAAGTGATCGGGGGACGCACTTTTGCAACAAGGTGATTGAGGCACTTTTCAAGAAGTATCATGTGACCCACCGAATTTCAACCACGTACAATCCCCAATCGAATGGGCAAGCCGAGGTCTCTAACCGGGAGATCAAATCTGTTAAACCCAAATTATAGATGGTTGATAATCATAACACAATAATAACAAGATATAAATAAATCAAACAATATACCATAGATCTCTTTATTAATTAGATAAATATTTGTGTGTGTGTTCTTGGTGTATACAGATACCTCGTGTAGAATACAGTGTATACGGCTCCCTTGATCTACACCTTCTGCGATTCACACTTAACCTAATACTAGTGTTAGAGCACATAATTGTTGGATTCAAGATCATAAAGATTGAAGACAAAGATCAAGAAGTCAAAGCTGGAAAAGTCAACTCTTATCAATGTCAAAGTCATTTGTTAATAAAGTCAAAGTCAATGTAATTGTATTTTGTTTCTTTGTAATTATTAAGGGTATAAATACCTTTGTTGTCTTTGTAATCAGGATGTATCAATCAGTTGTAAACATACACACACAAATTCAGAAGTGAGAGAGTAGATTAGAGAAGAGCATACTGTTTCATTATTCTAGAGAGAGAGTAGTGAGAGAAAGTTTGTAATTTGTGAATTTCATCAATGAATATGAATTCGATTCTCATCTTGATTGTTTGTAGCAATTAGAACTTGATTATTAGGAATAACAATTGGTATCAGAGCAGATCCAAATCGAAATCAGATCAAGAAATAGAAAAAGTTTGGTTCGACACTGTATTCTTGAGCCGAGAATCGAATTTCGAGTTTTTTTGCGAATTAGGAGTTGAAATCTGTCATGTTTTGTTCGTCTAGTAAAATCGATCGAGTCTGTATAGGTTAATTTGTCAATCGCACTGTAATCGAATGTGAATTCGAATTTTTTGTGGTTTTTCTAGTTTACGAGTTCATGCAATGTGTTCGAATCAATTTTGTATTGATTTGTGTTTTTCATCGAAATTCATTGTTAGATTTGAGTTCTAGGTGTTTAGACTATCAAATTGTCAAACTTTGGAGTTGAAATTCTAGGTCTAAAGTGGTTTTTGGTGCGAATTTGAACGATTTTAGAGGTTTGCGTGAGATCCAAAGTTTGCGCTAGTTCGTCAAGGTTTGCGCGAGTTCATCATGGTTTGCGTCAGTTCATCGAGAGACTTGCCAAGTGATCGTTCTAAGGTTTGCGTCATCAACAGGAAACGCAAAGTGTACTTTGCGCTATCTTCGTGTCACGCAAAGTTCGTCTTGCGTCAGCTTGGTGTAACGAGAAGTTAGTCTTGCGCCATCTACAGGACACGCGAAGTGTGGTTTGCGTCAGTCTCAAGACACGCAAAGCTTTATTTGCGCCACCCTCAAGACACGCAAATCTTGGTTTGTGTCAGGATCGAATTCTTAACAAGAATTAATTCTCAGAAACAATATCAAAGAAGTTTGCGGAATAACACTTTGACATTCAATCAAATAGTAAATCAATACAGAAAATATGAAGAACAAACTGTAAACTTGTATTTAATGCTTTGAAGTTACAAGATTACTCACTCAACCTCAATATTGATGAACAGGCTCACCAATACGAATTCTACTTCTCTAGAATTAGGATCTATGCCTTGAGGTTGATTTTCTCTCTAGAACTAAAACTTAGAATGAATCAATTAATTTCTTTATTCTAAACAATACAATATATATATATATACTAAAGATAAAAGCTAATTCCAATTAATAAAATATCTTCAGAATATCTTCCATCATTATCTCTAAGCTTTCCATAATCTTCAGTTTATCCAGCTGTCATCCTTTCCATACAGATCTCCATCTTATAAGCAGTATTAATCATAAGCAGCATTAATACTCTGAGCAGTATTAACTCTAGCAGTACTAACCATGCTCAGCAGCATTAATCTCTTCAAGCAGTACTAACTTTGAACTAGCAATACTAATCTTGTTGAGCAACATTAACCATC
Organism: Arctium minus; assembly: GCA_954870635.1. Taxonomy (NCBI): domain Eukaryota; kingdom Viridiplantae; phylum Streptophyta; class Magnoliopsida; order Asterales; family Asteraceae; genus Arctium; species Arctium minus. The sequence continues at coordinate 49,726,535 of OX941094.1, forward strand.
AACTAGCAGCATTAATAACAGAAGTACTAACTAGAAGTATTAACTGTTTTCTTCTAGCAGCATTAACCAGAAGTACTAACTAGAAGTATTAACTGTTTTCTTCTAGCAGCATTAATAACTAGAAGTATTAACTAGAAGTATTAACTGTTTTCTTCTAGCAGCATTACCTTTGTTCCAGCAACATTAACTACAACTGGCAACATTAACCACAGAAGTAGTAACCTCAGAAGTATTAACCAAGCTCTTCTAGCAGCATTAACTTCAGAAGTAGTAACCATGTTGAACTAGAAGTAGTAACCATCCTTGGCATATTTCAGACCCAACAATCTCCCCCTAACTTAACTTTTCAAAACTGAGAAGTTAAGTTCTTCAGTATAGGGTCTTTATGATAATTTCAAAACTTTCTGCAATTACTAGTTCTTCTTGATTCAGTTTCTGCTGTTATCTTCTTTTCTGTTTCTGTTGTAGTTACTGCTTTGTTTCATCTTCTTCACTTATCTCCCCCTCAAAATAAGATTTCATATCAACTTGATTCTCCTTCTCAATTCTTCTCAAGTTCAGATGTTTAAGTCTCCCCCTTTTTGAAATAATCATGATCTTTTCATCTCTTTTATCTCCATAATTTGATTGTGAACTTTCAGACAAATTGTACCAAGTGTATCCATCAATTCTTTGTAGTTAAACTGTCCTCACCTCCTTTAGATGTTTTACCACCTTTGAAGGATCCTTGGATCTTTTAGTAGAGATCTTCTGCCTAGCAGAAGCACCTTCTACTCCCTTGGTTTCTTGGCACCTGGGACCTTTAGATAATTACTCATCTAAAGTTGCCATGGGGAAGGTCTTAGATATGTTCACACTGTCCTGTCCTGCACTTTGTGCAAAGTCAGTAGTGTGAGCCTTACAACCCATATGCTCTTGCATCTCCTTATTGAGCACCTTCTTGAGGTTGGGAGACACCTCTATGGTTTCCCTTTGGATATTCTCTGATGAAAAATGCTCCATCAGACGGCTTGTAGGTTTTGAGGTTGAGGATACAAGAAGGGAAGGAACCTTCAGTATCTTTTCTTATATAATATAGTAATGGGGAATGTTGGTTTGACAAAAGGAATCTGAAGATTTATGCTTGGTAGTGGAAGGTGTGGATAGGTCATCAGTGGGTTGGTCTAATGAGGGCTTTGACCCTGATGCCTTACCTTCTTGATTGTGGGACATCACCATCATTGTAGAGAACAATGGTATATCAACTCCTTCCGAGTCCCTAGCAGATCTTCTCATGTTTGAGAAAACCTTGCCTTTAGGGGGTTTAGGTACATATATCTCATTAAAATGAGGTTAATCCGTCAATTCCTTATTAAGTACTTCTTGTACAAACCTTGGATACAGATAAAAGCTTTTTGATTGATATCCAGGTTTGACATTAAATCATTGAAGATCATTTTTAGGTATAGAAAACTTACATTAGCAGTAGTAACACTTATCAGCAGCATTAACACAGACTGGCAGTAGTAACACATACCAGCAGCATTAACACAGTCTGACAGTTTTCACTGAACTAGAAGTACTAACTACCTTTCAGTATTAGCAACCTGAAACACTTACAGACACAAGGTTAGTAGTACCATATACCATAAGATTTTCAAAAGTTACTTTATCTTTTGAAACTATACCTTTTTCACTTTTCTTACCTTTTGCTGGATCAAAAGTAACATGTCCTCCATCAAATCTTTTTAAAGAATTTGAAGGCAATCCATGTTCCTTGTTATGTGCCAAGAGCAATCATTATCTTCATTCCAAAATGCTCTTCCTCTTGAGGTTTTGATTGCCCTGCACACTTGATAAATCAGTTAGTCTTTGATGGAACCCAAGCCAAAGTGGTCTTGGGTTGACCTTTCTCATTAATATAATCTGTCAGTTTGGTCTGAATGAGTTGTTTAGGAATCTCATGACTGGAGTACTTTGTCAAGATTATAGGCTTGGCTGCATTACTACTAGAAGCAGCACTAGCCTTGATAGCAGTACTAACTTGGTTAGCAGTACTAATCAAGTTAGCAGCACTATTCTTGTTAGCAGTACTATCTGGGATAGCAGTACTAACAGGTTTCTTTGCAATTGGAACCCAAACTTGAACAAAGTTGTTTGCTTTCTTTGTCTTTAAATTACTCCTTGGCTTATTTGGAGTATGTTTCTTTGTATTAGCAAACTTGTTCTGAGCATGAGACTTTAAAGGTGCTCTTTTCTCAGCCAATTGATTCCTTCTTTTATTCCTATAACCAAAAGAGTTTTGTGGTTTTCTTTGAAAAGTGACTCTTTGGTTGATAGGGTTGAAATAACAGTGTTTGGCAAGATGATTCAATTTACCACAGATAAAACAAGGTTTTGGTCTATTGATTTTACTCAAATCAACCCCTTGTTTTTGTGCCCACTGATTATTCTAGTTTCTCTGATTTCCCCTTGGTTTATCATGTTTTTGGGGCTCAGATTTATTGCAAGAACACTGTTTACAAGGGACAGGATTCACAACTGTGGTCTGTTTGTAATGGACCTTGCCAGACTTTCCCTCTGTCTTCTCTATGTCCTTGGATTTGATCCAAGCCCTTCCACAATCCTCATTGGTGATAATGTTATTCTCTAGAGGAATCTCACCACTCCCAGTGTTCTCCTTACTCTTTTCACTAGAGTTCTCTTTTTCAGAGTCTGTTTCAACCACCACTTTGTCTAAATGATCTACCTTAGTGGCTCCAACAGGCAATTCCTTCCTATTCTTGGTCTCTAGCAAGTCTGATATAGGAGGGATGTAATTGTTGTTGTATGGTGGTGGTGTGGTGTTATAGCCTATTCCTCTTCTAAGTTTATCATGGATTTGAGTTTGGAGCAAAGAGTCCATTGCTTTAGAAGCATTGGAAAATTTCTCAATATCCAGCTTGGCTTTCTCAAACTCACTCTTTATCTTCTCATTCTCCTCTTTAGACTTTTTCAGCTGAAGTTCTAGGTCATTCTTCTCCCACTTCCAGTAATTTGTATCATAAGAATGTTGAAGTTCATTGGCTTGGAAACTCTTGATCTGTTCCTCAAAACTCTCAACAATTCTTACATAGTCTTTTATATCTCTCTTTAATCTTTTAAGGTCATCACACATTGTCTGGTTGTGATCCCTGTACCTTTTAACAGTTTCCATACAAGTTTTAGAGCAAATATTAGACATTACCTCTGTGGGGATTTCTGTGCTTGAAGAATCTGAAACTTTAGCCATTGATGATTTCTGATTTCAAGGAAGAATGATGATTGCAGGTTTCTGAGAATACTTGCTCTGATACCACTTGTCAGGATCGAATTTTTAACAAGAATTAATTCTCAGAAACAATATCAAAGAAGTTTGCGGAATAACACTTTGACATTCAATCAAATAGTAAATCAATACAGAAAATATGAAGAACAAACTGTAAACTTGTATTTAATGCTTTGAAGTTACAAGATTACTCACTCAACCTCAATATTGATGAACAGGCTCACCAATACGAATTCTACTTCTCTAGAATTAGGATCTATGCCTTGAGGTTGATTTTCTCTCTAGAACTAAAACTTAGAATGAATCAATTAATTTCTTTATTCTAAACAATACAATATATATATATATACTAAAGATAAAAGCTAATTCCAATTAATAAAATATCTTCAGAATATCTTCCATCATTATCTCTAAGCTTTCCATAATCTTCAGTTTATCCAGCTGTCATCCTTTCCATACAGATCTCCATCTTATAAGCAGTATTAATCATAAGCAGCATTAATACTCTGAGCAGTATTAACTCTAGCAGTACTAACCATGCTCAGCAGCATTAATCTCTTCAAGCAGTACTAACTTTGAACTAGCAATACTAATCTTGTTGAGCAACATTAACCATCAACTAGCAGCATTAATAACAGAAGTACTAACTAGAAGTATTAACTGTTTTCTTCTAGCAGCATTAACCAGAAGTACTAACTAGAAGTATTAACTGTTTTCTTCTAGCAGCATTAATAACTAGAAGTATTAACTAGAAGTATTAACTGTTTTCTTCTAGCAGCATTAACTTTGTTCCAGCAACATTAACTACAACTGGCAACATTAACCACAGAAGTAGTAACCTCAGAAGTATTAACCAAGCTCTTCTAGCAGCATTAACTTCAGAAGTAGTAACCATGTTGAACTAGAAGTAGTAACCATCCTTGGCATATTTCAGACCCAACAGTTTGCGTCAGCCTCATGTCGCGCAAAGCTTGGTTTGCGTCAGCCTAGCGTCGTGCAAAGTTTGATTTGCGCCAGCAACTTAAGCGCAAACAATGTCTTTTCTATACTTAGACAAAAATTTCAAAATAGGGACCCCCGTGCTAAGTCTGCGAAGGGGGACATAATTTTTTTGTGATCAAAATTTCTGAATTTTTATTTCAAGTTTTTGTGTATTTTTGAGATTTCATTTGGATTAACGATCAAGTTCAAGTTGTTTTTGAAACAGATAATTCAAGATGGGATATTCTTCTGATGATGATGAAAAGAAGATTGAAAAGCTCAAATTAGAAAACAAAAATCTCGCTTCTTCAGTTGACTACTATTCTAAGCGGTCAAAATGATATTCTGATAAAAGAAAGTTACTGAGAGAAGAAGTCAGTGTGTTAAAGAAGATAAATGAAGATCTGCTGAAATAGACTTCTGGGATTAATGAAGAAAATGTCTTGTTTTTAGAAGCTGAAAACACTGAGTTAAAGAACAAGCTTTCAGAATTAGAAGATCACATTGTCAAGTTTCAGCAAACAGGGTGTACTAATGAAAAGAAGATATTTGAATTAGAATTGCAAATTGTTGAAGACAGATCAGTTTTTGAGAAAGAAAGAAAGAGTTTGCCAAGAAGTTCTCTGAGTTTTCCAGAAAATGTGCTGATGAAAAGAAGACAGTTGAGCTTAAATGTATTAAGCTTTCTCAACAAATCTCTGACTTTGAGAAAGTAATCATCCTGGAAAGAGAGAAATTTGACAAAGAGAAGAAAATCATTGAGCAAAAGAATGTTGGGATATTCAAAGAAATATCTGGTCAGAGGACAAATGCTGAAATGGGTTTTGAGGAAGAAAGAAGCTTGTTTGAAGTTGAGATCAAGAAGCTGAATGCAAAGCTATCTGAACTATCTACAACTGCATTGAAAGATCAAAAAACAAAGTCTGAATTCAAGAAAGAGATTGACCTGCACATCAAAGAAAAGAACAGTCTATTTTCAAAGGTAAAAGAGCTTGAAAAGCTTGTTTCAAAGGTGGTGGTGACTGAGCAAACGACTCCAGAGTCAAAAATCCACTCACCAAGAAATAGTTCAGTTAGTTCTAATAAGCCAGCATCAAGCTCACATCAGCAAACTGTTTCTACAAAAAGGTCATTTAAATATTCCAATCAGATTCGTACTACTAATCTTTTCTATGATAGCAAAATAGATGGTTCAGGTACACATAGAAGAAGGAGAAGAAAAAGATATGAAAAAGAGAAGCTGGTTTGGAAGGTAAAACCAATTGAAGATGAGAAGAAGGAAGAAAAGAAAGGAAATAAGGAAGAGAAGACAGGTAACAAATCATTTGTATCTGCCTCAAATGAAAAGAAGAACAAAGTGCTGAAAGGTAAACCTGATCTTGCTTATTGGAGAGATCAATTGATCAGGTTATCTAAAAAGAGGTATTGTTCTTATTGTCGTACTTATGATTTTGTTCATAAAGCTAGTGATCATTACTGGTATGGTTCTTACTCGATTACTCCCATAAGAACTTCAACTAACATTTATGGACCCAAATACCAGTGGGTACCAAAACCGAAAGATGATTCTGTGTTGCAGGCACCTACAGTCAAGGGGGAGTAAAAGAACAAAGGCTTCTAAGTACATCAGCTTAGAACCCGTATTTCAACGGAGTTTGACTTCTAAACATAACAGTTTAGGACTCGTACTTCAACGATAAATAAGAGATGCTACTCCCGGGCTGATATGAAGATGTACTCAGATACTCAGAAGAGGAAATCAACATTCAAGGGGGAGTACATAAATTTTTCTAGAAATATGTATTCAGAAGATATGATGAACTACACTTCAAATGAAGTTGTAGATCTCTATCATGTGCCTTTTTCACTGATAAATTTCATATGCATATTTTTAGGGGGAGTAAGAAGATGATTTCTGATTATTTCAAACCAGAACTCGTACTTTAATTGTTTTACTGCTTTATGTCTTTTACGTTTGAATAAATTTTGTGAATAAAAGTTGATTTGACATGACTTTGAGATTTTTACAGGATGAGAGAAGCTGACAAGATCATATCTTAATGACTTCAGCTTGACTTCATGAGATTTAAGTTTGCGCGAAAAGGTAAATTTCTTATCTTAATCTCAAATATATCTGAAAGAAGGACAACTTTCAGATATAGAAAACATGTTCTGAAACGTTCAAACCACTTCCCGATTCTTAAACATATTTTATAATTTAGAAGTGTGATTTTAAATGTTTTCATTTTATTTTTGTGCCTAATTGATAAACAAACCGTGTGTTTCCAAAGATAAATACTTGCGTATCGTCTTTTCTACATACTTTCAAGTATTCACACACATCGGTTTAATTTTTGATCAAATTGTTCTTACCATGTCTCATATTGAAACATATTTTCAATGGTAAGACACCCCGCTTGTACTTCAGAGAATTTTGAGCGATATTTCATTTCGAAACGTCATTTCAAGAATGTCTATATTTTGTTTTGTATGGACAATATCAGTTGTTTTTAACCTTAAGCTTTGATTGTTATATCATTCATTTCTGATCATTTTTCATACAATGTCAAATTTTCAAACAAGCCTTTTGCATTCATGTTCATTCATTCAATATACTTGTTTGAAAATACTTCAATGTTTAAAAATGCTTTTATTTCCATGGTTATATCTCTCAGCATATTCATATCTGACATTTGTATTTGAGCTTTAACTGATAAAGTTACATCATCTGAGCAACATATGCTTTCTAGGACTACATGGGTTCTTTGTGCTAGGAATTAACTGAACTTCTATGGAATCACGTTAACCAGTGATTTCTACCCAAGAAGTTAATCCATAGAGATTGAGTGTGAGGAGTCTAAAATAAATGAGTGTGGGTGTGATGAGGTAAAATGTAAAGGAGAGTTTGGTTAGTAGTCCGCTTACTGATTAAAAATAAAGAGGGTGTGAGATCAGAGTAAAAGAATATCAAACTCTGCACCAACTACTTTCTGAGCCGGGCAGCCACATTACTAGCGTTTCACAACTCTTTGGTGAACGTTATTGAAACAGGCAACTAGCCCATGTCAACTCTTGACTAAACCCCACAAGCTACTCATTTTCTTCTCAAAAAGAAAATGTTTCACTTTTTCAAGGGGACGTAGCATATAATCTATCTGATTTTCATTTGGAAAATCTGGATATTGAAAAAGAAGGAAGTTTGCCCCACCTTCGCACTTCAATCATGCACATTGAGTCTGTGTTTATCTACTGTTGTCTCAGTGGTTTACACTATGTTGAGCCTTATAAAGCAATTGTTCGTGCTTAATTCTTTCTACACTTGCACGAACACACAAAGAATTTGTTTCTTTGTCATAACGTTCATAGAAATTGCCTTTGTGGTGTTTCGATGATTGGATGGAAGTTCTGGGGGAGTGAACATCAAAAAGCTCCTTTATATTGTGTATTCGTTACACACAGTGACTTTGTGTTACTGGCATGCATTTTAACTAATTCATTTGTTGATTCAGGTGTTACATTCCTATTTTGTCTAGATTTGAAAAGATCTGGATGAATACATTGTTCGAATTGGCAAAGAATCAGAGGCTCAGTTGGAAAGATCAGTGGTCAGAAATAATTTCAAAGACATTTCTTGGTGAAAGTTTTGATGATACAGATGCTCAAATCATCAAAAAGGGGGACAAGAGTTAAAGAAATGTTTTGAGTCAGATTTTAAAGGTTGAGAGAAAATGTTCAAGAATTTATTGTTAAAGTAAGATTGTTGTTCAAAGACGAAAAGAGTTCAAAGATTTCAGTTTGTTGAAGATAATTTGCTGAAGCAGTCAGATTTGTTTCTGAAAGAGGTTTGTGTACAACCTTGGGGGAGAATGTTGATATTCTTAGAGATCAGAAGTTTAGAAGTTTGATGAATGTTTTTGAAGACAAAACTTATCAAAGAAGAAATTTCATTGTGTTAAGGGGGAGTTTGGAAATTATGTTTGTATCAAAGGGGAGATTTCATGAGAAGATAAAGATTGTTAAAAGGGGAAGTTACTTCAATCGAGCTTAATTAGAGAAGATCGCATTGCTAAATCTTTTAGTAATGATCTTGATCCAAAGGGGGAGAATGTTAGAGCACATAATTGTTGGATTCAAGATCATAAAGATTGAAGACAAAAGATCAAGAAGTCAAAGCTGGAAAAGTCAACTCTTATCAATGTCAAAGTCATTTGTTAATAAAGTCAAAGTCAATGTAATTGTATTTTGTTTCTTTGTAATTGTCAAGGGTATAAATACCTTTGTTGTCTTTGTAATCAGGATGTATCAATCAGTTGTAAACATACACACACAAATTCAGAAGTGAGAGAGCAGATTAGAGAAGAGCATACTGTTTCATTATTCTAGAGAGAGAGTAGTGAGAGAAAGTTTGTAATATGTGAATTTCATCAATGAATATGAATTCGATTCTCATCTTGATTGTTTGTAGCAATTAGAACTTGATTATTAGGAATAACAACTAGAAAATAAAATATTTTATACGTAGGTCAACATGACCTAATCAGTATTAGATATTAGCTAAAATACCCCCTAAGGTATTAAATACTATTACCAACTAGACCCCTTTTATAATTTAATGTTGATGAATGGTGGGAATCAGCATCATGAAAACATTTCCAAATAAACTAGAAATTTCTCCCCCAAGTCAACAGTTAAGCGCAGTGTTCATGTATAGACCCTGTGTGGAAATAAGAGCATTCTTCCATTTTTTTTAAACAAAACAAATAAATGAAAACATTGAAGTACGGGTTCTAATCAGATGTGATTAGAAGCCATTGTCACTTAAATTATCCTGCACATAAAAGAAATCATGGTCATCATTTATGAAAATGATTCCTCTATCGTTAGCAACAGTTGGAGAATAAATATAAAAATCACAAGATTAAGATTCAGAATACTCCCCCTCGAGTCATGAGTAAGGCTAAGAAGACATGTTCAACATTCCAAGTTTGCTGATGAGAAACTGGAACCTCTTTTCATCCAACGGCTTGTTGAAAAGGTTAGCTAACTGGAAATCAGTTTGAACAAAGTGCATTTCGATATCACCTTTTTCTACATGATCTTTGATGAAGTGAGAGCGTACATCTATATGCTTGGTCTTTGAATGTTGAACCGGGTTAGCGGTTATGGCGATTGCGCTCTTGGAATCACAATAAATAGGAACGTGCTTGTAGTTGTACACAAAGTCCCTTAATTGTGTCTTCATCCAAAGGACTTGTGAACAACAGCTAGCAGCAACTACATATTCTGCCTCAGTAGTGGATGTTGAAACACAATTTTGTTTCTTTGAGGTCCAACTCACAAGTCTGTCACCTATAAATTGACATGGTCCAGAGATTCTTTTTCGATCTAGCTTACATCCTGCATGGTCAGCATCTGTAAAGGTAGTTAGATCAAAACGAGAATCCTTTGGATACCAAAGGCCTAAATTAGGAGTGCCTTTAAGATATCTAAGGATTCGCTTTACAGCATTAAAGTGCGACTCTTTAGGATTAGATTGATATCTCGCACAAAAACATATGGCAAACATTATATCTGGGCGACTGGCAGTCAGATAAAGTAAAGAACCAATCATGCTACGATACACTTTTTGATCTGCAGGTTTACCAGAGAAATCTGCATGTAAGAGTGTACCGGTAGCCATTAGTGTTTTCATAATAGAACAATCTGACATATTGAACTTTCTTAACACGTCTTTTATGTATTTGGCTTGATTAATGAAAATGCCTTCGGGTAATTGCTTTACTTGTAAACCAAGAAAAAAATTTAACTCACCCATCATCGACATTTCAAACTTTGTTTCCATGATTTTAGAAAAGTTCTTGCAAAAATTCTGATTTGTCGACCCAAATATTATGTCGTCAACATAAATCTGAATGAGAATCAAGTCCTCACCTTGACTTTTGAGAAATAAGGTGGTGTCAACCATACCTTTCTTGAAACCAGAAGCTAGGAGAAATTTAGTAAGAGTTTCATACCAGGCTCGTGGTGCTTGTTTAAGACCATACAACACTTTGTCTAGTACGTAGACATGATCAGGGTAATGAGGATCAACGAAACCTTCAGGTTGTGCCACGTAGACCTCCTCATGCAGAACGTCATTTAGGAAAGCTGACTTTACGTCCATTTGATAGATTGTAAAGTTTTTGTACGCTGCATATGCTAAGAAGATTATGATGGATTCGATCCTTGCAACAGGGGCTAATGTTTCGTCAAAATCAATGCCCTCCTGTTGACAGTACCCTTTTGCGACCAATCGAGCTTTGTTTCTCACAACCACTCCAGCCTCGTCTTTCTTGTTTCTAAATACCCACTTAGTTCCAATAAAAGTTTTACCTTTAGATAGTGGGATCAAGCGCCAAACCTTGTTCCGTTCGAATTGCAGAAGCTCATGTTGCATAGCAGAAATCTAGAAGGAATCACGTAGAGTTTCTGATGCTTTCTATGGTTCTAGGGAACTAAGGAAGCTTGAAAACATGCAGAAATTAGCTGACGCTGACCGTGTCGTGACACCAGATTGTACGTCACCTATGACGTTATGCAGGGGATGATCCTTAGTCCAACGATGTGTGCTTGGTAAGGTTTCGACTGTTTGTTGCGTATTTGATGCATTGTATTCATCATGCACGACAGGTAGATCTACAGATGTGCTCGGGACATCTTATACAGGTGTTTCTGATACTAAAGTTTTTGGAATAGCAGCTGAAGTACTCGTGACTTCATTTCCAGAAGGAATATCTGCAGAGTCAGATTCAACATTAGTAGAGTCAGAAACTAACGGTTTAGTTGTACCTGATGGAGATGTAGTTTCAGTGACTTCTTCGGACGGTCCAGACATGTCTACAGAAATAGTGGGGACCTTCGAGTTTGGTGTTGATGTTGATATGCCTTTGTCAAAGTCTGCACAAATTTCATCGAAGGCATCAATATACAACAAATCTAACTCAGATGTGATAGAGTTAGTTATAGAAGAAATAGACGCTTTAGATGATGGTTCTATTCCAGATTGAATAGAATCTTTGTTCTTGAGTCCGAGTTCTGAACCGTTGTGTCCAGAAGTCCGAGTAGAAGTCTCATCAAAAGATACATTCATTCTTTCAACAATCGTCTTGGTTCAAATAATGTAGATTCGATAAGCTTTGGATGTCAGGGAGTATCCAACGAGATATCCTTCATCCGCTTTCTTATCAAATTTCGATAAACCGTGACGCTCTCGTAGAATGTAACACCTGCAACCAAAAACACGAAGGAATTTGATATTAGGTTTACGATTGTTGATCAACTCATATGCTGTTTTATCAAAACGTTTGACCACAATGGTACGATTCTAAGTGAAGCAAGCTCTTGCGACTGCCTCAGCCCAAAGATACATGGGTATATCGGAATATGCAAGCATAGTACGAGCAACTTCAACAAGAGTGCAGTTCTTCCGTTCAACAATGCCATTCTACTGTGAAATGTAGGCCGCAGAGAAGTTATGTGAGATTCCCACAAAGATAAGATAACTCTGCAAGGTGTCATTCTTGAACTCCGTGCCGTTGTCACTGTGAAGAGTTCGGACTGGCAATTGAAGACGTACTTGAATACGCTTAATAAAAGCGATAATCAGTTCTGGCGCATCTGACTTGTTGCGAAGAAACTCGAGCCATGTATATCTTGAATAATCATCTATCATTACTAAGATGTATTTCTTGCTGTTAATAGACGCTGTTCGCATTGGGCCACAAAGGTCCATATGAATAAGTTCCAGTGAAGAGGAGGTTGAGTATTCAGATTTAGACTTGAATGAGCTTCGCTTTATTTTGCCCAACTCACATGCAGAACATAGTGAGTCTTTCTCAAACCTCATTTCTGGTAGACCTTTGACCAGACCTTGTCTCTGTAGCTTATCTGTTGATCTAAAATTCTGTTGATACAAGCGGCGGTGCCATGTCCACGATTGTGATTTAGAAGCTTTGGCTAATAGGCATACTGGACATGTGGCGGACAGTGTCGGAAAATCTACATAATACAGATTTTCATGGCGTTTAGCTCTGAAGATTTCGTAACCATCTGGATCCTCTAGATAGCAATGAGATGTTGTGAAGCGAACTTAGTATTTCATGTCACAGAAGTGACTAGTGCTAAACAGATTATGATCAAGACCTTCAATATATAGCACCCTCTGTATCTTCACAACTCCATTATCAAGCATTCCATATCCTTTGACATGTCCTTCTACTTCTGAATTAGCAAACCTAATTGCTCCAGCAGGCTCCTCCACATAGTTATGTAAGAGGTGCTTGAATCTTGTCATGTGGCGTGAACAGCCGGAATCTATCACCCACACTCGACAGGACTACAAAAGAAACAATTAGTTTTTCTTTGGTACCCATATCAAAATGGGTCCTTCGCTGTTAGCTTCAAGCAATTCAGGAATATCAGCAGGTTTAACTTTCACTCTCCATTCATATCGGGGTTTTGGAACCCACTTCAAAACCATTTTAACATTTAATTCCTGAAAATGCTTTTTAGATCATGGATTGGTAACCTTAGCACGAAACACTTTGGGTTGTGTGGAAGAATTGGATGTAAGATTAAGTTTAGCTTTTCTTTTACTCTTTTTGGACTTAGGAGTGGAGTAGTATTTGAAAGAATTATCCCAGCAGTGTTTACAATATAGATTCTTTCGAGCAAATGACATAAATTTAGATTTATTGGAACAAATCTGACATTCATGTCCATCAAAAGAAGTACGATTCAAAACATCACTGTCTGTAGTACAACTATTTGCAACAGAAGTTTCACAAAAAGTTAAACTATCATTTTTATTCAAACTATCATTTTTATTCTTCTTACTCATCCCAACTCCATTTCCTTTCATATCTGAAATAGAAACAAGAATCTTGTTAGTCTCTTTCTTAGAGGGTGATTCTTTTCTTGAGATACTTGAAGTCTCACCCTTTTCAAAAATACTAGGTGGATATTCAGGACAATCAAAGTAAATGACAGAAGGCTTTGCAGAATCATCAAATTCTGGATTAGTTCTTACCTTCCAGCTTGGATCATTAAACATCTGTTTATCATTTGAAACATTCATAAACAAAGTATTTTTCAAATTATTGATCTCTATGCAAATCTCTTGATTATATTTCACAGATTTGTCAAGTTTAAATTTGAGATCATAGTTTTCATCTTCAACCTCTTCAAGAGACTGTTGCAATGTATCAATTTGTTTCATCAATTCAGATGTATGATCACTTACAAAATTTGACTCATTTGAAATAGAATCAGGATCAGAGTCTGAAACATTTATCATTTCAGAAAACACTTCTTCAGTCATGTTCCCAATAAACTCCATTTTGTCATTTTTAAAACAAGATCCCTTCGTGATGACAGTTTCTTCTTCAACCTCTTCAACAAGTAAAGGTTTAGGAGCAATGGGATTTGAGACTGATGGTATATTTGATGGATCGACATCCGATTCATACTCATCATATTTGCATTCAGTCTCAGATGAAATTGTGTTGGTGCTGACTGATTCTTTTGAAGGTGTGGTAAATAGTGATTCAGACTCAACAAATTCGATCTTTCGCGTGTCATAGATTTTGTTCAAATCACTATATTTGAAACCAACTGATTTAAAAGAATTTTGAGAATCAGTGCCACAAGACTTGTTCTCTCCCATTTCTTCTTTACCTTTGGTCTCTGTAAAAGGTTTAGAAGTACTTGCTTCAACAAAAGTTGCATGAATGTTAGGAATGGGTCTGATTGTAGAGCCAAGTTTATCAAAATTATACAAGTGCTCCGGTGCCTTTTTCAAAACATCGTTAATTGGCAAACCCAAACCTGGTTTAACTTTATAAAACCTTTCATCTTGGAGTTTATTGGTCAACAGACTTAATGTCTGCTCAGTCTGACCTCGTTTCATGTTAATTTCCTCCAATTGCTTAATATTGGTGTAAGCTTCATTTCTTTCTTGAAAACAGACTTCGAATTTGATTTTAAACTCACCCTTTTCAGCATTGAGATTTACAAGATCCTTTTCTAAACCAGATGATAATCATAAAATCCCAATCAATCAAGCTAATTACTCAAAATTTAGACATTAAAGAACAAGAACTAGAGAGAGAAAGTCTAGTGAGAGAATGTAGATCTCGTATTAGCCACAAGTCTGAATGTTACAAGCTTATTTCTCTAGAGTCGTTACTACAAGATTACAAGACAAACCCTATATATACTACCTATCTATTACAAAGCTTAACAATTAAGGAAACTAAACTAGCTTTGACTTAGACAATATTGACTTTTACATCATTGACTTTCCTATTAAATCTTGGATACAATATTTAGACTTAACAATCTCCCCCTTTGTATTCAAGATTTAATAAAAAATTGATACATATCTTCAACTCTTGATTCTTCAGCTTTTGTCTCTTTGAAGCTTTCACAATCTTTACTCTTTCAGCCTTGAGTCTTTTTCTCATTGAATCTTTGAAAAGTCAACATGCCTTGAAAGAAACTGAATGCTTGTAACATTCATAACTGTTTCATATGTTGAATCAGGGTTACACGCTCATAATGTCTGAATTTGAAAAGATTCAGATATATACAGTTCATGATTCGGCTCTTCTAATCAAAGCGCGCCAACTGTCAAAAGGGGAGATTTTTATTTGTTCACAAAGGGGGAAATCAAAGACTGTGTTGAAATTGATGAAGTTTTGATGATCATGATGCTCTCAATCATCAAAAAGGGGGAGAATTATACAAAGTTGAATTTCAAGAGTTCTTGTTCAATGTTCAAGTCAGAATTTCAAAGTGCTTCCGCTGATTCAAAGCCAAAAGTTTCTAAAGAAAGAATGTTCAAAGTTTAATAAAGATGATTAAGAGATCAAAGTGATGAAGATATAATTTTGTTCGAAGACAAAAGAATTTTCAGTGTTAAAGTTTTTCAAAGCTGTTATCAATGTTTCAACCATTCAGTTTCTTTCAAGGCATGTTGACTTTTCAAAGCTTCAATGTGAAAAAGACTTTTCAAAATTCTTCAAGTGCTGAAAGAGTAAAGATTGTGAAAGCTTCAAAGAGAAAAAAGCTGAACAATCAAGAGCTGAAGATCTGTATCAATTTTTTATTAAATCTTGAATACAAAGGGGGAGATTGTTAAGTCTAAATATTGAATCCAAGATTTAATAGGAAAGTCAATGATGTAAAAGTCAATATTGTCTAAGTCAAAGCTAGTTTAGTTTCCTTAATTGTTAAGCTTTGTAATAGATAGGTAGTATATATAGGGTTTGTCTAGTAATCTTGTAGTAACTTTTAGATAGAGAAAGTAGATCTCGTATTAGCCACAAGTCTGAAAGTTACAAGCTTAGTTCTCTAGAGTCGTTACTACAAGATTACAAGACAAACCCTATATATACTACCTATCTATTACAAAACTTAACAATTAAGGAAACTAAACTAGCTTTGACTTAGACAATATTGATTTTTACATCATTGAGTTTCCTATTAAATCTTGGATACAATATTTAGACTTAACAATCTCCCCCTTTGTATTCAAGATTTAATAAAAAATTGATACAAATCTTCAGCTCTTGATTCTTCAGCTTTTGTCTTTTTGAAGCTTTCACAATCTTTACTCTTTCAGCACTTGAAGAATTTTGAAAAGTCTTTTTCACATTGAAGCTTTGAAAAGTCAACATGCCTTGAAAGAAACTGAATGCTTGAAACATTGATAACAACTTTGAAAAACTTTAACACTGAAAATTCTTTTGTCTTCGAACAAAATTATATCTTCATCACTTTGATCTCTTAATCATATTTATTAAACTTTGAACATTCTTTCTTCAGAAACTTTTGGCTTTGAATCAGCGGAAGCACTTTGAAATTGAACTTTGAACAAGAACTCTTGAAATTGAACTTTGTATAATTCTCCCCCTTTTTGATGATTGAGAGCATCATGATCATCAAAACTTCATCAATTTCAACACAGTCTTTGATTTCCCCCTAACAATCTCCCCTTTTGACAGTTGGCGCGCTTTGATTAGAAGAGCCGAATCATGAACTGTATATATCCGAATCTTTTCAAATTCAGACATTATGAGCGTGTAACCCTGATTCATCATATGAAACAGTTAGGAATGCTTGTCAGTAACACAAAGTTACTGTGTACAACGAATGTACAATATAAGGAGCTGGCTTGATGTTGACTCCCCAGGTCTTCCATTCAATCATTGAAAAACACAAGGTAATTCTATGAATGTTCTGACAGAAAAACAAATTCTCTGTGTGCTCTTGCATGTGTTTGAAAGAATTAGCACAATGATTGTGTTTCATAAAGGCTCAAAGTATGTAAATCACTGAGACAACAATGATTGTACATGGACTCAATGTGCATGAGAAAGGGTCGAAGGTGGGGCAACTTTCCTTCTTTTTCAATATCAGTATCTTCCAAAAGAAGATCCGATAGATTATATGTTGCTTCCCCAGAAAATCTGAAACATTCTCTTTTTAAGAAAAGAATGAGTGGCTAGTGGGGTTAATGCAAGAGATGGCATGGGCTATTTGCCTATTTCAATGATGGTCACCAAAGAAATGTGAACCAATCAGTAATGTGGCTTCCCGGCTCAGAAAGTTGTTTGGTGCGGAGTTCTGATATTTTTTTAACTCTGTTCTCACACCCTCTTTGTTTTAAACATATAAGCTCACATCTAACCAAACTCTCATTTTCATTTTACCTCTGCTCACTCCCACACTCAATTTTTTTAGACCCCTCTCCCCTTAATCACTCAAAGGATTTCTTCCGGGGTAGGAAACACTGGTTATCGTGAATCCATAGAAGATCTATTAAGCACTCACACTGAATCCCATGTTCTTAAAAGTACAAGCTGGTCAATGATTTTCTTGACATGTAAATCACAAGAAATCATATTTCATATGTCAGTGTATGTATGCTTATCAAAAATCAGAAATGAAATTTGAGCATTTGAACTTTGAAGATTTCTCAAAACAAGAATATTGAATGAATGAAATGAAGTCAAGAGAATTGTTTTGAGAATTTGACAATGAATTAAACAGATCAAATCAAATGGTTAGGGTATCAATGAATTGGATATTTGTTTATATGAACAAATATAAACAATTTATCAATGAAAGCACAAATATATATATAAAAAAATGAATGATGCTCAACAACTTTGAATTTCAAACGGGGGTATTACCATCGAAAAATTGTTTGAATTTGAGACATGGTAATAACAATTTCAAATAAAATACTGAACCAATGTGTGTGAATACTTGACAGTATATGGACAAGATAATACACAAGTATTGATCTTTGGAAACACACGGTCAGTTAAACATTAAGGCTCAAAATTTGAAAAACATTTAAAGTCACACTTCCAAATTCATGAAATCTTTTGAGAATCAAAAGTGGTTTGAACAATTAAGAAATTGTTTTTCATGTTGGAAAGTTGTTCATCTTTCAAACAATCAGAGATCTAGGACAGAAGATATTTTACCTTTTTAGCTCCCCCTCAAATCATGATATATAGATTTTAATCTTTTAAGCTCCCCCTGGATATTAGCACAATATCCGTCTTTGATCATTGATGAATGGGTCCTGATCTGTCATATGATCAGAAGCCACTTTATTCACATTATTTATTCAAAAATAAAAGACAGAAAACAGTAAAACAGTTTATAGTATGAGTTCTGATCTGAAGTAATCAGAAATCATCACCTTTACTCCCCCTTAAATTAGGCATCTGAAATATGTCAGATAAAAGAGGATAGAGATCAAACACTCCCTTTTGAATTGTTAGACCATCAATATCAGAAAAATCTAGCAGTGAAAAAGTATAGGATAGAGATCAGATCAATTCACTTGGGATGGAGACCATCAATATCCATCGGATGCAGAGATACAGGAGTAAGGTCTTTTTGATCGCTGAGGTTCGAGTCATAAACTGTTGTGTTTAGAAGTCAAACTCCTTTGAAGAACGGGTCCTAAGTTGTGTACTTAGAAGCCATAATCTTTCAGCTTTGAAGTCCGGGTTTTGAACTGTTGTGTTCAAAAGCCATTGTCTTTCTTACTCGCCCTTGGCTTGAGGTGCCTGCAACACAGAATCAGTTTTCTTCTTTGGTACCCACTGGTATTTGGGTCCAGAAATGTTAATTGCAGTTCGTGTGGGGGTTATGGAGTAAGAACCATACCAGAAATGATCACTGGTCTTGTGGATATGATCATGTGTACAGCAGTAAGAACAATAAAATTTATTACCTGAAAACCTGAGTAATTGATCTTCTGAGTATTTAAGGTCAGGTTTACCTTTATGCTCTTTGTTCTTCTTTGCTTTGTGAGAATGTACACATGATGTCTTCTTTTTCAGCTCATCTTTCTTGTCATCTTTGTCTAATTTCTTCATCCAAACCATTTTCTCTTTCTTGTAACTTCTTCTCCTTGAATATCTATCTGAACCATCTAAAAATTCATCAAAGAAAATGTTAGACCGACGAATCTGATTAAAGGATTTAACTGACCTTTGTGAAGAGACAAATTTCTGATTTGAACTTGAAGCAGACTTTTCAAGTTCTTTGATCTTTGAAGCAAAGTTGTCTCTTTCTCTCACAAGTTGGTCAATCTTCTTTGAGAACTCAGATTGCGTCTTCTGCTCTTTCAGTGCAGAAGCAGACAGTTCAGATAACTTGGAAGTCAGCTTTTTAATTTCAGATTCAAAGATTGTACGTTCTTCTTCAAACCCTTTTTCTGAATTATTTCTCTGGCCTGATAGTTCTTTGAATAATCCTACATTCTTTTGTTCTATGGCCTTCTTTTCTTTATCAAACTTATCTCTTTCCAAAATCAGTACTTTCTCAAAATCAGATATTTGTTGAGAAAGTTTAATGCATTTGAGCTCCACTGACTTCTTCTCTTCAGCACTCTTCCTGGAAAACTCTGAAAACTTCTTAGTGAACTCTTTCTTTTTACTTTCAAAATCAGATTTTTCTCTGACCATCGTTTTTCCAAGTCAGATATTCTTCTTTGAAACTTAGCCTTTTCAGATTCCAATTGCTTAACTTTCTGCTCATTGCTCTCAACAGAGACTGTCTGCTGAATTTTAGCTTCCATCTCAGAAATCTTTTCTTTTAGCTCAGACACAACCGTTGGCCCTAACATCGTCCATTCAAGATAGTCCCATATCTCCTTTCCTTTTGACTTGTATAAATCTTTTCCTGTCAACTGATAGGTTTTTATGTGACCATTAATATCATGACGAATACTGTTAAACACAAAAGTTCGGGCTAAAATATCAACTTTCTTTCTTTTCTCCTGATCCTCAGTACAATCTTCTGTTGGAGTAAGAGGTTTCATCTCTCCTTCAGTCAACGAGAATCTGATATAACAACTCAGCTCATGTGTATCTACAAATTTGAAAAAATCAGCTTTCCACTGCTCGAATCTTTCTCTGAACAAAATTAGTGAACTCATCCTGTTTTAAAAATAATTTGACAAAATTATCGTGAGTTGAAATGAATTCAAAAACAAAATACGAACAATCTAAAATTTTCTCACTCTCAGAAAACTTTGAATGAGAAACAGCTTGATAAAAAAAATGATCGTTCCCAAACTGTGTATCAGAAAATCAAAAATCAGATTGAATTGAAAATTTTTCGAAGAATATTAAAAATTAAAAATTTGAACAACACTTGTTATGACACTTTTTTTTTTAAATCAGAAAGATAAGGCGCAAAGTAGAGCTTTTTGTATGCAAAGTGAAACGCAAAGTGAATTTCTCGTAACCACTGAGATACGCAAAGTAGAGTCTTGCGTATGCAGTATGATGCGCAAACTGAGGTTTTCGGATCCAATGGGATAAGCAAAGTATGATTCTCGGAAGCCTTTGCATATGAGACTTGATGCGCACGAGAGACTTTGCGTATTTGTCTTGATGCGCAAGAGGGACTTTGCGTATTTTCCTTGATGCGCAAAGTGAGCTTTGCGTACGCCGAAGGATGCGCAAAGTGAGTTTTGTGTGTTGAACTTGATGCGCAAAGTATCTTTTTCCTGATCACGTAAATGGCAATCGATGAAACTTGCGCAAATCAGAAGAACTTGCGCAAACCGACGATGAATCTTGCGCAAACCATATGAATGTTGCGCAAAGCGTGTTCTTCGTTGTATCTTTCTCAAATCGATCAAAATCTGCACAATTGATCTCAAAAACTATATCAGTATCATCGAAAAACAATACTAAACACACAAATACAAACAAATTTCGATTAAAAACATCAAATCACACGAATTCGATCAAGAACAGAGAACAAACTCGTTTTCAAGAAAACTCAAAAAATCAGTAATTGAGATCGAAAATGTTCAATTTACAAGATGTAATCCAAACAAGAATTGATCCTAAACATAAATCGAACTCAAAGAATCTATTTTCTTTCACTAAAAACGATTTTTCACAAGAAATTTGAATGTAACAGTGAAGAACTCGTTTTCTTGAAAATTTTCCAAAACATCCAAAAATTCGATCCAAAACACACTAATTTCAATTTAAAACAAGATCAAATCATTCCTGAAAAGTTTGGTTCAGCTCTGATACCAATTGATAATCATAAAATCCCAATCAATCAAGCTAATTACTCAAAATTTAGACATTAAAGATCAAGAACTAGAGAGAGAAAGTCTAGAGAGAGAAAGTAGATCTCGTATTATCCACAAGTCTGAAAGTTACAAGCTTAGTTCTCTAGAGTCGTTACTACAAGATTACAAGACAAACCCTATATATACTACCTATCTATTACAAAGCTTAACAATTAAAGAAACTAAACTAGCTTTCACTTAGACAATATTGACTTTTACATCATTGAGTTTCCTAATAAATCTTGGATACAATATTTAGACTTAACACCAGATTTTTTTTCTTTTTAAAGATTCCTTTTCAGCTTTTAAGTCATCTTTTTCATTTTCCTTTTTGTCCATAACAACTTTCAGTAAAGCGTATTCATCATGAAAACTCAAGACTGATTGATGTGCGGAGCTAAGTTTACCTTTCAGCAATGCAAACTCATCTTTCATATTGTGTATTTGGACCATCAGAGATTCAATAAGTTCAAAATTTACCTCAGAGTTGTCATCTTCGGAATGAGCCTAAGAAGCTTCATCATCACCATCAAGCTTGGCCATGTAGAAGACTTGAATGAAGTGCGTCTGCTCCTCCTCGTCAGAACTTTGGAACAACCAGTTTTCCTCTTCGGCCGTAAGCACCTTTCCCTCTTCCGCTTTCTTGGAAATTAGAGACTTCCTTGCATAGTATTTCGAGTTCTTGACTTTCTTGAACTTACAGTCTCTGGAAAAGTGTACAAATTTTCCACAGTTATAGCATCGGCCCGGTTCATCGTTTCTCTCTTCTTTCTTCTCCTCTATCTTTTCTTCTCTTCTATCTTCCTTCCTTTCATCTTTCCTCTCTTCTCGTTTTTCCTCTCTCCTTCCATACCTTGGCTTGTACCGCATTTCAGACTTCTCTTTCTTGTACCCTTCATACTTTGGCTTTGAATAGTACTTCTTCTTGCTAAAGGTCTTCTTGAATTGACGTGTAATGAGGGCCAAGTTCTCAGAGAACTTTTGTATATCATCATCAGAATCAATCTCCAGTTCTTCATCACTTGAAGCAGAATCGGACTCAGTAAACTCCGTTACAAGCGCTTTAGTCACCTTCTTCTTTAACCTTGCAAAAGATACAGGACCAGAACTTGAACTTTTTCCTTTGCCATCTATGAGAGCCACAGAGTCCTTTAGAAACTTGGACTCATTATTGATAGTTCTCACCTCTTCTTCATGCTGAGAAAGAGTAGAGAAAATGTCAGTTACGTTCTCTTGAGCCATATTCTATGACATCTGAAGGTTGATGGCAAAGTTCTTCCATTCAGGATTCAGTTTCTTGATGAACTTGTAGTTTATCTCAGAAGCAGATTTAGAGATGTTGTTCCTCCTCAGGTCATTCAGAATGATGTTGTAGTTGTTATAGGTATCAAGCAGTGTCTCTCCTTCCCTTGCATGAAATCCCTCATAGGCATTAATGCACAGATTTTGCTTGGCTTGAATTGAAGCTTCATTTCCCTCAAATTGTCTTGCTAGTTCATTCCAAACTTCCTTAGCAGAATTTCGATTGTCTACCCGATTGTAGATGTCATTTGGGATGGACATCGTCAGGTAAATGAGAGCCTCTTCATCTATCCTGTACAGATCTTTCTCCTTTTCTTTGAAGTATTGATATGGTTTGGGAACATATCTGTCAGGGATTTCGGGAGAGGTTTCAGTTTCAGCTTTACCAGGAACTGTGATCATTGGATTTACTGGATCAGTAGTGATTGATGCCATGTAATCTCTGTTTTTGTGATTCAAAAACTGAATCATTCTTTTCTTCCATTGCTGATACTCATTTGCCAAGAGGACAAGAGGTTTGGACTGAGAGCCCATTGAGAGAAGTTGGTTCAACATCTTTAGCTGTATGGTTAGAAAGCAAACTTATCTGTACCAAGAGAATCAACTAATAAGATCTTTTGAATCAAGAACTGGATAAAAACTACACTCAAAAATTTTAGAAAAATAAATTTCCAAAAATCTCAAGTGCGGAATTCACAAACAATATAAAGCACAAAGAAATTCACAAAAGAGATAAAAGCTTCAGAATTCACAAGCAGAAAGGAGTAGAATTCTCAGACAAGGTATCTGCGAAACTCGCTAAGGACAGTAGCTGGCGCAAAATACACTTTGCACTAAATGAAGCTGGCGCGAACTTCAGAATTGCACTAAAGGCTGTGGCGAAAAACTCTAATTTGCGCTAAGGGCAAATGGCGCAAAAAGTAGAAATTCGCTAAATAGCACCCTGCGAAACTTAAGAAATTAGCAAATTCTGAGGTTTGCGCTACTCAAGCTTGCGAGTTTTTGAGGTTTGCGCTATCTGAAGCTTGCGAGTTCTTGAGGTTTGCGCCACTCAAGCACCTGCGAACCTTATCTTTCGTAAATAGAGGAGTAGCGAATCCTGAGATTTTCGCTACACACATACAAGCGAAACTTATACTTAAGAAAAATTAACACCCTGCGAGAGTTAGGTTTTTTGCGAGTTCTTTAGAACCTCGTCCCTGTGCACGACTTTTGAATCCAGAAACACATTCTAAGGTTAAAGCACAGTGTAAAAATCATACCATATATCCATAAACATACTACGAATGAACCCCAATCAAAAACAATGATTAAAAACAACTTTTCTGCTTGAAATCAGATGGAACAGTAATCGACAGTTCATGAACAAAAATTCTCAAAATTAAAAAAAGCCAATCGATTTGTGATTTTAAGTGCAATTAGGCAATTAGATGATGTTCAATAACATAAAGCACACCTAATCAAATCGATTTTATGCATAAAAACACATTAAATCATGAATTCGATTTTCACATAGTAAGATTTCGAAAAATACTGTTTTTTAATCCAAAAAGCTTGATTCTTTAGCTCTGATACCACTTGTTAAACCCAGATTATAGTTGATTGATAATCACAACACAATAATAACAAAAGATAAATAAATCAAACAATATACCATATATCTCTTTATTAATCAAATAAATATGTGTGTGTCTGTTCTTGGTGTATACAGATACCTCGTGTAGAATACAGTGTATACGACTCCCTTGATCTACACCTTATGCGAGTCACACTTAACCTAAAACTAGAAAATAAAACCTTTTATACGTAGGTCAACATGACCTAATCAGTATTAGATATTAGCTAAAATAGCCCCTAAGGTATTAAATACTATTACCAACTAGACCCCTTTTATAATTTAATCTTGAATACAATTTTTGATCCAACAAAATCAATACTTGAGAAGACCGTGAATGCTAACCGTAAGGATTGGAACAAGCGATTGGACAATGCTTTGTGGGCCTACCGCACAACCTACAAAACACCTATAGGTATGTCCCATTTCTGGTTAGTTTATGGTAAACCATGTCATCTCCCTGTTGAGTTAGAGCACATGGCTTACTTAGTGGTCAAAAAGTGCAATATGAGGATGGATGAAGCGGGAGTTTTAAGGAAGCTACAGTTGCAAGAGCTTGAAGATATCATAAATGACGCATACGAGATCTCCAAGATCTACAAAGAACGGACCAAAGCTTTTCACGACAAGCTAATCTCCCCGAAAGAGTTTGTGGTTGGGTAAAAGGATTTACTTTTTCATTCAGGGCTAAAGCTATTTCCCGGTAAGCTTAGATCACGGTGGGTTGGTCCTATTATAGTTGTTAAAGTATATGCTCAGGGAGCGGTAGATATTGAAAGCCCAAAGATGGGTAAGTCATTTAAAGTGAACGGGCGTAGACTGAAACCTTTTTATGAATGTTTTCAGTCTAAAGACATTGATGTTATGGATCTTGATCCACCACCCGTAATTGTTTACGTTGGGATGGGGTCGAGCCAACGACGTTAAAAAAAGGTGCTGATTGGGAGGCAACCCAATTTTACTGCTTTATTTCCATTCCTAGTGTAGTTGTTTTCGTTGATGAGTGATTGTTTCCAGGTTCCACCACTTTCAAGCTTGGATCATACCCCCTCCCTAAGTGCACGGAGGCACCCACCTACATCATGAACCATATATCGCGCATACGTTATCAAATCAGGGGAGATTTCTTGTTACCTTTGTTCTTTTAATTGCTTTTAGACTGTGCTACATCCCACATATGTTGAGGACAATATATGGTTTATGTGTGGGGATGAAACAAGTGTGAGGATTGCATGAATGGGGCTAAATTTTTCGAATTTTGGCTATTTTTAGGCAAATTTTGAGTGATACACATGAGTTGTTTGCTTTTCTTATCATTACATGTACACCATACCATGAATGATTATGTGGTTTGCATGAGTAGTGATAATCCCAAAATCACTAAATATTTAGAGAGAGAAAATAGAGAGAGTGAGATTGAAGCGCAAAGTAAGAAATCCTATTGAGTATGCGTGAAGTTCCCTTACAAAGACCAAAGCCACAAGGGACTTAAATACCCTTGGCTAATACAACACAAATATGTACCCTAAACACAATATTAGACCAAGCCTATACATACAATGATTACTATAAAATCTGACTTAACAATAGTTATGATTGACAAACTTGAGACGACCCTTGTGAGACTTACTAATTTTATAGATTCAATATGCACTTGTAAGATGTTTGAGCCATGATTGAACACTATTTTCAGTCTTACTTTCTTTGTATGTGCATTGCATCTTCCATGTTCATTTCACTTTAGAACTTGTGTTAGGACTCTTCAAGATTGTATTTGGGCAATACTAGTGTGGAAATGAAAAAGGCCATATTTGATGTTATTTTTAAACCATTTAGCCTAAAAGCCAACCCCTACGTATGTATCCTTTTTGATCACCCACTTTGAGTCTAATTATCCAATTTTGTTGTCTTTACACCACATATTAACCCCTTAGCCAAACACGTCTACTACCGGAATTTTGGGAATGTACTTGTGCATTTTTATTAGTTAGACTCCTTGTAAGCCAAAAAAAAGAAAGAAATGTAGCCCAAAGCAAAATAAAATGAAAAGAAAGGGGCACAAGGCAAAAGCAAAAAAATGTATATAAAAGAAAAAAAAGAATAATTTGGAGACAACTATTGAAAAGAAATAAAATTGTCCCCGTAATGTGCCTAGCTTTATAAGAGCTCGAAATGAAGCAAAAATCTCATTGCTTGGGTGTGTAAAGTGGAGGAGTAAACACTATTGTGTACGGTTTTATTTCCAAAGTCCCACTTTTAGTCACTTGACCATATTTTCCCCACCTTCACCCTTAGCCAAGTTACAACCCGGTTAAAAAGACCTTTTGATCCGCACTAAGTATTAGCCATTAACAATGGAGAATCGAGACCTAGTCCAAGCTTATGGAAGTGTATGTGCATGTGAATTTGATGCAAAGAGTGTAAACACTTACCCCTTTTGGAGTGAATTGAGCGGATATACTAGTTTTATACCCTTCGTGAGGAGTATGTGAAATTAGCTTATCTTCATCTTGGGTTTGTCTCGCTTGTTATTTATTGCTATGCTAGTCAAACTCCATTCTTATGAAATGCTATGGAAGTTTATGAAAACTCGAAATCAACTCGTGATTCGTCTATTGTGCTAAACCCTTAGTATTTGCCCGAGGACGGTCAAAATTCTAAGTGTGGGAATATTTTGATAGTTGGATTTTTGTGTTATAATTGGGTTTAAAAACCCAATTTTCTAAACCATCTATCTCTTTAACAAGGCCTAATTAAGTATTTTTTTTTGTATTTTTATAATTAAGGCCCAAAAGAAAAGAAAAGAGATGAGGCCCATATTGCTATCCACGAGGCCCAAGTCTGGAAAAGAAGGAAACGAGAGATAGCAGAAATCGATCGACAAACAGATCCCCGCGCTGATCTCAACGCGCCTGGAGCCGCACCTGGAGCAGCGCCAAACACTGTTCGAACGACTTCTAGACCTCCGTGCGGATCTCCGAGCGCCCTGAGCTGCGCCTCCAACCGCGCCTAAAACTTCCCGACCTTCAATTTTGCCTTCGCGCGAGTCTTCACGCGTTCAAACCCGCGCCGGCAGCAGCGCACGACCTAAAATCGTGGGTTTTTCTTATTTTTGAACGATTATCATCTTGGGAAGTTTAAATACCCTTAGTAACTGTCATTTGGGGGGGGGGAATCGATTTTTGAGAGCAAAGAGACCAAAAATGCAGCAGCCAAGGGGTCGATTTAGGAGCAATTTCATCATCATCATGGGTAATTTCTTGCAATTTCAATTTTTTAACCCTAGTTTAGCCATGTGTGGCTAATTTCTACATTCCAACATTGGTTTGTTTTAGACTTTGATGCTTTTCACTTTGAGATTTTGTTGTAATTGATTGGGACAAGTTTATTTGTTTGATTTCTTGGTTAAATGTTAATTTCATATGAATGTTCCAAAAAGAAATAAATATGAAGCCTTACACTTTCTTAGAGTTGCCTTCTTCATCTTCATTTATACCTTTCAGTCTATTGTCTCTATTACCACTTTCTCCAAATCACACTGTTAGAACACAGATTTATTGGATTCAAGATCATAAAGATTGAAGACGAAAGGTTCAAGAAGTCAAAGCTGGAAAGTCTACTCTCATAGAAAGTCAAAATCAACTTGTAATAAATAGTCAGAATCAATTGTATTTTATTTATTTTCCTTTGTATTTGTAGTAGGTATAAATAGGCTTGTTTGTTCTTTGTTAGTGTGTGATAAAGGAATAGAAATCAGGTTTTGCATCTGAGAGAGGTTTCTAGAGAAAGAAAGAGAGAGTCGTCTAGAGAGAGAGTAAGAGAGAAACAAAATTTGTAATCTGTGATTTGAGATTGAATCAAAACAGGTTTATAAATCTTATTTGTTTGATTGATTGATTGTTTTGATTTGTGATTTAGAAACTTGAATTTAAGGGAATCACAATTGGTATCAGAGCAGATCTGATTTGAAATCAATTTTTTAGAAAAGTTTTGTTCGAACACTGTTACATTCATGTTCAGATTTGATTTTGAGTTTTAATGCATTTTTCGAATTGTAATTGATTAGGTAATGATCGAATAGTATTTTTAATCGAGTTTGTATTGATTTATTTATCAATTGCACTGTAATCGATAGGTTATTGGCGATTTTGGAGATTTTGGTATTCACGAGTTCACGTTCACTGTTCCATTGATCAAATCTCATTTAGAGTGTTTGTTTTTGAGATTATTTGGTCATAATCTGTTCTAAATGTATTTGTGGTCGTATTGTCAAAGTTTGGGATTGCAAATCGAGGTTTAGATAAGTTTTTGTTTGATTCAGAGTCGTATT
This sequence comes from Arctium minus, assembly GCA_954870635.1. Lineage (NCBI taxonomy): Eukaryota > Viridiplantae > Streptophyta > Magnoliopsida > Asterales > Asteraceae > Arctium > Arctium minus. The sequence goes on from OX941094.1 coordinate 49,754,712, forward strand.
TTTGAAGTAAAAGTGGAAGAACTCGCAGGGTTATCAAAGGTTTCGCAGGAAGCTATCAAAGGATTCGCAGATCCTTTGAATCATGATATACATTGTGCTTGTGTTTCTAATTTGCTTAAGTGTAGAATTCGCAGGATTAGTGTCTGGGAAAGGTACAAGTTTCGCAGGCTTGGTGTCTGCGAAAGGTAAAAAATTCGCAGGTGTGGTTAGCGAATTTCTGTAGTTTGTGCCAATGCGTGTAGCGCGTTTCTGAATTTCTCGCCAAGATTTCGCAGAAGCCTTTGTGCTTAGTGTTTGCAGGATTCGTAGATCATAAGGAGAGGATTCGTAAGTGTAAGTATTGCGAAAACTATAGGTTTCGCAGTTGTGCCTTTAGCGAAAAGTGTTCTTTTGTGCCATTGCTATTAGTGCAAACTATGTTTTGCGCTAGCTTCATTTAGCGAATTTCTCAGTTTTTTCGCGAGCTTCAGCTAGCGCAAACCTCAAGATCTCGCAAGCCTCATCTAGCGCAAACCTCAGAACTCGCAAGCTTCCTTTAGCGCATTTCGGGTTTTGTGTGTTTTGTATATCTTGCAAATTCTGTGTATGGTTCGGTTATCTGCAAATTCCTTGCTATTTCTTTCTTTTAGCTTGCGAATTCTGTGTGATCATCTGTATTGTTTGCGAATTTCGTACATTTTTTTTTATATTTTGCGAATTCTAGACTTGAGAATTTTGGAAAATTTCAATTTCTGATTTTCATTTCAAGTTTTTCTGATTTAATTGATTTCATTCGGACTAATGGTCATTTTTCAAGTTCCTTATTGCATATCTTTTCAAAACAGGACGACTTCCCGAGAAGCTCTCGCCATCGGAACTGACACAAAGCCACTAGTACTCTTCAAGGGAGAGTATGAGCAGTGGAAAGATAGGTTCATGGACTTAATAGACAGACATGCATTGGGTGAACTTATCAAGATATCCTTGGAGGAAGGAGTTATGCCAATTCCAAAATCGACTCGTACTGTTGGAACTGAGCAGATAGTATATGATCTTAAATTTAATGAATTCACTGATGAGGAGAAAGATAGATCAAGAGTTGATAAATTAGCAAAGTCTTTCATTCTTCAGGGCATAGCAAACGAGATATATGTCAAGATTGACAGCTACAATGCTACTGGAAAGCAGATGTGGGATCAATTGGAGAAAATGATGCTAGGATCAAAAGTTGGGAACCAACTCAAAATCTCAAATTGCCTCAATAACTATGAAGAGTTCAAGGCTAAGAAGGGTGAATCATTGGAAGCTACTTATGACCGGTTTGTGACTTTGTTGAACGAACTCAGCAAGAACAAAGTGAATAAGTCACAAATTGAGCTTAACGTCAAGTTCCTTAGTATTTTGCAGCCTGAGTGGAATAGATTTGCCAAAAAGATGAAACAAATGAAGGACTTGAATGACATACCACTCCATGAAGTCTATGAAACTCTTAGACAAAATGAAGAAGAGGTAGATGAGATTTTGGGTGATAAGAAAAATGCTGAGAAGGTAGTTGTTGATCTAGTTGCTCTTGTGGTAAAGAAGAAGAGTGTAAGTCTTAAGAAGAAGAAGAAAGTGATACTGTCTGAATCAGAAGAGACAGAGAGTAAAGATAACTCTGATTCAAATGACTGTGAAAGTTTGAAGAAGGCTATGTGGATGCTTACAAAAGCTTTTCAGAAAAAGTTTTACAAAAAGCCAAGCTCAAACAGTCAGAGGTACTCTTCTGGGTCGAATAAGTATGAGCACAAGCAGAAAATTAAAGGAAAGAAAATGGAAGAGAAGAAGCCTGTTGAAGAGAAGAAACAGCCAGAACCTAGCAAGTGTTACAGCTGTGGTAAGCTGGGGCATTTTCCTAAAAACTGCAGACAGCCAAAGGTTCGAAACTCTGATTATTATAAGAACAATATTCTTTTAGCAAAGCAGGAAGAAGCGAGAAAGGCATTGATGGCTGAGGATGAATACTGACTTGATAACTCAGACCAGGAAGATGAGACAGAAGAGAAGGAAGAGAAAGCACATTTGTGTCTAATAGGAAGGATGGTGGATGAAGCTGAAGATGAAGCTGAGTCAGCTGAAGAAGAGAATGATGAGGTATGTGACATGACTGAATCGGATTTTATAAATCAAATAAATGTCATGATGTTAAGACTTCAAAAGTTAGAGTCAAAGCTTAAGCATGAAAGAGGTATCAATGAAGATAAAAACCAATCAATACAGAAACTTAGCGAGAATATTGCTGAGAATGAAGTATTGATTGAGACTTTACATAAAAATATTGATACCACCGCTAAAGAAAAGACTCTCATTCTTAAAGAGTTAGCTGAAACAAATTCTAAATATAGATTGTGTGAGTTTGATTCAAAAGCGCGTACTAAATTGCATTCTTCACTTTCAAAAGAAAATAGATCTTTACTTGAAAAAGTGAATACTTTGAAAGGAAAATTATATACATTGGGTCAAACTGAACAAACCATTCATCTAAACAAACCCAAAGAGAACAGAGAGTGTTAGGGACTCGGTTATGAGAATCCACACTATCTTAAAAAGGGTATATCTGAAGTGCATGCACTGTATGATTTTACATTCTTAAGTCTAGCATCAAGATACCCTGATCTTCATGTTGAGTGGACTAAACTATCTAAAGAAGATGAAGCCAAGGAATTTGAGAAATGAAAGAACACAACTAAAGTTGAACTTCCATTTCGTTATGAGAGGTTGAATAGTAGTTATAGTTCTAATAAATCAAAATTTCTTTCATATGACTATTTTGAGAGTTATTCCTCAAAAGAGTTGGAGGCAAAGCCTATTGAAGGTAAAATTTACGTTCCTCCTCTCATTTTAGAAAGCAAAATTTCTGAACATGAGAATACTCTGTCAGAAGAAAGAATTTTGATGGATTTAGAACAAAATGTGTTTTTAACTGTGTTGAAAAATTCTAATTTTTCTAAAGCTTCAAATCCTGATAATATGGCTAGATTACTTAATGATGGGTTTGATTTCTTAAACTCTGATGGTGTTTTAGATGAATGTATTGCTCAATTTGATTTTAATTCTAAACTTCCTGATCATTCATCTTTTGTTGTTAATTCTTTTGGATTACCAAGTGTGTACGTAAAAGGTGAAACATCAACGAAAGTTGATAAATCAGTTCCTGTGAAAAAGAAAGTTGCCAAAGGTAAAAAGAACAAATCTGGGCATTCACAGAAACAGATAAGCACTAAGAAGAAGACGAATGAGAATACTACATCATTTTCTAGTGCTAATTGTAATAAGAATACTACTAGTAAAGATGATATAATTGTGGATGTTGCTAATTCTAAATCAAAACTTGTAACTTCTTGTAAGAAATATTCAAGACAACAATTAATCCAGTTAGCTCCATCTGCTAGAAAGTTTTCCAATTATGATAGAAATGATTATGTTTCTCGGAAATATTCTGATGATTGTTTTGGCACATATTTTGTATATTCTCATCGTTCTAATTCATCATATAGTTTTCAAAGGAAAAGCGAACCCAAGTTTAAAAGGGTGCCAAAATCAAGCGCTAACACAGTTGGATCCAAATGCAAATGGGTACCAAAACCAAAAGAGGAATATGTGTTACAGGAAAATTAAGTCAAGGTTGAGTAAGAGACTTGATGGCTCTTGAATACAACAGTTCAAGACCCGCACTTCAATGATCAAAAGACTTTACTCTTGTGCTGATATGAAAATTGTACTCCTAGATCATATCTGAGAAGATCAACATTCAAGGGGGAGTACCAATTTGTCTGAAATTTTATGCATCCGATAGATATGATGATCAACATTTGAGGGGGAGTTAATGCTTTTATTTTACACTGATAATTTTTCTGATGCATAATTTCAGGGGGAGTAAAAGAATAACGACTTCTGATTACCTCAGATTAGAACTCGTGCATTTAATTGTTTTACCACTTTATGTCTTTTAATTTTTGTGAATAAAGTTAATTTGACTATGACTTTGAGACTTTTACAGTTTGAGAGATGCTTACAAGATCATATCTTTATGACTTAAAGCTGGACTTCATGAGATGTAAGAATGCACGCAAAAGGTATATTTCTTTATCTTCATCTCATATATGGTTGAAAGAAGGACAACTTTCAATCATATAAAACATTGTTCTTAAATGTTCAAACCACTTCCCGATTCTTAAACAGATTTCATAAATTGGAAGTGTGATTTTAAATGTTTTCAAGATTTATTTGTGCTTCAATGCTTAACAAACCGGGTGTTTCTAAAGATAAATACTTGCGTATTATCTTGTCAATATACTTTCAAGTATTCACACACACCGATTTAATTCTTTTGTTGAAAAAGTTATCACCATGTCTCATATTGACCAACTTTTCGATGGTGATACACCTCGCTTGTATTTTAATGAATTTTTGAGCGTCATTTTTCATTTTGAAACGTTTATTTCAAGAATGTCTGTATTTTTGGTTCATATAGACAATATCCATTATTTTTTACCATAAGCTTTGATTGATACATTATTTTATTTCTGATCTTTCCATACAATGTCAGATTTTCAAAGAAGTCTCTTGCATTCTTATCTATTCATTCAAAATACTTGTTTGAAAATACTTCAATGTTTCAAATGCTCAATTCTTTATGATTATTTTCTGAGCAGACAAACATCTGACTTGTATTTGAACTTTAACTGATAAAGTTAAATCATCTGAGCAAAACATACTTTCTAGGAAAACATGGGATCTTTGTGCTAGGACTCAAATGAAACTTCTATGGATTCATGTTAACCAGTGTTTCCTACCCAAGAAGTTAATCCTTAGAGATTGAGTGTGATGAGTCAAAAAGAAATGAGTGTGGGTTGTGCGTTGAGGTAAAATGTAAAAGAGAGTTTGGTTAGATGTGAGCTTAATGATTAAAAGAAAGAGAGTGTGAGATCAGAGTAAAAGATTATCAAACTATGCACTAACTACTTTCTGAGTCGAGCAACCACATTACTAATGTTTCACAATTTTTCGTGAACGTTATTGAAATAGGCAACTAGCCCATGCCAACTCTTGACTAAACCCCACCAGCCACTCATTTTCTTCTTAAAAAGAAAATGTTTCATATTTCAAAGGGATGCAGCACATTATCTATCTGGTTTTCATTTGGAAAATCTGGATATTGAAAAATAAGGAAGTCTGTCCCACCTTCGCACTTCAATCATGCACATTGAGTCTGTGTTTATCTACTGTTGTCTCAGTGGTTTACACAATGTTGAGCCTTATAAAAAAACAATCATCATATGCTTAATTCTTTCTATCACTTGCACGAACACACAAGGAATTTGTTTTCTTGTCATAACATTCATAGAAATTTCCTATGTGGTGTTTCGATGATTGGATGGAAGCCCTGGGGGAGTGAATATAACAAAAGCTCCTTTCCAATGTGTATTCGTTACACACAGTAACTTTGTGTTACTGACAGGCGTATTAAATGATTCATTTGTTGATTCAGGAGTTGCATGAATATTTTTTCTGGATTTGAAAAGATCTGGATAAATACATGGTTACGGATCAACGAATCAGAGGCTCTTGAACATATCAGAATGGTCAAAGACATTTCCTGGAAGAAGTTTTGATGATGTTGATGCTCTATTCATCAAAAAAGGGGAGAACATTATGTTTGAAGAAATGTCCTATATTCTTGAAGAACAAAGTTTTGAAGATTGTGCTTATCAAAGAAGGGAGAATGTTCTATGCACAAAAGGGGAGAATGAATTTTCAAAAGGGGAGTTTCAATCGAGATTAAAGATAGAAGATCGCATTTCTAAATATTTTTAGTAATGATCTTGATTCAAAGGGGGAGAATGTTAGTGCACAGATTTATTGGATTCAAGATCATAAAGATTGAAGACGAAAGGTTCAAGAAGTCAAAGCTGGAAAGTCTACTCTCATAGAAAGTCAAAGTCAATTTGTAATAAATAGTCAAAATCAATTGTATTTTGTTTATTTTCCTTTGTATTTGTAGTAGGTATAAATAGGCTTGTTCGTTCTTTGTTAGTGTGTGAGAAAGGAATAGAAATCAGGTTTTACATCTGAGAGAGGTTTCTAGAGAAAGAAAGAGAGAGCCATCTAGAGAGAGAGTAAGAGAGAAAACAGAATTTGTAATCTGTGATTTGAGATTGAATCAAAACATGTTAGTAAATCTTATTTGTTTGATTGATTGATTGTTTTGATTTGTCATTTAGAAACTTGAATTTAAGGGAATCACACACACGCTCTTATTGCCAAAAATTAATAACTTATGGTCGGTGTGGAGCTTTTAACAACTAAAGTAAAGAAACCTTCGACAAATCGTGCGACAGAGAAAAAGACAAAAAAATTTGGTGATGCGAAAAACCCCGTTTAGGGTAAAAACCACTGACGATAGTAGAGATCGTCAATTCACTATGGACGTCAAACATGGACGTCGCCCTTCAGGAGGAGTGTTCGAGAGTACAACAAACAATAATACAACTAAAAAGTAAACAAATCATAAGATTGTCTCGTTCGTCGTGAGACAAAATGCTTTGTCATGAGTTTAGTTCAAAGATAATAGATTGAATACCTTATGAGTGCTATGATCTTGTTCGTGTGTGTGAAGTTCTTATTTGCCTCGTATATATAGTTTGGGTCTCCATAAATGAGCTTTAATATCACAACGGTCTTCGTATTGAATGGTCTAGATGGCGTTATTCTATTATACCGTTTCTCCATAAATGCTTTATGACCTGAAATAAATAGACATGGAAATAACTTTCATTGATAATTAATGAGTCACAGTCACTAGATATCTTGTGATGATCGTAAGATATTTGTCGACAAGGGATTTTGATCATAGGTCGCGATAAACTTACGACCATCAATATAATTGACGACCATAGTCCTCAGTGTATGTGGTCGGCAAAACCTTATCTTAATACAAGATTTGTCTTAAGATTCGAGATGTTTGATCTTCTGTTGTTGGTCGAGACTTCTGAATTTTTACCCAAACAGTTTTCCCCTAAAATTTGAAATTTAGGCGGCATGTCCGAGTTTCAAATTTTCTTTGACTGGATAGACACGTGTTACTAAAGAAACTGAATTATTTGCGTGGGGAACCGAAAGGCCAAAAATGGTCGTGAAGTCTTAGCGACGTGGGTCGCGTGGTGTCAGGCGTATGGACACATGTCGTCCATTCGAAAGAGGGTGAGAAAAGGCATTTGGACAGGTGTCGGCCATCGATCGACTCGATCTGACACCATAATCCGTACAAATAGCGATCTCGGACATATCTTTTCCTTTTTACGTGATTATAGTTTTTGAGAGAGAGATATCTTCAATTTACCTTCCCAAAACCTGCAAACACGAGATCTTTGTCAAATTTGTTCGATGTTTTAGAGCCCATATAAGATACAATCTCTATAACCCTGTATTCGTATCAAATCCTTGGCACAGAAACCTAGAAAAAATTGGGAAGTTTTTGAGTTTTACAAAGCCACTACCTCTGTTCCATATTTCACCATGGCACTCGATCCCGTGAGTACCCTCAACGAAGAGGAAGAGATCGAGACTTTTCGGCTGTTAGTCGGGATTCCACCCGATGTTAGGTTGAATGCTCCGGACCAACTGAGGACGGAGCAATGCCCGAGGGAGTATTTCGTTCTATACGAATATCCCTTCAAGATAGGTTTTAGGCGGCCCTTCTCTCCATTCTCGAGGTCGTTTCTTACAACCTTCGAGCTTTCTCTAGGGCAGATAATGCCTTAGTTCTGGAGAATCGTTCAAGTGATTGAACGATTGATGGTGGACTGGGTGTCGCCCTTTATCGTCAACGACCTCCTCTTGGCCTACTCGGTCAAGGCGGAGGCGAAAAATCGGTACAGGCTCTTCTCGCGGTATCGAGGTGCTCGTACCTTAGTCCAAGCCACTACGGTCATTGATCGCAAGTGGAAGACTAGGTACGTCTTCGACCGGTTGTCGACACTTGGTAACTGATAGCTCTCATTTTGAGTGTTATTTACACATTGTTTGTGTGTGTTTTTCTTTAATTTTAGTGTGTGTTTTCCCTTTACGTGTTCATGTTTCTCTTTTTTATTTATTTATTTTCATTTGGAGGTGTTGAGGATAAAATTTTGTGTTTTGATGGTTGAAAGCATCATTTTTGGGCTAAATGTTGGACTGCAGAAAGTGGCCACTTTGTCGCCACGTTGGTGAACGTTGTAAATCTGAGGACAGCTGAAAAACATCATATTTTGCATGTATTATTATGTCTAGTTCAGCTGCATAAATGCTTTCTTAAAGGCTAAGCTTTAGAAACCAAGGGGATGAAGAGAAGACAAAGGATAAAAGCAAAAAGTTGGTGGAAATATATCAATGCCAAAAATGCCCACCTAAAAGCCTAAATGAGATAAAGCAAAAGATGAGCTTTCATGAGAAAATAGATGAAAAAGGCAAGGAGCCTTTGGGTCAAAGAATGCTTGAACTCATTGAAAGGTTTTGTGGGTAAAATCGTCCACCACCTTTTTCATCTTCCACTATAAATTGAAGTCATGGATGTCATTTGAAGAGAGCTCCAACATGTAGCATAATTCAGCTATTGTTCTTTCTTTTTTTTCTCGTAGATAGTTGTAGTTGTAGTTGTAATAGTAGTGGTAAGTTATTTTCTAGTATTTAATTTCCAGCTTAAAGTGGGCACCTTGTCACCACGTTGGCAGCAACTTTTACGTTTCATTTATGCAATTTATGTTTATGTTCCCTCCTTCTTCCTTCATGTCTTTTACTTGTATTATGAGCTAAGCACCCCCTTGGGTGTGGGTATGAGCGAAGACTAAGACTAGTAGGCAACACTTGGGTGTTGCCATCTTTACTAACTCTTAGACTTGGTCACTCGAGTCGGGACTTCAACTCAACGCGGGCAAGCCGATCACTTGTTAGTGTTAATATTAGATCTTAGACCTCGAGAGGGGCAGATCTGAAATACGGCTTGGGTGATGCAAAGAAGATTTGAGAAAGTCTTTTATAACCACGTAGAGATACGGGTTTTTGCACGACTTTAACTAAGGTTCAAATGTCGGTTGATATGGGTGTCACAAAGAGATTTGGGCGTCCATATCTATACTGGTGGAACTGAAATCCTTAGAGGTTTACTTAGTTAAGTCGGCAAGTCTTGAGTTGGCCAAAGTGGTGACAAAGTGGGTGCAACGTGGCCACGTTCCGAGGAAACTCATTTTCGAGAGAAAAGGGTTTTTAAGGCTGTCGTGTGTCATTTTGTTTCTGACCAAGTTGTTACTACATCAGTCTTTGTTAATGCTTGTACCCACATCCTACTTTTACTACTGTTAATTCCGTTTAATTGTTGTTTAATTTGCTTCGCTTAAAGATATTTTCTTTTTCTCTAATTGAAACCATTGACTCTCGACCTACTACTCGAAACTTTGAAGTCTGATCCCTGTGGATACGATCTCGGTATTTTTACCACTTTATTACTTATAGCGATCATAGTGTCCGGTGTGCACTTGCACCGCCACTGTGGCAACATAGTGGCCACTTTGTGGACCTATACGATTTTCCGCTATCAGTAACCATATCCAATGGCTCGTCTCTGGGTGGAACACCCAAGGTAAGAACCTTTTAGTCGATTTTTTTGTTTGATATTTGCTTAAAAATGTTTTGTGTCGAACGAATTTTTTTTGTTTTTTCATTGATAGCGATCGATTTCACGGAAGTCGATCCTCTCGAAGACTTTACTGAGAAAATTGAGTAATTTCTCGAGTTCAGTCTTGAGGTGCGATTCTTCTTCACCCAGTCGCTAGTCGACGAAGACAACGAGGTGACGTTTGTCGGGACATCCGAGGCCCCGATCGCGGAAAAGGAGAAGGAGGAATAGGTGGCGATGACAGGTACGTACCGAACTTCTCCATTTTTCATCATCGACGTAAGTTTTTATGATTGTAAGTTTTTAATTTTCTACCGGTGAAACTTACTTATGTTTTGTTTTATTTCCAGGAGGATCGTCCTAGAAGTTGGCGGATGGCTCTCCAAGAGAGAGGCGCTGGTCCAGATCGCCCACAAGGGTCGAGACCTGAAGAGGAAAGCTCCCCTGACAGCAGGGTCGGGGCAAAAAAATACAAAGGCGGTTCTAAGGGATCGTCTTTGAAGAGCGACGTTTCCGAGAAAGCGATGCCCCCTCCGATCGTAGAGGCCATGCGTGTTTCTTCGTTGCCACCATCTGGGTGGGAAGCCTCTGTGTCGCAAGACAAGAGGAAGGGTCCCCAGATCAGTGAGAAGCCTAGCCTCACGTCAGTTAACTTCATGTTATCGTCCGACTTCATTTCAACTAGTAACTTGGAGAGGAATAAAATGCTCCTACATCTTAATAACTTCCTCCTGCCGTCCTTCCGAGATCGTTTCAAGGACGTCTTGGTCGATGACATGGGGGCCAACGTCACTGGGCTATCTTTTATGGTTGTTTGGGTAAAATTTTACAAGTCACGACCGACTCAAGGAGACTAAACGTATCCAATCTTAACACAATTCTTGTATTAAGATAAGGTCTTGACAACCACATACATCGATGACTACGATCGCCACTTATGGCAATGGCCGTAAGTTTCTTACGACCTCTGACCTAAATCTCTCGACGGTTAACATCTTACTACTCTCGCAAGGTATCTAATGAATATGACTGATTAAATATCAATGAACGTTTTCTCTATATCTATTTATTTCAGGTTAATACACATTTATGGACAATTGATCATTACGGAAGATCCTCATCAAGACCATTAAATGTGAAGACCGTTGGAACATTTAAGGCTCATCTATAGTGACTCAAGCTATATATACAAGCCCCGCATAGCTCAAACGGATACAGCTTAGAGGCACAAGTATTAAAGCATATTTCTCTCTTAAAGAAACTTTACGACGAACGACACAATCTTACGATTTTTTTGTCTTTTACTTGTATTGCTATTGATTGTACTCTCGATTTCTCTTTCCAAAGTACGACGACCCTGTTTGACGTCCATAGTGAATTGACAATCTCTACTATCGTCAGCAGTTGTTAGTGTATTATTGTATCCAAGATTTAATAGGAAAAGTCAAGTCAAGTAAAGTAAACTAAGTCAAAGTCTGTAAAGTCAATATGTTGTTTAGTATTGAAAGTGTTTGTATCTTGTGTTAGCATCCTTGGTATAAATACCTTAGGTGCTTTGTAATCTTGTAACTAGAAGCATATTGTACGTATTCATTGTCACATCAATATACATATGACTAGAGCCTTTCTCTCTCTACTCTCTCTCTAGAATATTGATATTGTTAGATCATTAATTGAGAATTGCTTGATTGTGTTTGGGAATACAATTTCAATTGGTATCAGAGCAAACCAAATCAATTCAGAAGGATCAGATTAATCAGATTGGATAGATTTGAGATTTTTGATTTTCACGAACTTGTTTCTTGAAAAAGTCACTGTTTGATCAATTTTTTGTTGAAATATCGTTTTTAGTACAAGTAAATGGAATCATTTCATTCGATTTATGTTTTGGATCATTTCATTCGATTTATGTTTTGGATCATTTCTTGTGTTGATCATATCTTAAAATTCACATTAAATCAGATTCAATTATTTGAATTTTGAAATTTTCTTGAAAACGGACTCGAACACTGTTTCTTGAATCAATTTGTTGCTTTTTGTTGTTTTTAATGGAAATATTGTAGTAGAATTGTGTTCTAATTGATAAATTGATCATATTGGTGCAATTTCATGTTTCAATATGCAGGATTGAATAAATTTGGATCGATTTCGTGAAAAATAGCCAAGAACACGCTAGATTCACGAAACGCGCAAGTTCATTCGTAGAACACGCAAGCAAAGCCTGCGAGTTCATCATCGAAGGTGCAAGTTCATCATCAAACGCGCAAGTATCCGAAGAACGCGCAAGCAAAACGTGCGAGTTTGCTAAAACGCTCTAATAGAGGCAAGCGAGTTTGATAAACGCGCAAGACAAAGCTTGCGAGTTTGATCGAAACGCACTAAGAGGCTTGCGAGTTTGAAATCCGTGAAAATTTTTCTGAATGTTGAAACGCGCAAAAGTCATAACGCGCAAACATCATAAAACGCGCACGTAGCGGCTAGCGAGTTCCAGAAACGCGCAAGTGCCTTCTAGCGAGTTTAAGTTTGAATAGTGCTTTGCGCTTTCAGTGGCCTGCGAGTTTTTCAAACGCGCACATAACGTGTAGTGCATTTCTCAGTGAATAGTGACTAGTGAGTTTTAGTTCTTAGCGAGTTTACTTGATCTGCGAGTTTCAGTGTTGAAATTTTTTTAAGTGGTGATCCAAGTTTGACTTTCAGTCAACTTTTCTGAATTGGTTTGGGAACGATCATTTTATTCAAGCATTTCTTTCTAGAGAAAAATATGTCAAGATGCCTACTACTGATGATAAAGGGAATACTATATTGTCTGCAAGAGATATGACAGTCTTGTACATGCCTAAGATACCTGTTTTGGAAGTAGAAAGAGACAAACTGAAAAAATCCGAATTCAAAGCTTCAAAAGCAGATTCAGGAGTTGAAATTAAATTTGTCAAATTCTGATAAAACTCCTGTTCGTGCAAAATACACTGAAATTGCTAAATCCGATTGTGCAGGTATCATCAGTGCAAGAGAGAAGGAGATTAAAGAGAAAGATGAAATGATTAAAATAAAAGAAAATACTATTCAAGCTTGTGAAAAAGAAATTAAGCTGAAAGACAGAAAGATTGCGTATCTTCAAAGCCAACTGAAGACGACTGAACATAAATCATCTGAGCTGAAAGATGAATCAGTCAAGCTTCAAAACAAGTTGAAGGCTTTTGAAGATCAGATATCTGCTTTGGAGAAGAAATATGCTGAACTGCAAACAAGTCTCCAAGCAGAAAAAGAAAAATCAAGTGTGAAGACATCTTCTACTCAACAGATTTCTGAACTTTCTAAGAAAACTTTGCAAGAGAAAAAGGATCTTAGGCTGAGATGCATTAAACTTTCCAAGCAAGTGTCTGATTTTGAGAAGAATCTAATTACTGAAAGAGACACATTTGCTAAGGAAAGAAAAGGTCTTGAAGATAAAAACACTGAGTTTCCCAAACAGATCTCAATTTTACAAGACTTATTAGAAAAGGAAAGACAAATTTTCAAAGAAAAGAAAAAGCCTTTTGAGTCTGAAAAGAAAAATTATGAAAAGAGAAATGTTGGGATCTTCAATGAAATTTCTGATAAATCCAAGAACTTACAAAAAGATTTTGAGCAAGAACGTTCATATTTTGAAACTGAAATTGTCAGGATCTAATTCTCAACAAGAATAAAGTCTCAGAAACAATATCAAAGAAGTTGCGGAAAAACACTTTGATATTCAATGTAACAGTAAACAAACAGTATATGATTAACAACTTGTAAACTTGTATTAAATTCACAAGATTACACACACAACCTCAATCTTGAAGAACAAGCTCTTTCAAGACGAATTCTACTTCTCTAGAATTAGGAACTATGCCTTGAGGTTGATTCTCTCTAAAACAAAAACTTAAAAAAAACTGTATCTGCACTATTCTGTCAAATCTATACAAATACTGAACAAAAAGATAATTACAAAAAATAGAATATCTTCAGTATATCTTGCATAGTTATCTTCAATCCTTCCATGAATATCTTTATTCTTTACAGCTGTCATCCTCTCCATCCGGATCTCCAATTCATAAGCAGCACTAATCATAAGCAGCATTAACTACTAAGCAGTACTAACCTCTAGCAGTACTAACTAGCTAAGCAGTACTAACTTTGTTCAAGCAGCACTAACTTTGACTAGCAGTATTAATTCTACTAGCAGTAGTAATACTTAGCAGTATTAACTTTGAAGTCCTCTAGCAGTAGTAATTCTGAACTAGCAGCATTAACCATACTTGAGCTTTTCTTCAGTTCCCAACAATCTCCCCCTAACTTGACTTTTAGGAAGAGAAGTCAAGTTTTTCAGATCTGATCTTCAAGATGCTCCCAAAACTCTATCATGGCCTAAATTCCAGTATTTGCATCCAACCCTAAACTATGATTTATTGTTCTTTGGATCAAATATTTAGCCATTTCTGAATCTGGAATGCATCCTAGCTTCTTCTTCAGCATTGCATGAAGCTTTAATCTGCTATGGTTGTACACTCTATCCACTAGAAAGTATTCAGTGTGATTCAAATCCAAAGTCACTGCATATACTCCACTAGTTTCATATAGAGTCCAATTGCTGACTGATTTGAACACATGCCTGATCACATGCTCTACTTCATCAGGCTTGAACATCATACACAGATACTCCATCACCAGTTTTGTAATTGAAATCTCTGGAGCCTTCAGTATATCTGCATACAACTTCATTCATATCTCAAACATTTCTTCAAGGTCTGACCTAGAGCATGTTCTTACAATCTTTGCCCAAGTATTGAACACTTCATACTTTTCATCCTTCCTTTTGAGCCGTATGTATTCCTTTCCATCCACTGTCAATGTATCCCAAAGAATAACCTCAGGAGGCTTAACTCCTACAGGTTCTGCTGAAATTGGTTCAGGCACTTTGTCAATCACTACCATATACATATTTACATCATCTGTACTTGATAGCTTTTTCTGTTTAGATGACTCATGTGCCCCTTCTTCTTCAGCAACCTTCTCAGCCTCTCCTTCAGCTATTCTAGGCTTCTTGGTTGACTTTCTCCTTGCCATCATCTTGGTTCTCTTTAAAGTCCTTAGACTTTCACCCAGAGTGGCTTCTTTCTTTGGTGGTGTCTCTTGCTCATCTGGAAAAGGTTTTTCTATCATGAAATAATTAATTTCTTTCATTCTCTTCTCCATCTCCACCCTGGCAGTTTCATTCCCTTGAAGCTTGGTCATTTCAGAATTGTACAGCTCTTTGATCTGCTCAAATGTCATCTTGGAGAACATCTCCTTTCTGACTCCTATAGCACCCTTGAGAAAAATTATCATTTTGTTTCTCTCTTGAGTACGAAGGAAAGTCTTTGAGGGTTGTCTCTTCTTTGTAGCTGTTTTTATCACCACAGATTTCTTCAAAGATGCTGCTTTCTTTTGTGCAAGTTCAGTTGCCAGGCTTTGTTGATAGGCTTCATTCAGTTCAGCAGCTAGAGCCTTTGCCATCTCCTTGTCCTTTTCAACCTGAACTCTTTCTTCCTTTTCAATATCAGCCTGCATCTTCCTGGCTAAAGCTTCATCTGATTCAACCAACCTTTGCTTTTTGACTGTTTGAACAGATTCCACCATTTTTGCTTTGCCTTTGTCTTTGTTCACCTTCTTTTCTACATCTGTTTTCTTGATCAATTTCCCTTGTTCTTTGATGACTATTCCTTTGGTCTTTGAGGTGACCTTGGGAGTATCATGCTTGGCTTTAAGTAAGGTTTCTGCAATCTCCAGCTCTGTTAGAACTTCTTTCACAGTTTCTGCTGCTTTACTTATTTCAGCAGTACTAACCATTTCTGCTACTTTACTTAAACTAGCAGCATTAATGGTTTCTGTTGCTTGCTCTGTTACTGCTGCTTTCTCCCCCTCAACATCAAGTTCCTCTCCCTTTTCTGAAGCATCCTCCTTGTTGACATCAGCTTCTGACTCCCCCTTTTTGGGAGCATCAGGCACTGGTTCCCTTCTTTTAAGCACAAATTGCCTCTTCTTTTTTTTCTGGAGCAATATCTTTACCATATTCTTCAGTTTGGAAATCTGAGCTTGTTGAGACAGGACTATTAGTTTCATCTCTTCAAGTTCTTTCCCTTGTTTAAGAACATCTTGGTTGATGTTGCCCATTGTTTCCATCAATTCATAGTAGGTATATCTGTCCTCACCTTCTCCAGAAGTGTTACCCTCTTTTGATGGATCATAGGATCTTTTTGTAGTGGAAGTCTTCTGCCTAGCAGAAGCACTATCCACCCCCTTGGTTTCTTGGCACCTGGGACCTTTGAATGATTGCTCATTCAAAGTTGCCATGGGGAAGGTCTTATGTATGTTACCACTGACCTCCTCTGAGCTAGCAGGAGTAGTGGCAGCCTTCTCACCCATATGCTCTTCCTCCTCCTCAGAGAGCACCTCTTTTGGGTTGGGAGACACCCTTGTGGTTTCCCTGTAGATATTCTCTAAGGGGGAATCCTCCCTTAGAGGGCTTAAAGGCTTAGGGGTTGATGGTACAAGAAGGGAAGGAGCCTTCTTTACCTGTTTCCTTTTGTATGTTTGGGTGATTGGTGAAGTTGGTTTATCAAGAAGAGACTGGGGAATTGATTTAGAGTGGGAAGGTTAGGATTGGCTAGCAGTGGGTTGGTCTAATGGGGGCCTTGACCCTGCTGCCATACCTTCATCAGTGTGGGACACCACCATCATTGTAGAGAACAATGGGGTGTCAACTCCTTCCGAGTCCAGAGGGGATCTTTTCATGTTTGAAAAGGCCTTACCTTTGGGAATTTTTGGTACATATACCCCATCAAAATGAGGTATCTCCGTCAATTTATGGGTAATAACTTCTTGGACAAACCTGGGGTACATATAAAAACTCTTTTTACTTCCCAGGTTTGAGACAAGATCATTAAAAATCATTTGGGAAAAATTATACTTTCTGGCAGTGGCTAAGCATACCAAAGCATAAGCAATGGTGCTACTGAACTCACTCCATCCAGTAGTCTTTTTAGAGATACAATGCATAAGGGTATGGACAAAGAAACGCCATTGGGGTGAAAATTTGGCTTTTGAGAACTTGAACACACCCAATGGGCCTCCATACCCCGTTCTTGTAAGAGTAGAGAACAGTTCATCATTAGAGATAGAAGTTATACCAGAGGCATCGTCTAGACGTAGACAGATGCGAAGTACCTCCTCAGTAACTGTCAAGGGTTTGTCGCACACCCTTGTTTTGATCATTTGCACACCATTCTCAGTAACAATGGTGGCATTTTCCCAGAATTGCTTCTGATGCTCTATGAAGATGGTAGGAGATATAGTGAGAGCATGGGCAATATGGCTTTCCTTGAGGAAATACACAATCTGGTGGAAATCAGCAGCCTGTTTGGGCTTCTGTAGCATCGCGATTTCATTGTGCTCGTCTATGAATGCCATTGATGCCATTGATCTTGAAGTTTCTTGCCTGAAAACTTTGAGCTTGAGAGAGAAAGGGTTTAGAGCGCAATGAATAGTATGCAAAGAGACGTTATGAACTTTTAGGCGGGGAAAAGGTATTTATAGTATTCGGAACATAAGCAGTATTAACCTAGAGCAGTATTAACGGACAAGCTGTATTAACTGAGAGCAGTATTAACCACTAGCAGTATTAACTGAAAGCAGTATTAACCACTAGCAGTATTAACTGAAAGCAGTATTAACTGAGAGCAGTATTAATTGAGAGCAGTATTAACTGAAAGCAGTATTAACAATGCACTGGCAGTATTAACAATGCACGGGCAGTATTAACAATGCACTGCCAGTATTAACAATGCACTGCCAGTATTAACAATGCACTGGCAGTATTAACAATGCACTGACAGTATTAACAATGCACTGGCAGTATTAACAATACTTACTCTTTTAAGCTTGTGATGAACTGAGTACAGCTATGTATTCCCCGAAAAGAAAGATTAGGAACACCAAGAATAAACAATATACAGGTATTGAACCACTTTTTGAGAAGGTGTTTATTCAGAGTTGATCATTCCCACACTTGTTACCAATAAAGTGAATCTACCCACATCAAAGGCTTTGGTGAATAGATCAGCAAACTGGTTGTCAGTATGAACTTTTACAACTTGAATAAGTTTCTTTTCATTACAGTCTCTTATGAAGTGATACCTGATCTCAATGTGCTTTGTCTTTGAGTGTTTGACAGGATTATTGATAATGCTAATAGCACTGCTATTATCAATAAAAATTGGAGTGTGTAGAAAGGTTACCCCATAGTCCAGCATTTGATTCTGAATCCATAAGACTTGAGAACAGCAACTTGCAGCTGCTATGTACTCTGCCTCTGTTGTAGATGTAGACACTGTGGTTTGTTTCTTGCACTGCCATGACACTAGTCTTGCACCCAAAAACTGACATCCTCCAGAAGTAGATTTTTTGTCCAAGTTTGCTCCACCTAGATCACTATCTGAGTATGCAAGTAGGTCAAAGGATGATTCATGAGGATACCAAAGTCCCAATCTGGGTTGCCCTTTGAGATATCTGAATATCCTCTTAACAACTTGATAGTGAGATTGCTTTGGCCTAACTTGGAATCTTGCACATACACAGACTGGAAACATTATGTCTAGCCTAGAGGCTGTAAGATACATGAGAGAGCCAATCATGGATCTATAATGATGAATATCCATATCCTCCCCCTCAAGATCTGCTGTTATTTGCTTGTGTGTCTCCATAGGTGTGCTGGCAGGTTTTGAATCTGAGAAACCAAACTTGGTTAGAATGTCCTGCACATACTTGGACTGACTGATAAAAATTCCATCTGACTTCTGTTGAACTTGGAGTCCAAGGAAAAAAGTAAGTTCCCCCATGGAACTCATTTTGAACCTTTGATGCATTAGTTCCTCAAACTCCTTGCACATGTTGTCTCTTGTAGATCCAAAGATGATATCATCAACATAGATTTGGATCAGCAAGATATCCTTCTTCTTTCTCTTGATAAATAGAGTCTTATCAATGACTCCTCTTTCAAACCAATTTTTCAAGAGATAGGATGATAGAGTGTCATACCATGCTCTTGGAGCTTGATGCAGTCCATAAAGTGCTTTCTTCAATTTGTATACCCTGTCTGGATAGCTTGGGCTTTCAAACCCTGGTGGTTGACAGACATATACTTCTTCTTCAATTGAGCCATAAAGAAATGCACTTTTCACATCCATTTGATAGACTTTGAATTTCATATAAGAAGCATAAGCCAGGAATAACCTAATTGCTTCTATCCTGGCCACAGGTGCATATACTTCATCATAGTCTATTCCCTCTTCTTGTGTATACCCTTGAGCCACCAGCCTTGCTTTATTCCTTATCACTATACCTCTTTCATCTCTCTTATTCCTGAAGACCCATTTTGTTCCTATTGCTCTTTGGCCTTTAGGAAGGTCTACCAGATCCCAAACATCTTGCAGCTTGAATTGCAGTAGCTCTTCTTGCATTGCTTCTATCCAACTGGACTCTTTCATAGCATCATGTGCCTTTTTAGGCTCAAGCTGGGATAAAAAACAAGAGAGGACTGTATGCTGTTGGTCTTGCATTTCTTGCAGCCTGCTTTGATTTCTAGTCATCATAGGAGAGGATATGTCTCCTATTACCAGCTGTGGAGGATGATTTTTTTGAATTCTGGTGTGATGATTAGGTTCTTCATTAAGTCCCACCTCTAGATTGGAGTCATTCAACTCAACTGAGGTGTTTTCAGCAGCTACTTCTGATTCTTTATTGTCTTGAGTCTCCTCATCTCTACTTTCTTCTTCACTCTGACTTGGTCCAGTAGATGGTTCCTTTTCACAGTCGTCAACAGGATCCACTGTGGGTATGGGAAAGATCACAAATTGAGATAAACTGTCTTTAACTTGGGTAGTTCCTGATCTTCCACTCCTTGAACCTGCATAATCATCACTACTGAAACCAAAAGAGTTAGTTAGTGAATCAATATCAAATAGCCACTGAGGACCAGACCCAATTGGATTTGGTGTGTTCTCATTGCATTTGACATTGTCACTTTCTTCAATTATTCTAGAAGAAGAGTTAAAGACCCTGTAAGCCTTACTCTGAGATGAGTAACCAACAAGAAATCCATCATCTGCTTTGCTATCAAACTTGCTTAAGTGAGATTTGGTATTGAGAATAGTACAAGGACACCCAAACGGTTCGAAAAATCCAATAAATGGTTTTCTTTTATTTAAGAGCTCATATGGGGTCTTGTTCTTTGGCTTGACCACTAGAACTCTGTTTTGGACATAACAGGCAGTATTAACTGCTTCAGCCCAGAAGGTAATTGGCAGTTTTGAATCAGCCAACAGAGATCTAGCAGCCTCTATTAGTGTCCTATTTCTCCTCTCAACAACTCCATTCTGTTGAGGAGTCGTAGGGGCACTATATTGTCTCTCAATGCCTTTCTCTTCACAAAAGGTGTTTAGATCAAGATTTTTAAATTCAGTCCCATTATCTGATCTAATGACTTTTACTTTTTGATTAGTTTGGTTTTCAATTCTTAGGATAAAGGATTTGATCAGTCCACTTATCTCATCCTTAGTCCTTAGAAAATATACCCAAGTAAATCTGGAGTAATCATCAACAATAACCAAGCAGTAAGATTTCTT
The DNA here is from genome assembly GCA_954870635.1 of Arctium minus. NCBI lineage: Eukaryota > Viridiplantae > Streptophyta > Magnoliopsida > Asterales > Asteraceae > Arctium > Arctium minus. The sequence goes on from OX941094.1 coordinate 49,775,064, forward strand.
GCCTATACTCATAACATTTGTAGGACCAAACAGATCCATATGTAGTAATTGGAGACAAGAAGAAATAGTGTTTAACTCTTTGGTCTTATGAGAAGTTTTGTGCTGTTTAACTTTAAGACAAGCAACACAATGATTATCACATGAAAAGACTTTTGATGGTAAACCTCTTACAAGGTTGTTTTTAACAAGTTTGTTCATAGTCTTGAAGTTCATGTGACATATCCTTCTGTGCCAAAGAGAGGATTCATCCACAGAAGCTTTTGAAACAAGACAGTTCATGGATGAATCACTATTAACATTGTCCATATCTAGACAATAAACATTGTCCTTTCTTGGAGTTCTAAGTAGTATCATGCTTTCATCAACTACCTTGAACCCTGGAGCAAGGATCATACACTCTGTATTTGTAAATAATATGCTATGTTGTTTGTCACAAACCTGTGATACACTTAACAGGTTATACTTTAACTGATCAACATAGTAGACATCCTCAAATGTCATCTTACCTTTTGTAACATTACCTTTTCCACTTATTTTACCTCCAGTAAGATTATCTCCAAATGCAACATGTCCTCCATTGATATGCTTGAAATCCTGAAGACATGACATGTTGCCTGTCATGTGCCTACAGCAACCACTATCAACATGCCATATGCTCCTTCCCTTGAGCTGTTGGTTGCCCTGCACATAAGATAAATCAGTTAGTATGAATTGGGAACCCAAGCCAAAGTGGTCTTGGGTACCCCTTTCTCATCAAAATACTTGCATTCTTTCTTGACAAGATTTTTAAACTTTGACTCCTCATTTCTGGAGTACTTTGTCACAATGATAGGCTTGGAAACACTTTTGCTAGAAGCAGTACTGGTTTTAGAAGTACTAACTGCCTTAGCAGCACTTGCATGCTTAGCAGTACTAACCTTGTTAGAAGTAGTAACTGTGTTAGCAGCAGTAACTGTGTTGGCAGTATTAACCTTTGAAGAGGTACTAACAGTATTAGCAGCATTAATATTTTCAGCAGTACTAACACTGGTAGCAGCAGTAATGCTTCCAGCAGTACTAACAGTTTTAGTGCTTCTAGGCACCCACATTTTAATACTTTCTTTTAAAACCTTTTTCCTCATGGGGCCCTTACTGTCAACAGATTTCTTCATCACATATTTCTTTCCAGCCTTCCTATAACCAACAGGTTTTTGCATAAATCTTTGAAAGTTCATCTGTTGGTTAATAGGGTTAAAGAAACAATGCTTAGCCAAATGGTTTAACTTTCCACATATGAAACAAGGCTTTGGTCTATTGATTTTACTCAGATCAATGCTTTGTTTTTGTGCCCATTGGTTATTCCAGTTTCTCTGATTTCCCCTTGGTTTATCATGTTTTTGGGGCTTAGGTTTGTTGCATGCACAGTGCTTGCAAGGGATAGGGTTCACAACAGTGGTCTGCTTATAGTGAACCTTCTTGTACTTTCCCTCAGTCTTCTCTGTCTCATTGGCCTTGATCCAATGCTTTCCACATCCCTCATTGGTGATTATGTGGTTTTCTATAGAAATCTCACCACTCACAGTGTTGTCCTTATCCTTGACAACTTCTTTCTCAGTTTTATCCTTAACAACTACTTCATCTAAGGGATCTATATCAGTGGCTCCCTTAGGTAGGTCCTTCCTATCCTTTGTCTCTAACAAATCTGAACTAGGAGGGATGTAGTTGTTGTTATAGGGTGGTGGTGTGGTATTGTACCCTATTCCTCTTCTCAGTTTATCATGAATCTGAGTTTGTAGGAAAGAATCCATTGCTTTGGAAGCATTGGAAAACTTTTCTACATCTAGCTTGACTTTGGCTAGCTCTCCTCTTAGCTTTTCACTCTCTTCTTTGGATCTGGTCAGTTGAAGTTCTAAGTCCTTCTTCTCCCACTTCCAGTAGTTTGTGTCATAAGAGTGTTGAAGCTCATTGGCTTGAAAACCCTTAATCTGCTCTTCAAATCTCTCAACTATCCTCACATAATCTTTTATGTCCTTTTCCAATCTCTTAAGGTCATCACTCATGTTCTGATTGTGATCCCTATACTTTTTAACAGTGTCAGGATCGAATTCTCAACAAGAATAAATTCTCAGAAACTAATATCAAAGAAGTTTGCGGAATAACACTTTGATATTCAATAAAAAATAAACCAAAACAGTATATAATCAACAACTTGTAAACTTGTATTGAATGCTTGAAGTTACAAGATTAAACAAACAACCTCAATATTGATGAACAGGCTCACCAATACGAATTCTACTTCTCTAGAATTAGGAACTATGCCTTGAGGTTGATTCTCTCTAGAAACTTAGAATCAATGAATTAATCTCTCTATTCTAAACAATACAATATATATACTGAAGATAAAAGATAATTACAAATTATACAATATCTCCAGAATATCTTCCATCATTATCTCTAAGCTTCCATGAATATCTTCAGTTTATCCAGCTGTCATCCTTTCCATACAGATCTCCATCTTATAAGCAGTATTAATCATAAGCAGCATTAATACTTTGAGCAGTATTAACTCTAGCAGTACTAACCATGCTCAGCAGCATTAGTCTCTTCAAGCAGTACTAACTTTGAACTAGCAGTACTAATCTTGTTGAGCAACATTAATCATCAACTAGCAGCATTAATAACAGAAGTACTAACTAGAAGTATTAACTGTTTTCTTCTAGCAGCATTAACTTTGTTCCAGCAACATTAACTTTGTTCCAGCAACATTAACTACAACTGGCAACATTAACCACAGAAGTAGTAACCTCAGAAGTATTAACCAAGTTCTTCAAGCAGCATTAACTTCAGAAGTAGTAACCATATTGAACTAGAAGTAGTAACCATTTTTGGCATATTTCAGACCCAACAATCTCCCCCTAACTTAACTTTTCAAAACTGAGAAGTTAAGTTCTTCAACATAAGGTCTTTATGATAATTTCAAAACTTTCTGCAATTACTAGTTCTTCTTGATTCAGTTTCTGCTGTTATCTTCTCTTCTGTTTCTGATGTAGTTACTGCTTTATTTCAGCTTCTTCACTTATCTCCCCCTCAAAATAAGATTTCATACAAACTTTAATTTTCTTCTTTTTCAGTACCAACTTCTTGAAATGATCTATCTGCTAGTGATAAGAATTGATCACCTTTTCATCTCTTTTATCTCCATAATTTGATTATGAACTTTCAGACTAATTTTACCAAGTGTATCCATCAATTCTTTGTAGTTATATCTGTCCTCACCTTCTCCAGGAGTGTTACCCCCTTTTGAATGATCATTGGATCTTTTAGTAGAGATCTTCTGCCTAGCAGAAGCACCTTCTACTCCCTTGGTTTCTTGGCACCTGGGACCTTTAGATAATTACTCATCTAAAGTTGCCATGGGGAAGGTCTTAGTAATGTTCACACTATCCTGTCCTACACTTTGTGCAAAGTCAGTAGTGTGAGCCTTACAACCCATATGCTCTTGCATCTCCTTATTGAGCACCTTCTTGAGGTTGGGATACACCCCTATGGTTTCCCTTTGGATATTATCTGATGAAAAATGCTCCATCAGAGGGCTTTTAGGTTTTGAGGTTGAGGATACAAGAAGGGAAAGAACCTTCTGTATCTTTTCCTTATATAGTATGGTAATGGGGAATGTTGGTTTGACAAAAGGAATCTGAAGATTTATGCTTTGTAGTGGAAGGTGTGGATAGGTCATCAGTGGGTTGATCTAATGAGGGCTTTGACCCTGATGCCTTACCTTCTTGATTGTGGGACATCACCATCATTGTAGAGAACAATGGTGTGTCAACTCCTTCCGAGTCCCTAGCAGATCTTCTCATGTTTGAGAAAACCTTGCCTTTAGGGGGTTTAGGTACATATACCTCATCAAAGTGAGGTATGTCCGTCAATTCATTATTAAGTACTTCTTGTACAAACCTTGGATATAGATAAAAGCTTTTTGATTGATATCCAGGTTTGACATTAAATTATTGAAGATCATTTTAGGTATAGAAAACTTACATTAGCAGTAGTAACACTTATCAGCAGCATTAACACAGACTGGCAGTAGTAACACATACCAGCAGCATTAACACAGTCTGACAGTATTCACTGAACTAGAAGTACTAACTACCTTTCAGTATTAGCAACCTTCTGCTGGATCAAAAGTAACATGTCCTCCATCAAATCTTTTGAAGAATTTGAAGGCAATCCATGTTCCTTGTTATGTGCCAAGAGCAACCATTATCTTCATTCCAAATGCTCTTCCTCTTGAGCTTTTGATTGCCCTGCACACTTGATAAATCAGTTAGTCTTTGATGGAACCCAAGCCAAAGTGGTCTTGGGTTGACCTTTCTCATTAATATAATCTGTCAGTTTGGTCTGAATGAGTTGTTTAGGAATCTCATGACTGGAGTACTTTGTCAAGATTATAGGCTTGGCTGCATTACTACTAGAAGCAGCACTAGCCTTGTTAGCAGTACTAACTTGGTTAGCAGTACTAATCAAGTTAGCAGCACTATTCTTGTTAGCAGTACTATCTGGGATAGCAGTACTAACAGGTTTCTTTGCAATTGGAACCCAAACTTGAGCAAAGTTGTTTGCTTTCTTTGTCTTTAAGTTACTCCTTTGTTTATTTGAAGTATTTTTCTTAGTTTTAGCAAACTTGTTTTGAACATGAGACTTTTTAGGTGCTCTGTTCTCAGCCATTTGATTCCTTCCTTGCTTCCTATAACCAAAGGAGTTTTGAGTTTGTCTTTGAAAATTTACTCTTTGGTTTATTGGATTGAAATAACAGTATTTGGCAACATGATTAAGCTTTCCACAAATAAAACAAGGTTTTGGTCTATTGATTTTACTTAGATCAACCCCTTGTTTTTGTGCCCACTGATTATTCCAATTTCTCTGATTTCCCCTTGGTTTATCATGTTTTTGGGGCTCAGACTTATTGCAAGTACACTGTTTGCAAGGGACAGGATTCACAACTGTTGTCTGTTTGTAGTGGACCTTACCAGACTTTCCCTCTGTCTTTTCTATGTCCTTAGATTTGACCCAAGTCTTTCCACATCCCTCATTGGTGATAATGTGATTTTCTAGAGGAATCTCACCACCTACAGTGTTCTCCTTACTCTTATCATTAGAGTTCTCTTCTTCAGAGTCTGTTTCAACCACCACTTTGTCTAATGGATCTACCTTAGTGGCTTCAACAGACAATTCCTTCCTATTCTTGGTCTCTAGCAAGTCTGATATAGGAGCGATGTAATTGTTGTTGTATGGTGGTGGTGTGGTGTTATAGCCTATTCCTCTGCTTAGTTTGTCATGGATTTGAGTTTGGAGCAAAGAGTCCATTGCTTTAGAAGCATTGGAAAATTTCTCAATATCCAGCTTGTCTTTCTCAAACTCACTCTTTATCTTCTCATTCTCCTCTTTAGACCTTTTCAGCTGAAGTTCTAGGTCATTCTTCTCCCACTTCCAGTAATTTGTATCATAAGAATGTTGAAGTTCATTGGCTTGGAAAACTTTGATCTGTTCCTCAAAACTCTCAACAATTCTTACATAGTCTTTTATATCTCTCTCTAATCTTTTAAGGTCATCACTCATTGTCTGGTTGTGATCCCTATACCTTTTAACAGTTTCCATACAAGTTTTAGAGCAAAGATTAGACATTACCTCTATGGGGATTTATGTTCTTGAAGAATCTGAAACTTTAGCCATTGATGATTTCTGATTTCAAGGAAGAATGATGATTGCAGGTTTCTGAGAATACTTGCTCTGATACCACTTGTCAGGATCGAATTCTCAACAAGAATAAATTCTCAGAAACTAATATCAAAGAAGTTTGCGGAATAACACTTTGATATTCAATAAAAAATAAACCAAAACAGTATATAATCAACAACTTGTAAACTTGTATTGAATGCTTGAAGTTACAAGATTAAACAAACAACCTCAATATTGATGAACAGGCTCACCAATACGAATTCTACTTCTCTAGAATTAGGAACTATGCCTTGAGGTTGATTCTCTCTAGAAACTTAGAATCAATGAATTAATCTCTCTATTCTAAACAATACAATATATATACTGAAGATAAAAGATAATTACAAATTATACAATATCTCCAGAATATCTTCCATCATTATCTCTAAGCTTCCATGAATATCTTCAGTTTATCCAGCTGTCATCCTTTCCATACAGATCTCCATCTTATAAGCAGTATTAATCATAAGCAACATTAATACTTTGAGCAGTATTAACTCTAGCAGTACTAACCATGCTCAGCAGCATTAGTCTCTTCAAGCAGTACTAACTTTGAACTAGCAGTACTAATCTTGTTGAGCAACATTAATCATCAACTAGCAACATTAATAACAGAAGTACTAACTAGAAGTATTAACTGTTTTCTTCTAGCAGCATTAACTTTGTTCCAGAAACATTAACTTTGTTCCAGAAACATTAACTTTGTTCCAGCAACATTAACTACAACTGGCAACATTAACCACAGAAGTATTAACCAAGTTCTTCTAGCAGCATTAACTTCAGAAGTAGTAACCATATTGAACTAGAAGTAGTAACCATTTTTGGCATATTTCGGACCCAACAAACAGTGTTAATGCAATTTTTAGAACAAAGATTGGAAGTTACCTCTGTTGGGAGATCAGACACCTCTGCCATTAGAGCTTGGTTCTGGATGGCCTCTTCAGCTTGATCACTCCAATCAAACCCCATGCCTTGTTGAGAGACAAGGGCTTGTGCAGAGTTTCTGTTATTATTGAAGCTTCCAGATTGAGCTTGTTGGTGGTTATTGTTTTGAGGCATTCCACTTCTGCATTCTCTATCAAAGTGTCCCTTCTGATGGCATTTATAGCATTCCACCTTTGACTTGTCAAAACCTGCTCCATCTTCTCTTCTTTGTGAGAAGTTGTTCCTTCCAGTTCTTTTGATGAACTTCTTAACTCTCATAGAGAGCATGGCCATCTGCCATTTAATGTCCATCTCTTCAAGATCATCTGGATGGAGTTGTTCCAAGTCATCATTAATGAGAGAAGAGTTTCCATGACTTGCCAGAAAGGCTTCAAATACAGTTTCATTGCCTTTCTCTAGATTTGCTCCATTGGCAGCACTAACTGATTCAGGGTTGGAAGTAGCATCAGTTGATGCTGAAAGGAGTGCAGCATTGTGAACATACCCAGAAGGTCTCTTCTTAGCCTCTACCTTAGATTCAAAAACTCTTAGATCATTATATAGATCATCAAGTTCCTTTTCTTCCACTTGATCATTCTGTCTGAAAGACACAGTATACATGGTCCATTCATCACTCTGGGACCTTAGAAACTTTCTGTTCAGATCATCTTGATCAATTTGTACTCCCACTGTAGCAAGTTCACCAATAAGCTTGTTGAACCTGTCAAAAGATTGAGTCATGGACTCATTCTTGGTTGACATAAAGTTCTCATATTGTTGCTTCAAAATGGCTTTCTGATTTCTCTTCTCCAAAGCATTCCAGAGCATCTCTGCATCAGTGCAGTTGCAGAACTGATGTTGATATTCATTGGGAATAGCAAGAGCAAAGTGCTCAAGGCTTTCATCTCTGTCTGTCTAGTCTTTCTTTCAGCATCAGTTTTTGGTGGAGTTCTCTTTCCATCTGCACCAATCTTTCCTTCTTCAGAAGGACCATTCTCTATGATATCCCACATAGAATAGTAAGTGAGGAGTATGTACTGCTTGATTCTGATCTTCCACATATCGAATTCATTGGGTCTGATCATTGGAACCTTTGAGACCAGAGTACTGTTTGATTCTGCAAAGTTTTCCATGATGAATGAATAGATGTTTCTGAGAGAACAGGCTCTGATACCACTTGTCAGGATCTAATTCTCAACAAGAATAAAGTCTCAGAAACAATATCAAAGAAGTTGCGGAAAAACACCTTGATATTCAATGTAACAGTAAACAAACAGTATATGATTAACAACTTGTAAACTTGTATTAAATTCACAAGATTACACACACAACCTCAATCTTGAAGAACAAGCTCTTTCAAGACGAATTCTACTTCTCTAGAATTAGGAACTATGCCTTGAGGTTGATTCTCTCTAAAACAAAAACTTAAAAAAAACTGTATCTGCACTATTCTGTCAAATCTATACAAATACTGAACAAAAAGATAATTACAAAAAATAGAATATCTTCAGTATATCTTGCATAGTTATCTTCAATCCTTCCATGAATATCTTTATTATTTACAGCTAAGCAGTACTAACTTTGTTCAAGCAGCACTAACTTTGACTAGCATTATTAATTCTACTAGCAGTAGTAATACTTAGCAGTATTAACTTTGAAGTCCTCTAGCAGTAGTAATTCTGAACTAGCAGCATTAACCATACTTGAGCTTTTCTTCAGTTCCCAACAGAAATATCCAAGCTCATGTCCGAAATCTCTGTTCTATCATCAGATATTCTTAAAGAATAGATTGCTAGATCTGATTTGAAACAGAAATTTGACACACTTACTTCTGAAAGAAACATTTTATCTGAAAAGATAAAGTACTTTGAAGCTGCAAATGTTGATTTGTCAGAAAAAGTTTGTGCTGATGTGATCAATCAATCAACAGTTGACAATTCAACCGAATCAGTTTGCTCTTTTAAAACTGCTTCTAGTTCTATCCATGACAAAAATGTTTTCAAAAACAAAAGTGTCAAATCACAAACTGTCAAATCAAATTAGATCAGACCATCAAATCTATTCTATGACAAATTTGTTGATGGTTCAGCGAACTATTATGTAAAATCTCTTGGAAAGCAATCAAAGAAAGTCAGATGGTCTGGAGAGTTAAAGATTCTTCTGATAAGAAGAAGAAGGACAAAGCATCTGCATCCATATCCCAAGCAAAAGAGAATAGATCTTATAAAGGTAAATCTTTTGGTAATTCTGATATATATTACTCGACTAATCATTTGATTAGGGTTGCTCAAAAGAAGATTTGTTGTTCTTACTGTGGAACGAATGATTTTGTAAGTAATAACTTTGTTAATAACTGGTAAGGTTCTTACATAATAACTTCACAGAATTCTGGTTTTAAAAGATATACATCTAATGAGAAGTGGATTCTTAAATCTAACATACCAGGACCCAAATACCAGTGGGTACCAAAACCTGTTAAATCCGTTTCGCAGGTACCACAGGTTTAGGGGGAGCAAGATTTTGACTTCTGATCATGTAGAGATCAGGACTCGTACTTCAAAGTACAAAATTTTGACTTCTGATCATGTACAGATCAGGACTCATACTTCAAAGTATAAAATTTTGACTTCTAAGTACTACAACTTAGAACTCGAACTTCAATGTCAAAGACATTGGCTTCTAAACACTTCAGTTTAGAACCCGAACTTTAATGTCAAAGATTGTGGCTTCTAATCACATGACAGATCAGGACCCGTTCTTCAATGTTCAGATAAGGATATTATGCAAAATATCCAGGGGGAGCTTATCTGACCTAAATCATTCTATAATGATTTGAGGGGGAGCTTAAATGTAAGTATCTTCTAATCCTAGATCTCTGATTGTTTGAAAGAAGAACAACTTTCAAGCATGAAAAACAATTTCTTAAATGTTCAAACCACTTCTCTATTCTCAAAAGATTTCATGAATTAAGAAGTGTGATTTTAAATGTTTTTCAATATTGAGCTTTAATGTTTAACTGACCGTGTGTTTCTAAAGATCAATATTCGTGTATTATCTTTCCTATATACTGTAAAGTATTCACACACATCGGTTCAGTACTTCATTTTAATTTGTTATTACCATATTTCTAAACAATCCTATTTTTCGATGGTAATACTCCCGTTTGCTTTCAATTATTGTTGAACATCAATCATCATTTCCAAATTTTTGCTTTCATTGCAAAATTGTTTATATTCGTTCATATAAACAAAATATCCAATTTTTTGATACCCTAACCATTTCAATTGATCTGATTGATACATTGTCAGATTCTCAAAACATATCTCTTGATTTCATTTCATTCATTCAATATCTTTGTTTTGAGAGATCTTCAATGTACAAATGCTCAAATTTCATTCATATTCTTAAATGAGCATACATTTTGACAATATTATCACATTTTGTGCTTAACTGTTCAGTTAAACTGTTGAGCAACTATTCTTTTAGGACTTACATGGGATTCGTGTGTGAGCTTAAATAGAACTTCCATGGATTCTTGTTAACCAGTGTTTCCTACCCCGGAAGTTATCCTAGAGTGATTGAGGGGTAAGGGGTCATAAATCAAAGTGTAGGGGAGATAACTCATCCGGTTGAGTTTTTCTCATTGTGTGGAGCGGTAAAATGTAAAAGAGAGATTGGTTAGAAGTTAGCTTAAATGTTTAAAAAGAAAAAGGGTGTGAGATCAGAGTCAAAAAAATATCAAAACTCTGCACCAAACACTTTCTGAGCCGGGCAGCCACGTCTTCTGATTGGTTCACATTCTTTGGTGACCATCATTGAATCAGGAAGAGAGCCCATGCCAACTCTTGCAATTAACCCCACCAGCCACTCGTTTCTTTCTTGACAAAGAAATGTTTCATTTTGTTTGGGGACACATCATATCTACTATCTAGTCTTCACTCGGAAGATTTAGATATTGAAAAAGAAGCAAAGTTGCCCCACCTTCGCACCTCTTTCATGCACATTGAGTCCGTGTAATATTTGTTGTTGTCTCAACAGTTTACAAAATTGGAGCCTTATGAAACACAATCATTGTGCTAAAATCTTTCATACACAAGCACGAGCACACATAAAATTTGTTTTTCTGTCAGAAGATTCGTAGATAAACCTTGTATTTTTCAATGATTGAATGGAAGTCCTGGGGAGTCATCATCAAACCAACTCCTTAAATTGTACATTCGTTGTACACAGTAACTCCGTGTTACTGACAGACACTTCTAACTGTTTCATTTGTTGAATCAGGGTTACCAAGTTCATTATTTCTAAATTTGAAAAGATTCGGGTATATGCAGTTCATAATTCAGCTATTCAGATCAAAGTGCAGAGAATGTTAAATGTATCTCAAAAGGGGAGATTGTTTGTAAAAGGGGGAGATTCAAAGAAAGTGCTCAAATTGAGAAAGTTTTGATGATCATGATGCTCACAATCATCAAAAAGGGGGTGAAATCTACAATTTCAATTTCAAATCAATTTCAAAGTCATGAAGAATGTTCAAAGTCAAGATTTGTGGAGAATTTCTGATAATTCAAATCAGATGAAAAGAAATCATTCTCAAAAGATTCTGAAGACAAGTCCAAGTTAAGATGATTCGAGAAAGTTTGTTTTTCCGAAGACGGTCAAGAGATCAAAGAGATGAAGATACAAAGTTCAAAGATCCCTCGAAGTTTCAAATGTGTCAAAGATGAAGTGTTTCAAAGAAGTTTAAAGAAGTTTTCAAACTATTGTTTCAAGACTTCATATGATTCATTTTTCAAGACTTGTTGACTTTCCGAGATACAAAGTGCAAATGACTTTTCAAGATTCTTCATAGACTCAAAAACTGAATATTGTTAGAGCTTCAAAGTTTTCAAAGTTGCCAGAGACAAAATATTGAAGAATTAAGCGCTGAAGGCTAGTGTCAAATTTTTGTTAAATCTTGAATACAAAGGGGGAGATTGTTAGTGTATTATTGTATCCAAGATTTAATAGAAAAAGTAAAGTAAAGTAAAGTAAACTAAGTCAAAGTCTGTAAAGTCAATATGTTTTTTAGTATTGAAAGTGTTTGTATCTTGTGTTAGCATCCTTGGAATAAATACCTTAGGTGCTTTGTAATCTTGTAACTAGAAGCATATTGTACGTATTCATTGTCACATCAATATACATATGACTAGAGCCTTTCTCTCTATACTCTGTCTCTAGAATCTTGATATTGTTAGATCATTAATTGAGAATTGCTTGATTGTGTTTGGGAATACAATTTCAGCAGTTTTTACCCTAGACGGGGTTTTCCGCGTCACCAATTTCTCGTGTCATTTACTTTATTTTTTATTCGTCGCACAATTTGTCAATAGATTCTCTGCTTTAGTTGTTAAAAACTTCACACCAACCTTAAGTTATCCTTTGAGTGATTTTTGGCATTAACAATGTTAAGTACCCTTTAACGCTTTTTTAATATTTGTATGTTTAGTCGAACGATCTGACCTTTTGTCGTATGTTTTTCACGGATTTCAGGCTTTTCTATTCCTCCACTCGCGTCTTGACGATGTGAGGAATATAGTCCCCAAGGCCATGGAGAGGGAGAAGAAGGCTCTCACCAAGGAGAAGGAGACGACAGCTCGATGTGATCAGTACTCTGCCCGACATAACTATGCACTGAATCATCTAGAGTTCGCGAGGCATGAGAAGGAGGATCTGAGGGGATGCGTAAAATAGGCCCTATACAAGGCTTCGGTGGCTGAGGCGGAGGTTGTGGCGACTAAGGGCACCTTTGTGACCGAAGAACAGGTCTCGACCTTAGAGGATAAGGTGGCATTCATCAAGGCATTTACTCGACTCATGGTCCAAGCGGCAGTTATCTGACGCTGCTTGGCGAGGAAGAACCCCATGGTTTCCATAGTGGAGGACTTGGCTTTCCTCATTCAATCTGTCGGGGTCGAGAGAGATCTCGATTCCGACGAAGAGTTAGAGGCCGAAGGTGAAAAGGACGCCCCTAGGGTGAAGAGGCTAAAGTTGCACCTCTGCAACAGTAGCAGCAGGAGCAGGGGCAAGATCAACGTGCTCCTTAGTTTAGCTTTTTATTTTCTTTTGTTTTTTATTGGGGTGACCGTTGGTGGTCGTGCCCTTTATTTACAATTTTTTGGAAATATCAATACAAGTAGTTTTGATCATATGATCTGTCGTAACTTTAATTACCACAACAACCAATGACATATAAGTTGCATAGAAAAAAAACATACGTCATTCACAATAAATATAATAAATAGAAGTGATGACGAGAGCTAATAGAAAACGATAAGAAATGTTCAAGTAACCCTCGACTCAATATGTGACAAACTTGTGAATTAATTGAATCAAACTTAGATCAAGGAACTTGCGACTGGGGTAACTGATAAACCTGTTAATCCATTGATTCAAAACTAGATCAAGGAACTTACGACTAGAGCATGTTTTTTCTAAAGATTCAATCTCCAGAAGAAGAAATTATAGATCGTGCGACTTGGTCACGATATGATCGTATATAACAGAGAATCGTATGAGGTCGACAGTCCGGCCGATTACATTTTTATGTAATCCTGCGAGGAAACAATATTAGCGGTGGTCGTTGGCTAGGCCAACAACTCTCCGATGCTTAAGTTAGTAATCGATATGATGAATAATCGTAAGGGAAAAACTAAAGTTCAAAAGAAATACTTTTTTAAATGTACCACATTCCATATTCGTGGGATGTTCTGGTTGTCGAGGGTTTATAGCCGATAGGCACCTTTTCCTATGACTTCAGATATGCAATATGGTCCTTCCCACTTGGTGGATAACTTACCCGCATTTGGTTCTTGTGTGTTTTGGAACACTCGTAGTAAGACGTAATCGCCTCCTTGAAATACTTTGGATTTGACATTTTTATTAAAATTTCGTTCGACCGATTGTCTTAGAGACACCA